>CM057480.1:51404398-52029398 GCA_030035585.1 Dugong dugon
GCATATTAACAACAACAAAAAATAAAATTAAAAAATCTGCTCTTGTTACTTAGCATTACACCTTAAACAATTTTCCAAGTCATTAAATATTGTTGTACAACATTATCATATTTGCATAGCATTCCAGGCATGAGTATCTTCTATTGTAAGAAATTTAGATTGCTTTCATTTTTTTATATTATAAATAATACTGAAATGAATATAACTTGTATAGTTTTTCATGCACATCTCTGATTATTTCTTTAGAATAATTCCATAAGTGAAATTTCTAGGTCAAAGAGTATGAAAAATTTACAAGCTTTTAAAACCTGTTGTCAAATTGCTCTCCAAAAAGGTTGCTCCCATTTACACAGCCACCAACAAATCTGCAAGAATATTTGGTTCTCTGTACCTTATAATCATACTCAACAGTTATAATCTTTTTTATTTGGCAATTTGATGTAAAAAAAATAGATATTTTATTTTTAATTTGCATTTTGTTGACTTATAGTGAGGTTGAACATTATGCTTATTGGCAATTTGTTTATGTCATTTGCTGATTTTTTCTGTTGGGGTATTCTATTTTACCAGTTTGTAGGAACTTTTTCTGTATTAAGGACATCAATCCTTTGTATTCATCGATATGTAACAGTTAAATGATTACTTAATCTGGATTTTATTTTAGTATACATAGTTTGAGAATTGTCATAGCCATTCAATAAATATTAATTTAGTTTAATGACTAAGTGCTAATCATTGTACTTGGTGATAAAGAAAGACATAAAAGACACACAGTCAGAACACAGACATTTGAAAATACATATAGCAAGTGCTGACCTAGAGGTAAGCACAAGGGATCATGGAAACACAGGACGTTCACTTATCTTAGATTTGAAAGAGACTTTCACATCAAGCACATCTTCCAACTCTGCTCGAAAGTCAGCATGTCAGGGTGGCCTTCCCTGACTCCCCTACTTAAAGTAGCAGGCACTTCACACCCCATCTCTAAATTCCTTATTTGACCTTACCCTGTTTTATTATTCTTCATAGCATATTTCAACAGCTAACATGTTGTTTATTCATTTATTTGTTGCCTCTTTCCCTCCACCACAATGGCCTTCTCCCAAGAAAATCAATTCCATGAAAGCAGGGTCTTTGTTTTGTTCACTGCTCCATGCGAGCACCAAGAACAATGCTCTGCATATAAACGAAGCTTAATTAAGTACGTGTTAAATGAATGAAAGGAAGGCAGTCTCTTCTGTGTTATTGGAGGAGGTTTTCATTTTCAAGGTTTTCCTGTCTGAGGCCACTCCTCCCTTTACCTGGGCTCTGTGCATCCTCTTATGCCTCCTACTTATTGACTTGTTCTTTTCTGTATCTTCAGCCTGTCCCTCTTCACCTTACTCAAGCCCTCTAACTGACTGGTCTTCCTTGCTCAATATTAGCCTCCCCCAATCTCATCTCCTCGCCAGAATGATCTTTCCAAATAAAGAGATTTTTCTCTCTCATTCCCTTTTTCTCTCCTCTCTTTCTTTCTGTCCCCACTTGAATTCTTCAGTGTCTCCTCAGGTTGGCATACATGGCCTTGTCAAGATCTGGTTTCTGCTTCTCTCCCTAGCCTCATCTCTTACCCAGCTACCTTTCTCCATGCAATGCTGAGCTCCAACCAGTAAAAATTACTAAGGTTTCCTGGTAGAAAGAATTTCAAGAAGCGGACTAACCAAGGATGTCAGGGGCTATAGAAAGACTGAGATAAGAAATGAAAAGTGTCTATTAGATTTAGCAACTTTAGGAGACAATTGTTGGCTCAGTAAGTGAAATAACATCAACCGTAGCTTCACAAATTTAGACTTACGAAGGACATACAACCTAAAGAGTATAGCACTGATTGTAAATTCTAGATAACATTTCTACTGTTATTCTCTTCGTAGTAAAAAATATATATTTATCCAGAGTCTTCTATATGGAAAAGCATTTCACCACTTTGTAGGGTGAAGATATGTACCTGAAAAGACTAACGACACATGATAGGTAATAAATTGTGTTGTACAGACAATATTATAAGAAGTGGAGGTGGGGGGAGAACGCATTCTGAACTGGAGTGATGAAAGAAGCCCTCATGGAATAGGAAGGAAGAATTCAGTTGAATCCCTAAAGAAAAAGGAAAACTTAGGCAAGCAGATAGAGGTAGGGGAGACATTTCAGACAGAACATTGTAAGCAAAAGAAGAGCAACATCAGTGTGACTTTGTAACCAAAAGCTTTGGGCTTCCTATACAAAGCAGTCTGCACCCTAAACCTCGTTTTAAGCAATTCAGTAAGCACCTACTATATGCTAGGCTATGGGGGATGTACAAAATAATAGTGCTTATTTAGTGTTTACTATGTATGCCAGCTACTGTTCTGTTTCACATATATTAACTCACCTAATTCTCTCAACCTCTTCTTGATAGAGGTACTCTTTAATAGAAGGACAGTAGTGTCAAGTAAGTACAAGAATCAGAATTCAAACCTAAGCAATCCAACTTGAGAGCCTGTGCTGTGTAACATAAGTAGTAAACATTGTAATAAGCATTGTTAGAGAAGTATGCCCAGGGTGATTTGTAGGAAAGGAGAGAAGCACCTTACTCTACCTGTCAAGGTAGAATTGACAGGATTTGGTCACTGATGGATATGGGAGGAGAGTAGGAAAGAGAGTCCAGGTGGAGAATGCAAGAGTAGAAGGAGGAGGAGATGGGTTTTAGGGGTCAATAAATGACATCATTTTTCCTCTCCTGAGTTCAGAACCAATGAGATGCAGGAGTTCAGCTGAAGGAGATCAAAACATGACCTTTTTCACTGATGAAGTTGATAGTGACTGTGGCTTCAGATGTGTTGCCAAGTGGGCTGACTAATGCTCCATCCTGGAGTTAGATTTGCCCACCTGGTGACAGACACAGCTGGACAATGGCAGCTTTCCCCTGCAGGCGCAAGCCTCCAGAAAACAGACTCTTCTGTTGTTTCTCTTCAGACTTTGGACAGGCTGGCTCCAAAACAAGGAAACCAGAAGGCATTGAGCCACACTTTCCCAGTTCCTTCTATCAACTTCAAGCCAGAAGTCAACTCTCCTGTTAAAGGTATTCCTCTGGTAGAAAAGTCCCCTCATGGGAACATTAATACAGGGGAATAAGCTCTCCCACGACATCTCTGAAAATGTATATCATTGGCTATAGAAGTCTTAATCCTTGAGATGGGTTAAAAAAAAAAAAAAAAAAAGAATCACAATCTAAAAATATTAGAAGGAAAAAAAAAAACCAAATAAATCTTGTTACAGGTATGCTCTGGGATTAGGGAACCTGGCAATTATGTGGTAGAAAGATGACTTTCACAACTTACTTTCAAGGAGTTTCTAGAAATATTTTGTGGCCACCTAAATTCATCTACCAAACATTTATTACTGCCTACTTTGCACAGGGGAGCGTGCTAGAACTGGGAATAAAGCACTGATTATGCTTTGCAGCTCCAAGGCTAGTGGTGAAGGGAGGTGTATAACTAATCACAATGCAGTGAGGTGAACACTGACAGAGACTTATACCAAATGCCGTGGGAGTGACTGGGCTGACAGACTTTGACAAGTCTTCAGAAAAGTAAAAATTGAGCTGTCTTGAAAGAAGAATAGAGATTCTATAGGCTATATAATTTGAAAGCATCTTGGTTTAGATGCAGAGGAAAGGAAACTTTGTCCTTGGGTTGAATCCTGTTCTCACCTAGGTTTCTCCAGCTAACCCTGATCTAGCCACTGCTTTTGCTGCCCCAATTATAATTTCCCTTCTTAAGGGCTGCGTGGCTTTTCCACTCAGAACTGAGCCTTTCGAATAAATGAATCAGTAACTTAGCTTTTCAAAGGGTAGTGATTACAGCTACTACTACCCTGAAACATAGCTGAACCTTAAGGTGTAAAACATGCAGTATACCTAAAATAACACCTTTGAGGCTGTCCTCTCCATCACTTTTTCTCGTATGTAACTGTGTTTTCCCTGTTGGTTTTCTGTCTTCCTCTGTGTAGAAATCTGCATCCCTCTCTTTTTCTTCTTCTTTTCCTTTGATTAGTTTCCTCTCCTTTACCTCCCCCTCCTGTCTTTTAACTTATCAAAATACAGAATTCAAGTGCATTTTAAAGTATGCTTTAAAGTATTTTTAAGTGTTGTAATAATTACTGATTGAAATGTCATGTTTGCTCTTTCTGCTTTTAAAATGGATGAATTGAAGCTATATATTTTAATGAATAAATTAGGTAGTTTGCTGTTTGTAATTGGTCTTCAATTTTGCCCACTCTGACTTGCCTTCCAGATGTTAAATGACTCCCAGTAGGAAAAAAGATTTCCCACCTAAATAGTAATGGTGTGACAACAAGTTTTACATTTGAATTTGATTTTTTCTTCTACCTGCAGCAATCCTAGGAAATCTTTCTAGTTTATACAGCACTTTCCATGTCCAAAGTCCTATACCACTGGCCGTAATATTTCATCAAGACTTGGTTTTCAGTGAAAATACCTGCAAGTACCAGTGGTGGTACTAAAAATAGTATGGGGTGGATTTTTCATCCCCATAACGTTTATTCTTTGGTGTGGACAATTCACCCCTTCCTCCGTCTTAATGGAGGCCTGTGATGGAGTGGTTAAGCACCCGGCTGCTAATGAAAAGGTCGGCAGTTGGAATCCACTAGTCGCTCCTTGGAAACCCTATGAGGGCAGTTCTATTCTGTTTTATAGGGCTGCTATGAGTCGAAATCGGAATTGTCTCAACGGCAAAGGATTTCAGTCTTAACACAAGAGCTATGCAAATACACTCCGTTTTCTAGCCAGATTCTTGTCCCTAAGGCTTTCCTACAGAGAAATTGTACAGCTACCACAGTATATACCACATTATGAAAATGATATATTGGAGGGATGTTTACGAAAGAACGCCTCTGTTTACCAAAAGTTTACTTCACAGTGTCTTAACAGGGCATGTTTCCTTTAGTACATTCCAAATGATTTGAACTTTTCAGGAATGCATCTTCTGGGTAAATAAAATTGTCTTTTTTTCTTGTTTCCTTGCCTGACATAGATGAGAATACCCTGATGCTGCACTTCACCGATGTTTGCTTATTTTCTTGCTTCCATTGTAACAGCAACACCTCAGGCTGAGCTACCTTCATTGCAACCACATTGCTCCACTTCAGGCATTTCCTATCCCTGAAGTGGGGAAGCAAATATGTCACTTGCTGGCAGTAAAAATGGAAGTGATAAGGAGGACAAGTTTGAAGATGCCTATGAAGTTATCCCTGTAGCAACAACAATGAATTTAATATCTTCCCTGGAAGAATGCACAACTGGATTGTACTTATTTCTAAATAACAGATTCTCAGATGCCATAAATCTCATTTATCCATGGTCTCATAACAGCATGTACCATGCCCTAATTTATGATATCCTTATGGTTGTCAAGGCCATTCTGACTTTTGAGCCATATGATATACAGATTGGAATGACCACCACAAAGAATGCTTTGAAAACTTGTAACAGTTTCCGAAGAAAATCTAGGATGACGTCTTTGGCTCGCATAGTGACTAAACAGGGGATAAAAGCTATCCAAGAAGAGGAATTGCATGCAGAAATCTGCTATGCTGAGTGTTTGATCTTGAAATCTGCAGTAACATTTATACAGGATGACACCCTGCTCGGTTTTCTCAAAAGCGGGATTAACGTTGGGTTAAGTTACCAAATATACAAAGACTGTCAACAAGTATTAATACAAATTCCTAACTACGAAAGCAAAGCCCACAAACACCTGGTTGGAGGAATAAAATTTGGACTTGGAGCATTCAATCTGATGTTATCACTTGTGCCACCAAAGACACTTAAATTACTCAATATTGTTGGGTATTTTGGTGATAGGGAGGTAGGCTTGGCTTTGCTTCATGAGAGTGCATCTGAAAGCCATATAAATAATATCTTAAGTGCTTTTACTCTACTCTTTTATTACAATTATATTTATATAGCTTTTGGTGTTGAAAAGGGTTACAATTCTGCTATAGATGGTCTCTTCCTAACCTACCTTGAGAAATTTCCAAACTCTGTCATACTTATATTTTTCCATGCACGTTTTAGAATGCTGAAAGGACATTTTGAATTTGCACAGCTTAAATTACGGAAGTGCATTTTTGTTCAGAATGAATGGAAGCAGATTCATCACCTCTGTTACTGGGAACTCATGTGGTGCCACATTTTTCTGCAGGAGTGGAAGGAAGCTTACTACTATGCCAGTCTACTGTCTCAACACAGCAGGTGGTCCAAGGCAATCTATATGTACAGTAAGGCTATATTACTGGCCCTGCTTCCTTCTGATTCAGTAAATGAAGACATGAACGCACTCTTTTTAAAAGTGGATAGCCTGAGAATAAAAATTTTTGGAACTTCTGTGCCAATAGAAAAGTTTGTTGCTGAGAAGGGTGAGCGCTATGCTACTACTTCTGGCTGGTTTACAGCACAGCCTATTCTGGAATTCCTTTATGCCTGGAGTGGTTTCCGAGTCATGAGCAAAAGACTAGACCTTATTTCAAGTTGGCTATCACTAATTGACAAAGGAGAAGACATGTTAAAAGAAAATCCAAGCAAAGAGTATGGCACGGACGATATAAGTTTGTTACATTTACTGAAAGGCCTATGCCTGAAACACTTAGGCAAATATTCGAGGGCCGAGCACTACTTTAATCATGTCATTCAAAAGGAGAAGTTGTTAAAATATGATCACTATTTGGTGCCATATACTCACTATGAACTGGGAATCCTGTACTATCTAAAAAGAGATTATGTCAGTGCAATAAGGAGCCTAGACAAGATTAAAAACTACAAAGACTATGCCATGGAAGCCCGATTACAGTTTAGGGCTCACATAGCCCTTGAACAAATAGCCAAAGAAAAGTAATTTAAGCATGAAGTGTGGTTTAGTATAGTATGAATGAAACATCCACAAAAAGCAAGGTAACGAACGGGTAGAAAAATCATTTCTTTGTGGAAGAAATCCAAGAAGATGCAGTTGCTAAGAATCTGACCAGTAAGTAACAAGGAAGAAAAGGAATTGGCCATTGCTTTTCTCTCTTTCCTCTTCCATAACTATAAAAGGGAATATCTTAGACTGGCAAATGGAGTGATGCATATTCTTGAAAAGGTAAATGATGAACATTATAAAATATACTCTCTGATATGTTATGAATTTATCAATTATGTTACACATTTTCAAAAACTTAAAACATATTTTTTAACATCTCACTAAACAGTGTGTACAACTCCCAAATAATATAGGGAAAGTAGCTACATTAGGGATCCCAGTGCCTTGTAAATGTTTTTAATTGTTTTTAAAAAATGACTCCTAGCGTCTTACTTACATTTCAAAACAACACAATGATGCACGGAATAGCATCAACTCTGGATGATTTTCCCTTACACGTAATTGTTTTCATCGGCCTTCTATACCAAAGAGGATTTTTTTTTCCCTTTATGTTCAGTAGACTAGTCTTTTTTCACTAGGAAGCTCAAATATGGGTTTATAATTTGCTACAGGATAGAGAAGAAAGGAGGGCCACCCCTCTGAACACACACATAAACCCTTTGAGGATAACTGGAGTAGGCCAAGGGAATAGATGCACTTGGGTAGAAGAAAAAAAAAGATGAGTCTTCTGGAGGCAGAGTTGAGTTACCCTGTAAGAATGCCTTCCCAAAGGTGTAATTCCTATTAAGACCATCTCTTCAGCATAATTAAACTGCTTGCATCTATCCCGTTGCCATCGTTAGTGGGCTAATCTCAGAGCAAATAGCAGCTGTAGGGATGGAGCTTGGTTTTGTCTTACCTGCCTTAGGGATAAAATCTGTCCCTAATTTCCAGATCATTAAGTCTAGCAGAGTGTATCCTCGTTACAGTCACACTCTGAAGCAGAAGTTGCCTGGAAAGTTTGACTTGCTAAAACACATCAGTGAAATTATCTTAATGTTTGGCGTATCCAAATAACCAACTGGAACGCAATGAGGAACTAATATTGCAGATTTAGAAATGCTTGCTTTCAAGAACATTTTCCTCATATATTAGAAATAGACTTTTAAGTTAACAGCTGCACTTGAGTTATCCCCCAATTGTTTAGTTAGTGTGGTACAGTGGTTAAGAAGGCAGGCTGTAACCAGATTGCCTAGATTTGTATCCTAGATATACCATTAACTAGCTGTATGACCTTGGCCTCTGTGCCTCAGTTTCTTCAACTGTAAAATAGGGATAATAATAGTACCTATCTCTTGGGTTTGCTGTGTTAATTAAGTTAATATACATTATTGTTATAACTAGTACTACTAAGAATAAGTATTCTTCAGCAGAGAGAATTTAAATGATTTTCTTAGAAAAAGCTTTGCCAACCTAAAACTTGATCTGTTAATTTGCTTTTTCTGTTCTTACTTATCCTGGTCACTTATGAAATTAGTGACTCCCTGTCTAAATTGCAGTTCTGTGTTTGTAAAATCTCCCAGCTTCTTCCAGTGAATAGCAAATTTATTAATTTGTTAAACAAATATATGTTGAAGGCCTACTATATGCAGACACTGAACAAGCTCCTGAGGATATAAAGATAAATAAAGTATGGTCTCTGTCCTTAGCATCTTACTAGGGAGATAACTTATGAAAGAGTTTTGTTGGGGTAGAAACACCAAAAACAATTGCTCATACAGATAGGAGTTTATTTGTCCCAAATAAAAGAAATCTGGAGGTAGGTAGCCCAGGGCTGATATGGCTCTTTTTATCTTTCTTTTACTGTTCTGCTCCATCAGGCTTCCCTCTGATGCATGTCTCCTTATGGAGGATGGAAGCTGTCTCACCTCCAGGCCTTTTGTCTATGCCAGGCAGGGAGGAGGAGCAACAAACAGAAAAGAGACAAAAAGACTTTCTCTTCCCTAAGAGGTTATCAGAAAGGGCTCAGTTAGAAAGTGGGTAAGGTGATCACAAAAGGACAAATATTGTATGGTCTCACTTTTATAAAAAGTCAAGAATAGGTAGACATACAGTAAGCAATGTTCTTTGATGGTTACCAGGGATGGGTAGGGGAGGGAGGAATAATCACTTTCTAGATAGTAAACACTTTTTATTTTTGGTGATGAGAAAGGCAGTACCCGGTATGGGTGAAGTCTGCACAACTTGTCCAAGGTAAATGAAGACACTAAGAAGTATGCAAGAATAAGGGACAATTTCAGTAAATGCTGCAACATACAATTTTGCAACAACAATAACAACAACCAAAAAATATGTGTATGGTTACATAGGCAGATATGTATATATATATATATATATATATGTGTGTATAGGAAGGCACATGTGAGTATACGGGTGTGCATGTATAGGTGTATCTGTTGTTGTTGTTAGGTGCCATCAAGTCAGTACTGACTCATAGTGACCCTATGTACCACAGAATGAAACACTGCCGAGTCCTGCGCCATCCTCATAATCGTTGCTATGCTTGAGCCCATTGTTGTAGCCACAGTGTCAATCTGTCTTGTTAAAGGTCTTCCTCTTTTTCACTGACCCTCTACTTCACCAAGTACGATGTCCTTCTCCAGGGATTGATCCCTCCTGATAACATATCCAAAGTATATGAGACGTAGTCTTGCTATCCTTGCTTCTAAGGAACATTCTGGTTGGACTTCTTCCAAGACTTTTGTTTGTTCTTTTGGCACTCCATTGTATATGCAATATTCTTAGCCAACACCATAGTTCAAAGGTGTCAATTCTTCTTCTGTCTTCCTTATTCATTGTCCAGCTTTCGCATGCATACGAGGCGATTGAAAATCATTGCTGATATCAGGTGTATCTGTATATATAGGTATACATGTTTATGTGAGCTGCATATATATTCATATCTATAATAACCAACATAGAGGGCACAGTTACGGATACTTCCTAGATATAATGAAACACCTCACAAGATTGGTTTACGGAGTTTGAAGGCTTGGGACCGTAGTCTTGTGGGACAACTCAGTCAATTAGCATAACATAGTTCATAAAGATAATGTTCCACATCCTAGTTTGGTGAATAGCATCTGGAGTCTTAAAAGCTTGTGAGTGGCCATCTAAGATATAATTATTGGTCTGTACTTGTCTGGAACAAAAGAGAAGAAACTAGTCCACAGGACTAATAGCTCACATGACCGCAGCCTCATCTAGCCTGAGACAAGAAAAACTAGATGGTGCCCAGCTACCACTTATGACCATTCTGACCAGGGACACAACAGAAGATCTTGGATAGAAAGGGAGAAAAATGTAGAACAAAATGCAAATTCCTAAAAAAGGCCAGACTTATTGGACAGATAGAGATTAGAGGAAACTCCAAGACTATTGCCCTAAGATATCCTTTGCACTTGGAACTGAAGCCAATCCCAGTGATCACCTTTCATCCAAATAATAGATTGGCTTATAAAATAAACAATATCACCTATGAATACTGTGCTCCCTTAAATAATCAGCTATATGAGACCAAACGGTCAACATTTACCCTAAGCAGGAGAGCTAGATTAATGGAAACAGAACAAATAGAACTGAAATAATGAGAATGTTGGCACATTGTGAAAAATGTAACCAATTTCATGGAACAATTTGTATAAACATTGTTAAGGAGGAATCTAATTTGCTACCTAAACTTTCACCTAAAATACAATAAAGTATTTTTTTTAAAGGGAGAGGCAAGGCAACAAGGAGGTCAAAGTATCACCTGACGAAGTCTGTATGGGGGGGCGGCGTCTAATAAAAATATCTTGTGAATGACAGTACCTTGGTGAAGTCACTACCTATAGCCTAGGTTCTGGCCCTTACTGGCCCAGAGGTTGACTAGACACAGTGAGGCTGATTCTCACCAAACTCATAAAAAACTGAGGTATAATTTACTCTGCAAATATACTTATTTATAGTAGGAACTATTCCAGAGTTGCAAACTCAAATTCCTGTAGAGGTCAGGCAATGTGAATATGTGAAGAAGCCAAGTGTAAACAATAACAGTGGTAGAAACTAGTTGTGAAGAAGAAAGAGCAAGCCTATTTAAAGGCTTTCAGATTTAAAAAACAATTTTTTTTAACTTGTTGCAGTTCATATTAAACCCATCTGCACATCCTTATATGGCATACTGGCCCCTGTTGGTGTTAGCTGCCTTCGAGTTGCCCCCCAACTCATGGTGACCCCATACACAAAGGAACAACATGCTGCCCAGTCCTGCACAATCCCTATGATCAGTTGGGACTGGAGCATTGTGATTCATTGAATTTTCATTGACTGATTTTCAGAACTAGGTTGGCAGGCATTTCTTCCTAGTCTGTCTTAGTCTGGAAGTTGTGCTGAGACCTTTTCAGCATCATGGCAACACACAAGTCTACACTGACAAATCGGTGGTAGCTGTGCATGAGGTGCGTTGGCTGGGAATTGAACCCTGGTGTCCTGCATGGAAGGTGTTAATTCTACCACTTAACCACCAATGCCCCCTGCAGTATAGATGGAAGGCTTAAAATGCAAATGACCAGTTGTAATGAATTGGCTATAGCTCTTTTGGATTGCGTTTTTATGAGATCAAATGTTTTCCTTTACACCAGAATAAGAATTGCCTGGAAAGTTTGACCTGCTAAAACACATCAGCAAAATTATCTCAATGCTTTGGCGTATCCAAATAACCAGCTGGAACACAATGAGGAACTAATATTGCAGATTTAGAAATGCTTGCTTCCCAGAACATTTTCCTCATGTATTAGAAATAGACTTTTAAGTGAACAGCTGCACTTGAGTTATCCCCCAGTTATTTAGTTAGTATGGTACAGTGGTTGAGAAGGCAGGCTGTAACCAGATTGCCTATATTATCTGTTTGTAGATATTTTGGGGGTACACAATTCAATTAATAATATTCCACATTTTAGCCTCTCAAAATTCATGTCCCTCCCATGTGCAAAACACATTAAATTTGTCACACTCAATGAGCTTACTTTTAAAAACATTGTGACAAGAAATATATATACCTAATCCTTGATTACAGGCTAATTGGTGATGAAGATGATACTGATTTATTGCTGTGGCTAATGATGATGTTGATTATTTTCTACCAAGATATATTGTTACCAGTCACTAAGATGTTTGTCTTAGAGATATTTAGTGTTTATGGCAACATTGAGAACTATGTCATTAATCTCTTTTTTCTCACAGGTAAAATGAGTTTCATAGGAGTTAGATAATTAGTTAAAGTAATACAATATAGCCCTAAATGTACCACCTTTCTGTTAGTTTGTTGTACTGTGGTGGTTTGCATATTGCTGTGATGCTGAAAGCTATGCAACAGATATTTCAAATACCAGCAAGGTCATCCATGGTGGACAGGTTTCAACAGAGCTTCCAGACTAAGACAGACTAGGAAGAAAGGCCTGGTGGTCTACTTCTGAAAATTAGCCAATGAAAACCCTATGGATAGCAACAGAACAATGTCTGATAGAGTGCTCAAGTTGAAAGGCACTCAAAATACAATTGGGGAAGAGCTGTCTCCTCAGAGTAGAGTTGATCTTAATGACATGGTTGGAGTAAAGCCTTCAGGACCTTTATTTGCTGATGTGGCACAACTCAAAATGAGAAGTAACAGCTGCAGATATCCATTAGTCAGCAGAACATGGAAATGTACAAAGTATGAATCAAGGAAAAATGGAAGTCATCAAAAATGAAATGGAATGCTTGAAGATGGATATCCTAGGTGTTAGTAAGCTGAAATGGACTGGTAATGGCCATTTTGAATTTGATAATCATATGGTCTACTATGCCAGGAATGACAAATTGAAGAGCAATGGCATTGCATTCATCGTTAAAAAGAACATTTCGAGATCCATCCTGAAATACAATGCTGTCAGTGGTAGGTTAATATCCATACACCTACAAGGAAGACCAGTTAATACAACCACTGTTCAAAATTATACAACAACTGTGAGTGCCAAAGATGAAGAAATTGAAGATTTTTATAAACTGCTGCAGTCATAAATTTTTTGAACGTGCAATCAAGATGCATTGATAATTAGTGGTGATTGGAAACAAAGAAAAAGAATCAATAGTTGGAAAATATGGCCCCTATGATAGAAATTACACTGGAGATTGCATGATAGAGTTCTGTAAGACCAATAACCTATTCATTGGAAATACTTTTTTTCAAAAAACACTATCAACGATTATACATGTGGACCTCACTGGATGGATTACACAGGAATCAAATTGACTACATCTGTGTAAAAGTGATGGAGAAGCTTAATATCAGTCAAAACGAAGTCTTGGGCTGACTGCAGAACAGACCATCAATGCTCATATACAAGTTCAAACTGAAGCTGAAGAAAGTTAAAGCAAATCCATGAGATCCAAAGTATGGCTTTGAATACATCTTGCTTGAGTTTAGAGATCATCTCAAGAATGACTGAAGACCAGATGACATCAAGGGCACCATACACCAAGAAAGTGAAAGGTCGTTAAAAATACAGGCAAGAAAGAAAAGATCAAAATGGATGTCAAAAGAGACTCTGAAACTTGTTCTTAAGTTCAGAGTAGCTAAAGTGAATAGAAGAAATGATGAAGTAAAAGAGCTGAATGGAAGATTTCAAAGGGCAGCTTGGTAAAGTATTATAATGAAATGTGCAAAGACCTGGAGTTAGAAAATCAAAAGGGAAGAGCACGATTGTTATTTCTCAAGCTGAAAGAACGGAAGAAAAAATTCGAGCCTCAAGTTGCAACATGAAGGATTCTATGAGCAAAACTGAATGACACAGAAAGCATTAAAAGAAAATGGAAGGAACACACAGTCACTGTACCAAAAAGAAATGGTTGACATTCAAACATTTCAGGAGGTAGCATATGATCCAGGACTGCTGGTACTGAATGGAGAAGTTCAAGCAGCATTGAAGCCATTGGCATAAAACAAGGCTCCAGGAATTGATGGAAAACCATTTGGGATGCTTCAACAAATGAATGCAATACTGGAAGCACTCACTTGTCTATGTCAAGAAATTTGGAAGACAGTGTCTTAGTTATCTAGTGCTGCTATAACAGAAATACCACAAGTAGGTGACTTTAGCAAAGAGAAATTTATTCTCTCACAGTCTAGGAGACTAGAAGTCTGAATTCAGGGCGCCAGCTCAAGGGGAAGGCTTGCTCTCTCTGTTGGCTCTGGAGGAAGGTCCTTGTCATCAATCTTCCCCTGGTCTAGAAGCTTCTCAGTGCAGGGACCCGGGATCCAAAGGATGTGCTCTGCTTCTGGCACTACTTTCTTGGTGGTATGAGGTCCCCCTGTCTCTCTGCTTGCTTCTCTTGTTCATATCTCAAAAGAGATTGACTTAAGACACAACCTAATCTTGTAGATTGAGTCCTGACTCATTAACATAACTGTCACTAATCACACCTCATTAACATGACATAGGAAAATCACATCAGATGACAAAATGGTGAACAATCACACAATACTGGGAATCATAGCCTAGCCAAGTTGACACGCATTTTTGGGGTCACAGTTCAATCCATAACAGACAGCTACCTGGCCAACCAGCTGGAAGAGATCCATATTTGTGCTTATTCTGAAGAAAGGTGATCAAATCAAATACAAAATTTATTGAACAATATCAGTGATACTACTGCTAGCAAAATTTTACTGAAGATAATTAAAAAACTACTGAATCTATAGATCAACAGAGAACTTCCAGAAGTTCAAGCTGGATTCAGAAGGGGACATGGAATGAAGGTTATCATTACTGATGTCAGATGGATCTTGGCTGAAAGCAGAGAATACCAGAAAGATGTTTACCTGTGTTTTATTGACTACGTGAAGGCATTCAGCTGTTTAGATCAGAACAAATTGTGACTAACATACAAAGCATGGGAATTCCAGAAGACTTAATTGTACTCATGTGAAATCTATATATGGATCAAGAGGCAGTTGTTTGAACAGGACAATGGGATACTGCCTGGTCCAAAATTGGAAAAGATGCATGGCAGGGTTGTATGCTTTCACCATGCTTATTCAATCTGTATGCTGAACAAATAATCCAAGAAGGTGGATTATATGAAGAAGAACATAGCATCAGGATTGCAGGAAGACTCATTAACAACCTGCAATGACAGAACCTTGCTTGCTGAAAATGAAGATGAGCTGAAGCACTTACTGGTGAAGGTCAAAGGCTACAACCTTCAGTATGGATTATGCCTGAACATAAAGAAAACAAACATTTTCACAACTAGACCAATAAGCAACATTATGATAAATGGAGAAAAAGTTGAAGTTGTCAAGGATTTCATTCTGCTTGTATCAACAATCATGGAAGCAGTAGTCAAGAAATCAAACGATATATTGCATCGGGCAAATATTCTGCAAAAGATCTCTTTAAAGTGTTAAAAAAAAAAGTTGTAATTTTGATAACTAATGTGCATCTGATTCAAGCCATGGTCTTTTCACTAGTCTCATATGCATGAGAAAGCTGGACAATGAAAAAATAAGACTGAAGAAGAATTGATGCATTTGAACTGTGGTGTTAGCGAAGAATATTGAATACACCATGGCACTACCAGAAGAACAAACAAATCAGTCTGAGAAGAAATACAACCACAATGTTCCTTAGAAACAAGGATGAGGAAGTGTCCTCTTGCTTGCTTTGGACACATCATCAGAAACGACCAACTGCTAGAAAAGGACATCATGTTTGGTAGAGGGTCAATAAAAATAAGGGAAACCCTCAGTGAGATGGATTGACATAATCACCACAACAATGAGCTCAAACATTAAAAATCATGAAGATGATGCAGGACTGGCAATGTCTCATTTTGTTACACACATGACTTGGAACTGGTTCTTTCTGGTTGAGTGATGGCTGAGGAAACAAAACCGGAACAGACCTGAATTTTTAGAATTTGAGTGAACCAGAACGAACCGGAAGAGATAAAATTGTGGGTTGAAGCCTTGCTAGAAACTTAATCTCCTTCTTAGAAAACAAGCCTGGCGTATGCCTTGCATAGCAACCAAATCTCTTGTCCGTAGGATTTTGTGCAGAGTGGGAAACAGCAGTGCCCCACTGAAAGATGGTGGCCTACCAAGCCGCTTTAAGTGTGCATCATCACTGTCCACGGTCTTGCCAATAACCCAATGTAATGCATGAGGCTTCTGAAGGGGCTCACTACACCTCTTCTGAGACTCTCATTCCCGGGCTTCGACCCATAATCTTTCCTGTTTCAGTGACGTACCAAAAACAAACCAAACTCGCCGTCCAGTAGATTCCGACTCTTAGTGACCCTATAGGACAGACTTGAACTGCCCTATAGGGTTTCCAAGGATGGGCTGGTGGACTCGAACTGCAAATATTTTGGTTAGCAGCCAAGCTCTTAACCACTACATCACCAGGGCTCCGTTACCGTAGGGGATCACCCGATCTGTAAAAATTTGGGTCTGTTCTAATTTCCCTTGGGCCATGACTGAACCGGTTTAAAGTCCTGGCTGTATGTAATGTCGCCATAAGTCAGAGCCAACTCGACAGCAACTAGCCAACTAACTTCACTTGCAGTATCTAATATAATCCACTAAAAGCCATATTGATGAAATCATCCAATGAGTGAAGGTTAGGGAAAGGGTTATTTGAAATGACGATGAGAAAACAATACAAGGATTAGGTGGAACTCAAACCCCAAGTACCAAACCCATTGCTTTCCAGTCGATTCCAACTCATAACGACCCTTTGGAAGGGAGTAAAACTGCCCCCTGGGGTTTCCAAGGAGCGTCTGGTGGATTCAAACTGCCAACCTTTCAGTTAGCAGCCATGGCTCTTAACCACTACACCAGGGTTTCCAGTAAGGAAAAAGCTGATTAATTTTCCACAGGTTTTCTACACTATGGTTTGATAGTCTTCTAATTTAGTTGTGGTAAATCCCCCTTGGTGTTCACATTTGCAGGAACCCAACATTTACCACCGAATACTCATTTCACATTTCTGAAAAAATATTCTGGACCATGTCAGAAGCCAACTAACTACGTGATCAGAAATCTGTGGTAGTAGAGAGTCCTTTACACTTTTCCACTGGTGGGATTTATAGTGAGTTGTTTGTAGGTGGAATTCAAGGCGACCCTGCGCATTTTTCCCCCAGCTTCTGCACCTACCGCAGGACTGTACTGATCCCAAACGAGCAGGCATCTTAATCGCCCTACACAAATCAAACAAACAAGAACTCCCTTGGTCCTACTGCTCCTCTCCAAGGCACCTTCACCTCACACTTTTAGAGCTTTAGGAATTCAGATCTGCACTTATGAGCTCCATGTGCTTTGATTCTATAGCAAAGGTGCATTCATTTCCAAGTCCACTGTGAATGAGGAGTTGGCAGGAGACTTTTCCTCTTTAATAAATAAAAGATTGTTTGAAACGTCCTTCGTGGCAGTGGAGAGTGGCCGCCCTAGCGTACACGATGGCTTACTATTACACAAATTGTCAGCCGCTTCAAGAGCCCTTCTCCGGTACATTATCAGATCTCTGAGATCTCTGAGAGGGGCCAAGCCAAGGACTACAAAACAGAGAATTTTGGGGGAAGGAAGTTATCACGCGGCGCAAGGCATGCTGGTCCCAGACGGCCTCAGCTCCAGAGACTCGCCGTATCGTGGGTGCTGAGTAGTGGGTGCTGTCCCGAGTCGTAACTGGTATTTTTCTTGTTTGTAAAGGGCTAAACGTTAAGTAGCACTTGGTTTGAGTATAACTGTATGTGTTGTTCGGCTGCAGTACAGGCCAGGGAATCTGAGCTCTAGAACCTTAACTGATGCCCCCTCGTCTGAGGAAAGGGTCACAAGTACGGAGGCTTCTCCGTGGCTGGATCCAGAGACCCATGGCCAGACAGCGACTGGGTGTATATCAGAGGGGTTTACAGTTTCGGCTGAAAGTGATGGGTGAACTCCTCTGATCGAAGGAAAATAAGGTTTCAGCACACCGGACGGAGTTCAAAGCCAGAGTGAAGACGATCTGGAATGGGATTGGGGCATGGAATTGGAAGTATACTAGATGAGTTACCCCAGACTCGTTCTTCGGCGACTCAACGCCCCCGTAGCATTCAGGCTGAACTGTAAACATTGTCTTTTCCTGATATATTTAAAATTAGTTTCTCAATTAATTTTAAAATAAGTGTTCTTTCCCCTAACCATGCTATCAGTTCCTTATGTTTAAATACTTAATTGTGTTAAGTAACTGCCTCTAGAATGGAGACATCTGCTGGGGTGGAACATATATATTAACCCGAACTGGTGGTTGTTTAAATCTAGCCAGCTGGCAACCATGAATGAATGGATGAAGAAAAGCCCCTTAGAATGGCAAGATTACATTTACAAAGAGGTCAAAGTGACAGCCAGTCAGAAGAAGGAGTATAAAGGATGGGTTTTAACCACAGATCCAGTCTCTGCCAAGTGAGTATGTGTCCTGTTTCCCTGAAATCATGACACCCCTTTGTGCTGCCTATGTGTCATATCCAAACTAAGAAAACAGGTAAATGACAAATTATTCTCATATGAAAATTTCATTTTTTTTCGATCTAAGTCTTGCTTTAACTGTGGATTAGTCTGTCAGACCAGCCAAGTTCATAGGTTAGAATCAGAAATGTGGCACTTCTTTTCACTGCATTTTTAACAGAAAATGTCAAACATAACACAAATGTAAAGAGAATAGTATAACAAAACACTAACCTTACCTCCTTGAAATTTCAAGCATATCATTTTGCTTGTAAGTACTTTAATATATTTTAACAGATAAAGGCTTTTAAATAAATGTAATCACAATACCAATATAACATCTAGCAAAATCAATAATTCTGAATATTAGGTAATTCCCAGTCTGAATTCAGATTTTCCTGACGGTCTCAGAAGTGTCTTTTTATATTGGTTCATTCAATTTGGTTGGTATGTTTCTTAAGTATCTCAGCTTTTAACTGCATTTTCTCCTCTTTTTTGTTTTCCATGCCATTTATTTGTTGAAGAAACTAGGTCATTTGTCTTGTAGAATTGAGCATATTTTGAATTTAGTTCATTGCTCCTCATGGTGTAGTTTAACAAGTTCTTTACTCCCCGTATATCCTATAAACTGGTGTTTAGATCTAGAGGTTTGATTAGTGTCAGATTTATTTTTTGCAAGAATACTGCAGAGGTATAGATACACATACACACATCTTGTATTTTGTAATAATTTTAGATGTACAGAAAAGTTGAAAGTACAGAGAGTACCTTTATATCCTTCCCCTGGCTTCCCCCAGTGGTAACGTCTTACATAACCGTGGTGCATTTGTCAAAACTGATAGTTTGCATTGACTAAACTACCAACTTTATTTGAATTTTGCCAGTTTTTCCACTAATGGCCTTTTTCTGTTCCAGTATTCAGTGTGGGATCCCTCTTACATTTAGTTGTCATGTCTACTTAGTCTCTTCAGTTTCTGATATTTTCTCAGTCTTTCATAACCCTGACAGTTTTTGAGAGTACTGGTCACATATTTTGTAGGAGGTCCCTAAATTTGGGTTTGTGTGATGTTTTCTCGTGAATAGACTGGGGTTATTGGTTTGGGCAAAGATTACTACAGAGGTGAAATTCCCTTCTTCTGCTATCATGTCATATTTTATTTAGAATTTTTGCATTTATATTCATGAGTGAGATAAACTTGTAGTTTTCTTTTTTCATCCTGTTCTCTGTTTTTGTGTCAGGGTTATACCAGCTTTGTTACATGAGTTAAGGTGTAGTCCCTCTTCTATATCTCTAGAAGAATTTGATTAAATTGGAAATATATGATCCTTAAAAATTTTGTAGAACTTGCCTGTAAAATTGTTTGGACCTTTTTTCCCCCTCGTGGGAAGATTTTTAACTAGTACATTTTTTTTTTTTTTCTTTTAAGATGTTAGGATTATTTACATTTTTTGGAGTTTTCTAGGAAGTTTTTCATTTTGTTTAAGTTTTCGAACTTATTTGAATAAATCTGTTCTTTATATTTTCCAATTTTAATTTCTGCCACCTTTTCTCTTTTTTAAAAAATTTATTTTTTTAAAAATTTATTATTGTACTTTAGGTGAAGTTTTACAGAACAAACTAGCTTCTCATTAAACAATTAGTACACATATTGTTTTGTGACATTGTTTGCCAACTCCACATGTCAGCACTCTCCATTCTCGACCTTGGGTTCCCTATTACCAGCTTTCCTGTCCCCTCCTGCCTTCTAGTCCCTGCCCTTAGGCTAATGTGCCCCTTTAGTCTCGTTTCATAGGCCTGTCTAATCTTTGGCTGAAGGGTGAACCTCAAGAGTGACTTCATTACTGAGCTAAAAGGGTGTCCGGGGGCCATAGACTCTCAGGGTTTTCTCCAGCCTCTGTCAGGCGAGTAAGTCTGGTCTTTTTTGTGAGTTAGAATTTTGTTCTACATTTTTCTCTAGCTCTGTCTGGGACCCTCTACTGTGGTCCCTGTCAGAACAGTAGTGGTAGCCGGGCACCATCTAGTTGAACTGGACTCAGTCTGGTGGAGGCTGTGGTTGTTGTGGTACGTTAGTCCTTTGGACTAATTCTTTCCCTTGTGTCTTTAGTTTTTTTCATTCTCCCTTTTTCCTAGTGGGGTGAGACCAGTGGAGTATCTTAGACAGCCACTCACAAGCTTTTAAGACTCTAGACATTATTCACCAAAGTAGAATGTAGAACATTTTCTTTAAAAATTATGTTATGCCAGTTGAGCTAGATGTTCCCCGAGACCATTGTCCCCACAGCCCTCAGCCTAGTAATTAAGTCCCTCAGGGAGTTTGGATATGTCTATGTAGCTTACATGACTTTGCCTTGTACAAGTTGTGCTGGCTTCCCAAGTATTGTGTACTGTCTTACCCTTCACCAGAGTTACCACTTATCTGTTGTTTATTTAGTGTTTTTCCACCCCCACCCCACCCCTCCGTCATAACCATCAAAGATTGTTTCTTTCTGTATGTAAACCTTTTCATGAGTTTTTATAGTAGTGGTCTCATACGATATTTGACCTTTTGTGATTGACTTATGTTACTCAGCATAATGCCCTCCAGATTCATCCATGTTGTGAGATGCTTTGCAGATTCATCGTTGTTCTTTACCATTGCATAGTACTCCATTGTGTGTATGTACCATAGTTTGTTTATCCATTTATCTGTTGATGGGCATCTAGGTTGTTACCATCTTTTTGCTATTGTGAACAGTGCTGCAGTGAACATGGGTGTGCATATGTCTATTCGTGTGACGGATCTTATTTCTCTAGGATATATTCCTAGGAGTGGGATTGCTAGATTATATGGCATTTCTGTTTCTAGCTTTCTAAGGAAGTGCCATATTGTTTTCCAAAATGGTTGTACCATTTTGCATTCCCACCAGCAGTACATACGAGTTCCAGTCTCCCCTCAGCCTCTCCAACATTTGTTATTTTCTGTTTTTTTGATTCATGCCAGTAATTCCAGGGTGAGATGGTATCTCATTGTGGTTTTTGATTTGCATTTCTCTAGTGGCTAGTGATCACGAGCATTTCCTCATGTGTCTGTTAGCTGCTTGAATGTCTTCTTTGGTGAAGTGTCTGTTCATTTCCTTTGCCCATTTTTTTAATAGGATTATTTGTCTTTTTGTTGTAGAGGTGTTGGATTTTCTTGTACATTTCAGGGATTAGACCTTTGTCAGATTTGTCATAGCCAAGCATTTTTTCCAAGTCTGTAGATTCTCTTTTTACTCTTTTGGTGAAGTTGTTTGATGAGCATAAGTGTTTAATTTTTAGAAGATCCCAGTTATCTAGCTTATCTTCTGGAGTTTGTATGTTGTTAGTTTGCTGCCTTGTTTCTAATATTTATATATGCCTTCTCTTTTCTCTCCCTCTCTCTGTCTTTTTTTATTTTATCAATCTTGCCTGAGTTTTGTGAATTTTATGTATTTTTTTCAAAGAACGAACTTTTGGCTTGATGATTTTTTTTTTTTTAATGGACACTTTTACTTTCTATTCATTAATTTGTGCTTTCTTATTTTCTTTTGGCTGTTTTGGGAGGGGAGAGTTATCCAGTTGTTGTGTTTTTAACTAAAAGTTAAATTTGTATTCTGCTTTCTTTTTAAATATACACATTTAGGACATTCATAAACTCTTTAAGTAATACTTTCACTGTATCCCACAATTATTAGCTTTAGTCTGGGTAAAAAGTTTAGATGTTTAGGACCCTTAGGGAATGCTTGCTGAACAAGGGAAAGCATTTGGTGGTGAGAGGATTAATTTCAAACAGAGAAAGAGCATTCCCTTTTTTTCTAGTCACTTGGTTTAGTTGATTTTTCCTATTGGGGCTGATGATGCCTCTCACTGAATTGCTTCCTCCATAGTTTTATGGGCCTTTAATTCCCCCCCCCTCAAATCTGCTCTGAATTTACTTTTCCTCCCAAGTATTGTCCTCGTGAACTTCCTTGAAGATGGCAGCATGTCTGTGACTGGAGTTATGGGACATGCTGTACAGACTGTTGAAACTGTGAATGATGGAGATCATAGAGTGAGAGAGAAGCTGATTCATTTGTTCATGTCTGGAGACTGCCAAGCGTACAGCCCTGAGGATCTGGAAAAGAGAAAGAACAGCCTAAAGACATGGTTAGAGAAGAACCACATCCCCATCACTGAACAGGGAGAATCACAAAGGACTATCTGTGTGGCTCGGGTCCTGACTATAGAGCCACCATATGGTCCCGAAAACTGTATCAGTTCTAATGAGATTATTCTGTCCCGTGTGCAGGATCTTATTCAAGGACATCTTACAGCTTCCCAGTAAGACACCAAAAATTGTAAATGAGATGATTGAAATCAGACTCCATTTTTTTTCCTTCATAAAGTGTTTTGAATTTTAAGTCCATTTTATTACAGAGCTTTAAAGGCACATGTGTGTGTTTTAATTCTTTGTTGTTTTGGTAAAATCAAAGGTGTGGATTATGAGTGCTAATTTCTTTGGGAAATAAGTGAACTGGGACAAGGATAGCATCACATACAGTAAAATTGGCACAGGGACATCAGAACTGTAAGGATCATTTCTTATATTGGGAATACAACCCCATTTTTGTTTGGCAAGAAATACATTTGGAAAAATGCAACATGTTAGATTCAGTATATCACAGCCTTATTAAGTCCCTTTTTCTTATGCTGCACGAACTGTATATGTTTGTTTATTAAATGTTTATCTTTTCTTGTATGTAGTGAAGTAGTTTTTGAATCAAAATATATCCAGGTTTTGACTTTTAATAAAATCTTAACACATAAGCCGTAAAACTTGCAAAGCTTTTAAAGTAAGCATCTGATCTCTGAGGAAAAAGGGAAATGTGACTACCTTTTCCACTGTTGTCCTCAGTCCAGCTGCTTTTGCTTAGTGGAGTCAGCTCACACTTCAGGCTTTCAGGCTCATGGTGCTTTCTGCCTGTAGTCCTTACTCATCGGGCTCAAGCTTCACTGAGGGAAGAGAATGCAGGAAGCGTGCTTCGCCTGCACCAAACCCTACCCCATGGGAGCCGGTCAGGGACCAGGACTCTGCATGGAGGTTTCTAGGCCAGAGAGGCACCTCAGATTGTTAGTTTGGGGTCTTTTTCTGGGGCATATCTAGAGTAGCCTCAAGGTTCCCGCATCAGTTAGAACTCTAAACCCCTTGCCCGCTAGGACTGGTTGGCAAACTATGGACGCTCAGGCCAAATCCAGCCTGCCACCTTCTTTTAAATAAAATCTTGAAACACAGCCGTACGGATTGTTACGTATTGTCAGTGGCTTCTTTTGCGATACAGTGGCAGAGCTGAATAGTTGAATAGCGAATATATGGCTTTTCTTTGTTTTCTAGCCCTTATATTTACTGTGTAGCCCTTTACACAAGAGATTTGCCCTAGATCTGCCCTAGAAGATCCTTGAACTAGCCTGGTCTGCTGGGAGTTAGGGCCAACTTCCCACTGCAGTTTTGACCTGGACAGGCCCTTGAGACTGCTACAAGCTAAACTCTCCCATTTCTCCCTGGTCTGTTCACAAGAGAATTGACTGGGCAAACAGCTCTTTCTCAGTCAGCTCTATGTTGTCTGTCCCTTGTCATCCATACAAAAGGAGAATGGGTATCTTTTGGGAGAAATTTTTTTAAATACTGAGGTTTTAGAGTATTTAGGTTATTTCTTAAAAATTTTTTTAAAATACGGCTTGATAACATAGCTAAGTTATTTTCTTGCATAGTTGTCTATTAACAGGATCTTGTAGCCCAGTGCTTCTCACTCTTCAACTAGTCAGAATTAGCTGGAGAGCTTGTTGAAACAGATTACTGGGCCCTACTCCCAGTAGATTCTAATTGAGTAGGTCTGGGGTCGGGTCCAGGAATTTACATTTCTAACAAACTCCCACATGATGGTGATGCTGCCAGTTCAGAGACCCTACTTGGAGAAGCAGTGTAGAACTTTTAAGGAACAAAAGGTCCCTCCTTCACAGCTTTAAAATGCTGTGATCCTAAAAGCAAAATTTATCCCGTGGTCTTTTTCCTTGTGACTAAGGCTCTCCCATTCAAACCCTAGAATGCCTTTGGGAAGCAGAAAGGGATGAGAAATAAGAACCAATTGAACTTGGCATGGGAAGTAATTCTGACAAGATGAGGGAGGCCCTTCAAAGGGGAAGAAGCCTTGTAGGTAGTTAATCCACAGCATCTGTCAGGTTTGATCCTAGGCCAGGGACAGGTTCTGGCACAGTGGTGTTCGTAGATGTATTTGTAGTCAGACTAATGAGCTGGTAACATAGACTTTCTTGGCGACTGAGAGCTCTGTTTAAACCATCTGCCTGCAAACAAAACCTGAGTGCTTGAGAAGGTAGGTGATCTGGCTCTGTGACTGAAACCTGTCCGCTTGGGGACTTCCCTTGCCAGTTCCTCAGCTAAGATTGTCCCCAGGAGTTTAACTCACCTGTTTCAGATCCTGCCTTAGGGGGCTGTCAGCATCTTTGTTTCTAGATTCTCCAGAGGGAGATCCTCTGTGAGCATCTATGAACATGGTATCAGAAATACTTTTTAAAAAAACAAAAGCCTGTTTTGACTCTCCCTGAGTATATTTTGGTCCCCTCAGAGCAAAGTTTCCAACCTCTGCACTGATTTCTTGCTGTCCTGTGGTTTATCCGATTTCCTAAATCCACTTTTTTCTGAAGATGTTATGGCTGAAATTTATTTCTCCGTGAATTAATTTTCTGAAACATTTATTATGAAAATATTAAAAACATTCAAAATTAATTGTTTTAATTTGATGAGGATTGATGAAAATTTTGTGAAGCTTCTTGAAGTAGATATATTCTAAGATGCCAAAAGTCAAACCTAGGGATTACTATCTCATGCTTAAATTTTGGGAGAAATCAGAGCAGTGGAGGGGCAGTAGTTACACATGCCTAATCTCTTTTGGCAAATGCAACACAATTTTATGTTTCAGGCAGTATTACAATATTCTTTTATTGAAAAAATTATTACACTACTTGTACATGCTTTTCACTTTTACATATTGCTTTATAGTCTTAAAATTGTTTACATATTTGTAATCAATGTATATAGTTTTCTATATATCTGTAGTCTTCATAATTTTAATATTTAAGATAGTTTTCTATTTTGTTGATGAATCACATTATTAAAACATTTCACTACATTTTGACATTTGTTGTTCTTTTTTTTTGCTATCATAGATCATGCTGCCAAGAGTATCTTCATGATATTTTATTTCTATTATCAAAGACTCTATTTAAGATAAGTGCCTAGAAGTGAAAATACTGTGTCAAAGAATCTGAACATGTTAGAGTTTTTCCTTCTATTGCTTTTTATTATTATTATTTTTTATTGTGCTTTAAGTGAAAGTTTACAATTCAAGTTAGTCTGTCATACAAAAATTTATACATAGTTTTGTATCCCTAGTTGCTCTCCGTATACTGTGACAGCACACTCTTGATTTCTATCCCGGATTTCCCATGTCCATTCAACCAGCTCCTGACCCTCTCTGCCGTCTCATGTCGCTTCTGGACAGGAGCTGCCCATTTAGTCTCGTGTATCTACTTGAGCTAAGAAGCACACTCTTCATGAGTATCATTTTATGTCCCACAGTCCAGTCTAATCTTTGTCTGAAGAGTGGCCTCGGGAATGGTTTTAGTTTTGGGCTAACAGAGAATCCGGGGCCTTCTATTGCTTTTTAAATGGGTTGTGCTGATTTATATTGCCAAGAACAGTAAATAAACATGTATAATTTTCACCAGACTTTTTGGGTATTAAAATTTTGTTTAACTTTTGCTACTTAACATGAAATGAGTATATTGCTGTGACTCATGGTGACCTTATGTATAACAACAAAATGTTGCCTGGTCCTGTGCCATCTCTCGATAGTTGGTACATCTGAGTCCACTCTTGCGGCTGTTGTGTCAGTCCATCTCAGTGAGGGCTTCCCTCGTTTTCACTGACCCTCTGCTTTACCAGCCATGATATCCTTTTCCAGCCATCGATCTTTCCTGATGAAGTGTCCGAAGTAAGCGAGCTGAGGCCCTGCTGGCATCCTCGCTTTTAAGGAGCATTCTGGTTGTAGTTCTTCTAAGACTAATTTGTTTATTCTTCTGGTAGTCCATGGTATATTTAATATTCTTTGCCAACACCACAATTCAAATGCATCAATTCTTGTGCCCTCTTTTTTCATTGTCCAGCTTTCACATGCATATGAGGTGATTGAAAAGACTATGGCTTGGGTCAGGTGCACCTTAGTCATCAAAGTGACATCTTTGCTTTTTAGAACTTGAAAGAGGTTTTTTTGCAGCCAGTTTGCCCAATGCAATATATTGTTTGATTTCTTGACTGCTGCTTCCTTGGGCATTGTTATGGATTGGATCGTGTCCCCAAAAACTATGTGTTACAATTCCTGCTGTACCTGAGGTTATAATCCCATTTGGGAATAAAATTTTCTTTGTTATGTTAATGAGGCAGTATTAGTGTAGGGTGTGTCTTAAATCATCTCTTGAGATATAAGAAGAGCAGATTAAGCAAGCAGCCAAGCGAGGAAGCTGAGATGGGGAAGATAGATGCCATGCCACATGAGATCTCCAAGGAACCAAGAAACAGAAGCTGAAAAGAGACAAGGACCCTCTCCGAGAGCAAACAGAGAAAGAGTTCTCCTAGAGCTAGCACCCTGAATTTGGATCTCTAGCCTCGTAGCTAACAAAGTTCCACAGTTCAAACCCACCAACTGCTCTGCAGGAGAAAGATGTGGCAGTCTGCTTCCATAAAGATTTACAGCCTTGGAAACTTTACGGGGCATTTCTACTCTGTCCTTTAGGGTCACTATGAGTCAGAATTGACTCAAAGGCTATGGGTTTAATGGGTAAACAGTGAGAAAATAAATTTGTGTTTGTTAAAGCCAACCACTTGTGGTATTTCTGTTATAGCAGCCACTAGATAACTAAGACAGTCATTGATTATTGTTCCAAGCAGAATGAAAGCCTTGGTAGCTTCAGTTTTTTCTCCATTTATCAGGTTGTTTATCAGTCCATTTGTGAGGATTTTCATTTTCTTTATGTTCAGGTGTAATCCATACTGAAGGCCTTAATGTTTGACCTTCATCGGTAAGTGCTTCAAGTCATCGTCATTTTTCAGCAAGCAGGGTTGTATCATCTGCATATCACAGGTGGTTAGGGTTAGTATTCCTCTAATCCTGATGCTGCATTCTTTTTGATTTAGTCCAACTTTTCAGATTATTCATCTTACATATTGAATAAGTACGGTGAAAGACTACAACCCTGCTGCACACCTTTTCCAATTTTAGACCTAAATGAATAAATTTAAAGTTGCTTTCATTTTTATTCCTTTATCAATTAGCATTTCCTCATGTGTCTGTTTATTTCCAGTGTAAGAACTGTTTGATTTAAAAAAATTCAACAAGAAATTATCTGCCCCATGTTCATATCATTCTGACATATTTTTCATTTGTTTTTATCTAACTTTACTCAGATCTGTCTTAGTCATCTATTGCTGCTATAACAGAAATACTACAAGTGGATGGCTTTAACAAAGAGAAATTTATTTCTTCACAGCAAAGTAGGCTAAAAGTCCAAATTCAGGGCATCAGCTCCAGGGAAAGGCTTTCTGTCTCTGTTGGCCTTCTCATCAGTGTTCCCCCAGACTAGGACCTTCTCCACTCAGGGACCCCAGGTCCAAAGGACACGCTCTGCTCCAGGCACTGCTTTCTTGGTATGAGGTCCCTCTGTCTCTCTGCTCACTTCTTTTATATCTCAAGAGATTGCCTCAGAACACAATCCAATCTTATAGACTGAGTCCTGCCTTCCTAACACAACTGCCTCCCATCCTCCCTCATTAACATCACAGAGGCAGGGTTTACAACATATAGGAAAATCACACAATACCAGGAATCATGGCCCAGCCAAACTGATAAACACATTTTTTCGGGGGCATAATTCAATCCATGACAGATGCATATCTATTTTTAAAAAACTGTAACTATAGCATACACTCACTGTTTTTCTTTTAACCTATTTTGATATAATTTCAGATATACAGAAATTTTTCAAGAATAGAACAAAGGCTTCCCATATACTCTTCACCCAGCAATTAACATTTTATCATTTATTTTCTCTCTCTCTCTGTGTATTTTTTTCTTCCTAAACTGTTTGAGAGTAGATCATGGAGTCAGTAGTAAAAATGAGAACATTCTCTTAAATAAAACCACAGTACAAGCATCAAAATTAGGAAGTTAACATTAATACAACACTTATTTAGTATAGACTTTATTCTGATTTTATGTATTGTTTTAATATCCCTTAAACCAAAAATTAAAAAAATTTTTTTGAATCATATATTGCACTCAATTGCCATGCCTCTTATAGTGTCCTTTAATGTGGAATAACTCCTTAGTCTGTCTTTGATTTTCATGACATTGATATCGTTGAAGAATATAGGCCAATTATTTTACGGAATGATGCTCAATTTGGATTTGTCTGATGTTTTCTTATGATTCAATTCCGAACATGTATTTTTGGAGAAGGAATACCCCAGAAAGGATGACTTGTTCTTCTCAGGACATCATATCAGAAGGTACATGTTGTCGGTCTGCCCCTTTTCTAGTGATGTTAACTGATCACTTTATTCAGGTGGTGTCTACCAGGTTTCTCCACACTATTTTTCTCTTTGTAATTAAAAACTATCTTCATATGTATTTTTAAAAGGACTTTACATACTGTAAAATTTCCCCATTTTAAGTGTACAATTATTTTTAGTTGTACAGCCATCATCGCAATCCAATTTTTTAACATTCCGATCACCCCCGCCAAAGGTCCCTTGTCCCATTTGCAGTCAATTCCCATTCCCACTTTCAGCCCAGACAACCACTGATCTACTTTGTATATCTATAGATTTGACTTTTCTGGACATTTCATGTATATGGAATCATAACAATATGTGACCTTTTTTGTCTTTTTTTCACTGAGCATAAGGTTTTTGAAGTTCATCCATTTGTAGCATATATCAGTACTTTGCTCCTTTTTATTGATGAATAGAAAAACATTTTGTTTTTCTATTCACTAGTTGGTGGACATTTGGATTGATTCCACTTTTTGGCTATTATAAATAATGCTGCTATGAACATTTGTGAACAAGTCGTTGTGTGGAAATATATTTTCATTCCTCTTGGGTAGATACCTAAGTGTGAATTGTTGGTTGTATGTTAAATTTTTAAGAAACTGCCCATTGTTTTCCAATATGGCTGCACTATTTCATATTCCCATCAGCAACGTATGAGTGTTCCAATTTTTCCACATCCTCAACAGCATTTGTTATTGTCTGTCTTTTTGATGATAGCTGTTCTAGTGGGTGTGAAGTAGTATCTCATTGTGTTTTAATTTGCATTTTCCTAAAGCCTAATGACTTCGAGCATCTTTTCATGTGCTTATCATTAGCTGTTTGAATATCTTCTTTGGAGAAATGTCTATTCAAATATTTTGCTGATCGTTTTATTGAGTTGTTTGTCTTCTTGAGTTGTAAGAGTTCTTTATATATTCCAGATACAAGTCCTTTCTCAGATACATGATTTGCAATTTTTTTTCTCCCAGTCTGTCCGTGGCTTATATCTCCTCAATGATGTTTTTTGAAGCTCAAAACTTTTAAAAATTGATGTACAGTTTATCAGGTTTTTTTTCTCTTATGGATTGTGCTTTTGGAGTCGTGTCTAAGAACTCTGCCTAACTCAAGGTCATGACGATTTTCTATGTTTTCTTCTAGAAGTTTTATTTGTTCTTCTTTTTCAAGATTATTTGGCTATTCTGGGTTCTTTCATTTCCATATAAATTTTGGATCAGACTATCAATTTTTGCCAGAAATGCCTCCTGAAATTTTGATAGGGATTATGTTAAATATATAGATCAATTTGAGGAGAATTGCTGTCTTAGTAAATTATACTGAGTCTTTCATTCCGTGAACATCGTCTTTCCATTTGTTTAGATTTTCTTTAATTTCTTACAGCAATGTTTTGTAGTTTTCAGTGTACAAGTCTTACACTTGTTTTGTTAAATTTATTCCTTGGTATTTTATTCTTTTTGATGTTACTGTGAATGGAATTGTTTTCATAATTTCATTTTTGGATTGTTCATTGCTAGTATATAGAAATACAGTAGATTTTTGTATACTGATCTTGTATCTTGCAACCCTGCTGAACTCTTTTATTATAACACGCTTTAATGTTCTTCTTTCTTTACTTAAGACTACCCAAATATATTCTGAAGAGGGAGTAGGCCATACTTTTATTCCCTGTAACACCTGACTGGTTATTTGTAGAAGTTGCTCACAGGGTTTACGGAAGCACACCCTGATTGCTGAATGAGATGAGAATGAATGTTAAAAAGCAGAAGTAAGAGACTTGGTTGAAGCCATTAGCTCTGTTCCTTTTAATTTCAACAAACAGGTATTCAGACTCTTCATAACCTTCAGAGGCTCTTCCAGGAGTTAAATTATGTTCCTGATTGAATCTATTCAAGTAAACTTAATTTCTCTGTTCTCCTGTGTCCCTGTTCATCTTTGTATCCCTAGTTCCTAGCGGAACAACCAGCATATAACATCTGCTTGAAATATGTAGATTAAATTGAAATTATAAGAATAAATGTGGAAGGAATTTCTGCAACTGCAGTGTGGGTCTCAGAATAGCCATGTAGCCAGGGGCAGATTATCTAGTAGGCAAGGTAAGTATGGTGCTTACCGTGTTTACCAGATCATCTGTAATGAAATTGTTCACTACAGATTAGTAAGTAAGCCCTTGCTTACCTTGCATATTGGGTCATCCGCCCCTGTCAGGGATTGTAAATTTGAAAAGAGGCTTTGATTCTGTAGGAAGGTTGGGAAAGAGACAGATACCAGCCATACCTAGAAACAGAGTCTTTGATGTGGTGAAAAAAATGTGAAATTGTTCACTACAGATGATCTGGTAAGAAAGGTAAGCACCATGCTTACCTTTCCTACTGGATAATCCTTCCCTGCATGTAGCACACATTAGTTATAAATTGGAGTATCAACCTCCTAGTTAACTAATCAGATAACATGCTTCAGTTAATCCGGTCTTGGCTGAGTTTACTGTAGAAAAGATTGGTGTTAAGATCTATGGGTTAGAAAAATAGGGACAGCTGGAGTTTACATGGGAAAGTGCACAGGTGAATTTCAGAGACAGGGCAGCATTAACAGAAACATCTGTAATTACTGGTTGTTTTGTGCGGAACCAATAATCAGTGAATTGGTTTCTTCATCATATGGGATAGTCCCTTGGTACGCCTCATGTAACATGGCCCAATTTATACAGACATCTGTCTTCTAAAGAGCATAACACGTCTTTGCCATTCTAATTATCAAGCCCTAAAACAAACTCTTTTCCAGTTCAAGGTTACTGAGCCTAGAAGTCATAGTTCCCAGTTAGGCTTCACATTACATTTAAACATTTTATAGACATACCCTATAGAGCTATATCCATCCTCTTTTTATTTTACTCTAGCATATTGGCCAAAATCTACTAGGTTGGGCACTGTTTAACCAACAGAAAGATTAGTTAGGGTGTGTGTGTGTGTGTGTGTGTGTGTGTGTGTGTGTGTGTGTGTGTGTGTGTGTGTGTGTGTGTGTGTGTGTGTGTGTGTGTGTGTGTGTGTGTGTGTGTGTGTGTGTGTGTGTGTTAATGTGAGTCTAAGTGTGAGAACTTGAATTTTGCTATGGAAAGTATTAGCACCGTTAGTGTCACATACAAACCATATCGTCAAAAAGCACGTTTTAACTTATCCCCCTATTTTCAAAATAAGTGGTTTTTAAAAAATCAAAATTTAATGGTAGAACATGTTTTTAAAGTAAAGAATATCACTATCCATCTGTGCATGGCTTTTCCTATTTGTACATATAATTTCCCCAAATTCTTAAGTACTCTGTATTCATAAGCTCATATTCACGTAGTACTTGTTTATTAAAAATGATTTGGGAGAAATTTTAACTTTCCTTAGCCCAAAATAAATGTCCATTTTCAGAGATTTCTATGAGCATGATTTAAATCTGAATAATAGCTAGTAGCTAGACTTTATAAGTGGGTGGTTATCTATTTCATTTTGTTTAAACAGGTGCTACTGATTTTTTTTATTGTGCTTTAGATGAAGGTTTACCAGGAAAATTAGTTTCTCATTAAACAATACACATATTGTTTTGTGACATTGGTTGCTAACTCCATGACATGTCAGCACTCTCCTCTTCTGACCTTGGGTTCCCCATTAACAACTTTCCTGTCCCCTCCTGACTTCTTGTCCTTGCCCCTGGGTTGGTGTGCCCATTTAGTCTCGTTTTGTTTTATGGGCCTGTCTAATCTTTGACTAAAGGGCGAACCTTAGGAGTGACTTCAGTACTGAGTAAAAAGGGTGTCCTGGGACCATACTCTTGGGGTTTCTCCAGTCTCAGACCAATAAGTCTGGTCTTTTTTGTGAGTTAGAATTTTGTTCTACGTTTTTCTCCAGCTTTGTCTGGGACCCTCTATGGTGATCCCTGTCAGAGCAGTCAGTGGTGGTAGCCGGGGACCATATAGTTGTACTGGACTCAGTCTGGTGGAGGCTGTGGTAGTTGTGGTCCATTAGTCCTTTGGAATAATCTTTCCCTTGTGTCTTTGGTTTTCTTCATTCTCTCTTGCTCCAGATGGGGTGGGACCAGTGGAGTATCTTAAATGGCTACTCACAAGCTTTTAAAATCCCAGATGCTACTCACCAAAGTAGAATGTAGAACATTTTCTTTATAAATTGTGTTATGCAGTTGAGCTAGATGTTCCCCAAGACCATGGTCCCCACAGCTCTCACCCCAGTAATTTGGTCCCTCAGGGAGTTTGGATGTGTCCATGGAGCTTTCATGACCTTGCCTTGGTCAGGTTGTGCTGACTTCGCCAGTATTGTGTACTGTCTTACCGTTCACCATAGTTACCACTTATTTATTGTCTACTTAGTGTTTTTTCCTCCCCACCTCTCCCCACCTCTCCCCACCCTCATAATCATCAAAGATTGTTTCTTTCTGTATGTAAACCTTTTCATGCATTTTTATAGTAGTGGTCTCATACAATGTTTGTCCTTTTGTGATTGACTTATGTTACTCAGCATAATGCCCTCCAGATTCATCCATACTGTGAGATGTTTCGCAGATTCATCGTTTTTTATTGTTGTGTAGTATTCCTTTGTGTGTATGTACCATGGTTTGTTTATTCATTCGTCTGTTGATGGACACTTAGGTTGTTTCCATCTTTTTGCTATTGTGAATAATGTTGCAATGAACATAGGTATGCATATGTCTATTCGTCTGACGGATTTTATTTCTCTAGGATATATTCCTAGGAGTGGGATTGCTGGATTGTATAGTATTCCTATTTTTAGCTTTTTAAGGACATGCCGTATCTTTTTCCAAAATGATTGTACCATTTTGCATTTCAACTGGCAGTGCATAAAAGTTCCAGTCTCCCCAAAGCCTCTCCAACATTTGTTATTTTCAGTTTTTTAATTCGTGCCAGTAATACTGGGGTGAGATGGTATCTCATTGTAGTTTTGATTTGCATTTCTCTAATGGCTAGTGATCAGGAGCATTTCTTCATGTGTCTGTTAGCTGCTTGAATGTCTTTTTTGGTGGTGTCTGTTCATATCCTTTTTCCATTTTAAAATGCGTTATTTGTCTTTTTGTTGCAGAGGTGTTTAATTTTCCTGTAGAATTTAGAGATTAGACCTTTGTTGGATTTGTCATAGCCAAAAAATTTTTCCCAGTCTGTAGGTTCTCTTTTTTACTCTTTTGGTGAAGTCATTTGATGAGCATAAGTGTTTAATTTTTAGAAGATCCCGGTTATCTAGCTTATCTTCTGGGGTTTATGTACTGTTAGTTACGGTTTATATCCTGTTTATGCCATGTATTAGAGCCTCTAACGTTGACCCTATGTTTTCTTCTATGATTTTTATAGTTTTTGGTTTTATATTTAGGTCTTTGATCCATTTTGAATTAGTTTTTATGTATGATGTGAGGTATAGGTCTTGTTGCATTTTTTTGCAGATGGACATCCAGTTTTGCCAGCACCATTTGTTAAAAAGACTGTCTTTTCCTCATTTGATGGACTTCGGGCCTTTGTTGAAGATCAGGTGACCGTAGGTGGATGGATTTACATCTGGGTTCTCAATTCTGTTCCATTGGTCAATGTGTCTGTCATTGCACCATTACCAGGCTGTTATGACTACCATAGCTGTATAGTAGGTTCTGAGGTCAGGTAGTGCAAGTCTTCCTGCTTCATTCTTCTTCTTCAGTAGTGCTTTACTTATCTGGGGCCTCTTCCCTTTCCACGTAAAGTTAATGATTAGTTTTTCCATCTCATTAAAGAATGTTGTTGCTATTTGGATTGGGATTGCATTGTATTTGTAGATTGCTTTGAGTAGAATTGATATTTTCACAATGTTGAGTCTACCTATCCCTGAGCATGGTATGTTTTTCCATTTATGTAGGTCTCTTTTGGTTTCTTGCAGTAGTGTTTTGTAGTTTTCTTTGTATAGATCTTTTACAGCCCTGGTTAGATTTATTCCTAAGTGTTTTATTTTTTTAGAGGTATTGTAAATGGTATTGTTTTCCTGATTTCCTTTTTGTAGTTCTCCTTATTGGTGTATAGGAATCCAACTGATTTTTTGTTTCACTTGTATCCTGCTACTCTGCTGAATCTTTCTGTTACTTCCGGTAGTTTTCTTGTGGAGTCTTTTGGGTTCTCTGTGTACAGTATTATATCATCTGTAGATACAGACAGTTTTACGTCTTCCTTACCAATTTGGATGCCCTTTATTTCTTTTTCTTGCTTTATTGCTGTATCTAGGACTTCCAGCACAATGTTAAATAGGAGTGGTGTAAAGGTCATCCTTGTCTTTCTGGTTCCTGTTCTCAAGGAGAATGTTTTCACCCTCTCTCTGTTAAGAATGATGTTGGCTGTTGGTTTTGTATAGATGGCCTTTTTTATGTTGAGGAATTTCCCTTCTGTACCTATTTTATTGAGAGTTTTTATCAGGAATGGGTGTTGGACTTGATTTAATGCCTTTTCTGCATCGATTGAGATGATTATTTGGTTCTTTTATTTTGTTTTATTTATGTGGTGGATTATATTGATTGCTTTTCTAATGTCAAAATATCCTTGCATACCTGGTATGAATCCACTTGGTTGGGGTGTATTATTTTTTTGATATGATGCTGGATTCTATTGGCTAGAATTTTTTTTTTTTATTGTACTTCAGGTGAAGGTTTACAGAACAAATAGTTTCTCATTAAACAGTCAGTACACATATTGTTTTATGACATTTGTTAACAACCCCACGACATGTCAACATGCTCCCTTCTCAACCTGTTTTGTATTTTTTTTTTTTTTGGTGAAAATATACATAACCAAAGATACACCATTTCAAAAATTTCTACATGCACAATTCAGTGACATCGATTACATTCTCCCAGTTGTGCTGCTATTCTCACTTTAGATGAAGGTTTACAGAACAAAATAGTTTCTCATTAAACAGTACACATGTTGCCCTATGACAATGGTTAACAACCCCACTACATGTCAACACTGTTCTTACTCATCCTTGGGTTCCCTATCACCAGCTTTCCTGTCCCCTTCTGCCTTCTAGTCCTTGTCCCTGGACTGCTGTGCCTCATTAGTCCCATTTTGTGGGGCTGTCCACTCCCTGGCTGAACAGTGAACCTCGGAAGTGACTTCACCACTGAGCTAAAAGGGTGTCTGGAGGCCATACTCTTGGGGTTTCTCCAGTCTCTTTCAGGCCAGTAAATCTCGTCTATTTTTTTTGTGTGTTAGAATTTTGTTCTACATCCTTCTCCAGCTCTGTCCAGAACCCTCTGTTGTGATCCTGGTCAGAGCAGTATTGGCTAGAATTTTATTGAATTGATAATTTTTGCATCTATATTCATGAGAGATATTGGTCTGTAATTTTCTTTTTTTGTGATCTCTTTTCCTGGTTTTGGTATCAGGGTTATGCTGGCTTCACAGAATGAATTCAAAAGTATCCCTTCTTTTTCTTCGTTCTGGTGCAAGCTCTTCTCTGAGTGTTTGGTAGATTTCTCCAGTGAAGCCATCTGGGCCAGGGCTTTTTTTTTTTTGTTATGGGTTTTTTAAATTACCTTTTCAGCCTCTTCTCTTGTTATGGGTCTGTTCAGATTTTTGACCTCAGTTTGTGTTAGTTTAGGTAGGTAGTATGTTTCTAGAAATTTGTCCATTTCCTCTAGGTTTTCCAATTTTTTGGAGTATAGTTTTTCATAGTACTCTGTTATGAACCTTTTTATCTCAGTTGGGTCTGTTAATAATTTCCCCCATTTCATTTCTTATATGGGTTATTTGCATCCTCTCCCGTTTTTCTTTTGTCAGTTTGGCCAATGGTTTGTCGATTTTGTTGATCCTTTCAAAGAACCAACTTTTGGTTTTGTTGATTCTTTCTACTGTTTTTCTATTCTCTATTTCATTTTTTTTCTGCTCTAATCTTTATTATTTCCTTTCTTCTCTTGGCTGTGGGCGTCTTTTGCTGTTCTGTTCTATCATTTTAGTTGTGTAGCTAATGTTTTGATTTTGTCCCTTTCTTCTTTTTCAATGTGCGCTTCTATTGCTGTAAATTGACCTCTGAGCCTTGCCTTTGCTGTCTCCCAGACGTTTTGATATGATGTGTTTTCATTCTCATTTTATTCTAGGAATTTTTTGATTCTATCTTTGATTTCTTCTATTACCGAGTGGTTTTTAAGCCGGGTGTCATTCAGTTTCCATGTATTTAATTTTTTTGCCTTGCTCTTCCTGTTATTAATTTCTACTTTTATGCTGTTGTGATCAGAGAAGATGCTTTGTATTATCTCAGTGCTTTGGATTCTGTTGAGGGTTGCTTTGTGGCCTAAGATGTGGTTTATTCTGGAGAATGTTCCATGTGCGTTGGAAAAGAATATGTTCTTTGCTGCTGGTTAATGGAGTGTTCTATACATCTATGAGGTCAAGTTGGTTGATTTTGGCCTTTAGAGCTTCTGTATCATTGTTGAGTTTCTTTCTAGGTGTTCTGTCCTTTACCAAGAGTGGTGTGTTGAAGTGTCCTACTGTTATTGTGGAACTGTCAGTTTCTCTTTTTCATTGATGTTAGAGTTTGTGTTATGTATTTTGGAGCCCTGTCATTGGGTGTGTAGATATTTATTATGGTTATGTCCTCATGGTGGAGCATCCCTTTAATCATTATATAATGCTTTTCCTTGTCTTTTATGGTGGATTTTGTTTTGAAATCTATTTTACCTGAGATTAGTATTGCCACTCCTGCTCTTTTTTTGTTGCTATTTGCTTGGTATATTTTTCTCCATCCTTTGATTTTTAATATATTTATGTCTTTGTTTCTAAGATGTGTCTCTTGTAGACAGCATAGTGATGGGTCTTGATTTTTTATCAGTTCTGTCACTCTCTCTTTAGGTGCATTTAAGCCATTTATGTTCAGGGTGATTATTGATAGGTGTGAGTTTATTGCTGTCATTTTGCAGTGCTTTTTTTTCTTTTGTGGTGCTGATGTTTCCTTTGTTCCTTTTACTGTCCTGTGCTGAATTCATTTGTGAATTTTTTTTCATTTCTTTCACTTTTGTAGATTTTGTGTTTACTGAGACTTTATGTTTTTCTTCTTTATTTTGATGATTAGGTTTGTTAACTTTCTTAGTGGTTACCTTGAAATTTACCCCTGTCTTCCTAAGTTTAAACCAGTGTTTCATTACTTGATATTGCCTTGACTTCCTCTCCATTTGAAAGTTCTATACCTACACCATTTATTCCTTCTTTCATTGTTCTGACATTGTTGTCCTTTACAGATTGACCTGTCTGGTTCCCTGTTGTATATCTTTTAGTTTTGTTTTATACTTGAGAGTTCATTACCTAGGTTGGTATCTGGCTGATGCTGTCTTGTGTCCTAGATTCAGGTTGTTATTTGATGTTGGTTCTCTAACCAAAACCTGTTGCCATCTAGTCGATTCTGAGTCATAGCGACCCTATAGGACTTCCTTTAATAATTTTTGTATGTTTGGTTTGGTTTTTACATACTCCCTTAATTTCTGTTTATCAGGAAATGTCCTAATTTCACCCTCATATTTAAGCAAGATTTTTGCAGGGTATATTATTCTTGGCTGGCAGTTTTTTTCTTTCAAGCTTTTATATATGTCATCCCATTGCCTTCTTGCCTGCATGATTTCTGCCGAGTCATCAGAGCTTAGTGTTATTGTTTCCCATTTATTTGTGACTTTTACTTTTTGTTTTTCTTGAGCTTCTCTCAGGATTCTTTCTTTGTCTTTGGTTTTAGCAAGTGTGATTATGATATATCTTGGTGATTTTCTTTTGGGGTCTATCCTATATGGGGTTCATTGAGTTTCTTAGATGGTTGACTCTTTATCTTTCATGACATTAGGGAAGTTTTCTGTCAGCAAATCTTCAATGATTCTCTCTGTGTTTTCCATTTTCTCCCCCTGTTCTGGAACTCTGATCACATGTAAATTTTTGCTTTTGATTTTATCCCACATTGTTCTCAGGGTTTCTTCATTTGTGTTCATTATTTTTTCTGATTTTTCCTCAAAGTGGTGTCCAAGCATTTGTGTTCAATTTTGCTGATCCTGTTTTCCATTGTTTCAAATTTGCTCCTAAAACCTTCTATTGCCCTTTCCATTTCTGAAATATTGTTGTTAATCTTTTGGATTTCTAATTGCTGCTTTTGTATGATTTCTAGTTGTTTATTTTGACATTTTGTTCCTGTATTATTTTTTTGAATTCTTCCAGTAGTTTATCTGTGTTTTCCCTGATTTTGTCTGTATTTTCCATGATTTTGTCTATTTTTTCCTTATTTTTGTCTGTGTTTTCCTTCATCTCTTGGAGAGCCCTGAATACTAGAGTTTTAAATTCCCAACTCGATGGCAATGGGTTTGATTTGGTATCAGGTAGTTCTAGCGCCTTTTCTTCTTCCAGAAGGTCATCTGGTACTTTATTTTGTTCCCTTTCTGGAGCCATCCTGTCCTGTCTGCTGTCTTTGGGACATTCAGGAATTATTTTCTTCATTTATTGATTGTAGATTTGGTTGTTTTGTCCTGATTTTCTGTTTTATTTGGTTATGTCTGGGCAGGTGGGATGGGCATGCTTTGTGGCTTGCCCATCTGTGGGCACAATACTTCTCACCACCTTGTCCAGGTGGACAGGGCCAGTCACTCAACTATGGTTCAGCAGGGCAGGTCCAGCAGGGGGTGGGGATGGGTTGTTTGTGGCACATACTGGGGCCAGCAGGGTGCGACCAGGGGGCAGTGTGGGGCAGTGTCTGGTGGTCCACACCTGTGCTGCTTGGGGGTGCAGCGATCAGTGCATGGTACAGATAGGCAGGAGAGAAGGGAGAGGATGTGATGGGTGAAGCTACATGGGTGAGAGAAAGAAGAGAGAAACAGAAGCAAAAAAGGGAACAAAGAAAAAAATGAGGGAAAAAAGAATAAAACAAAAAATGAATGAAATAGTGGCTTGGTAGGATTCAGCGGGTGGGGGCGGGGCAGACCTAGCAAGGCTGTGTGCTAGTGACTCTCTAGCTGACTAACTTTCTAGCTGAGCAGTGTGGAACAGCCTGTCAAGAAGAGGCCAGATGGCACATGGTGCTAGCTGGGCAGGGGAAAGGAAAGGAAACAATGAGAGAGAAGAAACAACAAAAGCCAAAAAACAAAACAAAACAGCTCTGAAGGAGCTGGCTGGTGGGGGTGGGTTGTATCTGGGCAGCAAGGAGCTGGTATTTTTCTGGCTGAGTGACTGTGGCTTGTTGGAAAGCAGTGGAGGCCTTGTACAGGGAAGAAGGGTAAGGGTTGGGAAAGTGTGTATCACTGGTTACCAGGTGCTCTGTCTCCTGCTGGGAATTTCATGGAGTTGCCTTCCTGTAATCCCTGTCTCCATTTCTTAGTGGCTAAGGTCCAAGATGGCGAATCCATGCCATGTTAGCTGGTAGGGGACCTCCACTCCGTAGCTTTCCTCATTCTCTGTTCTCTGTTAGTTTCTTATTCCATTTGGTGCTTGATCAAGTTCTTTATCCTTTCATTTGATGCTTAGGATTCCAGAATTGATGTTTGTGTCTGTTTTACTTAGTTTTTCGGGTCTTTGCTGTAGAGGGATGGCATGGTGCTTCTGTCTATAGCATCATGTTGGCTAATACCTCTGCTACTGACTTTGGACCAGATAATGTTTTTTTTATTTTTTATTGTACTTTAGATGAAGATTTACAGAATAGTTTCCATTAAACAGTTAGTACACATATTGTTTTATGACAATGGTTAACAACCCCACAACATGTCAATACTGTCCCTTCTCAACCTTGGGGTCCCTATTACCAGCTTTCCTGTCCCTTCCTGCCTTCTAGTCCTTGTTCCTGGACTGTTGTACCCCATTACTCTCTTGTTTTATGGGGCTGTCTAATCTCTGGTGAAGGGTGAACTTCAGGAGTGACTTCATTACTGAGCTAAAAGGGTGTCCGGGGGCCATAAACTCTCGAGGTTTCTCCAGTCTGTCAGGCCAGTAAGTCTGGTCTTTTTTTGTGAGTTAGAATTTTGTTCTACATTTTTCCACAGCTCTGTCCGGGACCCTCTGTTGTGATCCCGGTCAGAGCAGTCAGTGGTGGTAGCCGGGCACCATCTAGTTATAGTGGACTCAGTCTGGTGGAAGCTGTGGTAGTTGTGTGGACCAGATAATGTTTTGTTTGTGGCAGGGGGTGTCCTACACATTGTCTAGCAGCATCCCTGGTCTCTACCCATTAGATGCCAGTAGGGCTCCCCACCTCCAGTTGTGTCAACCAACAATGTCTCCGTTGCCAAGTATCTGTGGGGCAGAATCGCCCCCAGTTAAGAACCACTGGTTTAAACAAACAAAAACTACATTTTCTCCTGTGAAGAAACTTCTTTGTAGTCCTTGTACATGGTAGGGTATTTGTTAATCAACTTCTATGGACAAATAAAGTTTTATTTTAAAGGTTAACAAACACTGTTGTGAAAGTACATTTGAAACCCAAGTATTGAATGAGGCAAAACTTATTAAAAGGGGAATCTCAGGAAGTAAATGAGTCTTTTTGGGCTAAGTTGTCCAATCTTTAATTATTGTAGAAGAAAATTCAGCCATGGATAGTTCTGTTCTTTAGAGTGTAAATTCATTCAACCTGGAAGCAAAATGAACTCCTTCAGGCCATTTTCAGTAAAACCTAGCATTAAGGAAGTAGAGATAACTACATATTTTACATAAGGAAATAACAAACCTTACATTGGAACTGCTACTGCTGAAAATGCTTATTAAATAAATTATTACACCATATTTAGTAATATGGTGTTTTCAGTGTCAGGTACATTAAACAGTGATTCTCATTGTTGGGTAAGAAATTTATGAGATTGGGCTGAATTTCCAAGGCTACCCTTAGAAGTTGCTATTTCAAACCCCACTGTGGTTTTTGTTGCCTTTTGTTTCTCTCATGAAAAGCTGAAATAAGAGGTGAAGACAAGAATCTAGTTAATCGATTGTAAACCTTCCCTTGTCATAGCTGTTTCACAGTGGCACTGTGGCCTGGCTTACTTACTTAATTAGCTGGGTTAGAACTGGCCTCTCGAGCAGACCCAGGGCTGGCCAGATAGGGCAAAGAGGCTGAACTGCCTGTGGGAACAAGTTCATATTTGAGTTGCTGTCCTATGTCTTTATGAAACACAGATTCCACTTCTTCCTGATGGTTTTTATATAGGGCATAGGTAACTCTCCAAAAGAACTCTCTTTTTCTACCATTGATAAAACAAATTATTAAAACATCTAAGCTTTTAAAGCACATTGAGGATTAGTGATTGGCTACAAACCCTATTTAAAACCAATCTCTTTATTATTTGGGGGATGATACCTTAAAAATGGTAAGAAAAAAGTCTCTGTCAGCAGTCACTAACATCATCCTGGTTAACTGTTCACTAGTCATTGCATAGTTTTGCATTTGTGAGACTAAAAGACATGGAAGCAGATCACTCTGGAGCAGTTGGAAACTCTAGGTGGAACAACAAATGGTATTAGCTGTTTCCATGTCGTTTCCTCCTGGGGCACTCTGCTGTGAGCACCCAAATACTGCCTGGACACAGGTTCACAATGAAGACCTAACTTCTGAAAACAACAGCTAACCTTGTATTTACTAACTGGCTGAGGATATTAGCAAAGTTTCCCCCCTCATATTGGGGGCAGGGTGGAGCCCTAAGAAGTATGCTTAATTCCAACATAATTTAGGGGGAGAGCCAGCCTCTGCCTAGGCTTATTCATGCAGAATAATGGCAGGAATCCACTATTTATGTGGCAGCTGGGTGACACCCACAAGCTGCCCTCAGAGTGTGAAGTCCAAGCTCACCACCTCTAGGCCAAGCAACAGATAACACAACGCAGAGTAGAGTCCCCACAAAGGCAGCCTGGGCTGCATCTGAAGAGCACATCCTTGGTCCTAATGCCTGATATTTGCTGTTTTTAACTTTATGAAGTACTTTCACAAGACCTTATTTTATGATGACCTCTTAGGGACATGTTAAAACCCTTGCCTAGAAAGAAAAAAAAAACTAACACCATAGCATAGAGATTACATGCTGTGCTTAGATATATTATTTTAGATCTCTCAGATAATGGAATGGAAGGATAAAGACTAAAGTTCATTACTTGCCAGAGAATTTGAGTTGTAATAATCAGATATGGAACTAAGGATGAAGAAGACAAAGTGGTCAACCTGTGGCCACTTCTATAAGAATGATTCTGTTCTTATTTCTTGAGAACCTTCCAGAGATTAGACATCGTACAAAACAGCAGTGGAGACTAATTTAGTACTAAGTACTTTATTGTTTCCTAGGTAGATTGCAGTAAAACGAATATTTAATTTTAAGAAACCATTTACCATTTAGCTCTCCATAAAATTACATTAAATGTTGACCATCTCGTTGGGGCTTAGAAATCATTTCATCTTGAAATACTAGACAACATTCTGATCTTCAATTGCAAAGGAGTAATCCTATTTCATAATTTTAATGATCAGCTTAAGAAGTTTCGTTTTGTGGGTGTGGATCTTCATATTCAGTGCCATAAATCAAGGCTTTCAGCCCTTTTCACATTCTGGCATGTCTATAAAATGATAGTATTTGTGCGTTTGTATGTGGCTAGAAGCAGCCAGCCCAAGAACTGGCTTCCTGGAGGGGAGCAGTTTTTCAGCACTTCGGATTAAAGTTTTGTTGTTAACCACCTCCCAGCCGTATGTTCTGCTGCAAACCTGGGTTAAACCTGCAGGTCCCCTTGGGCAGATGGCTCTGGCAAGGGCAGCGAGAGCTCCACTACAGTACCAAGAGTCAAAACTCTTAAAACTCTTTTAGGGGGTTAATGCCATTTTCTCCTTCATTTCTCCTAAAAGTCCCAGCCTAATCAGTTCTGTGATGTGAGCCTTATGTCAGTAGCAAGTCAGGAGGTGGATGCTGTGTGTGTCTGTTTTTTTTAATTTAAAGCAATGACACGAATTGATGCCTTTTAAAAATACTGCTTAGAGTCTAAGCTATTCAACTATATTGAAGCTTAAACACTTCAGGAGATTTCCTGAAAATTTAACTAAAATAATACTTCAGAAAGCTAACACCCTTCACTGAGGCGGTTTTGTTGATCAATTTGTATTCAGTCTGGGTATAGTAGGAAACCTATACTGACTCCCTACCTGAGGTCTAGACAAACACAAGACTATTTCCTCTACTCTGTTCTCTGGGATCCTTTCTAGCCACACTAATAAACGTCCAGGGAAAATGTAAATGTATTAGTATTTTTTCCAAAATGCTAAAACCAAAAAAACCCAAACCAGTTGCTGTCTAGATGATTCCTATTCATGGTGACCTCATGTATGTCAGAGTAGAACTATGCTCCATAGAGTTTTCAATGGCTGATTTTTTGGAAGCAGATTGCCCAGGTCTTTCTTCTAAGGTGCCTCAAGGTGGACTTAAACCTCCAAACTTTTGGCTAGCAGCCAAGCGCTTAACTCCTTGTGCCACCCAAAATACTAGTGCCCCATTAACCGAAGCTGTCTTGTGGGAGGCATTATTATGGTTGTAAATCTGACACTAGCATGATAACCTTTCCTGTCTCAACCGAGCCAACTCTGCCTTGGAGAATACCATTAAAATTTCCTGTGGGTAATATGAAATCTGGCCATTGTGAGTCCGCAAGACAGGGTAAAGATAGCTAAATGGAAAACTAAGGAGAATGAAGACACCAGATTGCCTTGCTTCTAAGAAGAGACCAGCTTGCATTATAAAACCACAACAGAACTCATTACGTTTGTTTTTTTAGGCTGATCTTTAAGGAGTAAAAATCCTTCACAAATCAAGTCTACTCAGTAGCCAATCAACAGCCTAAGATGATATTTTTATTTTTCTTGCTCACGTGATTTTTTTTCCTGCATGTCTGCAGAAAGGTCCAGTTTCTTTCTCTATTCAGATTCCTCTCACTTGAGCCTTTATGACAAAAAAAAACAAAAACAGGTATTTCCCTCATGCCCCTGTCACTCCAATAAAAAACAGGAGAAAAATAACACACAGATTAAAACAGAATTGTATTAAACATTCACTTTTGTGTTAACTGATAAATTTCCTGCTCTCCAGGACAGTCACAGAGAAACAGGCAAGCTGGGTTTTAGATGCTGTCGCCACTGACACTCCAAATCATGCTGGGAGTGCCCGCTACTTTGTGAGAAATGCTGAGTCTGAAAGTTTCCCTCAGGTCTATGGTGCCTTGGCTGACTCAGCACTGTGCCCCAGCACAGGTCTTTAGTTGGAGGTAGAGGTGCCGCTGTTACTTCCCTGGCCAGCGAGAAGCAGGTGAGTAGCGAGCATTCCCCTAAGGCAGGCCTTTACTGTGTGGTGACAAGCTTCACAATCATGCTGATGATCCGGGATCCTCGAGGACAGGTACACAGATCTATGCTTGGGTTTTTTATTTTATCCTGGAGGAGCTGGTCAAGTTCTCCACGAAGTTCCTTCACTAATTCAGCCACCTAAAATGAAAGCCAGGAAATAAGCAGAACTTGGGGCAACAGGGAAGGAAAGGTTATTACAGGGAAATGCTCTGATTATGATTATTATTCTAGATTGCTGGTATTAACTTTAACCACAGTGCGGGAAAAAAACTAAACACATTTTCAGTCTAAAAACAAAACTAAACCTGTTGCCATCGAGTTTGATTTTAACTCATGGCAACCCTATAGGACAGAGTAAAACTGTCCCATACGGTTTCCAAGGAGCGGCTGGTGGATTCAAACTGCCGACCTCTTGGTTAGCAGCCGTAGCTCTTAACCATGGTGCCACCAGGGCTCCTTAGTCTCAAAATGCTTCCAAGATTTCTTGATGCAACTATAGGAATGCTCATTCAATGGTCACTCTGTAATATACTAAACAGAGTCCATTATAAATAGGTTCCTCAATAATATTTCTGGAAAAGATAAAACCTGGAAATACGGCTTTTTAGTTATGTTCTCCATATTAAGGCCAACTTTTGGACCATCTGCTCTGAGCGAGAAGCAGGAAAGTGAAAAATTAAAAACGGATATTAAATGAAATCTCTCTGATTTTGGGACACATTTTATGATTTTGTAGGGGAAAGAGCTCTGCACTTTAACGGTGTTTTGCTTATGCTGATGTGTAGTCACCTGTGGATGTCCTCCCAGCATCTGCCTACCCTCCCCCAATGTACACCAACCATGCAGTTTGGACCCCGATCTAATTAAAACAGGCTCTTGCCAGGGTGAATGGCTCAGGTAATCCAGGCCTTAGTAATCGGTCCATGATGCTCCCTCAGCCACAGGAAATGATTTAGGAGGGAGATCTGATGGAGCTTTTAGGAAAGAGGGCTCTGTCTCCCCTTCTGGGCAGTGAGCTGCACAGATATGAAGCCAGGAGCTACTACAACCATCTTGCCCCCACAAGGTTGTCTGCTGTCATTGAGCTGCTGAATCATGCCAGCCCTGCCTGGCCTTCTTGACCTGCACTGTCTAGTACAGCAGCCAAACGTGGCTGTTGAGCACCTGAAGTGTAGCTGGTCCACACTGACATGTGCTGTGGTATAAAATACACATCACATTTTAAAGACTTAGAATGAAAAGAGAATATAAATATCTCAGTAAGTTTTTTATATTGGTTACGTATTAAAATTAAAACATTTTGAATGTACCAGGTTAAATAAGTTAATTGAAATTAATTTTACCTGTTTCTTTTAATTTTTTTAAATGTAGTTACAAGAAAATTTAAAATTACATACGTGGCTTGCACTATATTTCTATTGGACATCGCTACTGTAATCTTTACAGTTAAACAGGCCAATCAATTCCCTTTAATGTTTAAGGTAGTGTTTCTGTTTCTTGCAACGTAAGCATTCTAACAGATGAAAATGTTAAGATGAATTTTTATTTCTGCAACATACACCAAAAAAACCAAACCCGTTGCCATCGAGTCAATTCTGACTCATAGCGACCCTATAGGACAAAGCGCAACTGCCCCATAGGGTTTCCAAGGCTGTAATCTTTACGGAAGCAGACTGCCACATCTTTCTCCCATGAAGCAGCTGGTGGGTTTGAACCGCTGACCTTTTGATTAGCAGCTGAGCGCTTTAACCACTGTGCAACCAGGCTCCCTTCTTCAGCATATACTCTCCTTAAATGCTGTTCATAGGGACTCCACGTAGTGAATGATGGAGACCTGACAATGACAGGAAACGAAGCCTAGAATTCATACCCATCATCCCTTTTTTAGGGTAGTGGAAATCAGGGTGATTTTTATTTATTTATTTTTGCTTATCTGTACTTTCTGATTTTTCCTTGGTGAACATGTAGTATTTGTTGCTTCCTGTCAGGGGTGGGGCCTCACGTCAGCCCTACTCTTTTCTAGTCTCCTACTGAAGACTCACCATTTGTAATTAGCCCATGAGCTCTGCTGTCCTGGACACCTAAAGGAATGCCCTATGCTTTATATTATCAAAGCCCACTGTGGCCTGAGTCTCACAGGGCGGTCAGGGAGGAGCTCTCTGAGGAGAAGACAATCCAGCAGATCCTAAATGAAGTGAAGGAGCAAGCCATACATGTATCTAAGGAAAGGACATTTCAGAGAGGAAATAGACTGTGAGGTAGGAGCGTATCTGGTGTGTTCCAGGAAGTGCAAGAAGGCACTCTTTACCTGATGGGAGGCAGCTGCAAAACGGATCCAGCCATCATCCAAGGAGACCACAAACTCTCCCCTTTGAAGCTGCACATTCACTTGGCCTCCTCCAAACAAGACCAGCGGGTACACAGACACCATGCTGCAGTCTCGGATGAACACCCGGCTAGTTTTGATCTTCTCGTGGTATACTAGGTAGGGACTGTCAAAGTGTTTGACCTGTAACATAAAGCCTCAAGTGAAAACAGGGAAGTCACCGGCAACATAAGTGGAACTCCATCAGTCCCATAGATTTAAATACCCCTGTGCATTAAGGAGGAGCCCTGGTGGTGCTGTGGTTGAAGTGCTCGGCTGCTAACTAAAGATTGTCAGTTTGAACCCACCAGCTGCTCTGTGGGAGAAAGACCTGGCAATCTATTTTTGTAAAGATTATAGCCTTGGAAACCCTTTGGAGCATTTCCACCCTGTCCTACAGGGTCACTATGAGTCGAATCAGCTAGACGGCAGTGGGTTTCGTTTGGTACATTAATGACTCACAAACTTTCACCTGCAGCCTGTTCCTTTCCCCTGAGCTCCAGACTTATAATGTGCAACAACCTCCTTGACATCTCTACTTGGGCATCTAGAAAGCACCTTAAACTTCTCGTGTTCGAAACAAATTCTTGATTCTCCCTCCTCTCCGCAGTGCTTACCCTCTCAGTGAGTGAATACCACTCCCATTCACCCAGTTGCTCAAGCCCCAAACTCTAGTCAGCCTTGACTGCTCTTCTTCCCTCACAACATCTATATCATCACCAAGTCTCATGAGCTCTATTTTTAAAATACATAATGAAATGGCATACTCTCACCACTTCTACAGCTACCACCTTAGTATAAACATCATCATCTCATGAGACTGCTGCAATGCTTCCTAAGTGCTTGCTCTGCTTCTGTTTTTTGCATCTTTACAGTCTATTTTCCACCCAACACCCAGTGATTTTCTAGAAACATACATCCAACTATGGCTCAAAATCCTCCAATGGCTGCCCACAAGTAAAATCTAAAATCCTTACCATGGCCATCAATGTCCCACATGCCCTGACCCCTGCCTGCTTGTCCCAGTGTATCTCGTCCCCCCTTGCTGCTAGTCACCCTGCTCCACTGATGTTGGCTGCCTTCTTGTACTTTCTAGAATGCACCAGATATGCTCCTACCCCATGCTTTGTTTCCTCTGCTGAAATGTCCTTTCCTTAGATACGTGCACGGCCTCTTCCTTCACTTCATTTAGGATCTGCTGGATTGTCTTCTCCTCAGAGTTCCTCCCTGACCACCCTATTTAAAAGGGCCCCTCTCCTGTCAGTCTCTATCCCTCTATGCTGCTTTATTTTTCTTCATAGCAGTTGTTGCTAACCTGAGATTATTTGTGTACGTATTTATTGCCTGTCTTCCCCACCAGAACGTAAGCTCTTTGAGTGCAGAGATCTTGTCTGTCTAGTTAAGCCTCAATCTTCCGTGGCCTATAACAGGGCCTGGCATGGAGTGAGTGCTAGTAGATATGGACACAGGAATGATTTGGATTCTGTCACAGTCAACTCAGAAGAGTGGTGCTAACCCAGGCATCTGGTTCCTCAGTGTACCCACGGCTGAGAGAGAGCCAATGACCTCTTGGCCCTCAAATTCCTCTGAGTTTAAGGAGATCCCTTTCATACTTTGCTGATCCTTTACCCAGCGGTTCCAGGGGGTTGACCAGCCGTAACACTGCGAACTCTCTCTTCCTCATTCTCCTTTCCCCCTTTTCTCCATTTTCCCTAAAAGCTTTATTGAGCATCTGCTTTCAGTGAGGCACCATGCTAGGCACCAATAATATAAAAATGAATAAAATCAATGCCTGTTGTCAGGGATTTCACAATCCCATGAGGGAGACAGACCACAAACCATAAAGTAATGTGATAAGTGCAATAATGGACAGATGTATCCAACATGATGGTGGAACAGTGGAAGAGCAACTTGGAGGGAGAGGGCACTGAGAAAGTGATTTTTAATGGAAGCTTGAAGGGTAAGTAAAAGCTTGCTGGGGAATAAGAATGTCATTTCAGGCAGAGAGAAGAACACGTCCAATGGCATGGCATTTGGAGATACTGTTGGTAGTCTGGTATGGCTGGAGCATACAGAATGACAGAGTGGAGCTGTGGGGGCATGGTATGGGAAAAGACCAGAACATGAAGAGTCATGTGAGAGAGTTTGTGGTACACTCTACATATGAAGAGTTTTAAGTAAGGGAATGACATGGTCAAATGTAGGTTTTGTAAAGATAATTCTGGCAGCAACAGTAGAAGACTGGTGAGAGAAAACACCAGCAGTAAGATTATTATTATACTTCAGGTAAGAGGTAGATATTTGGGGTATGAACTGAGGAAGTGGCAATGGAGACAAGAGTAGGCAAATCTGAGAGACGTCAAGAAGGTAGGACTGCTGGGACTTGGTGAATAGTTGGATTGGGGTAAGGAGGAAAAGAGGAGGAGTTTATGTGACTCCTGGGTTCTGATTTTGATGGTGCCTTTAACCAAGACAAAAGCCTAGGAAGGGAAGGGGGAATTGGGAGACAATGAGTTTGATTTTCAGCTTTCGAATTTGAGGTGATTGGAAGGCATCCAGCTGGTGATTTCCAGCAGAAAAGCTCAGGACAAACCCCAGGTCTGTAAACTGAGATTTGGGGGTTGGTGCCAGTGTGTAGGTGACAGCTGGAATCACAATGCTGTGCATTTGGTGGCTCCTGAAGCATAGGTACACTATAGTGAGAAAATAAGGACTCAGGACAGGACTACTACTTCAGGGCAAAGGAAGAGAAGCTAGCAAAGGACATAGAGAAGGATAATCAGGGAGACAGCGAAGAAACTGATAATCCTGAAGCAAAAAGAACATCAGAAGCAGTTTCAAAAGGAAGGGAGGTCAGCAGCGTCAAACACCACACGGAAGTCAAGTACATACGGTAAGGACCAGGAGATACTGACTGGATTTAATTACTAGGAGGTGACTGTGACCTTTGATCAGTTTAGTGGATGGTGGGGGCAGAAGCATCACAGCAGTAGGCTGAAGGAAGAGTGAAAGTTGAAGAGTGGGATCTGCAAGTTATAGGTCATTCATTCCCCCGCCCCCGCCTTTTTTTCTGTAAAACTATATAATGAAGTAATTGCCAATTTCATTGTTTTGCATGTGTACAATTTAGTGACATCAATTACATTACAATGTCATGCAACTATCATCAATATCTGTTGCCACATTCCATCACAATAAACAGCAACTGCTTCCTAAACAATGACTCCCCTCCCATCCTCTCTCCTGCCCCTGGTAACCACTAATAAACTCTGGTCTCTATACATGTGCCTATTCAGGCTATTTCATATAAGGGTCACTCACTCCCTTTTAAAAGCACAGAGTCAGCGATGCAATTACATCATGACTTCTCAAACCACCCCTGCAAAGAGACAATTTGCACTTGAAAGTAGGCTTGAGCATTATTTTGCACTGAGTAGAATTTTCTTGAAACAGAAGTAGTCTTTCTAGAAATAGTCCAATGTCCACTCTGCTTATATTTATTCAACTTTCCCCAAGTCGATGGCGCTGCTGGGGACAGCAAGCAACAGAACAGAGTTTGGCTGAATTTAAGGTAGTCAAGGCCTGTCATATGCAAACGTAAAGAGACACCGCCACTCTGACCTGGTAGTTCACTGATGAAGGGTGAATGTGTACATAACCATCATTCTTGGTGACAAACTTCAACTCTTCTGATTTTGGTTTCATTCTGACAGCTCCAATACTGGTCTTCTGAAACTTCCCTTCTGGGCTTTTCACCTAAACAATAGGTATTTGTAAAACTAGATACGTAATATATATTTTCATCGATGGGAGTGCCCCTTGGTACAAAATCAGACTTTGAAGGGCATTGCTGTTTCTTTGTTTTCTCACTTTGTTCCCTTTGAAAACAGTACATGCACACATCATTTGTTTTTACCACCCAGAAAATGTGGATATGAGTGCAGCTCTGGGTAACTAGGCTGCGCACCAGCTGTGTGAGGAGAAATTAGCTGCTACCTTGGGTCTGCACTGATTGTCAGATGCAGAGCTCCAGCTGGCAACACTGGACCAGGGTTCTGCTGACTCTCCATCTCAACCTCAATACATTTACAAATAAATTTCTTTCAAAACACAATAAAAAAAATTCTACAGATAAACAGACGATTTCATTTGAAAACATAATAAAAGCTTCCATGTATATATGAATAACATACATATATTAAAGATAATAAACACATGTTTACTGTAGGAAATACATATTAGGAATAAAGAAGAAAATAAAAATGTAATCCCATGATTAAGAAATAACTAGTTTAATGTTTGATAAGTATCATTTTAGTTTTCTTTGCTAGATATATATTTATATATAAAGATAACCATAAACATAACTATAAATAAAAATATGTATACATATTCAAACAAATAGGATCGCTCTTCTTTATAACCTACTTTTTTAATAGCATTTTTCCATGTTGTTAAATATTTTCCTACAACATAATTTTCAATGACTGTATGGTCCCTTGTTGTAAGGGTCTGTACTTATTAAACCAATAAATTCCCTATTATTGGAAATTTAAATTGTCTATAATTATAGTGCTCAAATGAACATTCTTCTAGTTGTATCTTTTTGCATATATGTGATTATTTCCTAATAATAAATCCCTAGAAATGAAAGTGCTCTATAGAAAGGGTGTATCCATTTATATTCCCAGCAAGAGTGAGAGTTCATTTTTTGAGGCTCATGATAGCACAGGTATTATAATTTAAAAAAATGTTTTTGCCCTATTTGGAAAGTAAAAAGAGGTATTTCTTTGTTGTTTTAGCTTGTATTTCTTCACCGTAGTAACACAGCACTGCATTTCTGTATGTATGTACTGCCTGTTTCCTATTTGTAAGAGTTCTTAAGCACATAGCCAGATCTCTCACCTTTTCACTTTTGGTTTAGTCTCAAAATTATGTTATTATTCACATAAAATTTCTTATACCACATTTATGGTTTTCATTTTAAGTCCCCCAATTTATTTTCCCCCCAGGCATTTTTTATATTTTTCAAAAACTTTTTATTTTGAAATAATTATAGACTCATAGGAAGCTGCAAAAATATACAGAGTCCCTTGTACCCTTCACCCAGCTTCCCCCAATGGTAACATCTTATATAACTTTTCACATATCAAAACCAGCAAATCGATATCCAAATGATTTTTTAAGGTAAATTTCAAATGGTTTCAAAAGCATGCAAGTGCTACGCAGAAAATGAACCATAATTTAAGCAGCAGATGTTAAGCGAGAATTTAACAAAAAGTTAAGGCCTTGAGAAATGACTCAGTACTCTGCCAAATTCAAATTCTTTCTAAGTTTGAAATGGATAATTTGTTAGGACTGGCTAATCAAAACTCAGGTAAAAGTCCAAGAACACACTCAGGTAGGCTCTCCAGAGGATGGCCACAGTACTGATTTGTGTCATTTGTTTTTATCTAATTTTAGTCCAAAGTAGAGAGAATAAGGAGAAATGGGAAACTGTAGTAGAATAAAACTCACATCTAACACAGACAGTTAGTTCTGCACGGGTTGGCTGACAGAGTGACATTTATGTCCATCTTAATTTCTGGGATGTCATAAAATGTCAGAAGGTTTACAAAGGCATTTTGTTTTATATAATACAGGTGTTACTGAATGATGTATAGGCATACCTTGTTTTATTGCACTTTGCAGATATTACGTTTTTTACAAATTGCAAGTCTGTGGCAACTCTGTATCGAGAAAGTCTATCAGCACCATTTATCCAGCAGCATGTGCTCACTTTGTGTCTGTGTCACATTTTGGTAATTCTTGAAATATTTCAAACTTTTTCATTATTATTACATCTGGTATGCTGACATGTGATCAGTGATCTTTGATGTTACTATTGTAATTGTTTTGGGGTGCCACAAACCGTGCCCATATAAGATGGTAAACTTAATCGATAAATGTTGTTTGTGTTCTGACTGCTCCACTGACTGGCCATTCCCGTCTCTTTCTCTTTCCTCGGCCTCCTATTCCCTGAGAGATGACAATATTGAAATTAGGCCAATTAATAACCCTACAATAGCCTCTGAGTGTTCAAGAGAAAGGAAGAGTCGCATGTCTCTCATTTTACATCAAAAGCTAGAAATGATTAAGCTTAGTGAGGAAGGCATGTCAAAAGCCGAGACAGGCCAAAAGCTAGGCCTCTTGCGCCAAACAGTTAGCCAAGTTGTGAATGCAAAGAAAAAGTTCTTGAAGGAAATTAAAAGTGCTACTCCAGTGAACACATGAATGGTAAGAAAGCAAAATAGCCTTATTGCTGATGTGAAGAAAGTTTTAGTGGTCTGGATAGAAGATCAGACCATTCCCTTAAGCCAAAGCCTAATCCAGAGCAAGGCCCTAACTCTCTTCAATTCTGTGAAGGCTGACAGAGGTGAGGAAGCTGCAGAAGAAAAGTTTGAAGCTAGCAGAGGTTGGTTCATGAGGTTTAAGGAAACAAGCTGTCTCCATAACATTAAAGGGCGAGGTGAAGCAGCAAGTGCTGATGTAGAAGCTGCAGCAAGTTATCCAGAAGATCTACCTAAGATAACTGATGAAAGTAGCTACACTAAACAACAGATTTTCAATGTAGACGGAACAGCCTTATATTGGAAGAAGATGCCATCTAGGACTTTCATAGCTAGAGAGGAGAAGTCAACGCCTGGCTTCAAAGCTTCAAAGGACAAGCTGACTCTCTTGTTAGGGGCTAATACAGCTGGTGACTTTAAGTTGAAGCCAAAGCTCATGTATCATTCTGAAGATCCTAAGGCCCTTAAGAATTACGCTAAATCGACTCTGCCTGTGCTCTATAAATGGAACAACAAAGCCCGGATGACAGCACATCTGTTTACAACATGGTTTACAGACTATTTTAAGCCTACTGTTGAGATGTACTGCTCAGAAAAAAAGATTCCTTTCAAAATATGACGGCTCATTGACAATGCATCTGGTCACCCAAGAGCTCTGATGGAGGTGTACAAGGAGATTAATGTTGTTTTCATGCCTGCTAACACAACATCCATTCTACAGCCCGTGGATCAAGGAGTAATTTTGACTTTCAAGTCTTATTATTTAAGAAACATATTTCATAAGGCTATGCCTGCCATAGACAGTAATTCCTCTGATGGATCCAGGCAAAGTAAACTGAAAACTTTCAGGAAAGGATTCACCACTCTAGATGCCATTAATAACATTAGTGATTCATGGAAGGTCAAAATACCAACATTAACAGGAGTTTGGAAGAAGTTGATTCCAACCCTTACGGATGACTTTGAGGGGTTCAAGACTTCAGTGGAGGAAGCAACTGCAGATGTGGTGGGAATGGCAAGAGAACTAGAATCAGAAGTGGAGCCCGAAGATGTGACTGAACTGCTGCAATGTCAACAGATAAGCAGTCGCTTCTTACGGACGAGCACAGAAAGTGGTTTCTTGAGATGGAATCTACTCCTGGTGAAGATGCTGTGAGCATTGTTGAAATGATAACAAAAGATTGAGACTATTACATAAACTTAGTTGATAAAGCAGTGGCAGGGTTTGAGAGAACTGACTCCAATTTTGAAAGAAGTTCGACTGTGGGTAAAATGCTATCAAACGGCATCACATGCTACAGAGAAATCTTTTGTGAAAAGGAGAGTCAATCGATACAGCAAACTTCAACGTTGTCTTATTTTAAGAAATTGCCACAGCCACCCCAGCCTTCAGCAACCACCATCTGATCAGTCAGCTGCCATCAACATCGAGGCAAGACCTTCCACCAGCAAAAAGTTTAGGACTTGCTGAAGGCTCAGATGGTAAAATTTTTAGCAACAAAGTGTTTTTTAATTATGGTATGTACATTGTTTTTTTAGACATAATGCTGTTGCATGCTTAATAGACCACAGTATAGTGTAAACATAACTTTTATATGCACTGGGAAACCAAAAAATTCATGACTTGCTTTATTGCAAAATTCGCTTTACTACAGTGATCTGGAAGCAAACCCGTAGTATCTCCGAGGTATATCACAACAGGTTTTGGAGAATGGAAGGACTGACAATGCACTAAGGAGTTGCTACAAGGTAACAACTTGGCATGCCTGTGCATGTGTGTCTCTTTCAGATGATCAGTGTTAAAGTCTTAATTTATATTCCTTGGCTATAAGTTAACAAGAAGTGGAAGGAGTCAGGAAAAATGTTTTGTTACCTGCACTACATTTGGATACAGAGCAGCACACAGCATTGCTGATATCAGCTTGAGGTTGTCAGCATTTGAGTTTGCCTAAGAGAGAAATAAAGCATTAATCTTACAAGTACTTTTGCAAAGTAATGTGGCTATTTCTGTCTGTGCCCTGGAATTTGCCATTATATTTCATTTGATCTCTATCTTAAACAAAACAAAAAAAGGGAATCTGGTTCCTACCTTTTTGCTAGGAACAATGAATTCTTTCTAAGTAAAAAACAAACCTACTGGACCACATCCACATAGGACTCACTCCAAGGAGTTACAAAACTAGGGTTCCTGAGGGTCAGTGGAGAGAAAAGATTCTGGTTCATGAAATGTTCACAAATAAAGCACTAATTGCACTTACAATAAAGGGGCGTTGGGTTCATCTTGAAGAAGTGCTCTTCCTATAGTTTACAAAACACTGTCCATGACTGGAAAAAGGCAGGGTTGATCTGAGAATACATTAATGGAAAGTCTATTCTACTTTTTGGAGCCCTGGTGGTACAGTGGTTAAGAGCTCAGCACTTCAAATATACCAGCCGCTCCTTGGAAACCCTATTGGGCAGGTAGTTCTACTCTGTCCTACAGGGTCTCTATGAGTCAGAATCGACTTGATGGTTTGGTTTTTTTGGCTTTATTCTACCTCTCGTGGATCTATCAAGAACCAGAATGACATTTAAAAATCAAAAACAATAAAAATTAACAGAAAAACTCTTATGTTTGTATGAGTGTTGTTGTTAGGTTCTGACTCATAGCGACCCTATGTACAACAGAACAAAACACTGCCTGGTCCTGCGCTGTCCTTATAATCGTCGTTATATTTGAACCCAGTGTTGCAGCCACTGTGTCAATCCCGTCGAGGGTCTTCCTCTTTTTCGCTGACCCTTTGCTGTACGAGTGTCAGCCGACACTTATTGTGGAAAGAAGAAAATCAAGAATGTCACCAACCTACTACTCACAGGGCTTATGTGAAGAAGAATGCCTACAAATGTCCCTGAGTTAATATTTTATTCATGTGCTAATTAAAGAGAAGTAAGACTAACTACCCAGAGGCACCTTGCAAAAAAGGCCTGGTGATCTGCTTCGGAAGGGCCCTAGTCATGAAAACCCTATGCAGCAGTTCTACTCGGCAACACACAGGGCCACCAGGAGTTGGAATCAACACAATGACAACTTTTTTTTTTTTTCCCTGACACATTCTTTACCTCTTCTCCGGTGGCATCCAACACACCATCTCCTCCTTGGGCCCTTTTCTCAATTTCCCTTGCTCTGAGTCCTTCCTTCACAAACCCTATATCCGATAACAGTTCAGTGAATTGTCGTTTGAGGCTTGCCATTTCCTGAAAGAAGTGGAAAGACCTCTAAGGGAGGGCAACAACATATCAAAGCAGGTAAGTGTAGAGTCTTACAGTAGTGATTGACTATAAAAACATATTTACAGTGGACAGCACTGAGGCCCATATGGGCCCATCAAACAGGTATTAAGATTATCTTGTCTGGTCATTTCCAAAAAGGCAATTTTCACTTATACAAACTGACAGAGTGAAACATTTATGTAGAAATTAAAAAATGTCAGAAAACTCAATCCTTTATTTAACTCTAGTTTACACTTCTTAACACTTTCATTAGATTTTGGGTTGGTCGGATTTTCCTGGAAATTTTTGGAATTAAGTTTATTTTGTTTGGAAACCTAACTCAAAGTGCTGAGAGACACTGTCTAGTTTTTCCGACTTGCATTTCTGCCAAGTCCTCTCAGCTCCTCACCTGTGCCAAGCGTGGGAGTGCGCTCTCCCAAATGGATGTAGAACACTCATCTCAGCAGAACTCTCCCTCTCCCCTACCTGTGTCCTCACCGGCTCAGACCTTTTCCTGGAGCAGGGACATTATGAAGTGGTTTAGACTTAAACACCTTGTTTGTAGCTGGAGGAACCCTGGTGCTGCAGTGGTTAAGCACTCAGCTGCTAACCTAAAGGTCAGTGGTTTGAACCTGCCAGCTGCTCTGCAGGAGAAAGATGTGGCAGTCTGCTTCCATAAAGATTACCACCTTGGAAACCCTACTGGGCAGTTCTACTGTTTTCTATAGGGTTGCTATGAGTCGGAATTGACCTGATGGCAGTGGGTTTGTTTTTTTTTCTGTTGTTGTTGCTGAGCACAAATGTGAGAAAGAGAACAAACCTTTTTCTCCTCTGGCTTCTGTTCAAATACAGACTGCATATCAGACGACACAGGAGGAGATAATGATAATCAAAGGAACGTAAAGCAAGACTACCTGTCACACGACAACAATTTAAGTATTTTGTTGCAATGTCTCAAATACACATGGATAACATGGCAGCCCTGGTGGCGCAGTGGTTAAGAGCTCAGCTGCTAACCAAAAGGTCCGCAGTTTGAATCCACCAGCTGCTCCCTGGAAACCCTATGGGGCAGTTCTACTCTGTCCTACAGGGTTGCTATGAGTTGGAATCGACTCGATGGCAACGGGTTATAACAGGAGTTAGATACACCAGAGTTTTTATTTAATGACAAAGATTTATTGAGGTTTTAAAAATCCTATAATCTAAGCTGGAGTTTAGTGGAAAGAGGGAACTGTTTGATGGACCTCAGAGATTGCACAAAATCTACATATATCCTGAATAAAAAGAATAAATCCATTTAGTAAGAAATGTAATTTAGAAGAAATATTCTCATTGTACTTAAACATCTTAATGACTTGCAAAAATATTTATGACTGCACCTTACATATAAAATACTTGAGATCCAATGGTTCTTAACCCTGGCTGCATATTAGACTCGCGTGGTGAACCCAACAACAACAAAAATAATAACAGCAGCAGCAGCAACTAGATGCCTAGGCCCCACCCCAGAGATCCAGACTTAACTGGCCTGGGGTGAGACCTGGGCATTTTATCGTTTTTAAAAGGCTCCCCAGGTGAATCTAATGTGCAGCCAGGCTTGAAAACTTGCTTTCAATGGACTTAGAATAAAGCTACAGCCATTGTCTTCTCAACATGTCTCACTGCAGTACACCTGAAGGCAGAGGAGAGTGAAGGCAAACCCTGGGATGGTTTTGAGGTCTCTTATTTCAACTTTGTTAAAAAATATCAATATATAAAATTTACTAACATGAAGTAATTTACAAAGTAATTTAATTCAGACTCAAAAAACCCCAAACCAAACCCACTGCCATTGAGCTGACTGTGACTCATAGCATCCCTATAGGACAGAGTAGAACTGCCCCATCTTTACGGAAGCAGACTACCACATCTTTCTCCTGTGGAGCGGCTGGTGGGTTGGAACTGCCAACCTCTCGGTTGGCAGCTGAGCGCTTTAACCACTGTGCCACCAGGGCTCCTTTAATTTAGACCAGTGCTTCTCAAACCTTAATATTCATATGAATCACCTGGGGCTTTCTTATTGGGTTGGTCTGGGTAGTCCTATTACTTCATCTTAAATAACCAAATTCACTCATTCATTATTTATTCAATGAATCTTTACTGACCATCAACTATCTGCTAAGCACTGTTCTAGACACTGGGGATACAATGGAGAACAAAACAGATAAGGTTTCTACTCTCATGGAGCTTATAAAACAGGGAGATAGACGTCAGGTAGTGGTTAAGAAGAACATTAATTTTGCATTCTACTCCATGGCATATCAATGTTTTAATATGAAAATAAAGTCGTCCTCCCTCCCCAGCCCCAAAATCTTTGAGTAAAACAGGTACTTTGCAAATCTCTGCACCATCCTTATTTTGGCTTCTCATACCAGTATGGAAGCGGATCTAAAACATTGTTACAACAGAGGACAGAAGGCCTGTCAGTTATGAGACAGATGATAAACCTTTGTCTTTCTCGTGTACTCATTATTGGATATCCAGTAGCTTCTGATGGACATAAGAAAAATCAACGAAGAAAATCTGGTTTGGTAGTTCTTAGTTCTTTGGTTTTGGGGAGAAGTGAGGGGGCTGGGGATGGTCATAGACCCCTTTGATACCTGATGAAACTATGAGCCCTTCTCCAGAATAATGTGCATATGTATAATATACAATTTTATAATAAAATTTTGCATACAATTTCAGTGGTTTACGGATCTAGGTTAAGAATTCCTGGTAGAATTACAGAAAAAACCGACTTCCAGTAAATAGTAATCTTCAGATTGCCTTTCCTTCATGTAGCCACAAATTGACTGGAAAGAGGACAAATGGGGTCAGTTGAAAGATTCAGCACAGAAGGCCTGATCGCACACACTAGGAGTCTGCCGTACACAACTGATAAAGCCAAGCATATTCCAGAAACAATGTTTTCAATGTCAAGACAAGGACAAGTAAAGCAAGACAAAGTTGAAACATCCTCCGGTGAGCTACTAAACAATGAATGAACACAAACTGCCACGGAAGGACTCACCTGAAGAACTCTTCCTGACAAGAAGTTTTGTCTGCAGTAATTATAGCTTGCACGCACACTTTCTTTTGTACTTAGCTGCCATCCCTAAATTTTGGAGAAAATCAAACTGAACTTATTCTGTCTTTAGTTCCAATTCTGGTAATAAGCCTCAATTATCAGATTATGGACTTACCTTATACGCTTGTAGAAGGGCCAGGTAATCACTGTTTGCGAATGCAAATTCCAACTTTTTCTGGTTAGCTTCCTCTTTTTTATCCCAGGGAGAAACCTAAATGAGGAAGGACACTTGAAGGATGCATTTTAGCTCAGGTTTTAAATGGTATTTTCTTATTGCTGAAGCCAGGTGCCTTGTAAAGCATTTTGTGTGGAACAAGAATGCTCAGTGTGTGGCTGATTAAAGGCAATTATGCTACTGGCAAGCTAACGGTCTTGGGAGTCTCTCTGCCCACCCAGAATTAGCTCTTCTGAGTCATTTAGCTCTAAGTGGCATGGTGTCATCGAAGAGCCACTCACTGTAAAAGGTGATGTAAAATCTTAACTGTCATAGCTCTATTTTACAGATTCTTGTTCATCTTTTACACTTGAGTCTTCCCTACTTCTATTCCTGTAACTAATGCTTTCCTTCTATTTTCATAACATTTACAGGCCCTCCTTTTTCCTAGAAATTTGTAAAATTAGCAGAGAACTTAATTTCCACTGTTCCTCCCCCGCCCCATGCATGGACTGAGTCTAATTCTCTGATGTTCCCCTGCTTTCTCAGGCTCTCAGAACTCCAGCGTGAGCTGCGGAAGCTCCTGATGCTACACACCAAAGCCCTAGCTGTGACACCACTGACAACCATTTAAACCAGCTACAGAGCTTTGCTCTACTTTTTGTTTATTTGAATAACTTCATGGCTAACACAATAACGAAACTTCATTTTCTACTTGGAAATAAAATTCCTTTCTTTGAAGGAAAGCCAGCGCGGAAAGGATTCCATTTAGGAGATTAATATTATGCTGACAGAACCCAGCAAAGGACAGGTGCTCAGTTTTGGCTCAGGTGACATCAACATTCCTAACAAAGTCTCTCAGTTTTCCAAGAAAAGAAAGCAGTCAGTGAAAGCTTTATTCAGATGATGTGACAAACAGACAATGGAGCTCCTGCTCTCAACACTGATACTGTGTGGCCTGAGCATGTGACCTCACGTCGGGGCCTTGGTTTTCTACTGTGTTGTTAAATGAGGAAGCTGGACTAAGATCTTTTTTGCAGATCTGTGAGTTTACAATTCTATAAAGTAAAACATTCGAACTGAAGAAAAAGGATTACACCCATCTATTTCCATACCTAAGGAGCCCTGGTAGCCCAACTGCTAACTGAGAGGTTTTTGGTTCGAACCCACCCAGCCGTTCCAACAAAGACCTGGCAATCTGCTCCGATAAAGATTACAGCCGAGAAAACCCTATGGGGCGCTTATGCTCTGTCAAATGGGGTTGCTGTGAGTCGGAACGGACCCAACCGCACCTAACAACAACATTTCCCTACCTATTAAAATAAACCAGGGTAAAATAAAGGAAGGGTGCTCCCAGGGGAATAAAATATATTGAATTTCCCTTTTTTTTCTTTCCTCAGATTCAAATAAAGTCTTTAATCTAAGGGGTAAAACCATGCATGCTGGGTTTTGCTGGGCACTGCAGGAAGTTAATGAATTCAAGAACGAAAACAGAATTTTGGGGAGGGAGAAAGTGAACGAAAACAATCCTATTAAATGTGGCAGCATGTTTTTGTGGCAGGCAGGGAGAGATTAGGCACAGGAAAGGGGACGAGCACTGCTGCAGTCTCACTAAACTAATATGACAACTTGTCACTGGAAATCTTTGCAGCTTGTTAGCAGGTGACTAGCTGATTCAGAAGTGTTTTCTATCATTCCCTCTGTGCTCACCATGGTTTTTTTTTTTTTTTTTTTAATTTCCTTTTTTTTCCTGTTTCTTTCTTACCCATGTTGCTCTATTTTGCCTTTTAATCCTTCATATCTCCTTGAAGTCAAAACATTTAGCTGGCTCTAATTAAGATTTGTTTTTAATAATGTTTTATTGTGTTTTAGGTGAAAGTTTACACAGCAAATTAGGTTCCCATTTAACAATTTCTATACAAATTTTTCCATGATATTGGTTACAGTTTTCACAATGCATCAGCCTTCTTATTATTTCCATTCTGTTTGTTTTGTTTCCATTGATCTAGCTTCCCTTCCCCTCCATGCCTTCTCATCTTTGGGTAAATGCTGACTACTTGGTCTCATATAGTTGATTGTTTAAGGAAACACATTACTCATGGGTGATATTATTTATTTTATAAGCCTATCTATTATTTGGCTGAAAGGTGACCTCCAGAAACAGCTTCATTTCCCAGTTCAAATGTTATCTTACAGCAACAGTCTTGGGGGTTTCTCTAGTCTCTATCGGTCCAGTAGGCTGACTACTTTTTAAAACCATGCTGGGGCGTCTTTTGCTCAGTTGCATTTTCTGATTTTTCTATAATGAGCAAGTATAGCAGAAACAATAAAAAGCACATTTAGATTATTTTCATAATGCAGATCCTTGGTTCTTAATCTTTATTTGGGACATGAACCTCTTTGATGATCTGATGAAAGTTATGTACTTTCTGCCCTGAAAAATTCATATAAAATATCCAAGAACAACCTTGGTGAGTAGCGTCTGGGGTCTTAAAAGCCTGTGAGCAGCCATCCATCTAAGATACTCCACTGGTCTCACCCCTTCGGGAGCAAGGGAGAATGAAGAGAACAAGATACAAGGAAAAGATCAGTCCAAAGGACTAACGGACCACAGCTACCAAGGCCTCCACTGGACTGAGTCCAGTACAGCTACATGGTGCCCGGCTACCACCACTGACTGCTCTGACTGGGATCACAACAGAGGGTTCTGGACAGAGCTGGAATAGAATGTAGAACAAAATTCTAACAAAAAAAGGCCAGATTGGAGACTTCCGGCAAATTGGCGCTCTAGACAGAAGCACCACGCTGTCCCTCCACAGCAAAGACCCGAAAAACTAAGCCAAACAGAGAAAACAGCAATCCTGAAACCCTAAAACATCAAATGAAGACATAAAGAACTCAGCCAAGCACCAAATGGAGTGAGAAAACTGACAGAGAACTGAGAGTGAGGAGAGATTCATGCAGAGGTTCCCTACCAGCTAACACAGCACCGATCCGCCATCTTGGACTCCTACCAGAGACCAGCAAATAGGGGGTAAGAGACAGCAGCTTCACGGAGCTTGCAGCAGGAGACAAAACAACCGTGACTTCCGGCATCATGGCGCTCTAGGCAGAAGCACCACGCCGTCCCTCCACAGCAAAGATCCGAAAAACTAAGCCCAACAAAGAAAAAGCAATCCTGAAACCCTAAAACATCAAACGAAGAGATAACAAACTCAGCCGAACACCAAACGGAGTGAAAAACTGACAGAGAATGGAGAGCGAGGAGAGGTTCATGCAGAGGTCCCCTATCAGCTAACGCAGCGTGGATCCGCCATCTTGGACTCCTATCAAAGACCAGCAAGTAGGGGGTAGGAGAAAGCAGCTTCACGGAGCTTCCAGCAGGAGACAGAACCGGTAATTGGCAATATACGCTTTCCCACCCCCCACCGTTCTTCACCCCCACTCGGCCTCTTCTGCTTCCTGCGGCCACAGTCTCTTGGCCGGGAAGTACCGGCTGCTTGAATTCCACCCACCTGCACTGGCAGACTCCCTGAGTGCCATTTGTTGGCTGCTGGTGTTGCTTTTTTCAGTTTCTTTTGATTTCTTCCTTGCCTCTCACCACCTCCCCCTCCTTTTGCTCAAATACCTGGCTCTGTGCGCCATCTTTGCTTCTTCCTGGGGTCTGTGGAGCTCTGTTGGAGCGTGGGACTGCTTCCTGGTCTGGGCTGCCACGCTGGTGGGATCCCAGGGCTTTTGTTTGTTGGTTGGTTTTAAATTGTTTGTTTTCTTTTCCTTTTCTCCAGTTGGGAGCCCATTCTGGCCAGGTGGTGCTGTGCGGCTAGGGATTTACCCTCTCTGCTTGTGAAAAGCTCAGAGGAATCCCTGAGGGCATTTCTTTTTTCATGGTTTTCTTTTCTGTTTTTTGGGGGGCTTTTCTTATTCTTTTTTTTTAATTTGTTTTGTTTTCTTTTCCCTCTTTATCCCTTTTTGTCTTTCTTCATTACTCAGTTTCTCATCTCTCTATACCTTTCTTCTCTTCCTGTCCCCTGAATACCTGGCGCTGAATACCTCTATGCCTTCTAGCCAGGTTGTACTGCAACACCTGGGAACAACTTCCCCAGACCCCGTAGTGGCACCAGTGGGATCCCTGGGAGCTTTGCTGTTCTTTTTTCTTTCTAATTTTTATTTATTCATTCTTTTCTTTTTTTTTTCCTTCTTCTTCCCTTTTTTGTTTTTCTCCAGTTCATAGTCTCTCATCTCTCCACTCCAACAGCAAGCTCCCCTAGCACTCTTTTTTGTTTGTTTGTATGTTTTTGGCTTTTGTTCCTCTATCCTCTCTCCTATATCCATCTTAGCTCCACACATCACAATCTCCTCCCTCCATCCTGCCTACCTGCACCGTGCGCTTAACATCACACCACCAAGCAGCACAGGTACTGCCTACCGGAACCTGCCCTGTGCTGATTACCGACCTGCCCTGGTGGCTGTAGTAAGTGCCACAAACGACCCATCCCAGCAACTCCTCTTCAGCTAGACCTGCCCTGCTGTACTATATCTGAGCGACTGACCCTGCCAATTGGAGAAGGAGGCGAAAAGTATCATGCCCACAGACTAGCAAACAACAAAGAACACACAGCCTGCCTGCTCAGACATAGCCAAATAAAACAAAAAAGGATGAAACAACCAAATCTACAATCAATAAATGAGAAAAATAACTACTGAATGCCCCGAAGACATCAGACAATATCAAAATATTTACAAAAACAGGACAGGATGGTTCCAGTAGGCATCCAAAATAAAACATCAGATGACCTTCCAGTGGAAAAAAAGGCACTAGAACTACCTGATAGGGAATTCAAATCTCTAATACTAGAATTCTCCAAGTGGTGAAGCAAAAAGCAGACAAAAATGAGGAAAAAATAGATAAATTCATGGAAAAGGCAGACAAATTCATGGAAAATACAGACAAAAAATGGAAGAATTCAGGAAAATAATGCAGGAACACAATGCCGAAATAAATTCACAACTAGAAATTATACAAAAACAACAATTAGAAATCCAAAAGATAAACAAGATTTCAGAAATGGACAGTATCACAGAAGGGCTGAGGAGAAGATTTGAAACGATGGAAGACGGGATCAGTGGAATTGAGGACAAACACTTGCATACAACTCTGTTTGAGGAAAACTCAGAAAAAAGAACAGAGAAATGAAGAGGCCCTGAGAATTACGTGGGATACAATCAAAAGCAAAAATTTCCGAGTGATCGGAGTTCCAGAACAGGGGGAGAAAACAGAAAACACAGAGAGGATCATTGAAGAACTGCTGACAGAAAACTTCCCCAATATCATGAAAGATGAAAAGCTGGCCATCCAAGAAGCTCAACGAACACCATATAGTATAGACCTCAAAAGAAAATCACCAAGGCAAATCATAATCATACTCACCAAAACCAAAGACAAACAAAGAGTCCTGAGAGCAGCCTGTGAAAAACAATAAGTCTCATACAGAGGAGAAACAATAAGACTAAGCTCAGATTATCTGGCAGAAACCATGCAGGCAAGAAGGCAATGGGATGACACGTATAAAACCTTGAAAGAAAAAAGTTGCCAGCCAAGAATAATATATCCTGAAAACTCTTGTTCAGATATGATGGGGAAATTAGGACATTTCCAGATAAACAGAAATTAAGGGAATACGTAAAAACCAAACCAAACTTACAAGAATTATTAAACGGAGTCCTTCAATCTGAGAACAAACAACTTCAGCTCACAGGCTTTATCTAGGACAAAGGATCGTACCAGCCAGATACCAATCTAGGAAATGAACTCTCAAGGACTATCCAAAACCAAAAGAAATACAACAAGGAATCAGAGCAGTTAATCTGTAAATGACCACAACAGCAGAACAATAAAACAGAGCAGTTAATCTGTTAATGACAACAACATCAGAACAATAAAAGAGGGAATAAATGGTGTAGGTATAGAACCTTCTAATGGAGAGGAAGGCAAGGTGATACCAAGTAATAATAGACTGTTTCAAACTTAAAAAGATAAGGGTAAATTTTACGGTAACCACAAAGAAAATTAACAAACATACTCATAAAAATAAAGAGGGAAAACATAACGTCTCAGTAAAAACAAAACCTACAAAAACAAAAGAAATGAAAAAAAAAAATCCATAAACAAAAGGAATTCAGCACAGGAGAGTAAGAAGAACAAAGAAAACATCAGCACCACAAAAAAAAAAAAGCACTACAAAATGACAGCAATAAACTCACATCAATAATCATACTGAATGTAAATGGACTCAATGTACCCATAAAGAGACAAGAGAGTGACAGAATGGATAAAAAAACAGGATCCATCAATATGCTATCTACAGGAGACACACCTTAGAAACAAAGACGTGAATTTATTAAAAATCAAATGTTGGAAAAAAATATATCAAGCTACTAACCACCAAAAAAAAAGCATGAGTGGCAATACTAATCTCAGATAAAACAGACTTTAAAACAAAATTCACCATAAAAGACAAAGAAGGACACTATATAATGATTAAGGGGATGATGTATCATGAAGACATAACCATAATAAATATTCACCCACCCAATGACAGGGCTCCAAAATACATAAAACAAACTCTAACAACACTGAAAAGAGAAATTTACAGTTCCACAATGATAGCAGAAGACTTCAACATACCACTCTCAGTAAACGACAGAGGACATTATGCTGAGTGAAATAAGTCAATCACAAAAGGACAAATATTGTATGAGACCTCTATTGTAAAAACCCATGGAAAAGTTTACACACAAAAAAAGTAACAATATTTGTTGGCTACCAGGGATGGGAGGGGTGAGGGGGAAATACTAAATAGGCAATAGATAAGTGGTATCTTGGGTGAAGGGTGAGACAGTACACAATACAGGGGAAACCAGCACAACTTGTACAAGGAAAGGTCATGGAAGCTCCATAGACACATCCAAACTCCCTGAGGGACTGAATTGCTGGGTGGAGGGCTGTGGGGATCATGGTTTCGGAGAACATCTAGCTTAATTGGCATACACAGTTTATAAAGACAACGTTCTACATTCTACCGTGGTGAGTAGCATCTGGGGTCTTAAAAGCCTGTGAGCAGCCATCTAAGATACTCCACTGGTCTCACCCCTTCTGGAGCAAGGAAGAATGAATAGAACAGGATACAAGGAAAAGACTAGTCCAAAGGACTAATGGACCACAGCTACCAAGGCCTCCACCAGACCGAGTCCAGTATAGCTAGATGGTGCCCGGCTACCACCGACTGCTCTGACTGGGATCACAACAGAGGGTTCCGGACAGAGCTGAAGAAGGATGTAGAACAAAATTCTAACACACACAAAAAAGACAAGATTTACTGGCCGAAAAGAGACTGGAGAAACCCCAAGAGTATGGCCCCCAGACATCCTTTTAGCTCTGTGGTGAAGTCACTTCCAAGGTTCACCGTTCAGCAGGGGATTGGACAGCCCCATAAAACAAAATGGAACTGATGAGGCACAGCAGTCCAGGGACAAGGACTAGAAGGCAGAAGGGGACAGGTAAGCTGGTGATAGGGAACCCAAGGATGAGGAAGGACAGTGTTGACATGTAGTGGGGTTGTTAACCACTGTCATAGGGTAACGTGTACTAATTGTTTAATGAGAAACTATTTTGTTCTGTAAACCTTCATCTAAAGTGAGAATAGCAGCACAACTGGAAGAACGTAATCGATGTCACTGAATTGTGCATGTAGAAATCTTTGAAATGGTGTATCTTTGGCTATGCATATTTTCACCAAAAAAAAAAAACAAAACAGGTTGAGAAGGGAGCATGTTGACATGTCATGGGGTTGTTAACCACTGTCATAAAACAATATGTGTACTGACTGTTTAATGAGAAACTATTCTGTAAACCTTCACCTAAAGTATAATAATAAAAAAAAAAATTTCAACCAAAGAAAAAATCATACAAGAACACTTTTAGGGGGTTCACACACCTGTTGAAGCCCCTCATGGTCCCCTTAGAGACCTGTGGGACTCCAGTTTAGATGAACACAGTTTACTTACAAAAGGAGACTTAAAGGCCAAACTGGCAGCAATGGTGAGGGCAGGATCCAAACAGCGGAAGATGGAGCCAAACAGCATCAGCTTGCCAATTCTCACATCCACAGGCAGAGAGGCCAAGTGATACCCAAGAGGGGTCAATTTTTCATCTTGAGTTAATGCTCCCAAGTCTCGTAATCGTATTTTGGAGGCTCGGAGGGAATCAGTGTGTGGAGGTTCAATGAGCCGAGAGAACACAGATTGGAGAGTATGAGTGCTAAACATCTCTAAGATTTTAATTCTGAACAAAGGAAAAACAAAAATAATTTGTCAATCTTATTCCTAGGGGCAAGACACAGAAGGATAAGGTAGTATTTTTCTTGAATGAAAATAATTTATAATTTCCCAGATACGTGCTTCTATAAATTGACAATACTAGTTTGAATTTTTAAAAAGTCTTACATCATCTAGTTCTCCCAGCAATACACTATAGACAAACGTTCAGATTATGAAACTTCTTCAGGTTCAGAATAAAATCCTCTCTTCAAACTTTCAAGATGGTTCTTCCTACAGCAGTAGGTTCAAGTTATGAAATAAAATTCAAATGATCCATTTACTTTCACATCTGAATTTCCAGTTATTGTTTATAAAATTAATCTGTTTCCTGCCTTGTGATAGCTCTTGAATAACTACTGTTTTAAATTATGACCTTGAGCACAATTTCAGAAGAGAAAAAAATCTAACATATACAGTGAAACATGTGAGAGCTGGAACTCCACAGGATTGCCTTCATTTTCTGGGTCTCCCAAGTTTTCCACCTTTGACAGGGCAGAAAACTTTTGTATTGCTCGTTTTAGTGGCAAGTATTTTGAGTTTTCCTTCTCTGACAGGTTAGCACCGTACAGTTTCCAGTTTTCGCAGATTTTACTGTATAAAACTGTATTCATTTCACTTCTAACTCCATTTTTAGATGTCAACCTACATATATGCACTTGCAAGTTTTTATGAATGTGTATATATTTGGTACCTAGCTTATTTTTACTCAAGGTGTTTAACTGTAAGACATACACTGACATAATCCATTTAATTTCAATTTCTTTTTTAAAAGTATGAATCACGTTGGCCTATATATTTGACCTATTTCCCTACTGTTGTATATTTGAGTTGTTTTTAAATTACATGTGCTATACCTATTACATTTTCCCCTTCTCCTATCTTCCCTCATCGGTCAATAAGCTTCCAAAGCTCTCTGAAATCCCTGCGTTCTTCTTCATTCATGCTGCTACTACCTCAGTTCAGCTTATCAGCTTTCCCAATTTATGACTAGATTTGGATACTTAAAAGCAGGGACATCTTATTTATTACAGTATCCTACTGCTTAGCCCAATGCCTGGGAAACAGAAGGTTCTCAAGACACATCTAGCTGCTGGATGAAAGAAGAGCTAGAACATCTTCTTACAAGTAATTGTTTTTCCCCTTTGGGTTATTTTTTGTAGGCATACTCCCTACCATGTAATGACTGGGTCCAAGGGGCATAGATGATTTTAGAGTTTTTATATAAGGCCAAGCAAATTTTCAGAAAGGTTGAACCAAACGTTCCCCAGCCTTGATAACATTAAGTTTGATCATTTGTTCATTATATCCTATTTTATGGTATTTGTTCTTGTTTGTTCATCAGGTAAATAATGGCACCTTCAAGGAGTTTTCGATTACTTTGCTCTAATTGATAATGAGGCTGTAGATTTTTCCCTGTGATTATTTAATATTGGTGTTGCCCAGAGAAGAAATTCCCTGACAAGTTGGATTACTTTCTTGATTTACAAATGTATTCTTAAACTCTATTTGAGGGCCATCCTCTGCAATGTAAGACACTTTTTTATGCAAAAAGCTAAACAGAATGGTAAAGGCAACACTGAAGAGCTCTTTCTTTGCAAATGAATGAGTTCATCCATGTCCACACTTAGCAAAACCTCTACTAGGAAAAAGAAAACACAGGACTTAAATAGGGTTAGAAACATTTAGACCTTTTGGAAGCAGAGCACAAAATGAAGATGAACCTTAGACACAGCTGTTCCAATGGCACTCTTTGTATTTCTGGTAGCTGCTGCTTTAACAGCTGGTGGTTGTAGTGATGGCTAGTGAATAAATGGAAGCAGATCCCAGAAGCAACACGGCCGGCTCGGCCTTTCCTTTGCAGGGCATTAGCTTGAGACACAAAAGTATCCTCTAGACTTTCCATACCTTTGCTAGCATCATATCTATAAAGAAATAGAAAATATAAAGCAGAGTTATTTTACAAATATGTGTCCAAGGCTTTACTTGACATGAGCAGAACAGAAGAACCACCGGACGTCTATAGGAGGACATGGGCCTGTGTGTCCTAGGATATTTGAGCCCCTCGTGGGGGCAACCTAGTGCCAGTGATAAATGGTATCCAGTCCCAATACATACAGTTCCTTTATTCAACACTTTTTATTCAAGCACGTATAAAAGCACATGAGAAAAAGAGAGGAATATAATTTATTACTTCCAAGGTAAAACCTTAAACTTTCCACCTCCATTTGACTTGAAGGATCATGGTCCTGGCTATGAATCACTCACACATCCACACACAGTTCTCATAATGCATTTTCCCAAACAGTAACCATGTGGCTTAATACCATTAGCTTCCAGGAGCTGTGTCACCGTAAATGTGACATCTTTTGGCCCCTCTTAACATTACCAAAAGAGAATACCTCTTTTCTTTCATTTTCCCAGAATCGATGACATAGACAACATCATCAATGGTTATGGATGTCTCAGCAATATTGGTGGAAATTATAATCTTTGTTACACCTACAGGAGGTTTTACAAACACAGCCTGCTGCTCTTCACTGGATAAAGATGAATGAAGTGGATGAATAACACATCTGAAAAGAAATAAAATCGCAGTAAGTCTCCTAGCACAAAGCACTGAAATCGGATCACTGGGTGATTTAACATTAAAACTATAAGACTCCAAGTATCAGCACCTTCTCCACGACCTGACCTCAAGGCCTGGCTCTTCTAAATGGGGAGGCTCTTTCTGATCCTTACAAAATATTTACTCAGTTCTGTGACTAAACCTAGCAATATACTTCTGTAAGACAACAGCCACTGAAAGCCTTATGAAGCACAGTTCTACTCTGACACACATGGGGTCACCATGAGTTGGTGTTAGTTGATGGCAATGTGTTTTTTATGAACTAAAAATCTTGCATCAACCTGGGAAAAACATTGGAGTGTAATTCAATAATAAATAACCAAAAGGAATAAACAGTTGATATTCTATAAATAACAAGCCTAGAGCAAACTAACCAGCGAAGAACCATTTTTTCCCTACCTTTAAGTGCAAAGACAGGCAGAGAGAGTGATGTAAGGTAAGAAACTTTATTCTTATATTGCTAGGAAATGCTCATCTGTCAAATACTCTTCCTCTTAAGTATGAAAATATACCCAAGTACATCTTGCTGCTGGAACAGGAACCACTGAAAATCATTTTCTCTTAAAGTGGTAGCAATATTTCTTTGTTGTTACTAACACTGGCTCTCCCCTACACCCCTGTGAGGATCTGCCAACTGAAATTATGTGTGAGTTTGCTGAGTCAGTATGCCAAGCAAAGAGAAATATTATTTTTTAATGGAATAGAAATAACTGATTTCCTGGGGCAAACAGGTTCTCTATTTCCAGCTGGCATAAACAAACATATTCTTGAGGAGTGACATCTAAGTCTAAAGAGGGTGCTGACTGTAAATGAGGCCCTTATGGTCATTCATCTTTGGGTTTAACAGCAACAGAATAAAGCAAGTAACTTACCGATTACTACGCCTGTTGTTGAAAAGAGAATTAGACTGTAGCTGTTCATAAAGCATTTTGATTTCTGCTAGTCCTGGTAAAAACACAAGTATAGCACCTGGGTATATAGAAAGAATCAAATTGAAAAATGCAAAAAAGGAAAAACTAATTTAGATGAGAACGATATTTTAAACCCAAAAAAGAAGTATTAATCCAAGAATTTTCACTGTCAATTTTCCTTTCTTTGTAAGGTTCCCAAGGATTTACATAAAGAACAAATTATGTTTTTATACATTCTCTGACTTAATAACTACAAAGTGAATGGAGTATTATTATCCTTCTACAACAGGAAAAACTGAGGTGTGGAAAAATATAATGCCTTAAGTTATATAAGAAGTTATTAGCAAAGTTCTTTAAGGTTCTTTAAACACACTTCTTCAGTGCACTGGCCATGGAAATTCTGTTTCTATAAGAAGAGTTATCCTTCTAACTTTATAAGACATTAGGACTCTTTGCTATTAATGAATAAAATCCAAAAACATTTTAACGGAAATGAGAAAAGGAAACCATAAATGGCTGGCCAACTTGGTAATCTAAATTTAGATATATGTTGAAGAGGTAGAACATTAATTACTAATAGTTTCACAAATATTTATTGGATGTCTATGCCAGTTTTGGAGACCTGGTGGCACAGTGGTTAAGAGCTTGGCTGCTAACCAAAAGGCTGGCAGTTCAAATCCACCAGCCGCTCCTTGGAAATCCTATGGGGCAGTTCTACTCTGTCCTATAGGGTCACTATGAGTTGAATCCACTCAGCGGCAACAGGTATGCCAGCTTTGTGCTAGGTGCGATGGGAGATAAAACAAAGATCTGCCCACAAGGAACTTATGACCTATTATTTATCACAGTTATTCTTCTCACTAAATAAATGAGGAAAATAAATGAGGAATCTAAATTATTAACAAAATGGAACTCTAAAATAAGAAAGTCAAAACATATTTTTCAGGGTTGTTTTTAGCACTTCATAAAAGTATACAAAAAATGTTCACATACATTATCTCACTGGATCCTCACAGCCACTCATTAAGAAGGTTGTGAGTACCCCTACTTTACGGTGCTGCAACAGCGGTCAGAGGTGACTCAGTAACTTGGCCAAGTCACAGGATTAACAGGAGTGGTGCTTGTCCTCAAATCTAAGGGTTCTGGCACCAGATCCATGCTCTCTCTATTATATACCCCATGCTCCTCTCTACTAAAGTGCCAAACAATTTAAGTGTTAACCTATATGGATGGAAAAACATTTTTTGTCTATATTTTTCTATGCCTCTTAATCTGCTATGCCCTCATGGCTTGGCCATCTGTGTCAGGGATATCTTTAATATTCACAGATATATCTCAACTCCTTAATTATCTTCTCTGCTTTGAATTCAGGTAATTTTTTGACATTTCTTTGGCTACTCTACTTGATCCCCCCTCCTCCATAACAGTCTTTTCCTTTGGGACAGAACATGATATTTAGTGACAGTGCATTAGCCAACACTGGCTACTCGCCAAGAGAAGAGAAACAAGGCACTTCAATAGTTTCGTGTGGCTCCTACATCTCTTCAGAAAATACCACACAATGATCAAAGTCTAAGTGAGGAAGGCAGCCATTCTCATTTCTCTTAAGCACTTGTATAATGAGCACACAATGTGATTAAAAAAAATCTATTAATCCATTTAATGATCATCCAACACTAGCTACCCTCTGTTTATTCATGCAACCAACGTTTGCTCGGTGCTAGGCAATGTTCTAGGGTCTGCACAACAGAGTGGTGAACAAGAAACCCCTGTTCTTAGGGGGCTTATAGTCTACTGAAGGAGACAGCAAGTAAGCAAAGCAGTAATTTCAGACGGCGTTAAATGCTATAAAGAAAATAAAAACCATGTGTGGGTATTATGATAAAGAGAGGAGACAACAGTAGTAGGCCAGTCAGAGAAAATTTCTCTGAAGAGGTGGCATTTGAGCAGGAACCGGAGTGATGTGAAGGATTCAGTCATGAGAAGATCTGAGGGATCACACTGTGGGGAGAAGGAGCTGTAAGAGAGGTAGGAAGGCCTTTGGGAGAGGAAGGCACTGAGGAAGGGGGAAAGCAGTGCCTGGTCTATGGTATAGTAGCAGTAGCAGTGATAATAATAATGATGATGACAGTAAATGCATTAGTATAATTACCATTATTAGGGGTAGATTTACTGGGCGTCAACTATATGCCAAGGAGCCCTGGTGGCGCAGTGGTTAAGCACTCGGCTGCTAATCTAAAGGCTGGAGGTTTGAATCCACCAGCTGCTCTGCAGTAGAAAGATGTGGCAGTCTACTTCTGTATAGATTACAGCCTTGGAAATTCTATGGGGCAGTTCTACATTTTCCTACAGGGTCACAATGAGTCATTATCGACTAGATGGCAATAGGTCTGGTATTTGATTTGGAACTATATGCCAGGCACTGTGCTAAGCACTTTACATATGGTTTCTTTTAATCCTCAAAATAGCTTCATGCAAGAGAAATATTACTATCTTCATTTTACAAACATGGAAACTGAGGCACAGAAGAGACAAGTGCTTTATCCCACGTTACAGAATTCCTGACTAGCAGTGCCGAGAGGTTTACCAGATTCCAAAGCCTGTGCTCTTAACCCCATTGCCTCCTGGCCTCCGTGGGCACAGAGTTCACATGTGATTCAGACACTCATTACCTGACTCTCACTTAGCTAGGGACTGACTGTTAAGTGTGTAGACCACTCAGGCTTCTTTTCAGCTTTCTTCCTTTTGGGCTTTGTATTGTTAACATCTCTTTTTTGCTTGGCAGGAGCGAAAAAACAAAGTGAACCTAAAAGGTAAAATCTTCCCCTTAGAAGCTAGTAAGCAACTTTAACACATAGCTGGGGTAGGGGTGGGGGCTCCAGGAAGGGAGGCTGTCCCTGCAGTGCCCATTACTTCTGGAAGAAAGCTCCCTTCTCTTTTGCCATCTCTCACGCAAATGAAGACAAGCAGCAGTTACCTGGAGGGTAGGAATGCTTTCCATCCATAATCCACTCTAATAAGGCCTCTATTAATTCAAGATTAACCTTTTCAAAATCCATGATGGACATTGTTTTGATGACTGATTTGCTAAACCCTGAAAGACAGGACAAAATCAGAAAGAGCATTATACCTTACTGAAGACTGTGCCTGTGAACAAAGGGAGTGTCTTGATTTGACTGAATAACATGGACATTCAGTGTACTAACATGAACTTTTTTCTTTCAGTCTTTCAGAAAATAGACTCGCCAGAAGCACTTTTTGCTTGAACAGGCTTCTCCCCTGCTAGAAAGGCCCAGATGGGCCACATTTAACACTCCTCCCTGTCTCCCCTCTTTCACCCACTACATTATTTACTGAAAGCCTACATTCTATAAACAAAAGGAAAAGTGAAACACATTTCAGAAACCCCTTCCAGAATCAGTGAAATGAGTCAGATCAGAAGGAAGTCCAGGTAACAGTAATCCATGGAAATCAATGTACAGATGCCACAGCTTTTACCAGTATCTTCACAACAGTCACTCTTAACCTTTAGGTTCCTTTGAGAAAACAATCAAAATTATGGATCTTAATACATGTGATTTTAATGGGTTCACCAACCCCCTGATGTCTATCCATGGACCCTCAGGGTAAGGGTCTACAATCTCCTCCCAGGCCATCTGAGGCCTAGTAAAAGATACACGTTCTTTGGGCCTCAGCTCCTTTAAAAACAAGCAGTATACTCTTGGGGTAACTAACTCTCCCAAGACTGCCGCCCTTTCTTCTTGGTGTCCTCCTAACATCCCGTCACCCTAACTAGAGTCTAACTGGAACAAAATAACTTTAGTTGGTATCGAAGAAGCTTCCCAGGCCATGCTCAGAAGTCTGAGGAGGGACAAGAGCAGTTTCTAAACAATGTTGTTCTGGGGGAGTAAATCCTATGTTGGTCAAAAAAGAAAGAAAGAAATATGCTACACAAACAAGAGCGCGGTTAGGGAGCAAAGGCAGAGCAGGAATCACTATTCTCTGCCAAGATTCCAAACAGCTAGACTTTTCCAAAAGGATAAATGAATTATCTGCTTGAAAGGATTGACTATTATTTTTTAAAAACACGATACGAAGTTCTAAAAATTAAGCTAGGGACATTATTTGCTTTTCTGAAAGGTAAAAGAGAGCGTTGAAATCATCTAGTTTGAGTCTTTTTTTTTACAGGAAAACAGAGGCTCAGAGAAACGAAGTGATCAGCCCAGCACCACGCAGAAGCTAGTGGCCAGGCTTCCTGACCTCAAGTCCTCTCTTCTCCTTTCTTAGAAAGGGAGCCCCAGCAGTGCTTTCTGAACCTTGGTAACCTCTGTGCTTGAAATTAGAAAGGCATAGCTTAGATTCAGTCATAATTCTTAAAAAGAAAATTCTGAAATTTCAAAACAGGAACCCAGGAGATTTTCCTGTTCCATAATTTAACAGAATATGGAAATTAAATTATCTGCTGGTATGATGTACAAAAAGAACATGAACCTAGGACTCAGACACATTTTAATTAGAATCCAAAATCTGTGCTTACTGGCTGGGCACTATACTGTGGATTTATATTACCTCATTTAATCCCCCAAATACAGCAGCCCCCCCTATCCGTGGTTTCGCCTTCCAAGGTTTCAGTTACCCTCAGTCAACTGCGGTTGAAAATGTTAAGTGAGTACGTACATGATGCAATCTCACACCGTTCTGCTCTGTCATTCACATAACTTTTATTACAATATATTGTTATAACTGTTCTATTTTATTATTAGTTATTGTTGTTAATATCTTACCACACGTAATTTAATAAATTAAACTTTATTATAGATATGTATGTATAGAACAAATCATAGTATATATAGGGTTTGGTACTATCTGAAGTTTCAGGCATCCACAGGAGGTCTTGGAACATATCCCCCACAAAAAAGGGGGGACGACTGTAATCCTACTTTATAGATAAGGAAACTGAGACATAAAGAGGATAAGGAACTTGCCCGAGATCATATAGTTAGTTTTATGGGAACCCTGGGACTTGAAACTGGGTGTATAAGAACATTCCAAGAGTCTATGCTCTTAACTTTATTTCTCACGATGTTGGGAAGATTAAATGAAATAATGTTTGTGAGCTATGCATATCTTCCCGAATAGCAGAACAATGACCAATGCCCTACTATTCTTTGATGACTACCACTCCCCATCAAGGACTGGGAATAGACTCTTTGGTGGAAGAAAGAAAAGGAAAACTCACTTGCCTCTTCTCCTAAAGGAGCAGTAATAGGATGTAAGGCTCTTACCTGAAAGATAAGTACTCGATTTTTGGAAAGGCTAACAGGAGTCAGGGCGGGAGGTCCAGGTAAAAGAACTAGAAGGGAAGCTGAGACCTGTCTCTAGTCTAGGCTTTAAGGAAGAAGGCAAAAGCAGTAGCCTTAAGGTTTCCATAGGTTCAGCCTAGCTTATTAGTATAGAGGGTCACATAGGAATGAAGAGTAGCTGGGTAGGATCTGGCATGGTAGGAGGAAGTACTCAATAACATCAATAAAAATGCCCAGCACAGGGCAGGTGCTCAAAAGATATCATTTTAAAAGCTCAAGAATAAAGCTAAAACTAGAGGGTAAAATTTTGAGAATATTTGCATAGTCTCAAAGATCTTTCCACAAATGACTTATTAACTACAATGGGAATAAATAGTAACCACACAGAAGAGATACCTGGGAGACATCCAAGTTAACATTGCCAATAATGGGACAAACCAATATCATGTGCCTCCTGACATGATGTACTGAGAAGGACTCAATATTGTTTCTGTGGTATCCCAAGGGAAAAAAAAGGAAAAAGCATGACCTGGGGAAACCTCAAACCCAAATGGAGGGAAAAATGTCAAGGTCAAAAAAAAAAAAAGGTTGAAAAATTGTTCCAGATTTTAAAAGACTAAAGACATATGACAAATGAATGTAATGCATGATCCCGGACCAGGAAAAAAATAGCAATGTTGTGGTTAGTCGAGTCAATTCAACTCATGGCGACCCCATGTGTGCAGAGCAGAAGTGCTCCAAAGGGTTTTCAAGGCTGTGACCTTTCAGAAGCAGACTGCCAGGCCTGTCTTCTGAGGCATCTCTGGGTGGGTTTGAACCGCCAACCCTGCAGCAAGTAGTTGAGTGCTTAATCGTCTGCACCACCCAGGGACTCCTAATTATTGAGATAATTGGGCAAATTTTAATATGGATTGTGGATTCAATAATAGTATTCCATCAGTGTTAAATGCCCCGATTTTGATCACTGTACTATACCCTTGTTCTTCAGAAATACATACTGGGTAAAGCTGCTATCTTCAACTTACTCTCAAAAGATTCAGGAAAATAAATACGCACACAGATAAAAGTATAAAATAAATGAAGCAAAATACTAGCAATTGGTGCATTGGGGTAAAGCGTATACGAGAGTTCACTGCACAGTCTTGCAATCTCTTCTGTAAATTTGAGATTATATCAAAATATAATTTGTATTTTACTACCACCCAATTTTTCTATAATGAACACATTCCTTTTATAATCGGGGGGGGAAAAAAAAAAACCCACTGGTAAAGACAATAACAATGATAATATACGTATGTGTTGGAACTGCTATCTTTGTAAGTTTAAGGTTGGTCTGATGAATTAAAGACAATATAACAATGAAACAAGAGCCATATTTTTCTTCTTCTGGATGACAGTGGGGGAAAATACTGGAAATCTTCGGCACAATTGTAATATTTCCTTAGGAAGCACATTACCTTTATAGCGGGCCAGGAGCTGCTTAAAATCTAACTGTTGATCTGGCACTTGATCCTTGACAGAATCCTGATCCTGGAGGTGAAGGGAGAGCCTCAGATCTTCCTCCACTTCTTCAAATGCAGTTCTGCTGCGCCTCGCTTTAAGCTTCTCCTTTGAAATCTGCTTCATGGAGCGCAGATATGGGCTTCCATCCTGTAACACATACCTGGGGGACGAAGACAAGGGAACACGTGTGTATGTCTGCTGGTGCGGAATAAAAGTACTCTCCTATTTTATGTACTCATTCAGCAGAATGCTGCTGTTTCTGCCCAACTCATGTGCTATCCTTTTGCCAGTACAGCACTTGCTGGCTGTGCCCTGTTCCTACTGGGGAACACACAGGGATGCTTTTGGCTCTGTCCAGTTTATAAGGATGGGAGACCAGATAAGAATTTAGGGGAAAGCTCTACCCAGGAAGCCACGGAGTAGTGGAAAGAGAATGAATGGGGTGGGGGTCCACGAGGGAAGAAGAACCCAGAGCACAATTAACAAGGGGAAACATTCACAATTCAAATTTTTAATCTTATGGGCCAGAATCACAGTTTCATTATACATTACAGGCCGTGACTCAAAGTGGTTTATCTTCCTTTAGACTAGGTCAATCTGGAAATACCAGAACTAATAGAAATTAATGACAATGAACAATGGGATCACTTTTACACTAGCTACACAAAAGCTTACCCCCACATGAGACTGATAAATTTTCTCTCAAGTTAAGCAAAGACAGCTCTCACTGGACAATTGCCTCAAGTCTTGCTGGAAGTATTTAAGGTTGATAAATTTACAGCTGATAAAGTTGTTAAATGTGCTGTTGCCAGCAGTTAGTTGAAAACAATGCTTCTTTGCATTGTTTCAAGGGTCAAGCTGCTCTAAGTGCAGAGTTAACCTCTGAAACATGGGACACTGCTAACCACCTTCTTGAAAATTCATCTTCCCTCAATTTCCATGATACCGCAATATTGTGGGATCCTTCTACTTCTGACTACTTACTCTTTCACTTCTCCTCTCCCTCTGTCAGCTTTGCAAACGTAAGTGAGCCTTCTAGTTGCATCCTCAGTTAACACCCCTCTCCACTTTATTTTCTTCTTTGGCAATCTTATCCACTCCCATAGTTTCGACTATTACTCTCACACAGCTGACTCTCCTCTGCTACACCCATTCTAGACCCACGTTTCTGGTTGCTGGCTGAACATCTCCATAAGACTGTCCTTAAAACATTTCACAACTCAATTCTGATTGGTTTAGTATTTGTTAGTGATAATACCATCAGGTGTGATAAAATGAAAAGAACACTAGACTCTACATTTGAGTTCTAGGTCTGCCACTAAACCAACCCGCCATGAGACTTTTAGCAAGTCAGCCTCAAAGGGTTTTATCTTCTCATCTTTGAGGGATTTGGCCTTTAGGTAAGTTGTTTGAAACCATTATTCTTGGAGCCCTAGAGGTTTATCAGAGCCTCAGGGAAAGGTAAGGGATGGGAGCATAGTAAGTATGCAGGGGCTCTGTCCTCCCTTTCACCATTTTCAGCCAGATCATTTTCATTTTAGCTCGCTCTCTTTTTGTTTTTTTGAAATATTTTATTGTGTTTTAGCTGAAAGTTTACAGAGCAAATTCATTTCCTATTCAATAATTTACACACAAATTGTTCCATGACGTTGGCTGGATCCCCCGCAGTGTGTCAGCACTCTCCCCATTTCCACCCTGAGTTCCCTGTTTCCATTTGTCCAATCTTCCTGACCCTTCCTGCCTTCTCATCTTTGCTTTCGGGCAGATGTTGCCCTTTTGGTCTCATATAGATGATTATTCTAAGGAGCACTTTCCTCATGGGTGTTACTGTTCACTTTACAGGCCTGTTTATAATTTGGCTGAAAAGTGTTCTCCGGGAGTGGCTTCAGTACCAAGTTAGTCTCAGGGGTTCCTCCAGTCTTTATTGGACTAGTAATCTAGTCTTTTTTATGAATTTGAATTTTGTTCTACATCTTTCTCCCACTCTAACTTTGTGATCCCGGTCAGAGTAGTCAGTGGTGGCAGCGGGCACCATCTAGTTCTTCCGGTCTCAGGCTCGTGGAGGTTGTGGTTCACGTGGGTCAGTTCCCATTTCTTTATGATTTCTTAAGATTTCACTTGAAGAAAGTGTACTGAAGCTTACAAAAAAAGCTATTCATCTGTGATTCTACAATCTTTGACTCCCTTCAACTCCTCCTCTCCATCAAACACCATATCTTCCTCTCACATTCAACATTCATTTGTTCATTTAATGTTTACCTAATGCCTAGTTTGTGCAGGGAACTGTAGGGATGGGTGTGGTGTGGTGTATAAGAATGAATACACTTTCAAGGAACTTACAAACTGATAGGGGTAGACAGACCAAAACAACTCACCATATTGCAAGACAGATGGAAATAAATGTCACTAGAGGCACAAAAAAAAGTGCCCTAAGACTTCTGATAAAGAAGTGATTAATTTCTACTAGAAGAAAAAAGGGAAATTTTATGGAGGTAGCATTTGAGCTGGGTGTTGAACAATGAGTATATACGGAAGAGGGAGAAAGGAATAAAGACATAAAGATGGGAATGGTACGGCATATTTGAGAAACAGCCAGTAGTCTGAGGGTGCTAAGCTTTGTGTGGGTGGAAGAATTAAAGTAGGAAAGGAGGTTAAATGTAGGCTGAGGTCACATGATGTGAGCCATGAGTGTCCACAGAGTGTGGGAAATGGGGAGCCGATGAAAGTTATTAAGAAGAGGAAGGACATGATCAAGTCTATGTTTTAAGGGAATTCTGGAGGCAATGAGTTTGAAAAAGTAAAAAAATAAAGATAGGTAAACTAGTTGAAAGATGATCCATCTCCCCAGAGATTCATATTCAATGGGAGTGGGGTAAAGCCCAGAAATTAACAATTTTAATAAGCTCAAGTATTCTTATTGCATGCTAAAATTCTAAAGGCACTGTTCTTGGGGTTTTAGCTTGAGAATATTGTATCATTAAGTAACTATGGAATTAGCAGGGAAGCTTATTAGGGATAGAAGCAGGAGCAAACAGAAGACAATACATCATTACTCTCATATTATTCTGCAAACTCCTTAAAGGTAGAATGATAATACCCATTTTATATATAAGGAAACTGAAGCATAGGAAGATTAAACAATATTCTAAAGTTTGTAAGTGGAGGGATTTAAGTCCTAGCAGTCTGTCTCCAGAGCTGGTACTCTTAATCGACATATAACATTGCCTGCGATTGGCAAATAATTCATATAATACATATTTGCTGAAATAAAGGAGAAAACAAAATGCTCAAATCGAAAAATTAGAAGACTAACATATTTACTAGTATCCTGGCATGCTGTGGGCAAAATAATAATTGTTTTCAATGACTTTCAATGAACCTTAACTAATATCTGTCTTACCTTGTCACAGCAATTGCATCTTCCAGAAAAAACTGATCAACAGGGAAGGTACGACCTAAAAAAACAATAGAAAATGCTTCACGATACCTGTTAAACTATCTTGAAACAGTTTGTATTAAGTAAAATTCTCTTAAAATTAACAGAGCTTGACACAGTAAGGTGCTATTTATTTTATGGTCTTAAAACTATCAAAAAATGTTTTTGATGATAGAAATTGGTTAGTAAATGTTATGGCCTGAATTGTGTTCCCCAAAAATATGTGTTATAAATCTTAGCCTCTATGCCTGTGGTTATAATCCCATTTGGGAATGGGCTGTCTTTGTTATGCTAATGAGACAGGGTTACTGTAGCATGTATCTTGAGTTAATCTCTTTTGCGATAGGTTGTTGTTGTTATTAGGTGCTGTCAAGTCGGCTCTGACTCACAGCGACCTTATGTACAACAGAACAAAACACTGCCCAGTCCTGCAACATCCTCACAATCGTTACTATGTTTGTGCTCATTGTTGCAGCCGCTGTGTCAATCCACCTCATTAAGAGTATTCCTCTTTTTTGATGACCCTCTACTTTACCAAGCATGATGTCTTTCTCCAGGGACTGGTCCCTCCTGATAACAAGTCCAAAGTACATGAGACGAATTCTCGCCATCCTGGCTTCTAAGAAGCATTCTGGCTGTACTTTTTCCAAGACAGATTTGTTCCTCTGGCAGTCCGTGGTATATTCAATATTCTTCACCAACACCATAATTCAAAGGTGTCAATTCTTCTTTGGTCTTCCTTATTCATTGTCCAGCTTTCCCATGCATAGGTGACTGAAAACACCATGGCTTGGGTCAGGCACATCTTAGTTTTCAAAGTGAAATCTTTGCTTTTTAACACTTTAAAGACATCTTTTGCAGCAGATTTGCCCAATATAATACATCATTTGATTTCCTGACTGCTGCTTCCATGGATGTTGATTGTGGATCAAAGTAAAATGAAATCCCTGACAACTTCAATCTTTTCTCTGTCTATCAAGATGTTGCTTATTGGTCCAGTTGTGAGGATTTTTGTTTTCTTTATGTTGAGGTGTAATCCATACTGTAGGCTGTAGTCTTTGATCTTCATCAGCAAATGCTTCAAGTCCTCTTTACTTTCAGCAAGCAAGGTTGTGTCATCTCCATATTGCAGGTTAATGAGTCTTCCTCCAATTCTGATGCCCCATTTTTCTTCAATAATCCAGTTTATCGGATTATTTGCTCAGCGTACAGACAGAGCAAATACAGTGAAAGGATACAAACCTGACACGTACTTCTCCTGATTTTAAACCATGCAGTATCCCCTTGTTTTGTTCGAATGACTGCCTCTTGGTGTATGTACTGGTTCCTCATGAGCACAATTAAGTGTTCTAGAATTCCCATTCTTTGAAATGGTATCCATATTTTGTTACAATCCACACAGTCAAATGCCTCTGCATAGTAAATAAAACACAGGTAAACATCTTTCTGGTATTTTCTGCTTTCAGCCAGGATCCATCTGACATCAGCAGTGATATCCCTTGTTCCACGTCCTCTTCTGAATCTGGCTTGAATTTCTGGCAGTTCCCTGCTGAAGTACTGCTGCAACCATTTTTTAATTATCTTCAGCAAAATTTTACTTGTGATATTAATGATATTGTTCAGTAATTTCTGCATTATGTTGGATCATCTTTCTTTGCAACAGGCACAAATATGGATCTCCTCTCATCAGTTGGCCAGTAAGTTGTCTTCCAAATTTCTTGGTATAGATGCGTGAGCATGGCCAGTGCATCTGTTTGTTGAAACATCTCAATTGGTATTCTACCAACTCCTACAGCCTTGTTTTTCGCCAATGCCTTCAGTGCAGTTTGGACTTCTTCCTTCAATACCATCAGTTCTTGATCATATACTATCTCCCGAAACGGTTGAACATCGACCAGTTCCTTTTGGTACAGTAATTGTGTATTCCTTCCATCTTCTTTTGGTACGTCCTGTATCGTTCAATATTTTGCCTGTAGAATCTTTCATTATTGCAACTTTAGGCTTGAATTTTTTTCTTTAGTCCTTTTAGCTTGAGAAATGTTGAGTGTGTTCTTCCCTTTTGGTTTTCTAACTCCAGTTCCTTGTACATTTCATTATAGTACTTCACCCTCTCGAGCTGCCCTTTGCAATCTTCTGTTTAGCTCTTTTACATCATCATTTCTTCCATTTGCTTTAGCTATTCTACGTTAAAGAGCAAGTTTCAGAGTCTCTTCTGGCATCTTTTGGTCTTTTCTTTCTTTCCTGTCTTTTTAACGACCTTTAGCTTTCTTCATGTATGATGTCCTTAATGCCATTCCATAACTTGTCTGGTCTTCGGTCATTAGTGTTCAGTGTGTCAAATCTATTCTTGAGATGGTCTCTAAATTCAGGTGGAATATACCCAAGGTTGTACTTTGGCTCTCATGGACATGTTTTAGTTTTCTTCAGCTTCAACTTAAACTTGCATATGAGCAATTGATGGTCTGTTCTGAAGTCTGTCCTTGGCCTTGTTCTGACTGATACTGAGCTTCTCCATTGTCTCTTTCCACAGACGTGGTTGATTTGATTCCTGTGTATTCCATCTGGCGAGGTCTATATATACAGATAGTCGCCGTTTATGTTGTTGAAAAAGGTATTTCCAATGAATAGGTCGCTGGTCTTGCAAAATTCTATCATGTGATCTCTTTCTATCACTAAGGCCATATTTTCCAACTACTGATCTTTCTTCGTTTCCAACTTTCACATTCCAATTACCAGCAATTATCAATACATCTTGATTGCATGTTTGATCAATTTCAGACTGAAGAAGTTGGTAAAAATCTTCAATTTCTTCATCTTTTCAGTAGTGGCTGATGCATAAATTTGAATAACAGTTGTATTAACTGGTCTTCCTTATAAGTGTATGGATATTATTTTGAGATATAAAAGAGATTAAACAAGCAAGCAACAGAAGTAAAGATGGGGGAAGACTGATGCCAAGCCACATGGAGATTTCCAAACAACTAGGAAACAAGCTGAAGAGACAAGGACCTTCCCCTAGAGCTTACACAGAGAGAAAGACTTCCTCTAGAGCTGGCATCCTGATTTCAGGCTTCTAGCTTTGTAAACTTTAAGTAACTAAATTTCTTTTTGTTAAAACCACCTGCTTTTGGTATTTCTGTTACAGTAGCACTAGATAACAAAGACAGTAAAGAAAACAAAAATATATAGGTGACGAAAATGACAATTTGCTAATAATACTTTTTTTTTTTTTACCTGTTACCCCTTTTCACCCTTACCCCCTCCCCAACTGTGGACCACTAAACACTCAGTTATATTCTAGATAAAGGATATAGTTTCTTTTTTGACTCTATTGTCAACATCCTCTATGACTAGGACAAATAGTACTATTATTCATCAATCCAAGCTTCCAAGTTGTCGCTTTGGTAATCAAATGCAGAAGGATAAATCAAAGCTCAGGAGATAAATCAATCCCACAATGAGACGTGAAAGCACTGTTATAGATTGAATTGTGTCCACACAAAATGTGTGTCAACTTGGCTAGGCCATGATTCCCAGTATTGTGTGGTTGTCTACCATTCTGCAATCTGACGTGATTTCCTATGTGTTGTAAATCCTAACCTCTATGATGTTAACGAGGCAGGATTAGAGACAGTTATGTTAATGGACAGGACTCAATCTATAGGATTAGGCTGTAGTTTGAGTTAATCTCTTTTGAGATATAAAAAAGAGAAGAGAGCAGAGAGAAAGAGGGACCTCATACCACCAAGAAATAAGTACTGGGATTAGTGCGTGTCCTTTGGACCTGGGGTCCCTGTGTTGAGAAACTCCTAGACCCAGAGGAAAACTGATAACAAGGACCTTCCCCAAGAACTGAGACAGAAAGCATTCCCCTGGAGCCAACGCCTGAATTCAAACTTTTAGCCTCCTACATATCGAGAGAATAAATTTCTGTTCGTTAAAGCCATCCACTTGTGGTACTTCTGTTGTAGCAGTACTAGATAACTAAGACAGGCACTAAAAGAAAACACAGACTATCTAGCTTAACTTTTCCCAGAGTGAACCAAAATCCTGAAATTTAGCAGAATCCAGCAATGAACAAATACACTATACACAGACACTACTTTCCTCTTTATGACAGTTACTGCTATAAACTCATATTTTAGTGGTAAATATGGTAGAATGATAGAAATAACCAAGAGTTAAGAAAAAGAAATCACATACAAAATTGAATTCTCCTGGCAAATGGATATAATGTTACCTCTTTATCAATTTTACTGGATGGCTATAATTTTGTTATAAACCAATCATCCCTCCTCTAGAAAGAGGTATAAATACCTATTTATTTATGTCACTTTAAAATAATTATATTTGCTTATGGAGCCTGGTGGTGCAGTGGTTAACAGCTCGGCTGCTAACTAAAAGGTTGGCAGTTTGAATCCACCAGCTACTCCTTGGAATCCCTATGGGACAGTTCTACCCTGTCGTATAGGGTTGCTATGAGTCAGAATTGACTCGATGGTTAATGGTTTTTTTTTATTAGAACAATAAATTTTTAATGATGCATTTTAATTACCTGGTATGGTAATAACTGGGCAGAAATTGAAATATTCTGAAAAGAGCTCAGCGTTTAAGGTTGCACTCATTAGAATAACTTGAAGAGTTGGCCTCTGCAACACAATGTCCTTCAAAACTAGTAGCAAGAAGTCACTAAAAGAAATAAAAAAACACACGTGAGGGTCATACAAATTCATCATATGAAAATTAATAACTTTAAATATATTTTGAGCAAGGAATGGAAAGATGTATCATATTCCTGGATGTGAAGACTGAATATTATAAAGATACCAATTTTTCCCCAATTAAATTCTAAATTCAGTGCAAGACAAACAGGATTGATCATTGAATGTGATAATTCTACTTCTTGGTATCCACAAAGAGGCATATGCAAAGATTTTCACTACAGCATTGTTTTTAATAGTAAAACAACAGTAACTACCTAAATGCCCATCAACAGACAACTGGTTAAATATAACAATATTCATTTTGTGGAATAACATGAGGCAGATAAAAGGAATAAGGCAGAGTTACAGATACTGATATGAAAGATCTCTAAGACATATTGTTAGTGAAGAAAAAAGAAAAAGAAAAAAACCAAGTTGTAGCATAATACATATTGTAGAATAGCAATACCCTAACTGGTCTCTCTGCTTCAGCCCTTGCCTTCCTGCAGTCAGTTCTCAGTACAGCAGACCAATACTTCCCTTTAAATGTAAATCTGATTGTGTTGCTCTCCTGCTCAAAATCCTTCAAGGACTTCTCAATAAAGTCCTTTTTAACAAGGCCCTACATGACATGAAAGGAGCCTGGTGGTACAGTGGTTAAACACTCAGCTGCTAACCAAAAGGTCAGCGTTTTAAATCCACTAGCCTCTCCGCAGAAGAAAGATGTAGCAGTCTACTTTCATAAAGATTACAGCCTTGGAAACCCTATGAGGCAGCTCTACTCTGTCCTATAGAGTCGCTATGAGTCAGAATCGACTCACAGCAACGGTTTTGGTATTTTTTTGTTTTTTTACATGACATGATCTGCACTCCCACCACATGTTTCCTACTGTTCTCCCCCTTATTCACTGGGCTCCAACCACGCTGTCCTGCTTTCTGTCCTTGGGGCATGTGTGTCAGGTCCTTGCACCTGCTCTTCCCTCTGCCTGGAATGGCCTTCTCCCAGATACTCCCATAGGTAGCCCCTTCACTTTCTTTAGGTCTTTACTCAAAAGATACTATCTTGGTGAGGCCTTCCCTGGCCATTCTATATAAAATACCATCCCCTCCCTGGCATTTCATAGCCCCCTTTTCTGATTCATCTTTTCTTCTAGCACTTACTTAACATACTCCATGTTTTACTTATTTATCTTACTTACTGCTGAGTTTCTTCCCTAGAATTTAAGCACTATGTGAACAGGGATTTTGGTCTATTTTGTTCCAGTTACAATATCCAGTACTACTCCAGAATCTAGAACAATGCTTGACACACAGCAGTGCTCAAGAAGTATTCATCAGCTTACTATTATTTGTGTAAGAAATAGATCAGAAAACAAAAGTATCTATTTCTACAAAGTACAGAAGGACATTATCACCAATCTGATCTCTACCTCTGGGGAAGAGACTGGGAATGATTTGGGAGTCTTAAGGGGGACTTCCATTTTATCTGTATTGTTTGAAGGTTTAATGGAACATATTCTTGTAGTATATAACTTTTGAGAAAGTGAAGTGAAAAATACTTTATTGTTGTTGTCAATTGCTGTTGACTTAGGTGACTCTGTGTGTGCAGAGTACAACTGCTCCATAGCATTTTCAAGGATGTGACCTTTCAGAAGTAAATCGCCAGGCGTGTATTCCAAGGCACTTCTGGGTGAGTCTGAACCACCAACCTTTCAGCTAGCAGTCAAGCCTTCCAGGGAGAAAAATACTTAGAGCAACAAATAAAACAAAGGCAACTGACATTTCTGTACACAAATCTGTGTTCATATTGCTAATTATTTCGTTAGAATAATTTATCAAAAATTGAATTACTCATGACTTCATTTCAAAATTATTTTTATCTGCAGTATTTTCTCCCACTTTTTTCTTTGTTGGGCATCATCTTTTCAACAATTTTAAATGTGAAATCAAGTCCTTTTTAATTTAACGAACTCACTTTGCTAGTGTCCCCTTCTGTTACTGCAAGATTTTTCTTGTAGTTATTTCTATATTTAGATTATTTTCATCTGCAATCTACTGTATGTCTTGCACACTGGGAGTGAAGAAAAAATATCTGTTGAAAAACCTTTATTATACAAAATGTTGAGTACAGGTAGTCCCCGACTTATGACGGGGTTCTGTTCTGATGACTAAATCATAAGTCAGTTCTGACGTAAGTCCAATATCTCTCTTTTTTTTTTTTTTTAGTTTTCATAGCCTGCTCTATGGCAGTGTTTTGAACAGTAAACCGTAACACTGAACATCTGCAAGTGAAAATCTGAGAATGATAACACCAGCAAATTATACTCTGTAACACTGTATATGTAGTATATATCACTAATAATAAGATGTAAACAAACATAAAAAACCAGATGGTTGTTAAGTGCAGTTCCTTGTAACTCGAATATGTCGTAAATTGGGGACTACCTGTATTGGCTTAATGTTATCCTTTAGTTTCTTTATTTGATATTTGCTGATATGATCTAGTATTTAGTTATCATTCTCTTGTATTTATTATCAGAGATTTCTTTTTATTATCAGTATAAACTTTATTCTTAGTATTTTTATCCTTTGGATATATTACTTGCTATTTTAAGAGCATCAATTCTTTTAAAATATTTTTAATATAAAAAGTAACACACATACTCATTGTAAAAAACATTCAAATAGTACCCAAGTGTATAAGGTAGTACGTATCTACGTATATATACTTTATTTAATGCACCTACACAAAATGGATTGTGCTATTATACTGTTCTGTGACTTTTTTTTTTGCTTAACAATATCCATAAATATTTTTCTGTTAGGATATATGTATATATGTGTGTGTGTGTGTATACATATATATATGTATACTTTATTCCTTTGTCAGGTTTTAAAACTATTTATTTGCTTATTTTAAAATGTGTGCGTTCTAGTAATCAAAATCATTTGAATAACAGCAACAACAACAAAAAAGCACTCTGATTAAACTGCCTACTACAGCCTACAGTACACATTGGACTAACTTTGCTTTTACTCTAGATTCACCGTCATCTCACCCAGATTCTTCTTTCACCAGCACGCAAGTTCTTTCTCTTTCCCGCCAGCCATGCAGGTAGATGGGAGAGGCAAGCACAGCCTTTGCTGTCAGTAGATCTTGGTGCTTTTGATTTGAAAAGGGGCAGCACAGTCATTTAAACTTGATTTAATCTTTTTGCATTTACAAAGTTAAACAGCTAAATGAAGTAAAATAAGGTTTGGAGATATACAGTGCATGTTGGTGGCACATGTTCATTATGATTCACCTACTTGCTTCTCCTTGAAGGGTTTCTTTCGAAGGCAGTGGATTTTATGTCTTCTTCAACGGTTTCTTCTTCATTGTTTCTGTCTTCTTCAATTTTGACTTACCAATTTCTCAGTCTCAGCCGTATCAGGTTTGCCAGATGGGATTGCAGAGGAAGCCAGGAGTGAGGCACAAAAGGGAGAGTCTGGTTTGCACAGTGGCTACCGCTGAGTGACTACCTTATTCTTTTTAATGGCTGTGTAGTATTACTCTGGTGTAAAAACCAGCTGCTGTCGAGTAGATTACAACTCATAGTGACCCAGGTGTGTCAGAAGAATAGAGCCACATTCCATAGGGTTTCTAATAGCTGATGTTTTTCAGGAGATCTCCAGGCCTTTCTTCTATGGCTCCTCTAGGTGGACTCAAACCTCCAACCTCCAGTTAGCAGCCAAGCGTGTTAACCACTTATATTCCCATCAATCCAATATGACAGGCCTAAAGAGTGTATCCTTTTAATTACAATGTATAAAGTTCAACCCTACTAGTTATCAAATAAATACACAATAAAAATGAGACAAAATATTCCCCCTATCAAATTGGCAATTATAGAAAAAGAGCAGATATCGAATGCAGGTGAGGGTATGCTACTTGCAGTCACTGGTGGTGAGAATATTAATTGGTTCAACGTTTTTGGAATACTACTTGGCAATGTGTAGGGAGAACTTTTAAAAATTTCAGATATTTTGACATGGTAATTTCACTTTTCATAATTTCTCTTAAGGAAATAATCAGAGATACCCACAAAGATTTAATTTTTTTTTATTGTGCTTTAAGTGAAAGTTTACAGCCCAAGTCAGTTTCTCATACAAAAATTTATATACACACTGTTATGTGACCCTAGTTGCTCTCCCTATAATGTGACAGCACACCCCTCCTTTCCACCTCAGATTTCCTGTGTCCACTCAACCAGCTCCTATCCCTTTCTACCTTCTCATCTCACCTCCGGACAGGAGCTTCCCATTTATTCTCATGTATCTACCTGAACTAAGAGGCACACTCTTCATGAGTATTATTTTATGTCTTATCATCCAGTCTAATCTTTGTCTGAAGGGCCAGCTTCAGGAATGGTATTAGTTCTGGGCTAATAGTCTGGGAGCCATGACTTTTGAGGTTCCTCTAGTCTAAGTCAAACCATGAAGTCTGGTCTTTTTATTAGAATTTCAGTTCTGCACCCCACTTTTCTCCTGGGGGGTCATTGGTGGTACCCAGGTACCACTTAGTTCTTCTGGTCTCAGGCTGATGGGAGTCTCTGGTTTATGTGGCCTCTTCTGTCTCTTGGGCTAATATTTTCCTTGTGTCTTTGGTGTTCTTCATTCCCCTTTGCTCTAGGTGGGTTGGGACCAATTGATGCATCTTAGATGGCCACTTGCTAGCTTTTAAGACCCCAGATGCCACTCACCAAAGTGGGATGGACAAGTTTTCTTAATAAATTGTATTATACCAATTGACGTAGATGTCCCTGAAACCATGGTCCCCAGATGCCCACCCCTGCTACTGTGTTCCTTTAAGTGCTTTGTTGTATTCAGGAAACTTCTTAGCTTTTGGTTTAGTCTAGTTGTGCTGACTTCCCCTGTAGTGTGTGCTGTCCTTCCTTTCACCTAAGATACTACTTGTCTACTATCTGGCTAGTGAATATTCCTCTCCCTCTCTCCCCACCCTTGTAATCATTAAAGAATGTTTTCTTTTGTGTTTAAACCTTTTCTTGAGTTCTTCTAATAGTGGTCTCGTACGCTATTTGTCCTTCAGCGACTGACTAATTTTACTTAGCATAATGCCTTCCAGATTCATCCATGTTATGTTTCTCAGATTTGTCATTGTTCTTTATTGTTGTGTAGTATTTCTTTGTGTGAATATACCGTAATTTATCCATTCGTCCATTGATGGGCACCTAGGTTGTTTCCATCTTTTTGCTATTGTGAACAGTGCTGCAGTGAACATGGGTGTGCATATATCTATTTGTGTGATGGTTCTTATTTCTCTAGGACATAGTCCAAGGAGTGGGATTGCTGGATCGTATGGTACCTCTATTTCTAGCTTTTTAAGGAAGCGTCAAATCGATTTCTAAAGTGGTTGTACCATTTTAAATTCCTACTAGCAGTGTATAAATGTTCCAGTCTCTTCACAACCTCTCCAACATTTATTATTTTGTGTTTTTTGGATTAATGCTATTCTTGTTGGGGTGAGATGGTATCTCATTGTAGTTTTGATTTTCATGTCTCTAATGGCTAATGACTGTGAGCATTTCCTCATGTATCTGTTAACCACCTGAATGTCTTTTTTGGTGAAGTGCCTGTTCATATCCTTTGCCCATTTTTTAACTGGGTTATTTGTTTTCCTATTGCTGAAGTTTTGCAGTATCTTGTAGATTTTAGAGATTAGACCCTGATCAGGTACGTTGTAGCTTTAATTTTTTTCCCAGTCTGTAGGTTCTCTTTTTACTCTTTTGGTGAAGTCGTTTGATGAGCATAAGTGTTTGATTTTTAGGAGCTCCCAGTTACCTAGTTTCTCTTCCAGTGTTTGTGCATTGTTACTTATGGTTTGTATTCTGTTTCTGCCATATATTAGGGCTCCTAGCATTGCCCCAATTTTTTCTTCCATGATCTTTATCGTTTTCAATTTTATATTTAGGTGTTTGATTCATTTTGAGTTAGTTTTTGTGCATGGTGTGAGGTTTGGGTCTTGTTTCATTTTTTTTGCAGATGGATATCCAGTTACGCCAGCACCATTTGTTAAAGAGATTATCTCTTCCTCAATTAACGGACTTTTGGCCTTTGTCCAATATCAGCTGCTCATAGGTGGATGAATTTATGTCAGGATTCTCAATTCTGTTCCACTGGTCTATGTATCTGTTGTTGTACCAGTACCACGCTGTTCTGACTACCGTGTTGGTATAATAGGTCCTAAAATCAGGTAGTGTGAGGTCTCACACTTTGTTCTTCTTCTTAAGTAATGCTTTACTTATCCGGGGCCCCTTTCCTTTCCATATGAAGTAGGTGATTTGTTTTTCCATCTTATTAAAAAATGCCATTGGAATTTGGATTGGGATTGCATTGTATCTGTAGATCGCTTTGGGTAGAACTGCCATTTTCATAATGTTGAGTCTTCCTATCCATGAGCAAGTATGTTTTTCCACTAATGTAGGTCTCTTTTGGTTTCTTGCAGTAGTGTCTTGTAGTTTTCTTTGTACAGGTCTTTTATGGGTCTGGTTAGATTTAATCCTAAGTATTTTATCTTCTTGGGGGCTATTGTAAATGGTATTGATTTGGTGATTTCCTCTTGGAAGTTCTCTTTGTTGGTGTAGAGGAATCCAACTGATTTTTGTATGTTTATCTTGTATCCTGATACTTTGCTGAAATCTATTAGTTCCAGTAGTTTTCTTATGGATTCTTTGGGGTTTTCTAGATACACACACAGATTTATTACAAGGATGTGCACTGCAGTCTTACTTGATAGAACCAAATCAACAACTTCAACAACAAAAAGAGCCCTAAAAAGGAAAAAAAAATCTAACAATAGGCAAATGGTTAAGTAATTTATGGTACATCCATACTTTAGAGTTTCCTTATGCAATTAATAATAGCAATTTTGAAGACAGTTTACTACCACATTTGTCCTCCAACTCCCAATACACTCTCAGAAGAAAATAGACAAAAGAGACAACAAAACGGGGGGGGGGGGGGAAGGTAGCATGTAATTAGCAGTTCCATAGTGGACAGAAATTCTTCTTGACTTTTTTGGTATTTTCTAAATGTTTCAGAATAATCATATTGTCATCTCTATGATCAGAAAATTATTAAAAATTTTAAACTAACACAACTGTAACTGTATATTCAACTTTTAACCTTGTCTATATATTTACTATCTTGGTTCCTAGATTTTACTCCTCTTATCTGTCTTTTTCAATCAGTCTAACAAATATCCCCCTGCTTCTTGTAATCTCCCTACTTCTTTGTACACTCCCTTTTCAGAAGACTGGTGTTTGCAATTGTTTGAACCTCCCTTCTCCAGCGTGTAATTTATCATTAGTCAGATATGAAAATCTTTTCAACTGATGACATCCTGTAGATCCACAGATTTTATAAAAATCTTTTTGAGAACACCAGTACAGCCAGCAGCCAGGGCCAGTGCTGTGTTTCAGTTTCTCTGAGTTTGTGCAAGTATACATGTTATGAAATCCCACATTAATCTGTATATTCAAGATTACACTGGATATAATTTTCCCTATTTTTTTTTTTTTCACTCTTGTAATTCAATCATTTAAATGTATTAGTCTGGTAGAATTTTTTATTTGGTTTCTTCTTCCAAGTTGTTCAGTGATTCTGTTAAAAAAATTTCTTCTTTTAATGTTCATTTCTAACAGCTGCAAAATACAATTATTTACCATTTCTTTTTTTCCCCATTGTTTTCTGGAACCATAAAAAAGATTATTTGTCCTTGGAAAGATTTCCAGTGTTTCCTGTATAATTATTTAAGATTACTGTGTAGTTCTAGGAATTATTTCTTTTTATTTTGATCTATTCTTTTTTATCTAAAAGTCTGCTTTTTTTTTTTTAGTTTCTAATTATTTCATATAATTTCCTATTTACTCATATGTTAGTATATTTATTTCTTCTAACAGTTTTTTGATCACATGGTGTTATGGATTAAATTGTGTCCCCCAAAAATGTATGTCAATTTGGCTAGGCCATAATTCCCTGTATTGTGTGGTTGTCCACCATTTTGTGATCTAATGTGATTATCCTATGTGTTGTAAATCCTACCTCTATGATGTTAAGGAGGCAGGATTAGAGGCAGTTATGTTAATGATGCAGGATTCAATCTACAGGATTAGGTTTTATCTTGAGTCAATCTTTTTTGAGATATAAAAGAGAAAAGGAGCAGAGAGGAGAGGAACCTCATGCTACCAATGAAGAAGCGCCAGGAGCAGAGCGTGTCCTTTGGACCATGGGTCCTTGCACTGAGAAGCTCCTAAAACAGGGGAATATTGATGACAAGACCTTCCTCCAGAGCCAGCAGAGAGAGAAGGCCTTCCTCTGGAGCTGGTGCCCTGAATTAGTAGCCTAGTAGCCTCCTAAACTGTGAGAAAATAAACTTCTATTTTTTAAAGCCATCCATTTGTGGTACTTCTGTTATTGCAGCACTAGAAAACTAAGGCACATGGCTTCCCTGTTCAGTTCTTGAAAACATTTTATCAGCAGTAGCTGGGGCTCTCTCTTTCTTCTTTTTGAACATTTTATTGGGTTTAGGTGAAAGTTTACATATTAAATTAGCCTCCTATTCAATAATTCATATACAAATTGTTCCGTGACATTGTTTGCAATCCCCACATGTATTAGCACTCTCCTCATTTCCACCCTGGGTTCCCCATTTCCATTTGTCCAGTTTCCCTGCCCCTTCCTGCCTTCTCATCTTTGCTTTTGGACAAACATTGCCCTTTTGGTCTTGTTTAATTGATTGTTCTAAGGAGCACATTCTTCATGGGTGTTATTGTTTATTTTACAGGCCTATTATGTGGCTGAAAGGTGATCTCCGGGAGTGCCTTCAGTTCCACATTAGAAGGGTGTCTTAGGGCTGTCGTCTCAGTGGTTCCTCCAGTTTCTTTTATCAGAGCAGTAAGTCTGGTCTTTTTTATGAATTTGAATTTTGTCCTACATTTTTCTCCTACTCTAACCAGGACCTTCTATCGTGTTCCTGGTCAGAGTGGTAGGTAGTAGTAGTTGGGCACCATCTAGTTCTTCTGGTCTCAGTCTAGTATAGGCTATGATTCATGTGGATCATTAGTTCTTTGGACTAATTGCTTCCTTGAGTCTTTGGTTTTCTTCACTCTCCTTTGCTCCAGATGGGAAGAGACCAGTAGTTGTATCTTAGATGGCCACTCTAAAAGCTTTTTGTTTGTTTTAGCTTTGCTATCAGCTGTTTTCTACTTTTTTTGTCAGTCTACTAAGTTTAATTGGGCTTTTTTTCTTCTTTTTAAGATATTATAATAGTATATACTTTTGGGGAAAACATAATTTCATTAGACTCTCTCTCTTTTTCCCACTAGTTTTTTTTTTTTTTTTTTTTTTTTAATGCTATAGGACATGATCCACATGACAAACTAAGATTAATGCCATCTAGCTACCTGGCCCTTCCTTTAAAAATACTGAGACTTTTGATAATATGCCTCAACCCTTTAATAACTTCTCACTGCTTTAAAACAAAATCCAAATGTTTTATCGTCCATCGTGTATAAAGCCCCGAAGATCTGGCTGTTGCTTCTTCTTCCTCTTGCCACTTTTCCCCTCATTCCCTATGCACCAGCTGCACTGGCCTTCCCTCAGTTTCTGAACTCATGCCACCCTTTCCTGCCAGAGAGTCTTTGTGCATGTTGTCCTTGCTGTTTGTCACATAGGATTCCTTCTCATACTTTGGTTCTCAATTTAAATGTCACTTCTTCAGAGATAAGATCTCTGAACATCTTAAGTTTATTTTTTTACGTTTCTATTTATTTTTATGCTTATTCCTTCATAATACTTATTCCAATTTATAATTATTTGTTTGCTTATTTGTTCATTATCTGTTTTTCCCACCAGACTGTAATGCTTGTTCACCACTGTATCTCCCAGAACTCATATAGCATTTGGCACTTAGTACAGGCCAAATAAATATATGAATGAATGTCAGGACTGAATGACTGATCAAATGAACCAAAAAAGAAGCACCATACTGACCAATCCATCAGCTGTACCACCTGTTATTCCTACTTGTACAGTGCCCAGCTCAGCACGATGCCCTGGAGGGTGCTAAATATTGCCTATTAGATGATGTACACTCTTCTAGTGATGAACATGTGCTCTCATTGCACTTGTAATGTCACAGGCCCTAGAGGTTAGGAAAGCAGGTCTTCTAACCTAACCGACCATATGGCACATCATCAATACCAGCTCTGCAAAGCTGAATTGGAAGCAGGACACAATTCTTTTGGCCATATCCTCATTTGAGGTGTGTGAGTTTACCTTTCTTCTGTCCTCTCATGGACCTCATCCACAATGATATGAGTAATCCCTTGTAGAGCTGTGTCTCCTTCTAGCCTTCTCAGCAGCACTCCTGTGGTGCAGTATAACAGTCTGGTGGCTGAGGACTTATATATAAAGGCAAAACAAAGCATTCATGAAATTTTTGAAAAAAGAAACATACTACTGGCAAGTTATTTTGAATGGACAGAATTAAAGAATATTCAAAACACCAGCAGTTACATTTAATATGAAACCATACTAAATGCATAGATTCTTGCTGGCTATAACAATAAAAGCTTTTCTATTTCATGCCACAATTTTAAGCTTCAGACTCTCATAAAACGCATTAAAAATTATTATAAAATATATAAATAATACTGAGTGATGAGATCAATTCTGAATTTGTTTGCTCCTTATTTAGCTAAATGGATTAAGTACCATGTTCTAAGAAGAGCAAGATAGCATCTACTAGCCCACTCTGCCAATAAAAAAATAAAAGGTCTTTATAGAGGAAATTAAGTACAACCAAATAAGAGCTCTTATACCAAAATATTTCTAAAAAGACTTCAGGCCTGCTAAAGGTAACCATTGATTTAAACTGACCTGAAAGCACATGTCCTAAGTTTTTCATAAAATCGCAAGACTCCAGGAACTCTTTATACTTGAAAATTGTAAATTTCAGTTACCAGAAAATAAGCAGTGCATACAAACCTTGACGCTTTCTAACCGGATCTGGTATCCCACAGTCAGACCCACCCTCTCTGCTCTTTCTTTAGCAACACGCTCAGCGACAGAGATTGCAGAGATTCGTCGGGGTTGGGTACAGATGATGTTAGCCACTTTCTCAGGTGGCCCATTCAGAGAATCATCCAGAATAAACTGTGGAATCTGTGTAGTTTTTCCACATCTGTATGTCAAAACAAAAATATCCTAAAATGAGTTTTTAAGTGCTAAAGAAGTGATCACATGTAATGAGAAAGTAATAAAAGTTAAAGTTGTTCAGCTTCATCTGTCTTCTGAAACTACCACACTCCTTACCATCAAGTTGATTCCGACTCATAGCAACCCTATAGGATAAGTGGAACTGCCCCATAGGGTTTCCAAGGCTGTAATCTTTTTGGAAGCAGACTGCCACATCTGTCTCCCACAGAGTAGCTGGTGGGTTTGAACCTGACCTTTCAGTTAGCAGCTGAGGGCTTAACCACTGTGCTACCGGCATTCCTCCTTCTAAAACTACTTAACACTAATTACCTAGAATTGATAAATCTTAGGAATTTGCACTCAGATTAACAGGACAATCACATAATAGCTTAATATCACTTGTACAACTGGAACTATTGAACAGACATCAGACTAAGGTCTGTAAATGTCTCTAAGGATGTAAACTTCTCTACATATGAATCCTAAAGAAATAAGAATATTAGCTCATGATTATTAAAATACTCTTTATGTTTCCCTTTGATATATATTGATTTGATATAAATGTACTGAAGTTAAAAAGATAAGACACTGGGAGAAACAAGGCTACTACTATATCAGTGAGTCTGGGTACAAACGTAATTATTAAATTGTACGCCGCTGGAAAAAAAAACTAAATTAAGCCTGCAACTTGTCCTTGCTAAATAGGCTTGCATAACATGTGGGGAGTGTGAAATAGGTAAAATAATGCAGCTTAAGTTGTTCCTAAAAGAACAGATAAAAGCTCTAAGTAAATAAAAATAATTCCGAAAACTGCAAACTTTTCAAGCGAAATATTCTGAAACTATGCTTTTAAACTTAAAAGTGGGCCTTGTTAATAGTCTTTAGCTGGGTCCCTTGCCTTAACGGCAGAACTATAGAAGATTGAAGGAGCCCCAGTGGCAACAATTAAGCACTCGGCTGCTGATCGAAAGGCTGGCAGTTTGAATTCACCCAGTGGCTCCTCAGGAGAAAAGACCTGGCGATCTGCTTCCGTAAAGACTACAGCTATTCTATTCTGTCACACTGGGTCACTATGAGTCGAAAATGACTTGATGACACCTAACAACAACAACATATAAAGTCTGTAAGTTCTTAGATGGATTTCTGAGTTTTCTTTCTTTTTTTATAATGTGGCTCTGTTAGCTACAGAAGTTAAAATATTAGCATCTGTGTAAGTATTTAATATTTGACAGGAAAAAAGCTCAAATAACACCAGTGACTGTTTTTTTAAAAGTAGAAGTGGTTATGGTAACCAGGGCACATATATTTATAATAAAAGCTGTATTATGAATAAATTGTATTCTTACCCAGTCATACCACTTATGACAAGCACTTGGTGCTTGCTCAACAATTTAAGAATGGTTTCTCTTTCTTCCCAAGCAGGGAGTGACTGTCTTTCTTGCAGAATTGACTGGAACTGTCTGGAAGCCTAATAAAATCAAAGATATGGCATCAGTCAGGTTGCTTTCAGTACTTTTCTGCTCCCCCCATTTCTGCTCTTTCTTTAAAAACGTGTTCAGAAAGAGACTGCAGAGATCTGTCGGGCCTGGGTGCAGATGACCTCAGTCAGAAGTCAGCTTGGAGAATCAGCCAGAATAAGCTGTGGATTCTGTGTGGTTTTCCTACTTCTGAATAAATGGAAAGATCTTATAAGAGAAATAACCCTTTGCTTAGCACCCATCCAGCTCTTCCTAGCAAGAGTTTCTGCACCAGCACCGTCCAACAGAGCTTTCTGTGTTGATGAAATGTTCTCTATCTATGCTGTCCAATACAGCAACCTCTAACCACATTTGGCTACTGAGCACTTAAAATGTGGCTAATGCAACTGAAGAACTAGATTTCTAATTCTGTTTAATTTGAATTACTTTAAATAGCCACATGTGGCTAAGGGCTACCATACTGGACAGCATAGCTCTACGCATTATCAGATTTCTTTCCAAACCAAAAATAGTAAGGGTGCTCCCTAAAAGGTTCTTTTCAGCCAATCACCATATCTACCTAATTCGGTCTGATATAAACATTATAAACACTGCTTATACATTAAAACTATGGATGTATTTTTGGATAATACGAGAAATTCATACTAACACGTCATTTGCTGCAAATAATTTTAACATATAAACTGATTACCTCTAAACACAATGATCAAATGTAATACATAATTTTGTTTCTACCATACTTAATGGTGCGATTTTATATACTTTTTGATGTTCAATGGGTATTGTACTATAGATGTGATAGTGTTACACTGTGTCAAATTTCAGAATCATAGAACTTCAGAACTGGAAAATTAGACAGCATCTAATCTAATCCCAAAGTGATTAAGCAACTGTCTCTGTTCTATATCCTACTGTGCCCTAACAGTTTACTTATGAGGTCTTTTAAAATGATCTTCCCGTGAGTGGTGTAAAAATAACATGCGCTTTGGGAAGAGAGAGAAATTGGCTTGGACCCCTATGCTGCTACCTACTAGTTATGCAACCCTGGACAAGTTATTTATCCTCTGAGTCTGCGAAATGGGGTAAGAGCCCCTCCTCCTTCTCCTTTTACAGACGGATTTTTCTAACATGAATGACAGTATTAATTTCCCTTCCACATATCAGATTGTCTGTCATAGTACCAAAGCCACACGATTCTGAGAATGTTTGAATTGTGTGTGTATATGCGTGTTTGGTATTCACCAGCCATTCGATTTCCTAAAAACGTCTAGAACATGCACCCTAGTTAGTGTGGCATGCAGAAACTTTGCCCCCTCAGGGTGAAAGAGAACCAAAAGTATACTGGGGAGAGTAGTCAAAGCTTCCTAATTCCTAATCCCTTCATCCATACATTAGGGAGGCAATGCTAGCCATTCTCTCAGCACACCCTACCTGTTTTATTCGGAACTGCTTGCAGATTTTAGCATTTTCAGCATGTACTGATTTTGCCTGCCAGTCATATCTTTTGGAAATCTTTTTCTTAAGGTTCACATAGCTTTCATTCTCCACTATAACTGGTGCAGGGCCTTCATCCTCATCTGCCTCCTCCTCAGGCTCTGATTCTTTTTCAACTTGAAGGGGATAAAAGGAAACATTTCGATATGGAGCCCTTTCTTTAGCAAAGGGGGAAGTCACTATCTAACAAAGTAACAACAACAACAAAATCATAAAATGGAGAAAAAGTTAAAGCTTGATTAAAGCAGGTTCATTCATTTCAATACAACTACTTCAGCTGCTAAAGAACTTAAAATGCATCTTCAAATAAACTTTACTCCAGTACAAGTGGTTATCATTAAACCATAAATTAAAAACAAAGTGGTAAAAATGACATGCTTTGTTGTTAATTCAGTAGTCTTTGCACTCAAGATTAATAGTCAAAGTTTCAACTATCTGCAAGTGTCCCTAAACAGTCTGTGACACAAAACAACTCAAATGTTTATCAACTGACGAGTGGATAAACCCAATGCGGTATATCTGTAGGATGGAAGAATATTTAGCAATAAAAGGAATGAAGTACTGACACATGCTAAAAAAAGGATAAACCCGGAAAACATTTTGTTGAGCGAAAGAAGCCAGACACAAAAGGCCACACATTGTATGACTGCGTTTCTAGGAAACGTCCAGAACGGGCAAATCCATAGAGTCGGAAAGTAGATTAGTAGTTGCCAGGGGTTGGAGGAAGAGGAATATGGGGAATGAGTGCAAATGGGTACGGGCTTTCTTTTTGGGGAGATGGAAATGTTAGTGGTGACAGTTGCACAAGTCTGTGAATATACTAAAAACCACTAAATTATACATTTTAAAAGGGTGAATTTTATGGTATGTGAATTATCTCAATAAAGCTGTTACTTAAAAAAATGCCCATGACACATAATTTGTCATGTCCCAAAGGACACGTTTAATCCCATGTCCTAGAACACAGCATCTGGGAGTAAGTCAGGTGGCTACAGAGTGAACCCAGCCAACTGTCCAGGATCCCTATCTCAGTGCAGCTTTGCTCTTCTCTACTTACTGACGTTTACCCAGGAACTCTTGTGAAATAATAAAAACTTTTGTTTCTCTGGAAGAAAGGTGGCAAACAAATAAGACAGAATTCTTTGACAAAAATTGAAAAGATGGGTTTACTTGTGGCACCAGAATTTGTGCAGCAGATCTGAATCTGGACAAAGCCAGAAGCCTGCACAAACATTTCTTTATTTGAGGATTTAGGGCTTTATAAAGATAGCCCTACTCTCATGAATTTCAAGGATCCACTGTACTAAAAGCAGGAGGGTACAGACGGTGGTATAGAAAGAGAAGCATTTCTAAAAACTCATTTGTAGTAATTCCATATATAGTACCAGAAGTAAACATATGAAACCAAATGAATTAAATGAAAGACTTTTTGGGAAGGTATTTCAAAGTCCCTCAAACCCTGAGATTCTATATTGCTAAAATAAACTTATACAGCACTACAAACTTTCAATTCATGGAGCCCAATCACAGCGACACAAAGAGTCTTCACCATGGAACGGAGGAGAATGACTTGGCCAAGATCACTGGGAGACACTAGACCAGTCCTCAGAAACTCTGACTTCTAAATTCATTATTCTGATTGCCCTCCACATGATCAGTGTGTTACATACCTTCTGCAATCTGATTTGAAATGAAAGACTTATTTGGAATCACTGGTTTATAACATGTAAGATTATTCATCCTGGTCCCAGAAGGTGCTGGTAAAAAGTTCTTGGGAGGAACACTGTACTTGTGATGGGTATTTGTTAGTAACTTGACTATTTCAGATTCCTCCTCTAAAAGAGTTATCAAAGAATATACAACAGGTTCCGAAGTTTCTGCAGATGTCAAGGCCTTGCCATAAAGGAACTCAGAAATATGCAAACGACAAGCCAGAGGTAGATTCTTATTGGTGGAATAAAACGCCACAAGGGGAGCTTGGTAGGGGTATTTGTGGTCTTTAGAAAATCGAATTTCTAGTTCATATGAAAAAGATGCATCTTCATTTAGATGAGAATCATCTACAATACTTCTTTCTATTCTTCCAACAATCTGATTTGGGGGTACCTCATGCTTGAATTTGCATTTTGATCCAAATTTACAATTTCCTTTAAGGTAAAATTTACAGGTTTCAAGTGAAGTCTCCTGCACGTTTTTGGTACTTCCCCTTTGCTTGGATTTGCAGAATTTACTTGCCAAATACTCCAATTCTAATCCAATGGTCCAGACTCTGTTCTGAATTCTTTCTACAAATTTTTCTCCACAGATTGACTTGAGAGCGAATGCCTCTTCCTGTCGCTGTTCCACACACTCATCCAAGCTAATATGGGCAACTGCCTCAGAGGTCTTCATCCTTTCTCCAAATGTTTCTGAAAAACATTGGGTGAGTAGATATTCTAGTGAAGCCCCAACATCTCCACCACAAATCGTCAGGGCTGCCTGACAGCGTTCAGTGTTGAAACCATACCTGTCAAGGGCAAAATACAACAAAAATGACTGGAGTAGAATTCATTTAATACATTTACATGAAACTATGACTATATATGGGCAGGGCATGTGTATTTTGAAAAGCACCCCTGATAATATGATCCTTCCTTAAATCCACCCCCTATCTGCAATTTAGAATAATTGGCCTAAAGAGATAGAATATTAGGCCTATCAGTCATTGCTAGAACCCACACAATAGGAAAGTACCGAAGGAAGGGCAGTTGGATTTATAAGATGATTTTTGTTTCCTTGAAGTCTCTCCAAACGCCCATAAATGCTGAAAGCAATCACCTGGAAAGCTTTTGCACTGCAAATGATGAGGATGTAAATTCTGGAATATGCGGTTCCACCAGGGCTGGGCCAGTAAATTCCAATGGATTAGGATCGGGAACAAGGGAAGCTTCTTGTCCAGCTGACCAGTACTGCTCATCATCACAATAATCAGGCTCATCATCTTCCTCTTCCCCAGAAATACCTCTCCTAGCAAAGATAACATTTTTATATATTAGGTCTAATTTCTACTTACTTCAAAGAAGTATTTAGCAAGGGTCTAAGAATGTAATTCAAGAAGCCAAAGGACATAAAATCCTGACTACTCTTCAGTCACTGTTTTAATCCTTCATTAACTTGTAATTCACCTCTTGGCAACTGATACTTATCAAGCATTTATTACATGTCAGGTACTGTGTAAGTGCTTTATATGTACAATCTCTTTTAAACTTCCCAATAACTCCATGAGACACTAGTAGGATGCCCACTTTTTCTGAGGAACCACTAAAACTCTGAGAGGATTAGTAACTGACTAAGGTTATAAAGGTGTCCCTGGTGGTGCAAACAGTTGCACTCAGCTGCTAACCAAAAAGTTGGAGGTTCGAGTCCACCCAGAGGTGCCTCAGAAGAAAAGACCTGGCAATCTGCTTCTGCAATTATAGCAAATAGAACTGTATAGAGCAGTTCTACTCTGTAACACATGGGGTCGCCACAAGTTGGAATCAAGTTGACAGCAACTTTTTTTTTTTTTTAAAGTTACACGGCAAGGAGCAACTACAGATTTTAATCAAGGCAGTCTGAACCCAGAGCCTGTGTCCCTAACCACAGAAGCTCTGGCTCTCTCTCTCTTCTCATTCTTAAAAACTCTGCTTTTTTATTTTGCTGCATAAGCCCCTTTTCCTAAATCTGAGAGAGATAAGAGATTTGTAGATAGAACGGAAATTGAGCTTCTGACCACTCATTAATTATGGTAAATGGAAAGAAAGAATGAACTTCTCCAACTGAAATCACAAGGCAAAATAGCCAAAATGCAATGGAGGGGGAGGAGGAAGAAAAGTGACTAAGACTTTAGAGTAAAAGTGTTTCTCTGAGGCAGATGGCCATGAGAAGTGTAATTTTAAGACTTCATCTGATCAACTCAGTATTTGCTCTTGGAAAAATATTTTACTTGTTCACTACTGGAAGATTATTAATAAAGCAATTACTGAATCCACAGTAGTACTGTCCTAGGAAAAAATTAAGATGTGTACTGATTAAGGGTAGCATTGCACAGTCGATTATTGTAATTGCTGTCAATAAGTTGTACACCTGTAAAAAGCTGACTTGGCAAAAGTGTGAGAGACATATTTACAACAATGACAAAAAAAAAAAAAAAAAAAGAGTAGCTGCTGAGGCTGCTTATGTACAACCAAAATCCTCGTGGGATTTGGTTTCTTGTTTGGAGGTTTAGGGTCATGGTTTCATGGGACTTCCCCATTAATCGGCCTAACAACATGTTTAGTGCTTCTGTTCTACCTCCTAGTTCATTGTGTAGTGCCTGGGTGTTAAAAGCTTGCAAGTGGCCATCCAAGGCACAGTAATTGGTCTCTATTTGCCTAGAGCAACAGAGGAGGAAAGTTAGGAATAGCAGGAGGATATGGAATGTGTGGTTAACTGTCTCCATGAACAACTGCTTCCTTTGCTATGAGACCAGAAGAACTGGATGGTGCCTGGTCACCATTACTGAACATTTTGATCAAAGATTCGACAGAAGAATCCTGATCAAAAGGGGGAAAACGCAGAACAGAATTCAAATATTCATGGACTCCAGACTTCCTGGAGCCATGAAGGCTGGATGAACCCCTGAAGTTATTGCCCTGAGATAATCTTTAAACCTTAAACCAAAAACATCCCCTGAAATCTTCTTAAAACCAAACAATAGTTTAGCTTAACTAGTAAAAAATGTCTACCTTGAGCATTATGCTCTTTTAAGAACTATCTACATGAGCTCAAACTGACAACAGCAACCTGACAGATTAGATAGGAACCTCAGGGAGCAGTGAATTTAGGTTAAAGGGGAAGGAACAACTCAGAAAAAGAAGGTGAGAATGGTTGCACAACTTGAAGAATGTAATCAATGTCACTAAATGGTACATGTAGAAACTGTTGAATTGGTGTATGTTTTACTGTGTATATGCTCAACAACAAAATAAATAAAATTTTAAAAAAAGGAAAAACTGAAAAAAAAAAGTTAAGATAAAAAGGCGATCTGTACCACTGCTCATGGATACTGCAAAATAAATTTACTCTAAAACTGTTATTGCATAATTATTCTTGTATTTCTCTTGGCTCATTTTCAACTAACTATAATCCTACAACAGAATCAGTATTCATCCAGGGTTCCAAAGATATACAGGATCTTCACACTACCAATACATCTTCCTTAACATAATAATTTACTCAAATAATTGCTCAAATAGAATAATTTACTCAGATCCAGCATCCGCATCCTGTTCCTGCAGGTCTCGGAGAAGAGCTTTCACTTTCTCTTGATTCTCAGAAGTCATATGTAGAGTCTGAAGGGGCACTTTGGCTTCAGGCCTCCGTTTGGGGCATGTCTCTCCTTTGCTTACGCTACTGCTGCTAGGTCTACAAAGGACGTGACAATAAGATTATACATTTACCTGCAATCTGACATTTACACTCTCCCCAGAGTCCCCAAATACACACAACATGAACTGGATTGTCAAATACCTCACAAAAGATAATGAGTGTGGAGAGAGTCTCCAGTTTTCCACAGCATTCATCAGACTTTATTAAAAACAAACAATAGTTTAGCTTAACTAGTAAAAAATGTCTACCTTAAGCATTATGCTCTTTTAAGAACTATCTACATGAGATCAAATTGGAACTAGTGGAGAAAACCTGATCCAATTCTCAATAATTTCATCTGGCTTCATTAACTCCAGAATCCTCTGGAAAACACAAGGCTAATGATGACTCCTTCTGCGCTGTAAGGGCTTTGAAAAGAAATATGCCACATATGACAGTACTTATTTCATTCTACTCTAGGTATGCAATCTGAAAACCATCAACAGAGTCTCATCTAACTTGTGAATATCAGACCCTATTTTTTAAATATTTACCCATATTATCAGTACTTCCTAACTACAAATTAAAATAATAAAAAAGTAGAGAAAAAAGAAAAAAAGCCCACCCCAAATCATACCATTCTTTTTCATATACATATTCATTTTTTATAAAATTGCACAGCATGTGTAATCTTTTATAAATTGCTTTATTCCCTTATTAAAATAACAGTGGTATTCCCTAAGATTAAATATTCTTTCATAACATAATTTTAAATGGTTACATAGAGATATAGATGTATCATTCTTTATTTCACCAATCTTTCATTTTTGGAATTTAGATTATTTTAGGGACTCTTTTAAATACTTAAAACAATAATAAGTCCTAAAGTTTAATTTTATTTACTGATTTTCTTTTCCTTTGGCCTGGTTTATTATAAATTTGCACAAATATAGTGCAACAGAAGAAAATTTCTCTGTATTTAAAATCCAACACATTATTGGAAATCTGAAAAGACCCACACATTAATCTTTGCAAAACTGTGTAGTAAAGGAGAAAACAGAAATGATTGTGACTTTTAACTACTTAGTTGCAACTTCTGAAGAGAAGTGATGTCATCTAAAATCCATCATTTCCTATAACTTCTTGTTTTGAAAAAATTTAAATCTAAAAATATTTAGAATAATTGTACAATAAACCCTGTTTATCTAGATTCACCAACTGTTAACATTTTGCCATATGCACAAACACACAAATACATATATGCCTCTCTTCACCCTCACTGTCTCTATACACACATACGTATGACAATACACAAAGATACACACCCACACCCACTGTCTCTATATATGTATATATACATATTGCTGGACCATTTGAATGTAAGTTGCAAATAGCATGTTTCATCCTTAAATATTTCAGCGTGTATTTCCGAAGAGCTGAGATGTACTCTTATGTAACTATAATACGATCACCACTCTCGAGAAATTTTATATCAATTCGGTAATATTATCTAATGTATAGTCTATATTCAAATTTCCCAACTGACTCAATAATGTCAATTATTTTGACACTATAAATTTTTTTATCTGGTATATAATAAAAAATGGCATTTAGTTATCATGCTTTTTAAAAACTCTTAATTTTTGAAGAGCTCAGGCCAACTGTCTTGTAGACTTTCTCATAATCTGGATTTGCCTCATCATTTCCTCATGATTAGTAAAAAGAGGGAGGAAGGGAGGGAAAGAGAGAGAGAAAGAGAACTTCCATATGCTCCTATCTCATCCACCATTTATTTGTATACCCAGGTACTCTGCATTCCTTCCTGTTACTATGGATGAATCATCCTTGATCCTAACATCAATCCCTGTATTCTTACAATGGATCCTAATCCCTTTCATCTCCTCAAAGAAATCACTCCAGCAGTTATCCCCCTCTCTGCACCATCAGTTCTTCACTCTCTTTTGGATAATTCCCATTAAGTGCATAGACATGTCTACTATGAGCTGACTATATGAAGAAGAATGGGGCATGAGGATTGGAGGAAGACTCATTAACAACCTGCGTTATGCAGATGACACAACCTTGCTTGCTGAAAGTAAAGAGGGCTTGAAGCAGTTACTGATGAAGATCAAAGACTATAGCCTTCAGAATGGATTACACCTCAACATAAGGAAAACAAAACCCTCACAACTGGACCAATAAGCAACATCATGATAAACGGAGAAAAGACTGAAGTTGTCAAGGATTTCATTTCGCTTGGATCCACAATCAACACCCATGGAAACAGCAGTCAAGAAATCAAATGATGTGTTGCACTAGGAAAATCTGCCGCAAAAGACCTCTTTAAAGTGTTAAAAAGCAAAGATGTCACTTTGAGGACTAAGGTGCACCTGAACCAAGCCATGGTATTTTCAATTGCCTCATATGCATGTGAAAGCTGGACAATGAATAAGGAAGACCAAAGAAGAATGGATGCCTTTGAATTACAGTGTTGGCGAAGGATACTGAATATACCATGGACTGCCAGAAGAACAAACAAATCTGTTTTAGAAGTACAGCCAGAGTGCTCCTTAAAAGCAAGGAAGGCGAGACTTCGTCTAACATACTTTGGATATGTTATCAGGAGGCACCAGTCCCTGGAGAAGGACATCATGCTCGGTAAAATAGAGGGTCGGTGAAAGACAGTAAGACCCTCCACGAGATGGGTGCAACACAATGGCTGCAACAATGGGCTCAAACATAGCAATGATTGTGAGGATGGTGCAAGACCGGGCAGTGTTTTGTTTTGCTGTATACAGGGTTGCTATAAGTAGGAACCGACTTGACACCACCCAAAAACAATATTAAAAAAACAAACCAAACAAGTCCTTGCTTGACTGCACATTTTCTCCTCTATCCATTTCTCTCCCCCACTCCTTTTATAGCAAAACTCCTTTAAAAGAATTATCTAAATCACTGTCTCTACTTCCTTTCCGCTTGTCTCTGAAATGCACTCCAATCAGGGTTTCCTCCCCACCAAGTATACCAGTACAATTCTTGTCAAGGTTACCCATGATGCCCACATTGCCAAATTCAGTGGGTTATTCTCAGTGCTCAATTTTTTTGATCTATCAGAAGCATTCTTAAAAACTGATCATTCTCTCTCCTTTGAAACACCTTTATCTTCTGGCTTCTAGAAATCACACAGTCTTAGTTTTCCTTCTACTTAACTGGCAATTCCTCCTCAATCTCCTTTGGCTGATTCTCCTAATCTCCCTTACCTCTAAAGCTTGGAGTGCCCCAGTGCTCAAACTTCAGACCTCTTTTCTAACTATATTCACTCCCTAGGAGGATCTTATCCAGTCCCATGTCTTTAAATAGCATTTACTCATTGAGGATTCACACATTTACTTGTCTAGCCTAGACCTTTTCCTGAACTCCAGACTCATACATCAAATTGTTTATTTGACATCTCCACTAGGAGAGCCTCCTAACTAGTATCCTTGATTCCAATGCACGTTCCCATACATTCTCCACACAGCACACAGGCATCCTGCTGTGGGGCTACAAACACTCAGAGGAAGGGGTACTATTTTCTACTTCACACAAAGGCGTATATTAGATACAGCAATCCTGGCCAGAATGATTGATAATATCATGCACCCCTGCCTCAAACTCTTCAGTGGCTTCCCATCTTATTCAAAGCAAAAGCTCAAGTCCTTATAATGGCCTACAATGTCCTACACAGTCTAGCCTCTTTGATCTAACCTCCTACCACTCTCCTCCTTGCTCATCCACTCTAACCACATGGCTTCTGTGCCACTCCCTAAACCTTCTAAGCACATTCCTGCCTCAGGGACTTGGCACTTGCTTTTCCCTCTGCCTAGAATGTTTTTTCTCTCAGGTAGCTTCATGGCTCACTACTTCACTTCCTTCTTGTATCTGCTCAAATGACACCTTATTAGAGGGGTCTTCTCTGATCACTCTACATAGAATAGCAATTCTCTTCCCGCATTTTCTATGCTTTTTACCCCCCTTTATTTTTCTCCATAGCACTTACCACCTGTAATGTTACCTGTTTGTTTACAGCTTTTCTACCCCAAACACCATTCTATGAAGGCAAGGACAATATTTTATTCATTGCTATAATCCTAGTCCCTAAAACAGTGCTGGTACATAGTAGGCCCTCAGTAAATATTTGCTGGATGAGTAAATGTCTAAGGCTCTATGTTTTAGAAAACAGTGGAGTTCCATCTAACTCAGAAGTTAGGGTCTAAAGTAAGTATCTAAAAGTATGTAATTTTAAGCTATACTGCATCTGGTATATAACACTTGGTGCTATGCAGCTTAAAATTACTCTGGGACATTCCTTCAAAAAGTGTCAAGTTTGAGACTAATATATTGTCTCTCAATATGTCCAAACAACTGCCTTTCTTCCAGAATGGAAAAAATGTGGATTCTCAAGCTGAATACTAGACGAAGTATTTGGTTATTTTAGGGGCCATGTATGAAAAAAAATTTTTTAAATCCTGAAATCACATATTCTATTTTAGCAAGAGGCTAAAACTACAAGAACTGGGAAATTGAGACTGACTGAGGAAATAGCACATTCCTTTTTATCTTGCTTATTATGGGGCCTGGATTCATTTAGTAGGAAGTTTAAATGAGTTAAATCCTATTTGTTTCTCTTTTTCTTTTTTTTCTGAATGTATATAAGTTAAAAGTTGAATTCATTAAAGTTAAAAGCATGTATGATGCAGTTAAACTGCAGCACGGATCCAGATTCCTCTCTAATTAGTATTTGAGTTATTCCTGTGAATGAATGTGTGAATGTGTGTGTATACGTGTATGTGTGTATGTGTGTATATGTATGTATATGTATATATGGGTTGGAATCGATGGCAACAGGGTTTTTTTTTTTTCTGGTGTATATAGTTTCAAAGAAATCCTTCCATCTCTAAAAACGCCAGTAAACCTCAGCTCACAGTTCAGTTTGAGACAATAAGAATTTTATACTAATACCGTATAACATGCAGAAATCTTCACTTTCATTAAATACTCATTAGAATTACCAGAATTATCATAGTCTAGTCATCAATTAAAAGTTGAATATGAGAGAAGCCTGGAAGTGACAACTGTCACTGGTTACCACGTGAAATACCAGCGATGATTTGGCTGGTGTGGGTGGAAAATCTATAATTCATCAACTAGAAAGAGCAGAGTTAGGCCTCAATTTTAACATCTATCTACAATGCCTAAGGAACACTCAAAATCATTTTCACCATTTGCAATATTTACTTTCCTGGTAACACTGGGTGCAATAACAGCCATTACACTCAATTCATGGTGTGGTGTAGAAGTTAACAAAGTTAACATCAGACTTAAACCTAACCAAAAAAAAAAAAAAAAGCTGTCATTTACCATCATATCTTTAGAAGAGGTTATACAAAGGGGGGCTACCAAGTTTTAAAATAAGAGGAATAATTAATTTGCCCAGAACTGCTGAACATTTTTTTTCCCCTTCTCTCGGCCATCTGTTGTCCCGTACATTAAGAGATTGATATTGTTTCCATATTTGAACATTCAAAGAGTATAATGACCTGGATGAGCGCCTGGATTCACTGAAGATACAAAAGTCATCTCCTTCATCCCAAATTCTACTTGAGGCCTTTCTATTGCCACCGCCACCACCCCCATGAGATTTACTACTGTGACTCCTGCCTCCTCTTCCTCCTCTAGAAGATCCTTTTCCACCTCCTTTGCCTGGTTTTCCTTTCCTTCTTACTGAAGAACTCATTTTCACCTGAAAGAGAAAAAAATTAATACAATTATCATAAATCCAAATAAATATAATAATCCTTTGTTTTTCAAAGTTATGGATATAGCCTACCATGAAGAAACATAATAATAATAAGGTGAATTTTCCTAAGATTGAGAATTTCATGCTCCCTCTATTTCTTTTGTTTCTACGTTATGATTTCTCTCTTGTCCTTGCCTCTTTGTTGCCTTTGCTAGCAATGCTCTTCCCCATTTCCACAACTTTCAGTTTACATTTTAGGTATTCTTTCAAGTCCAATAGAAATTTCCCTCTAACCCCTTGCCAAATCTTTTGATATCCTAGAAATAATCTCAGAGGGTAGGACCAGGACATGAGTAGTATTACTACTGTATATTTGCATTAATTTATTTTTTAAACTAAAAAAACTAAGAGTCACATAGCAATAAAAATTCAAGTAGTACCAAAATAAGTCTCACTCCAACCCAGATCCCCAGGATACAAACTTCCAGAAATAATATATGGATGTGTGTGTGTGTGTGTGTGTGTGTGTGTGTGTGTGTGTGTGTGTGTGTGTGTGTGTGTGTGTGTGTGTGTGTGTGTGTGTGTGTGTGTGTGTGTGTGTATCTCACTCTCACCCTCCTTTTAAACAGCAATAAGTCCATTTTACACATATTGCTCTGTACCTTGTTTCCCTCCCTTAATAATACATTTATAAAGTTATAGAATAACCATCCTATATTTATAAATACAGATCTACCTCATTCATTTCCCTACCATTGTGTGAATATCTTATGATTTATTTAACAGGGACTCTATTGGTGGTCATTTAAGTTGTCTTTAATCTTTAGTTCTCATAAACAATGCTGCAATGATCATCCTTACCTTTACATATATGTAGGAATATATCCTATGGAAAAAAATTCTAGAAATGAAAATTTTTAGATCCTCATCACAGGTTAAAAAACCATTAATCATCACAGTTAATTACACATATAACATCTTCCCTCCTAGTACAGAAGGATTTAGGTATATTGAGGAACTTAGGTCTGATTCATCTTTTTTTTAATTTTAATATTGGTGAAATTATACACAGCAGAACATACACCCATGCATCAACTTCTACATGTACAATTCAATAACACTGGCTACCTTCTTCATATTGTGTCACTATTCTTGCTATCTCTACCCGTATCGTTTCACCACCATTGACTTAGACTCGCTACTCACTAAATGTCTCATCTGTGCTTTAGAGTTACAGTTGACAATTTACTCTCATATAGATAATTCTTTAAAAGAGCACAATGATCATGGTGGACATTCTTTACTAATTTAGCTAAACAGTTATTTAGTTTAAAGATAGCCTCGGGATAATTTCGGTTCATGGTTTGTAGGTTTTCTCAGAGTGACAGATTCAGGGTTTCTCCAGTCTCAATACCTCCACTAAGTCTGGATTCTGTAAGAATTGGAAGTTCTGTTCCAAAAATTTTCCCCTTTTGATCAGGATTCATCTACTGATTCCTTGATCAAAACACTCAGTAATGGTAGCCAGGTACCATCCAGTTCTTCTGGTTTTCTGGGTAAGGAGGCAGTAGTTCATGGAGGCAGTTAAACCTGCAGTCCAGTTCCTTCTCCAGTTCCCAGGTCTCCTTCTTCCTCTGCTGCTCCACGAGAATAGAGACCAATTGTTGTTATCATGGAGGCTGCTCCCAAGCTTTTAAGACCCAGGCACTACTTACCGAGCTAGGGAGCGAAACATTAACTCTAAAAACAGTATTAGGCCAATTAACCGGACAGTCCCACAAAGCTATGACTCTGTACCTTCGAACTAACAGAACTAATCTTATGAAGTGTTTGGATGTACTTAAGTAGTATCAGCAACTTTAGCCTCTTTTTTTTGTTGTTGTTGCAAAATTATATATAACACAATATTTGCCATTTCGTCCTTTCTTTGGTGTACAACTTAATGGTATCAGTTATACTCATCAAGTTGTGCAACCACTACCCTTAATCAATGCCAGTTTTCCCATCACCATAAACATAAACTCATTACTTCCCAGAGAATAATTCCCCTTCTCCTTCCTCCTGCCCCAGGTAACTACTAATAGCCATTGGTCTAAATATATTTACTTATTCTTGTCTTTTCATACAAGTGCGATCATACAGTATTTGTCCTTTTGTGATTGACTGATTTCACTCAGCATAATGTCTTCGAGGTCCAACCATGTATCAGGACTTCATTTCTCTTTACAGTTGAGCAGTATTCCATTGTGTGCACGTACCACATTTTGTTTATCCCATTCATCTGTTGATGGGCACTGAGGTTGTTTCCACATTTTTGCTATTGTGAATAGTGCTGCAATGAACATAGATGTGTTTGTGTCTGTTTATGTTGCTACTTTTAGGTCCCTAGAGTATATGATTCATCTTTCTTTGTATCTCCCAAGATGCAAGGCTTTACACATCCTACTTGGAAATTTCAGAGATATTTCACACTCAACGTGTCCAAAATGGAACTCTTCTTTCCCCCAAACTTGTACTTCTTCCAGGTTTTCCTATCAATAACTACGGCCTCCATTCCCCAATTGCTCAAGTCTGATACCTGGGAATCATCTTTCACACCTCCCCTAAAAATCCACTCCATCACCAAGTCCTATTTATACAAAATGTATAAATCTACATTTTCCATGAACTTCAAGGATACCATTTCTGTTATTTAGAACAGGGGCTGGCCAAACTATGGTCCGGGGGCCAAATCCAGTCCACCGCCTGCTTTTGTACAACTTGTGGGCTAAATTACTTTTTTAAATGGTTGAAAATAATCAAAATAATATTTCATGGCACATGAAAAATTACATGATATTCAAGTTTCAGTGTCCATAAATAAAATTTTATTGGAACACAGCCATGCTTATTTGTTCAATTACTGTCTGTGGCTGCTTCTGTCCTACAGTGGCAGAGCTAAGTACTTGTGACAGAGACCACTTGGTTTGCAAAGCAAAAAATATTTACTATCTGGTCCTTCACAGGAAAAATCTGCCAACCTCTGATCAAGATTACCAGCAGTAGCCTCTAAATGCCATCTTTTCCCCCGTCTTGCGTCCTTCAAATCCACTCTGTAGCTAACAGGAAGAATATACTTTTAATAAGGCAAATTTTACCAGTTTACTGCCTGCTTAAAATTCTTTTATCACTTCCATTACACCTAGAATAAAATCCAAACTTCATGAACAGAACCTGAATCCCTAACCTCATCCCACACCATCCTTCTCTTCCTGTTTCCCTCACTCAAGAGGCTCAAACCAAACTGGTCTTCCACCAGCTCTTTGACCGTATGTGTTATGGATTGAAATGCGTCCCCCCAAAATATGTGTTGTAAATCCTAACTCCTATATCTGCAGATGTAATCTCATTTGGGAATAGGGTTTCTTTGTTATGTTAATGAGGCCAGATCAGTGTAGGGTGCATCTTAACTCAATCACGTTTGAGATATACAAGGAAGAGATTAGGCACTGAGAAGTACAGTTGGGGGAAGATAGATGCCACGCCACATGAAGATCACCAAGAAAGAGACAAGTTCCTTTCTTCCCCCAGAGCTGACAGAGAGAAAGCCCTCCCCTAGGGCTGGTGCCTGAATCTGAACTTCTACCTTCCCCTAAACTGTGAGAAAATAAATTTCTGTTTGATAAAGCCATCCACTTGTGGTATTTCTGCTATAGTAGCACTAAATAACTAAGACAACATGCTTTTCTACTTTATACTTTTTCAAATGCTGTTCTCTCAGTCTTTGGCTAGATAACTTCAACTCATCATTAAGATCTCAAATCAACTTTCTTCTAAAAGGTCTTTCTTGATTATGCTAATCTACACTGTCTCTTGGTATTCCTTTCTTCAAAATCTTTCATAATTACACACATTTAGTGTTTATTTTATGTTTGTATCCCCCCCACCCCACCCCGTAAGCTCCTTGAAGGCAAAGACCATGTCTATTTTGATTACCACTGTGCCTCTAGCATAGGTCTGACATACAGTAGGAATTTAAAACGTTATTTGTGGAATGAATGAATGAAGGTTGAATAGACAGCTTATACAAGAATGGTGATTCCCTCATCCATTCCACAAATATTTATTGAACACTTATTATGTGCCAGATCCTGGAGATATAACAGCAAAGAAGACAACATTCCTGCCCTTGGGAAGCTTACTTTCTAGGGGGTAAGACAGATATTATACAAACACACATATAAAATAATGTCCGTTAAGTGCTATGAAGAAAAAAATACCTGATGCCGCTATTTTAGATAAGGTGGTCAGGTAAAGCTTCTCTGAGATCATACTTGAGCAGAGACCTGAACAAACTGAGAGAATGAGCCATGAAATACTTGTGTAAAGAGCATTTTAAGCAGAAGCAATAATAGGTACAAAAGCTCTGAGTCCAGAACTTCCTCGCTGCACTGAGCTGGATGAATAGTAAGGAGCTCGGCAGGGCTGCAGTGAAGTGAGGGGAAGAGATGAGGTCAGACAGCAGAGAAGCCATGTGGGTCCTGGCAAGGACTTTGGATTTTATTATAAATATGATGGGAAGTCACTAGAGAGCTGGGCAAGAGCTTGATACAACTGACTTATGTCTTAAGACAATTACTCTAGCTGCTGTGTGAGGAATAAAGAGACCGTAGGAGGATGAGGAGAAACAGAGGGCCAATTAGGAAGCTACTACAGTTGTTCAGGCTAGAGAGAAAACTCAGTGGCTTGGACTAGGGTGGAGATGATAACTAGTCAGGGATTCTAAACATATTTTAAAGGTCAACGAAGTAGACGTGAGAGAAGAGAGTCACAAATTACTGCAAGATATTTTGCCTGAGTAAACTGGGTGAGTAGTGGTATCATGCGCTTACGAGGGAGACTACCATTTAGTGTGTCCCAAGCTCAGATTGAATGTTACATTTAGATGCCTATTAGATAATCAAATGGAGATGTCTAGAAGGTAGTTGGATATATGTGTCTACAGCTGAGAGGAAAGTTAGGGTTCTTTCATTTAATCCTTTAACAATCTTGTAAGGTAAATAATATTTTCTGTATTTTATGGGGGGAGCTCTAGGGGTGAAATGGTTAAGGGCTCAGCTGCTAACTGAAAGGTCAGTGGTTTGAAACCACCAGCGGCTCCAGTGGAGAAAGATGTGGCAGTTTGCTTCAGTAAAGATTACAGCTTTGGAAACCCCAGGGGGCAGTTCTACTCTGTCCTATAGGGTCACTAGGAGGAGAAAACTGGCACACAGGTCACTTACATGGCTTATTTAACGTCACCAAGTATAGAAGCAGTGGAGCCAGGGTTTGAATCAATCCTGTTTGACTCCAAAGCTGTGATTCTTTCCACCATATTTCCTCCTTACCATATATATACGCCTTGTACCCTCAATTTAAAGTTTAAAGATAAGCAGGCTCCCCTCCCAACCCAAATTTAAAAACTCCACGATTACAACTTTCCCTTGGCTCCAGCTCTACTCTAGATAAGAATGGCATGAGAAAGAAGTCACACTACCTCAAGTTCTTATGCAAAACCAGTGGCATATATGTACACATACTCACAAAAATATTCGATCATTAATAACTTAACAGGAGACAAAAACAATGGGGCAAACTGAATTCTGCAAGGCTTTGCATCAATAATTACACATTATTTCTAAAATTTAGGAAAAAAAGAAAGGATATGCAAATGACACAGGTAGATCAGAGCTTCATCTCAAAAACCACCTAGCTCAGGTTAGTTTGTGTCCTGGAAAACATTAGGAAAAAAGCAAGAAGATACTGTACTCAGATTAAAAAAAAAAAAAAAGTGGTAGCCAAACAGATCAAGCAACAGCTTGCTTGCCGAAAGAGTGATCAACTACTTGTCTCACAGCAGGCCAGAAAACGTTACCTTTACAATATGATCTGGGATCTCCACTCAAAATTTTGAAAGACGACTTGCTGATTTGTCTTCAACAATTCTCCAACACCACTCTTCTCCAACACCACTCTTTCTAGACGTTTTCCAAAGAACAGGGACTATGCTGCATAATTCACATGGACAGACTCAACTGTTCTATTCCGCCTAGCCTGGGAAGATTTCAACTACCTTTCTTCACTGTGGACACACGGACCTAAATTTGGCTGTAAGAATATCCTTTGTTTCCCATCCAGGTCTGGCTTCCAGGAACAGCATCGGCAAGTAAGGCATTGAAAAATTGACCACACACCACTTTCCTCCTAGGTAAATCTGACTGATCCCGAAATACGCAGCTCCATCCGGATTCAGATCTTGTATCTTTCTTCCAACTCACATTGTCCCGAGCCCTCTCCTCAGATAGACACTCAGCTCGAGATGGAAACAGAGACCAGAAATGGAGCCTCCAAATCCAACCGTTCACTCCGCTCCGAGACCGAATTCTCCCTCGTCTCCAGCCCGAGCGTAGACAACTTCAGCTGTCGACCTCGACCCCCTGTCCCAGGGGCTGGGATCCTGCCAGTACAGACTCACCGGTCCCAGGCAAACCCGCTGGGACACACCGGGCCGGCATACTCCTCGGACCCTGACCACTACCGGAGCAGGGAGGCGACAGACCTGTCCGCACAGTGACAAACAAGACGACGCACAGACCACGCACACAAACACACATCCCTTGTCCCCAGAAGAGGAGACTGTACCCGGCTTGCAGCGCTGCTTCCCCAGACGGGAATGGGAGGGGTGCCTAGGGGTCGCGGAACCCGCCTAGGCTCGGCCACCCCCACGGATCTTACCTGGAGCCGCCCAGCTGCTGCTGCACAGCCCCAGCCCGGCCCCTTCTGATTGGCTCAGCAGCAGTCCGCGTACATTCGCTTCCGGGTGAGAGGTGGCGGGTCTCCTTAGCAACCAAACCGTACCTAGTGCTCCGCTGTGCTAGTGAGGGTGTAGTCCCCTTCAGGCCGCAGAGCTGGCGGCCCCGGCGGGATTGCGAAGTCCCGAAAGTCTCTCCACCATCCCTCTGTCGAGTGAGTGCCCTTCTTCCAACGCCCCGGGCGAGGAAGGGCTCCTTTAGTAAAACCCGCGTTGAGCCAGAGCTCGGCCCCTGGTAACTGTTACATGGGTGTGACATATTTCCTGAGCGTCTACAAAGGACAGGAGTTCGGGGGAGGGGAGAAGGGGAAAGCGGACGAAGAGACCCGGATTTTAGCTATGATCCTGCCATTCGTTAGCTGCTGTGATACTTTAGGCAAATGCCAACCTCTCTGGGCCTCAGTTTCCCCTGTGGAGCCAGACGGTCTGGATCTCTGAGATTCTCTTAGCTCCAACATTCCAAAATTTCGAATGTGGAACCCTTGAGTACATTTGAAAACAATTTGATTTTTTGTGTGATTAACTTAGTGCTCTGCTTAATAAGCATTTAATGACTGCTTTTCAAGTGCCAGAAACCCTGGTGATGTAGTGGTTGTGTGCTACTGCTGCTAACTAAAGAGTCGGAAGTTCAGATCCACCAGGCGCTCCTTGGAAACTCTATGGGGCATTTCTATTCTGTTCTGTAGGGTCGCTATGAGTTGGAATCCACTGGACGGCAATGGGTTTTGGGTTTTCAAGTGCCATTGATTCACTTAGTACTCTCAGTGTACCAAGCACTGGGCTGGACGGAAGGGTGAGAAAAGAGATGACTAATCCACCATTCCTGTCCTGGGGCCCCAGATGTGATAGGGAATCCTCATCAAAAAAGCTTTACATTTCATAGAACCTGGATGGCAAAAAAGTTAAGAGCTTGGCTACTAACCAAAGGGTTGGTGGTTGAAATCCACCCAGAGGCACCTCAGAAGAAAGACCTAGCAGTCTACTTCCAAAAAATCACAGCCCTTGAAAACCCTGTGGAGCACAGTTCTACTCTGACACACACGGGGTCCCCATGAGTCAGCCAGTTCAGAAGAGGCCGTGGAACGAGAGATACCATTACTGATGACAGATGGATCTTGGCTGAAAGCAGAGAATACCAAAAAGATGTTTACCTGTGTTTTATTGACTGCAAAGACATTCGACTGTATGGATCATAACAAATTATGGATTACGTGGTGAAGAATGGGAATTCCAGAACACTTAATTGTGCTCATGAGGAACTTGTACATAGACCAAGAGGCAGTCAGTCATTTGAACAGAACTAGAAGATACTTCCAGGTTTAAAGTCAGGAAAGGTGTGCATCAGGGTTGTATCCTTTCACCATACTTATTCAATCTGGTATGCTGAGCAAATAATCCCAGAAGCTGGACTGTGTGATGAAGAATGCATCATCAGGGTTGGAGGAAGATGCGTTAACAACCTGCGATACGCAGATGACACAACCTTGCTTGCTGAAAGTGAAGAGGACTTGAAGCACTTACTGATGACAATCAAGGACTACAGCCTTTGGTATGGATTACACCTCAGCATAAAGAAAACAAAAAGACTGGACCAATAAACAACATCATGATAAACAGAAAATATTGAGGTTGTCAAGGATTTCATTTTGCTTGGATCCCCAGTCAATGCCCATAGAAGCAGCAGTCAGGAAATCAAACGACATATTGCATTGGGCAAATCTGCTGCGAAAGACCTCTTTAAAGTGTTAAAAAGCAAAGATGTCACTTTGAGGGCTAAGGTGAGCTTGACCCAAACCATGGTATTTTCAATTGCCTCATATGCACGTGAAAGCTGGACAATGAATAAGGAAGACAGAAGAATTGACACCTTTAAATTATGGTGTTGGTGAAGAGTATTGAATATACCATAGACTACCAGAAGAACCAACAAATCTGTCTTGGAGTGTTCCTTGGAAGCAAGGATGGTGAGACTTTGTCTCACATACTTTAGACGTGTTACCAGGAGGGACCAGTCCCTGGAGAAGGGCATCATGCTTGATAACGTAGAGGGTCAGCAAAGAAGAGGAAGACCCTCAAAGAGGTGGACTGACACAGTGGCTGCAACAGAGGGCTGAAGCATAGCAGCAATTGTCAGGATCGAGCAGGATTGGGCAGTGTTTCGGTGTTTCATTCTGTTGTACGTGGGGTGGCTATGAGTTGGCACCGACTCAACAGCACCTAACAACAACAACAACCCCATGTGTCAGTAATAACTTGAGGACAGCTGGTTTAAGTACTATATTGGGGATAAACTCAGTGCTGTGGGCTCTTAGAGAAGTGTGGGGGTGAGGGGAGATAAGAAGAAAGGCTTCATGGCAGAGAGAGTGCCTGAGTTAGAGCTAGACTACAAGAAAAAGATAGCTAGTCTGTACAGAGTTAGACGCTGGCCTAAATGCTTTACATGGATTAGCTCATTTACTTAATCTGCCTCATCTAAAAACAAGGAGACTGAGGCATAGAGATCTAAATAATTTGTCCAAGGCCAAAGAAGATGGTAGAGTCTGGATCCAAATCTAGGCAGTCTGGTGCCAGAACCAAAAACCTACTGCCATCGAGTTGATTCCATCTCATAGTGACCCTATAGGCTATAGATGTCAGAACTGAAACCCCTGACTACTAAACTCTTTTTTCCAACTCCCAAGAAGACTACCAGTTAACCAGTCAAAGAGAAGGATGTGCCAGGCAGACAGAACAGCAAGGAAAATGTGGAGAGCTACAAGCCAATTTGGCAATCTAGTTAGTATCGTTAGTTAAACACTTAGAAAGCAGTTCTGTGTCCCTGCCCCCTCGGAACTTCCAATCTCGCAGACATGTGAGTAACTAATTTATGAGCACACATGGCGGTCTGTGCATACCTCTACATTTCATCCTTCATCTACAAACAAACCTTAGAAACGGTAGAAAAAAAAATGAAACAAACATATCTAAATTTATAGTTTTCTAAGATTTAGTGTTAATTGGTATCAATATTTAACCCCTAAACAAGATCAGAACTCTAGCAAGTTTACTCTCTACCCTTCACACCATTTCCGTATTGTTACCATCTCAATTTTAGCTGCAGATTCTATTTTAAAACTTAATAATAAATACATAACAATAAAAACAACAGTACTTAACATTAAATATTTTCTTAACAATAAATAAAAGTATCATGTTACTAATTGGTTTGTTCCTCATTTAGTTTTCGTCTTCCTATTTTGTCCTGGATTAATTTTTCTCCTTGTTAAAGTACATTTTCTAGTATGTCTTTCAGAGAGAAGTATAGGTACTAAACTTTGAATTTAGTCATCTCAAAAAAAAAAAAATCCTTAGTTTCCATCATTTCAGATTAATAATTTGGTTGCAAGTAGAATGTTAAGTTCAAAATTTTCCCTCAGAATTTTAAAGATACCACACCATTTTTTTCAGCATCCACTGTTGCTGATGTCAGTCTGATTCTTCCTTTCTAGATAGTTTGTTGTTTGTAGGTTATCTGTTGTTTTCTTTGCACTTTCTTTCTGCGTCTGGTTCACTAATTACTTTTCAATTATATCCATTCTACTATTTGGCCCATCTATTGAAGTTTTATTTAATCAGTTCTATTATTCATTTCCTGATTGCTAATTGGTTCTTTTTCATAACCACCTGTTCCTATTTCAAGGATAATTTACTTTCCCTTTCTCTCTGAGGATGTTACAATACTTTAAAGTCTTCTTCTTATTGTGTTAATAACTCTGCTTCCTCAGAAGGAATGAGCCCCCAACCTTTCTCACCTGGCACCTAATTTAAAATATCAGTTCCCTTGCCACACCCATAGTGAATCTGATTCAGTAGATTTGGGGTAGGGCTCAGGAATTTACAAGCACCCCAGGTAATCCTCATTTGCAGAACACACTTGGCATAACATATTTGACCCTACTACCCTAAAAGTTTACTTATCCATTCTACATACATGTTTTCTTCCGTGTTGGAAAAAAAAATTGATTCTAATTTTTTAGTCCCCTGAATGGCAAAGGGCTCTGAGACACAGATACCCCTAGTCTTGTGGTCTTTTTTCTTCCTTTTTTATCTGGTCTGCATTCCAGTCTCATTCAGTTTGGACCCCTTAATTCCCCCTCCCCCTTATTATGTTTTTAAAACTTTTTCTATTTCCTCCTGCTGCCAGATCAGAGATTCTCCATTCCATTTTACTTACCTCTGTGAGATAATCAAATAGATCATACCGGCTACCTGTTATGGATTGAATTGTGTACCCCCAAAATGTGAGTCAACTTGACTAGGCCATGATTCCCAGTATTGTGTGATTGTCCACCATTTTCTCATCTGATGTCATTTTCCTATGTGTTGTAAATCGTACCTCTATGATGTTAATGAGGCAGAATTAGAGGCAGTTATATCAATGAGGAAGGATTCAATTTACAAGATTAGGTTGTATCTTAAATCCATCTCTTTTGAGATATAAAAGAGAGAAGCCAGCAGAGAGACACCATGGGGACCTCATGCCACAAAGAGAGTAGTGCCAGGAGCAGAGCATGTCCTTTGGACCTGGAGTCCTTGCACTGAGAAACTGCTAGACTGAAGGAAGATTGATGACAAGGACTTTCCTCCAGAGCTGACAGAGAGAAAGACTTCCCCTGGAACTGGTGCCCTGAATTTGGACTTCTAGCCTACTAGAGAATAAACTTCTGTTTGTTAAAGCTGTGGTGTGATGAATTACTTAATATGGCCTTTCTTGCCATGGTCTTGTAACTCTCACCCAAGTAATTGGGCGGGACTCTGCAAATAAGATAATTGTGGCTCACCAAGGGGATTGATCAGTTTTGCTTTAAAAAAGCCAATTCCAGAGCAGAGAGAAGAGCCCACCACCACCAAGCCAGGAGAGACCCACAAGAGAGACCTAGAGGAGACGGCACAGTAGACTTCCTGGCCCATGGAGCGAGAGAGCTGAGCGCCTGTGGGCAGAGACTGAGGATCCAGGGAGAAGTCTACTCCTGACCCATGAATTTGAGACTTGACAGCCTCTACAACCACTTGAGCCATTTCCTTTATGTGGTTCGGTTTGTACGTTCTGTGAGATGTTGCAGCAAATTAGGGAAACAAAGACGAGAGGATGACCCTGCTGGTATTTGAAACAGGTTTCAGTTGAGCTTCCAGACTAAGACAGACTAGGAAGAAGGACCTGGCAGTCTACTTCTGAAAAAAGTGGCTAGTGAAAACCTTATGAATAGCAGTGGAACATTGTCTGATAAAGTGCTGGAAGATGAGTCCCTCAGGTAGGAAGGCGCTCAAAATATGACTGGGGAAGAGCTGCCTTCTCAAAACAGGGTCAAACTTAATGACTCCAGTCAAGCTTTTGGGACCTTCATTTACTGATGTGGCATGACTCAAAATGAGAAGAAAGAGCTGCAAACATCCGTTAATAATCAGAATGTGAAATGTATGAAGTATGAATCTACGAAAATTGGAAATCATCAGAAATGAAGTGGAACACGTGAACGTCAATAGCCTAGGCATTAGTGAGCTGAAATGGACTTATACTGGCCATTTTGAATCAGACAACCATATGGTCTACTATGCCGGGAATGGCAATTTGAAGAGGAATAGCAACGCGTTCATCGTCAAAAAGAACATTTCAGGATCTATCCTGAAGTACAATGCTGTCAGTGATAGGATAATATCCACATGCCTACAAGGAAGACCAGTTAATAGTACTATCATTCAAATTTGCACGCCAACCACTAAAACCAAAGACGAAGAAATTGAAGATTTTTACCAACATCTGCAGTCTGAAATAGCTCAAACATACAATCAAGATGCATTGATAATTACGATTGGAATGCAAAAGTTGGAAACAGAAGAATTGGTAGTTGGAAAATATGGCCTTGGTAATAGAAATAATGCTAGAGATTGCATGATAGAATTTTGCAAGACTAACAACTTCATTGGAAGTACCTTTTTTCAACAACATAAATGGCGATTATACAGATGGAATACACAGGAATCAAATCAACTACATCTGTGGAAAGAGATGATGGAAAAGCTCAATATCATCAGTCAGAACAAGGCCAGGGGCCGACTGGGGAACAGACCATAATTGCTCAGATGCAAGTTCAAGTTGAAGTTAAAGAAAATTAGAGCAAGTCCACGAGAGCCAAAGTTCGATCTTGAGTATATCCCACCTAAATTTAGAGACCATCTCAAGAGTAGAATACTAATGACCGAAGACAAGATGAGTTGTGGAATGACATCAAGGACATCATACATGAAGAAAGAAAGAGGTCATTAAAAAAACAAGAAAGAAAGAAAAGACCAAAATGGATGTCACAAGAGACTCTGAAAGTTACTCTTGAACAGAGAGTAGCTAAAACAAAAGGAAGAAATGATGACGTAAAAGAGCTGAACAGAAGATTTCAAAGGGTGGCTCGAGAAGACAAAGTAAAGTTTTATAATGAAACGTGCAAAGACCTGGAGACAGGAAACCAAAAGGGAAGAACACACTCGGCATTTCTCAAGCTGAAAGAACTGAAATAATTCAAGCCTCAAGTTGCAGTGTTGAAGGATTCTACAGGGAAAATACTAAGCGACACAGGAAACATCAAAAGAAGATGGAAAGAATACACAGAGTCACTGTACTGAAAAGAATTGGTCGTCATTCAAATGTTTGAGGAGGTAGCATATGATCAAGAATGGATGGTACTGAAAGAAGAGATCCAAGCGGAACTGAAACTCTTGGTGAAAAAACAAGGCTCCAGGAATTGACGGAATACCAACTGAGATATTTCAACAAATGGGTGCAGCACTGGAGGTGCTCACTAGTCTATGCCAAGAAATTTGGAAGACAGCTCCCTGGCCAACCAACTGGAAAAGATCCATATCTGTACCCATTCGAAAGAAAGGAGATCCAGCAGAAAGCAGAAATTATCAAACAATATCATTAATATCACACACAAAATTTTGCTGAAGATCATTCAAAAGCAGTTACAACAGTACATCTACAGGGAACTGCCAGAAATTCAAGCTGGATTCAGAAGAGGGCATGAAATGAGGAATAGCATTGCTGATTTCAGATGGATCCTGGCTGAAAGCAGAGAATACCAGAATGATGTTTACCTGTGTTCCATTGACTATGCAGTGGCATTCAACTGTGTGGATCATAACAAGTTATGGATAACTTTGTGAAGAATGGCAATTCCAAAACACTTAAGTGTGCTGAGGACCCTGTAGTCAGACGAAGAGGCAGTCCTTCCAACAGAACAAGGCGATATTGGTGGTTTTAAGTCGGGAAAGGTGTGCCCCAGGGTTGTATCCTTTCACCATACTTATTCAATCTGTATACTGAGCAAATAATCTGAGAAGCTGGACTTTATGAAGAATGGGGCATCAGGATTGGAGGAAGACTCATTAACAACCTGTGTTATGCAGATGACACAACCTTGCTTGCTGAAAGTGAAGAGGACTTGAAGCACTTATTGATGAAGATCAAAGACCACAGCCTTCAGTATGGATTACACCTCAGCATAAAGAAAGCAAAAATCCTCACAACTGGACCAATAAGCAACATCATGATAAATGGAGAAAAGATTGAAGTTGTCAAGGATTTCATTTTGCTTGGGTCCGCAATCAGTGCCCATGGAAGCTGCAGCCAAGAAATCAGATGAGGCATTGCATTGGGCAAATTGGCTGCAAGAGATTTCTTTAAAGTGTTTAAAAGCAAAGAAGTCACTTTAAGGACTAAGGTGAGCTTGACTCAAGCCATGGTGTTTTCAGTTGCCTCATATGCATGTGAAAGCTGGACAATGAATAAGGAAGTCTGAAGAAGAATTGATGCCTTTGAATTATGGTGTTGATGAATTATATTGAACTTACCATGAACTGCCAGAAGAATGAACACATCTGTCTTGGAAGTACAGCCAGAATGCTCATTAGAAGCAAGGATGGTGAAACTCGTCTCACATACTTCGGACATGTTATCAGGAGGGACTTGTCCCTGGAGAAGGACATCATGCTTGATAAAATAGAGGGTCAGCGAAAAAGAGGAAGATCCTCAATGAGATGGATTGACACAGTGGCTCCAACAATGGGCTCAAACATAGCAACTATTGTGAAGATGGCACAGAACTGGGCAGTGTTTCGTTCTGTTTTACCTAGGGTAGCTATGAGTCGGAATCAATTCAATAGCACCTAACAACAACGATAAAGACAGGAGGGAGAGTGCTGAGGGGAGAGAGATTAGTTGGAATACTAGGCAACGATAAAGAACAATGATGAATCCGTGAATCATCTCACAACATGGATGAATCTGGAGGGAATTATGCTGAGGGAAATAAGTCAGTCACAAGAGGGCAAATATTATATGATTTTTTTCCCAGTCTCTAGGTTCTCTTTTTACTCTTTTGGTGAAGTCTTTTGATGAGCATAAGTGTTTAATTTTCAGGAGCTCCCAGTTATCTAGTTTCTCTTCAGATGTTTGTACATTGTTATTTATGGTCTGTATCCTATTTATGCCATATATCAGGGCCCCCAGCTTTGTCCCTATTTTTTCCTCCATGATCTTTATAGTTTTTAAATTTTATGTTTAGGTCTTTGATCCCTTTTGAGTTAGTTTTTACGTACGGTGTGAGGTATGGATCTTGTTTCATTTTTTTACAGGTGAACATCCAGTTATGCCAGCACCATTTGTTAAAGAGACTGTCTTTTCCCCATTTAATGGACTTTGGCCCTTTGTCAGATATCAACTGCTCATAGATGGATGGATTTATGTCTAGGTTCTCAGTTCAGTTTCATTGGTCTATGTGTTTGTTGTACCAATACCAGGCTGTTTTGACTACTGTGGCAGTATAACAAAAAACAAAACAAACAAACAAAAGCAAACCTGTTGCCACTGAGCTGATTCTGACTCATAGTGACCTTATAGGACATATAAGATTAGAACTTTCCCATAGGTTTGCCAAGGAGCAGCTGGTGAATTTGAACTGCTGAGCTTTTCGTTAGCAGCCCAGCTCATAACCACTGTGCACCATGGCTGTATAATAGGTTCTAAAACCAGGTGGTATGAGGTCTGCCACTTTGTTCTTCTTCAGTAATGCTTTGCTTACTGGGGCCTCCTCCCTTTCCGTATAAAGTTGGTGGATTTGTTTCTCCATCTGGTTAAAGAATGCCGTTGGAATTTGGATTGGGATTGTGTTGTATCTGTGGATCACTTTGGGTAATATTGACATTTTCATAATATTGAGTCTTCCTATCCATGAGCATGTTATGTTTTTCCAGTTATCCAGGTTTCTTTTGCAGTAGTGTTTTGTAGTTTCTTTTGTATAGGTCTTTTAAGTCCTGGGTTAGATTTATCACTAAGTACTTTGTCTTCTTGAGGGCTTTTGTAAATGGTATTGATTTGGTGATTTTTCTCTTCAGTTCCCTTTGTTGGTGTAGAGGAATCTAACTGATTTTTGTAAGTTAGTCTTGTATCCTGCTACTTTGTTGGAATCTTCTGTTAGTTCTAGTAGCTTTCTTGTGGATTCTTTGGGGTTTTCTGTCTATAGGATCATACCATCTGCAAATAGGGATAGTCGTGGATTCTTTGGGGTTTTCTGTGTATTGGATTATATCATCTGTGAATAGCAATAGTTTTAACTCTCCCTTACAAATTTGAATGCCCTTTATTTCTTTTTCTTGCCTTATTGCTCTAGCTGGGACTTCCAGTACTATGTATGTTGAATGAGAATGATGATAAAGGGCATCCTTGTCTGGTTCCTATTGGCAGGGGGAATGCTTTCAGCTTCTCTCCATTTAGAATGATGTTGGCTGTTGGTTTTGTATAAATGCCCTTTATTATGTTGAGGAATTTCCCCTGTATTCCTATTTTATTGAAAGTTTTTATCAGGAATGTGTGTTGGACTTTGTCAAATGCCTTTTCTGTGTCAATTGATGTGATCGTGTGATTCTTTTCTTTTGTTTTATTTATGTGGTGGATTACGTTGATTGATTTTCTAACGATGAACCATCCTTGCATACCTGGTACGAATCCCACTTGGTCACAGTGTGTTATTTCTTTGATACGTTGTTGAATTTTGTTGGCTATAATTTTTGCATCTGTATTCATGAAGGATATTGGTCTGTAGTTTTCTTTTTTTGTGGTGTTTTTGCCTGGCTTTGGTATCAAGGTTATGCTGGCTTCATAGAATGAATTCGGGAGTATTCCTTCCTTTTCTGTGCTTTGAAATAGTTTGAGTAGTACTGGTGTGAGCTCTTCTCTGAAGGTTTGGTAGAATACTCCGGTGAAGCCATCCGGGCCAGGAATTTTTTGTTGTCGATGTTAGGAGTTCATATATTATCTCTTTCATCTTTTCTTTTGTTGTGGGTCTGTTTAGATTTTCTACCAACAGTTTGTGTTAGTTTAGGTAGGTAGTGTGTTTCTAGAAATTTATACATTTCCTCTAGGTTTTCAAATTTGTCAGAGGACAATTTTTCATAGTATTCTGTTATGATCCTTTTTATTTTAGTTGGGTCTTTAGTGATATCACCTGTCTCATTTCTTATTGAGGTTATTTGCTTCCTCTCCTGTTTTTATTTTGTAAATTTGGCCAGTGATTTGTCAATTTTGTTGATCTTTTCTATTGTTTTACTGTTCTCTATTTCATTTATTTCTGCTCTGATCTTTATTATTTCCTTTCTTCTGGTGCCCGATGGCTTCTTTTAGTACTCTTTCTATTTTTTCAAGTTGTAGGGTTAAGTTTTTGATTTTGGCCCTTCTTTTTTGGTGTGTGCGTTTATTGCTATAAATTGACCTCTAAGCACTGCTCTTCCTGTGTCCCAAAGGTTTTGGTTAGATGTATTTTTATTCTCATTTGATTCTATGAATCTTTTTATTCCCTCTTCGATTTCTTCTATTACTCAGTAGTTTTTAAGCAAGCTGTTGTTCAGTTTCCATGTTTTTTTTTTTTTCTTGCTGTTTCTGTTATTGATTTCTGGTTTAATGGCATTATGATCAGATTTATGGCATTGTGGTCAGAGAGAATGCTTTGTATTATTTTGATGTTTTGGATTTTGTTAAGGCTTGCTTTGTGGCCTAAAATGTGGTCTATTCTGAAGAATTTTCCATGTGCTTTGGAAAAGAATGTATACTTTGCTGCTGTTGGGTGGAGTGTTCTGTATATGTCTATGAGGTTGAGTTGGTTGATTGTGGCATTTAGATCTTCTGTATTTTTATTGAGTTTCTTTCTAGACATTCTTTCCTTCACTGAAAGTGGTATGTTGAAGTTTCCTAATATTATTGTGGAGCTGTCTATTTCTCTTTCCAATACTGTTAGAGTTTGTTTTATGAATTTTGGAGTCCTGTCATTGGATGCGTATATATTTATTATGGTTATGTCTTCTTGGTGTATTGACCCTTTAATCATTATATAGTGTCTTTCCTTATCCTATATGGTGGATTTTGCTTTAAAGTCTATTTTATCTGAGATTAATATTTCCACTCTTGCTCTTTTTTGGTTGTTGTTTGCTTGATATTTTTTTTCCCCATCTTTTGCGTTTTTGTTTATGTATTTGTGTCTAAGATGTGTCTCATGTAGACAGCAATAGATGAATCATGGTTTTTTTTAACCATTCTGCCACTTTCTGTCTGTTTACTGGTGCATTTAAGCCTTTAGTTTAATTATTGATAAGTAAGAGCTTACTGCTGTCATTTTGTTTGTTTGTTTTGTGGTAGTGATGGTTTCTTTGTTCTGCTTAATTTTCTGTGCTGAGTTATTTTTGTTTATGGGTTTTCTTTTCATCTGATTCATTATTGTTGATTTTGTGTTTGTTGAGTCTTTTATGTTTTTCTTTTTTTTTACTTTGATGGATAGATTTGTTAGCTTCCTTTGTGGTTACCTTGAAATTTATCTTTATTTTTTCTTGGTTTAAACCAGGCTTTTATTTCTTGATATCATTTTGTCTTCCTCTCCATATGGAAGTTCTATGACTACACTGTTTATTCCTTCTTTTTTGTTTTGCCATTGTCATCGTTTATGTATCGATGTCTCTGGTTCCCTATTTTCAGTCTTTTAGCTTTGTTTTGTTTTTGTGAGTTCACTATCTTGGTTTGTATCTGGTTGATATGTCCTGTGTCCTAGTCTTAGATTGTTGTCTGATGTTAATGGTTTTCCAGCTGGACGACTCTGTGTAATATTTCTTATAATTTTGGTCTGGTTTTTACATATTCTCTTAATTTCTGTTTATCTGGAAATGACCTGATTTCGTCTTTGTGTTTGAGAGACAATTTTGCTCCAAATTTAATTCTTCGCTGGCAATTTTTTTTCTTCAAGGCTTTATATTATGTCATCCCATTGCCTTCTTGCCTGCATTGCTTCTGCTAAGTAATCAGAGCTTTGTCTTAGTGGGTCTCTTTTTAAGTGACTTTTTGTTTATCTCTAGCCACTCTCAGGATTCTTTGTCTTTGGTTTTGGCATGCTTGATTATGATATGTCTTGGTGAAAGTTGTGTGTGTGTGGTGTGTGTGTGTGATTTAGGTGACAATTTACAGAGAAAATTAGTTTCTCATTAAAAAATTTATACACGAATTGTTTCTGGCATTGGCTGCAATCCCGCATTGTGTCAGCACTCTTCCTCTTTCCTTTTCCACCCCAGGTTCACTGTGTCCATTTGTGTTTTGTTTTGTTTTGATATGTCCAAGTAGGCTGGGCATGTGTGCTACTCTGGTCATTAATCTGGCCTTGCTGAAGCTTTCACCTCCTGTCTCCAGGTGGTCGGAACAGCTACTAGTTGTGTGAGCCTAGGAGTCTTTTCACTGTTCTTGCAGGCCTGCTGAAGATGTAGGTGGTGTTTTTGGTGAGATAATGAATCTGTCCTGCTGGTCACCTTGACGCTGGTGCAGGGGTTGTTCTCCCTGGTTGTTGAGTTGGGTGTTGTGTGTGTGCTCTGCCACTTATTGGTTGGTTGGGGTGCAGGTGCCCAGGTCATCGGACACCGAGTGCATGGTGTGGAGACTCTCTCCTACAGTCCCTGGGTAGGCAGGGCTGTGTGGTGATGTTAGGAACAGGCATAGTCTCTGGTTGCAGTGTGGTGCTATGTGGGGGGCAAAGCAGGGGGATGTCAGCTGCCCCCAGGTGCCAGGATGGAGAGCATGCCCCTGTCCACTAGACTGTGTAGCGGGGGGTTAGCCCTTGGGTGCCCAGTTTTGTTAGATGGAGGGATTGGGGAACGCCACTGGTTCTCTGGCTCCTGTCATGCGTGGTTAGGTGGAATGGCTTGTACCGCTGGGCCTCAGGCCCCTAGGGTGGGTGGGTGAGGCCCTTTCTTGGGGGGCAGCGTGGTGTCAAATGCCACAGAGCTGCAGCTCCCACTGCTGCTAGAAGCCCTGCCCATTTTATCCTAATTAGGGCATGCTGTGCCGGGTTGGTCAACAAGGCAGTGGTGTGGGTGATCAGTGGGGGTCAAGGGCACTGCAAGTCTGTGGACCCCCTATGCCAGTGGTTGGGTGACAGGGCAAGTGCCTGCAGACTGGTGGTGGAGGGGGGACGGGGATGGATGAAGAGAAGGGAGTGCTCCTTGGCCATAGAGCTCTGGTGGAGGAAGGGATATGGTGCATATGGTGGGTTGGGAGCTTGCCGTTAATTTTCACAGGTCTGATGTCACTCATGTTTGGTTCTGGAGGTATGTGCAGAGTTGCTGCTACTTATCTGTACCAGACAGGGTAGGGTTCAGCTTGGGAAGCTATTGCTTGCCTCAATATGTCTGTGCTGTGCCGATTCAGCTAGCAGGACACCAGCGATCTATAATTCACCACTTCCTCTGTTTTGAATTGTCTCTCCTTCCACCTGTTGCTCAATCTGATTCTTCAGCTTTGCGTTCAATGCTTAGAGTTCCTAGATTGTCACATATATCCAATCCACTTGTTTTCTCGGGTCTCTGTTGTAAGATGGATGACACGATGTGTCTGACTAATCTGCCATCTTGGCCCCACCACCTCCATAGAATTTTCAGTGGTTGATTTTTCAGAAGTAGATCACCAGGACTTTCTTCCGAGGTACCTCTGTGTGGACTTGAACCTGCAACCTTTTGTTTAGCAGCCAAATGCATTGACCATCCTACCCAGGGACTCCAGTGGAACATTATTCAGCAATAAAAAGGAATAAAGTACTGATATGTGCTACAACACGGATGAACTTTGAAAACATTATCCTAAGTGAAAGAAGCCAGTCACAAAAGGTTACATACTGTATGATTCCATTTATATGAAATGTCCATTATAGGCAAATCTACAGAGACACAAAGTAGATTAGTGGTTTCCAGGGACTGGGGGAGAGAAGAGTGGATAAGGATAATGGGGAATAACTGCTAGTGGATACAGGGTTTCTTTTGGGAGTAATGAAAATATTCTAAAATTAGATTATGGTGGTGATTGCACAATTCTGAATATTCTAAAAACCATTGAATTGTACAGTTTTTAAAGGGTTAATTTTGTGGTATGTGAATCATATCTTAATAAAGCTGCTATAGTAAACAAACAAATAAATAAAAATAGATCATCTAGGCGAAATTGTTTATTTCCTCCAGGACCCTACACTAGAAATGTGAAGGCCAAGTAACATGATATGCTTCTAATCTTATGAAGTGAGTCTATTTGGGTAGCTCTTAAAGAGCATTTTTTATAGGTCTTATGACATAAACTGTTTAAACTTATGTGACTTTTCTTAAATCTTTTAAAACAGCCTCAGAAGTATATAAGATAAGCTTTATATTTCCAAATGGAGACAAGTATGGTAAGAATACATTCCAATTACTTAAAAAAATTTTTTATTGTGTCTTTGGTGAAAGTTTATACAGGAAATTAGGTTCTCATCTAACAGTTTCTATACATGTTGTTTAGTGGCATTGGTTACATTTTTCACGATTTATTAGCAGTCTCATTATTTCCATACTGGTGGTTCTATTTCCCTTTACCTAGCTTCCCTGTCCCCCCTTACCTTCTCATCTTTGATCTAGGGAAAATATTTGCCATTTGGTTCCATTTAGATGATTATTTAGAGAAGCACAGTACTCATGAGTGATTCAGTTACTTTTTCTATACTGGCTTAAGAGTAAAAAAAATGAGACTATCACAGTTTATAAAAGCTACTGTTAAAATATTAAATCCATTAAATAAAATAACTTAGAAATACTAATAGATGGACAGATTTTAAATCTAAACTCCAGTGTTAAGTCTAGACAAAGCATGCCTTGGAAACCTGTAGGAGCTGTCAATCTTCCTGGTCCTTGGGTCTCAATGGTTTCAAGACCTCTGGGTCCATGGATCTCCTCACCTGTCATCTGATTGGTTTCAGTTCTAGGGAGCCAAGGAGATCCATAGGGGTATAGCTGTGATTAGGCTTGGGCATAGATACTGCATTACTTAGTCAAACAATGTTCCCACTTATAATCTTCAGTACTTCTCTCTTGTTAAGATGGTGACTGTACAAGAACACCTTCTGGAATCTTTGAGAGAAATGGAGTAGGGATTCATACCACCCCTGATGGGATTATTTACAAAGGAAGCTGGAAAGACGACAAGGTATTATTATTGTTTTTATTATTAACAATGGATAAGTAACTTCTATGGGTTAAGTGGTTCCAGACATTTTACCATTAATGAAAAACATACATAATGACTAAACTATACAATAAAAATAACAAATGATTATATTTAACATAGATGAGTAATATTAAACTCATGCAGAGAATTCATCGTCACCATCATTTTTCTCATCTTTCATTACATAATTTTCTTATTTAATCCTCATGACTTCACAAGGTAACTACCATTGTTGTTGTTGTGTGCTATTGAGTCGATTCCAACTCATAGTGACCCTATATGACATCACTACTCCTATTTTACAAATGAGGGAATTCACACTCAGGTCTCTTGCCTAGCTAATAAGTGATAAAACAAGAATGTGTATCCAGATCTGCTTGAGTCCAAATCTGCGTTCTCAACAACTACTTTGTACTGTTTCCTGAACTAACTAAACTAGTTGCCCTTTAAAATTTTTGAATATTTGGAGTATCTTAAGGACCACTATTATTATCTTCATGGACCCTCTAAATGTTCAAATGCCTCAGATTGGGAACATTTGATTGAGTGGGCTTCATAGATATATGTACCTGAAGGACAATGATAAAAATGTCTTGTTTTTTTTGGAAATAAAGGGTTATACAGTGGTACAGTAAATAATTATTAAGTGTATTATGCATTGAATTACGTCCCCCAAAAATACATGTTGTAAATTCTAACCTCTATGCCTGTGGTTATAATCCCATTTGGGAATGGGTTGTCTTTGTTATGTTAATGTGGCAGGCTTAGTGCAGGGTATATCTTGAGTCAATCTCTTTTGAGGTATAAAACAGAGTGGACAAGCAAGCAAGAAGTAGAGATGGGGTAAGATAGGTGCCAAGACACATGGAGATCTCCAAGGAACCAGGAAGCAGAAGCTAAAGGGACAAGGACCCTCCTCCAGAGCTGACACAGAGAGAAAGCCTTCCCTAGAGCCAGCACCCTGAATTTGGACTTCTAACCTCCTAACTGTGAGAAAATAAATTTCTCTTTGTTAAAGCCACCCACTTGTGGTATTTCTGTTATAGCAGCCCTAGATAACTAAGACTATGTGGATGGTAGATTTATATGTGTACATTTTTGTAAGGTTCTAGAAACTGCAGATTAGTTACTGAGGACATTTCCTTTGTTACAAACAGATGAATGGCTTTGGAAGACTTGAACATTTTTCAGGAGCAGTATATGAAGGACATTTTAAGGATAATATGTTTCATGGATTGGGGACTTATACATTCCCAAGTGGGGCAAAGTACACTGGAAATTTCAGTGAAAATAGGTAAGCTTAAAATAAAGTCACTGTACGTTTGCTTAAATATTATATTCAATGCTAAATCATCTTCTGTAAAATATTTAGTTTCTAAGAATTGTTGGGTTACTTTGGGTAGAAAAAGTATTTAAACTATCCGAAGGAAATAGCATTCTTGGTGATAATCCATTGGACTTCTCATTTATTCCCTCTTGACTTTTCTATTCTGTAGAACTTTTTGAGTCAGTCTTAAACCCCTTCATTATTTTGTCCTCTTTATTCTTATTTTTTTCACTTTTCCCATCTTCATGTTGTTCTTTGTTTAGATATGGGGTCAAGGGACCTAGGCTCTTGAGTACTTTTTGATTACCACCCAAAGTAACCCAACAATTCAGTTACTTGCCATGTAATTTGTGTAACTCTCTTATGGCCCCATCACTTTCTCTGTAAAATAGGATCAATTATATTTTTCCTACTTAGCTCATAAGAACGTTATGATGAGAGAAGGACTATGAAAAGTAATTGAAAAAAGTCAGAGAAGCCTTCCAAGAAATATTTAAAGAAGTAGTGAGGGATTTCCAGATAAAGAAGGCAAGTTGAACGCACACAGATCTACTTTTACTTCCCCCTGAAATTAATCAAAACAACAGTAAAGGAATTCTCCCCCACCCCCAAATTTTTATTTTGAAAATATAGATGGAACATATAGTCTGGAAAGAATAAAACTGTCTTTATTTGCAGACGACATGATCATCTATGCAAAAGATCCTAATGACTCTCGAAAGTGTTATTAGAACTAACAAATGAGTTTAGCAAGCTTGCAAGGGACAAAGTCATTATACCAAAATCAATTGTATTCTATGTACTAGCAAAGAACAGTTGGAAATGGAGATTTAAAAACATATACAGTAGCAGCAAAAATATGAATTCATTAGGGATAAAATGCTGTTTGTTTATGTGAAGTGCATTTTTACCCCTCCAAAGAATCCAAGAAAAGGAATTATGCTTGTCTCGTTCACTGTTCTATAGCCATCACAGAGCACCTCATACCTAGCTGGTGGTCAATAAATATTTGTTGAATAAATGAATGAACTAATTAAGCCAGATAACTAATATAAATTTTTCATTTTTTAACTGATTTCTTTGGTCTTGTGTAAACTTAGCTTATGTGATCCTAAATCTCGGGTATCTAAATTTGTATGGTAGCAATGTTCTTTTGGAATAGTAATTTTTTGTGCCATGTAACAGCACTTTGTAAGTGGAAAGATACAATGTTTCAGACATTGTAAACTAGAGAATCTTACATCTGGACTGTAAATTTTTGGCCTTGGTTAATGAACAAACTTATTTTTCGCTATTGTAGGGTGGAAGGTGAAGGAGAATATACTGATACCCAAGGACTAGAATGGTGTGGTAACTTTCATTTCACAGCTGCTCCAGGCCTGAAACTAAAGCTTCTCATGTAGATAGATGTTCTGCCCTGAAGTTTTAATGTGCTGGTTGAAGCTTTTAGTTGTAAGGAAAGCAACTAAATCTGTCATCTGAAATGACTTCATATGCTACATCTATATTACAAACTTGCCAATAAACCATTACTCACTTATGCCTTTTTTCAACTTTGTTTTCTTCGTTATAATTGGTTTAAAATACATTATGTCATTCAGTTGAGAGTTAGCTCATTTCAGTAAATGCGACAGAACTATCAGATCTTGGCAAAATCAGTTTTCAATCCTGTGCCTCAGTTTTTTTTTCATCTTTAAAAAGTACATCTGTGCATCAAAGGACATTATCACGAATGGGAGAAAGTACTTGAAAATCAAATATCTGATAAGGGTCTGTTGTTGTGTTGTTGTGATGTGTCGACTACATTCTGACTCACAGCAACCCTGTAGGACAGAGTAGAACTGCCCCATAGGATTTCCAAGGCTGTAATCTTTATGGAAGTAGACTGCTACATCTTTCTCCCTCGGAGCGGCTGGTGAGTTCAAACCACCAACCTTTCAGTTAGCAGCCGAGTGCTTTGGTCTAGTATCCAGAATATATGAAGAGCTCTTACAACTCAACAATAAAATAACAACACAATTAAAAAATAGGCAAAGAATTTGAATAGACATTTCTCCAAAGAAGATATACAAATGGCCAGTAAGCATATGAAAAGGTATTACTAATCAAAACCACAGTGAGATATCACTTCCCAACCATTAGGATGGCTATAATAAAAAAGACAATAAATAACGGTGAGGATGTGAAAAAGTCAGAACCCTCAAATGTAGCTGATGGGGAATGTGAAATGGTGCAGCCACTGTGGAAAAACAGCTCCTCAGAAAGTTAAACATAGAGTTACCACATGACCCAGCAATTCTTCTCCTAAGTGTGTAACCAAGAAAATTGAAAACATATGTTCACAGAAAGGCTTGTACATGAATGTTCATAGCATCATTATTCATAATAGCCAAGAAGTGGAAACCCATGCCCATCAACTAATTGATGGGTAAACAAAATGTAGTATACCATACAACCGGATATTATTCAGCCATGAAAAGGAATGGAGTACTCATACATGCTACAGAATGGATGAACCTTGAAAACAACTGCTAAGTGAAAGAAGCCAGTCACAAAAGATTACATACTGTATGATTCCATTTATATGGAATACCCAGAATTGACAAATCCATTCAGGCAGAAAGTAGATTAGTGGTTGCCAGGGAAAGGGGAAGTTGGGAGGTACTGGGGTATTTGGGGGGTGATAGGAATGTTCTGGAACTAGATAGTGGTGCTGGTTGCACAGTCTTGTGAATATACTAAAAATCACTGAATCATACACTTTAAAAGGGTGAATTTTATGGTATGTGATCTGAATCTCAATTTTTTAAAAAGTACATCTCTATGTCCTTCCATATTCTACGCCCAGAAAACTTCTTCACCTTTTCGATAGAATAATAAAGTATTAGAAAAGTACCTAATAGCTACATTTTAAAAATTACAGTAAAGACCTGACTTTTTGTTGAAACTCTGTTTTCCAAAGCTGACAAAGGTGGTGTATATAATAGATAACGTGTGTCATAGTTCTTCACTCAAGATGTTGTGAATATTCATAACCTAAAAATGTTATATTTTTATTTTTTACTAACCATAAATCTGGGTTGAAATGTGTTTTTAAACTGTTTAAATAAAATGGCATTTTTGTTAGTTTTTCATTTCAGTAGCTTTGTATGTTATTTCAGAAGACCCTGTTTATATAAGTGTGAGGCTACAGTAAAAAAATTAGACATTCTTAAATGTGTTGCTTTCCATTAACTGGTTTGGTTTTAGAATTAAATATTATTATTTTACTGGAATTTATAAGGAGATAAATACTGGTCAAGTTAAGATAAGGTAAGATGATGTTTTCAAGTACCAGGACATATAATGTGAATCCCAAAATTCTGGAAGATACGTGGTAGAAAAGTATCTGCTTTACTGCAAATTGAATTTTCCCCAATAATATTTGTCTTCAAACAAATTATTTAAGGTAATCAAGATATATATTCTACTTTTAAAATCTAACTTTTTATTGCTATAAAAATTTTCAATGTATAAATTCCCAATTTTCTAAGATACCAAAGTCATTCCTCTTAAACAGTTTTTTTTTTTTTTTTCTTTTTACTCCTTGAAACTAAACGCAGTTCAGTCATTTGATTAGTTGGTGCTACAATTTGACCTGGAGCTTACATAATTAGAAGAGATGTTAGTTTTCCTCATTTAAAGGCCTAGTTAGCATATGACAGTCTCGTTTCAGGAGAAGTCAAATCAGCCACTTCTCTACCTCGTCTTTTACTTTTAAGTTAATTCAGAGCCCAGATAAGCCTTGATCCGAGCATGATTTAACCACGGCAAGCAAAATGGGGTAAGTGTGTACTTTTATGTTTTTTGAGAGGCATTGAAGGGGGAAATATTTTCATAAGAGAAGAAAACCTATAAATCCTTACCATATAGTATACTAATTTAGATTCATAGGCTAACATTTATTTAAGGTAGTCATGCAAAGAAAATAACTGTTTATTCAGAAGTTGTAACAATTGGTAAAACATTCATTTATTTTCTTACTTAATTTTTGTATTATCTCTTAATCTGCCTTCGCAGGTTGTCAGCTAATGAAGTATTCTGGAGACCGAAGAGTTTTGCATATTTACATATTTAGTTGAAGCTAAGTTAGATTTTGAGAGCAGTCTTAAAGAAAGGATTATAGGATTCTTGATTTACAAGATGGCATATATCCAACATGTTCATGCCTCTGGGATTAAGTATAATTAAAGAATGAAAAAGATTAGAAATGGAGAGAGGTTGATTTAAGCCTTTTGTAAAGCAGGAAAAAGGGGATTCTGTGAGAGTTCACTCCAGGATGTACAGAAAAATATGTGCTGATTAAATATGTGCTGATTACTTTCACAGGGACATTTATTAATGAAACTTAATTTTGAACACTTTATAGGATTTGGGGAGCATGAGGAGAAATAGGTTTCACTGAAAAACTATTCTTTCCTTAAGTGAGAATAGGTTTCCATTATAATTAGTGTTGAAATTATATGAGTTTTTAATATGCTGAAATAATAGTAAATGTATTTTGAACATACAGAAATTCATCTTTGTTTCACTCTTTATAGTTACTGTTGGAATTATATGAGTTGTTAATATGCTGAAACAATAGTAAATGTATCCTGAATATACAGAAATTCACCTTTGTATCATCCTTTTGTCTTTTGTTAATAGTTCCTTTCAGTACAAAATTATATTGCTGCAAAATGGTATATGTATTTCATTGAAGGCTGCTTCTGAAGAATTCGGCATAAATGATCAGAAATTTATACTAAAAAAATACCCTTTGACACACACTTATTCTAAACAGTTTTCATGAGTTTAATTGTTAACATCTAAATTTTTGTTGATACCATGGGCTCTCAAAATACAATCTAATTTGAAATTTCAGAGGCTTTTGAAAGGAAGGTGATCATACTAGAGTTAATTTTTAATACATATATAAAATGTGTTTAAAGCAAAAAGTTAACCAACAAGTGCCTTGTACAAATTTCACATACATTTGATTGATTTTATTTGAGATAGAATTGATGAGACTCCTGGATTCATTCTCCTTATTCCCTTTCTTTCCTTCCGTGTCTTCTCTGTTTATAGGAGGTTACATCGACATAGAAAGCCACTAGTAAACTCCAAGCAATGGGCATACAAAAAACTGCTTTCTTTTCCTCCTACCTTCTTTTTTTTAGGGCAGTGTTTCTTAAACTTTTTTTGGGTCAAGGATCCCTTTGAGAATCTTTAGAAATCAGTTCACTCTCTCAGCAGAAAAATGTAAAATTACACAAAATTTTGCCTACAATTTTAGGAGATTTATAGGTGCCCTGAAACCCAACCCATGGAACCCAGGTTAGAAATCTTTTCATTTTTAGCTTTAGGACTGGTGTATGAGTTGTTCAGTTTTTTTTTCTTAATTTCTGAAATTCTTTTAAATGTCAGTATCTTTAGTAGTTCATGCTAATCTTCTCTCAGAGCAATGTTGATTTTCCCATTTATCCCCCACCATAGCACACACACACACACACACACACACACACACACACACACACACACACACACAACTTTACATTATGAAACACAGTTTAACCAATATCCATAGTTTTAACAGTCAGATTATTGTTGTTGGTCTCCAGTGACTTGATTAATAACCACTGTGCCTTCCCAGAGAACCTAAGGAATCACCTTGGGAGTTGCAGAAGAAAAAAAATCCTCATTATTTGTAAGGCACTTTCGGTGCCCCAAATAAGATGAACAAAACAAATCGTAAATTGCTAAATATTACACAGGATACCTTTCTGATTGGTGATTTGATCATTATTTTGTTGTCTGCTCCTGCCCCACTGATGCTAAGACCTAGCCTTATAGATAACAAGGAAATTAGTAGGTATTAACACTTGTTTAAGTCTTCCTAAAATAATCAGAAAAATAAAAAGATAGCTTCTAATCAGATGCTCAAATTTGTCCGTTTGTGGAAATCCCTAGATTTATCCCCTGGGAATTAATGAATAGCCATTCAGGATCTTTTTTCGGGCCCTACTAGTCTCAAAGGAGTTGCTGGGTAGTGCAAACAAATGGTTAACACATTCAGCTGCTAGCAGAAACATCGGAGGTTTCAGTCTACCCAGAGGAACCTCGAAAGAAAGGACTGGTGATCTACTTCCAAAAAATCAACCATTGGAAACCCTATATAGTATAGTTCTCTGACACACATGGGGTTGCCATGAGTCTGAATTGATTTGATGGCAACTGGTTACTAATCTTAAAGGTTATTTAAAAATACAATACCCTTATATGGATCTATGCCAGCCTTTTCTGTTTTTCCTCAGGCTATGATGGCATGGGTTTAGTGAGCAACCAAAAGGCAAGTATTAGAAAATTCTCATGCTCTCTAGAAAGCCTCCTTCTTCTCTTAAATTTTCATTGGATTTTCTTATGGAGTATGTGGGTGGGTGAGGTGGATAGAGACGTCACATAAAGGTAGACAAAAGGATAAGCGGGGAGAAGCAGAACCTTAAAGTATAATAACTGACACCTACTGTTTACTGTAACACTTGGGCAAAAGGTGAACAATGGGAAGGAAGGGACGATTGCATTTCTCTGCCGAGATGCTTTTCAATTCCTGGGTATCCCCACCTCCTTTCAGTACAGCACTATTAGAACCAGTCAGCGCACTCCCAATTGACATCTGGGAACAATGAAAGTTAAGGCTCTGATAAAATTGTAAAACCAAAAAGTTCATTATTACAGCATATTTAGCCTTCTTTTAGTTTCCCACTTTGAATAAGTTTAGAGTTTAATTTTTTAAATGTTCTTACGACATATTTTCTGTTTTGGAATCTGGAAATTAAAATCCAACTCTTCTTCCTGGGCAAAGCATTCATTTAGCTCATGCAGTAACCTTTGAAATGTCACTTCTGTCTGTTTCCTCCTTTTGTTTCTGATAATCACTTCCCTATTCAAGTGATCATGACTTGTTTCTTGGGCTATAAAAGGTGTCTATTAGCTGGCCTCTTTGCAGCCAGTCCTTTCTCTACAGCACCCCAAGAGTCATCTTCTTACTGAAGATATGTGTCTTGTTACTCCCCTGCTTGAAAACTCTCAGTGAGTCCTTATTCTGTACTGTGCAGACCAGGCTCCAAAGAAGATATTCATGGCCCTCCATCTGTCCCCAACCTACCTGTCTAGCCTTACCTTCTACTCTGCCTTCCATGCTTCTTGGATTTCTAAATCCACCTATACCTTGTGACTTTCTGCTTCTGTAACTTTATGATCCTCTTTTTACCATTTCTACATATTGTCAAACCAAAAAACCAAACCCACTGCCATCGAGTTGATTCCAACTCATAGCGACCCTATAGGACCGAGTAGAACTGCCCCATAGGGTTTCCAAGGCCATAACCTTTATGGAAGCAGACTGCCACATGTTTCCCCCTCAGAGCGACTTGTGGGTTAGAACCGCCAACCTTTCAGTTAGCGGCCAAGTGCTTTAACCACTGCATCACCAGGGTTCCTACCATCTTGTCCAAATCCCGGCTCATATGCTACTTTCTTCATGAAACTGTTGCTAGCCCCCACAATTGGAACTCGTCTTTCCTCCTTTGAAAGTTTTAGTCACTTTATACCTCTTGTGCTTGTCACAAGCTATCACATGTTATGTGTGTCTCTTGTCTTTCTGAGTATACTATAAGCTGCTTGAAGCAGGGACAATGTCATCTTTGTATTTCTCTCAGCACCTGGCACAATACATGATATGTGCTAACAAAGGCTTACTGAATTCAAAGCAACTGTTTTCCCTAAAATCCACATAAAAACTAAAAACTTTTATTTTAGCCAAGCCTCTCTTCTTTCTTCCCTAATTGAGCATCCCCATTTTTCAAGTTTCTATCTGAAGAGCTCAAGTAAGTAATGTCCAAAATACGGGCGACATAAAGGAGAAACGGTAAAAACAAGGGCTGTAGTGACATGCTAGAGGCTTCTCAGGAGAGAGGAATTTGTTGTTAATAAGTAGAAACCACACATCGGCTCAGAGGAAATGTGAAAAAACATTAAAGAATGAAAAAAGTTTCTTGATACTTGGTAACTTCCTGGAGTGCCAACATATCAGTAAGGATTGGATTCATCTTAATGTGTTAAAAGTAATAATAATAATAATAATGGTTAAGCAAGCTGAAAGTTTATTTCTTATATTAATCAAAATAAAGTACAGAATTAGACAGTCCAGAGCTGTTAGAGCTGTTCCTTGGTGTGAAGGACCCAGGTTCCTTCTATCCTGCTCTTCTGCCGTCACTAGCCTATCACCTCCTGGTCCAGGAAGGTTGTTTGGGCTTCACCTGTCTCACTGATGTTCAGCTGGTGAGAAGGAGGAATGGAAGAAAAAGGTGTGTTCTCTCTTTTAGAAAGACTTCCTAGAGGTCACACACTATTTCCATTTCCAGCGCATGGATAGAAATCTCATCTGGTGGCTACACCTAGCTGCAGGGGAGAATGGGGAAGATAGTGTTTTAGCTGGGTGGTGATGTGCTGTTACTAAAGAATGAACAGTGGGTGGCAAATAGCAGTGTCTGACAGAGCCTGTATCAAGCCTTTCATTGCTTCTTATATTCCTTCAGGGCAAAGTACAGCATTAGATTAAAAAAAAAAAACATTATGGAACATTTTCTGTAAAGGTAGAAAAAACAAAAGAAAAAGAGCAAACAGAGCTGGAAATAAACAGATTCACCTAGGATAAAAGACAGAGCCCTTGACAAAATGCCAGCAGTGACTAAGGAAACCTTGTCTCCCCTTTGCTCACTCCCACATCCTGTTTTCCACCCACCCCCCAAGGATTCAGCTCCCTTAATCCTCACATCTACCCTGTGAGGTGAGGATTATTACTAGGCTGATTATACAGACTGGTAAACCTAGGCCCAGAAGGATTCAGTGACTTGACCAAGGCTCCCCCGCCTTACTGTCCAAGAGACGTAAGAGAATGAAAAACAAATAAAACATATAGCTGGCTTGAAACCTGCTTTATCGCTGGGAAAAAAACATATAAATCATAGACTGTGCTTCAAACGGATTTTTACCTAATTTTGATTGCCAATCACCTCAATTAGCCCCTACAGGAAAACCTTTTACAAGTGTTTCACTAGTGATTTGAAGTAGGTAATTTCATTTAATATGAAATACTTAGGAAAAACTTTAGAATTGTAGCTCTTAATATTTTAGGGTCAAATGAACTGCCTTGAAAACTCTTCTGATTCAGCAAAGCCCCAGGCTCCCTAAGTCAGTGTGTAGTATTTCAGCTTTGTTTTTAAATACATAGAAGTTGATTTATTAGTCATCCCAAAAATACTCACAAATACTGAGGTGGTTGTGCACCAAGTGACTTAAAAATTAAAAGACTGGACTTTTTACTTTATATATGTTTGAACTCTTAGACATTTTTAACAATGAAAATGAATTGCATGTATAATAAAAACTTCAAAAATATGGGAGAAAAAAAGCATGGTTTAAAATACAAGGTGCCTGTCATTATCAATGGCATTTTGTTTTTTATAGAACTACTAGAAATATCGGGAAGAAAATGTCATAAAACATGGTGTGATGTCCATTGGTGGAGACAGGCCACAAGGTGAGTGGAAATTGCAAAGAACTTGTTTCTAGTAGGAACATATAAACTGAGAGCTTTAGTATAGACCAGTCATTATTCTTGAAGTATTATAAATTGCTTTGGAGAATTTCATAGTCCTTCTTTGTTTAAAAACAAACTATGGGATTTCTTTATTACTTAGCAGTCCGCGCTAATAGCTACCTTATGAACCAGCCATGTTACATCAGATTGCACTGTATGCATGAGTGTTTACCTTTTTAATGTCATTACTGAGAAAATAATGAGCTATGTTTTAATTTAGTCCCACTATATGGGATGTCATTGGGAATTGCAAAAAAAAAAAAAGCCTTAAGAACTGACAGACACATTTACTTTACATTCAACTTAGATTTACTGAGTCCTTCTTGTGTGCTGGGTTTTGTCACATAATAATTATGTATGATAGGTAAGTACTATCCCAATTTTACAGTTGAGGAAATTTAGGCTTATAAAAGTTACATAACTTGGTCAGGGTCACAAAACTAAATAAGTAGTAGAGCTGGGATTTGAAGCTGGTAAAACCCACTCGTTGCCATTGAGTCAATTCCAACTCATAGTGACCCTATAGCCAGCAAACATAAGAAAAACTTTCCATGGTTTAAAACGTTTATTTTTAAATTCAACACTAAAAAGTGTTTGTTGTGAAACAAGCAAAAACAAATTTGATCAAGACAGAAGAGTATAAGTAAAATCTGAAAGCCCATCCCACCTGTACCCCATTACTCTTTCCAAGCATAACCGTTATTAGAGGTTTGGTATAAATCTTCCCATAGCTTTCCTTTTGTCCAGTGTACTTTTCACTGTATCACACTTCCTGTCTACTTAAAAAAATAATTACAATAGGTTGAATGTACTATATATATTTATTAGGATAAACATATACCTTTAAACAATAACTGAAATACCCATTCATTCAGTTAATATTAGGTATCTAACTGTAGAGGCTCAAAGAAGAATAGAACTCACTCTCTGTCTCCTATGGACTCATAAGCTAGTGCAGTAGTTCTTCATTTATTTTTAAGAGAGTGATTATGGACTCCTTTGAGAATCCGATGTGAGTGCTGAAACTTCCCCTAGAAGAGAAGGAACCTACATAAAATTTTGCCCATAATTCAGGGGATTCATGGACAACCTAAGAGTATATGGACTCCTGTTCTTGTAGAAGTGAAAGAGACTTTTAAATTAATAATTTAATGTAAATATTATAAGAAAAGAGTGGACAAGATGCTATGGCAACACAGAAAAGCAAGGGCTTAACTCTTCTTGGACACGTCAAGAAAGGCAGGGAAGAATGACATCTTCACAGACTCTTGAAGGACGTTAGGAGTTTGCCAGCTAGCCTAGGGTAAGGGAAGAATACCCAGGGTAAGAGAAAGATGTCCAGGCTGAGGAAACAGCATTTGTAAAGCCCAAAGGCTAGAAAGAACAGGAAACCACAAGTCTTTCTTTGTGACTAGAGCCCAGTGTGTATGAAGTGATTGGAGGGTCTGCAGAGCTAGGCAGACACCAGATTATGAAGGGATTTCCTTGTTGTGTTAGGACATTTGAACTTTGATAGTCACTGAAGGATTTTGTCAAGACTTTTGTAGGTAGATAAAAAGTCTATAATTAATGAATAATTAAATTATCAGGGAAATATTAATTTGGATATGGAATAAGATACAAAAAGGAGATAAGACCATTCAATTTAGATCTGTTGGGGGAAGCACTGGCAAATAATATGATATTAAAAAATAAATAACTAAAATCAAATGGAGTTGATTGGAAGGTCATTATTTTTACAAAGGAAATTGGGAGAATAAAACTCTGAAACTGTCTTTGTAGGGTAACAGGACTATATATAAAACTCAATTCGGGCAGCTGATCTGGCTCCTGGCTGCAGTGAGTCCTATGCACAGGCAAGCTAGTGTCAGTTGGTCAGGGTGTATCACCCACTCCTGGTTCCCCACACTCCTCCACATCCCTGCTGTCCAACAGTAACGCCAAACAGTCCATTTGCTTTCCCATTGACCCTTCCACCTGCAGCGAGCAGCAAAGGAAAAAAAGAATAAAATGAGTCAGTTCTTCAAAACTTCTGCAATGAGAGTGTATTGCTTTTTAATTATTTTTAATCGACCAAAACATAATTTAGGTTTTAAAACATCTGTAGTATAAAATAAGGCTTGCAAATAATGTCATAGCTGGTTCATTTCTGTTTGGCTGTACTTAACCTAATAGGCCTAACTAAAAATCCGTATTAGTCTCAGCCCATATTTCTTGGCACTGGCTTCATAATTGAGCAAGACCGAAGTCTCACGAAGGGTATTTTATCTGATAAATCTATTATTCATTTAAAATTTTACTTAGATGCTATAAAAGCTTCTAAGACTAAACTGCATATATGTTGTTTATGCTATTTTGTGTATATGGTATATCTTATAAAATTTCTTTTAAATATGAAGAAGCATTTGGTCATTAGGCAAAGGATATGCTCTGAAAGATTTCTCAGTATACATGTTTAGATAGTGAGCTTTTGTTAAAATAAAATTTACAGTTTAGGTGAAATACCATTCATTTTACCATTTTCCCTTTCCAGATCATTAATTTTTTTAGAAATTAGGCCTCCTTACTATTAAAACAAAGTTTTATATTGTTTTCTTTGGGGAAAAATCATTAAGCATGAACATCCTAGAATTCAATTTAGCTGGACAAACTTGTGTTGAGTGCCCACTTTAAAAAGTTCACAAACTTTTTAACATTAGAGAAATTCAAATAAATCATATAAGTTTATTTATCTTCAAAACTCAAGTCAATTTTGTATCCCTTTCTATAAAATATCTGAGTATTTAAAATATGATAATATTTAAAATTTCTTACTAGTGAGTAAAATTGTTACTGTAAAGAGATGTTTTTTCTGAGGCTTTAAGTCCAGCACTCTAGTTTAATAAACATCAGGTACATGCCAGGTGCTATGCGATATGAATAAAAAATGGTTTATTCCCTAACGGAGCTTAGAATGTTGTATGAGAAACAAACATAGAGATCATTACCCATCATTTCCATCAGGGAGAGATACTAATAACATGGTACGAGAATGTAGTAGAAGAGGGATTGACTAAGCACAACTTGGAGGATCAGGGTAAGCTTCATAGAAAAGGAGGTGCTTGAAATGAGCCTTGAAGAAGGAGAAGTACTCCATTAGTTAAGAAAAGATATTTTAGGCATAGAGGACAAGAGGAGCAAAGGCACAGAAGCGTGAAAGTGCTTGGGATGAATGAAATGCATGAACTGTAATCATCTATAACTGAATTGTTCTTTTACTGAGTACTATCAAGTTTTATTTGAAATGCTACAAAAATAGAGAAATAAAGTAAATTCAGCTAGTCTAGTCACTAGCTGTTAAAACTAGCATAATCACATTAACTAATATCAAACTGCCTACACCTACACATAAGTAGCCTTACCCAGGCAGCCTGTCCAGGTTCAGGTTGAAGGGCTGCCCCAGAGGGACAGGGTGAGGTAGTGATCTGCAGAGCTGATGTGCTGGGGTTGGTGCAATGTGGCTCCTGAGGTTTAAATATAAGATTCCATAGGAAGAGCCGGATCGAGATACCTGGGTACGCCAGGCAGGCAAATAATCTATTTGTTCAAATGGGTTTTCTTTGGATATTCAACATTTGAATAGATGAGAAGCGATCCTAGTTTGGAGGAAAGGTGGTAAAAGGGGACTCCCAAGGACAGTGCTCAGTCTCCCCGCTCTGGCCTCGAACTGGCTGTACCACTCAGCAAAACAAAAATCCTGCAAGAAAACCAGACTCACTTTTCTTAGAAGTCTTTTTGGTGATCATCTGTTGCTACTCAAGCCTGCCTCTAGGATACTCAAACCTGCTGCTAGGATACTAACCCCCCACCACACACACACACACACACACACACACACACACACACACTCTCTCTCTCTCTCTCTCTCTCTCTCTCTCTCAAGGAGCTTGCCAAAGCCTTCTTTTCAATCACACAAGATACTCTGCTTGAGACAAGCCCTGATAAATATAGTTTTCTCCCTCTCATTACATTTCCAGGGATGTTTTAGCACCCCTTATAGATTGATGCACGGGGAGCTCCTTAAACCAGCTCAAACCCCATCTTCGGGCCCGAGGTTACCAAGCAACTGACTGCACGAAGCTGTGCTGAGAGCCTGTTGTATACACAAGCTCTCATTTCTAGCCCCTGCAGTGATGACCCAGCTCCTGGATGGTGCTCACTTCTGAGCTAGGTGCTTCAGACCACAGATGCTTAACACATGGTCCCTAATCTTGAGGACCTTTGAATCTAGACCCCTCAAAAGAACCAACATTTGCCTTTTATCTCTACTGATCCCAGGCTTGGGCTGAGCTTCCAACTTTGTCCTAGGCAAAAATTGTAAAAGATAGTAATAATAACTACCATTTATCATACCAGAGACTGGTTCTATTTTCTATTTTTCAAAGAAAATCAGACTTTTTGATAGGTTAAGTAATCTTCCCAAGATCAAACAGCCATTTAAATCATGAAGCTGGGATTTGAATCCAGATCTTCCAGACTTTAAAGCTCAGATTCTCCATCCCCATCCCCTTTGGCACCTAGCTTATCTCTCATTGTTGCTCTCAACTGGCTAAAGTGTTAGCTGATAATGGAGTAAGGTGTGTTAAAAAAAAATTCTCATGAGTCAAAGGAATACAGTTTTAGTAGTGATAAGAAGCAGTGAGGTTAACATATTTGACAGCTATTTTACTCCACTTATTTTGAGGCCCACCTCACTGAGATTTAAGCAGTGTTATCAAAATACATAATCACCACATGTGTACAAGAAGATGGGACTCTGTAGTGAAGCATTTTATTATTTCTGTTAAAACAGGATACCTATGAGTCCCAGAAAGGTTAGAGATGGACCAGGAGCCTATGACTTAGTCAAGTCCCTTAACCCCTCTGGCCCTCACTTTCCTTATTTGTAAAGTGACAGGGTTTGACTGGCTGATCTTTGTGGATCTGAGTTCTGATCTCCTTTACCACTTTATGCCTAACCATTGGTTTTTATAATGGTGTACTTCTGGTGGGTGCAATTTTGTCTAATTTCATCTCTCCAAACTATGAGATTGGTTCATTAATTTATTCAATGCTTATTTATTAAGGACCTACTATGTTCTAGACTCTGTTTTAGACCTAGGGAAATGCAGCGAACAAATCATCCAAGCCCTCATCAGAGCAGGCTGAGATGGGCAATGAACAAATAAGTATATAACATTGTCATTTGATGATAAATGCTTGAAGAAAAGTAAAGCAATGCAAGGGAGATAGGCAATGGAGGATGGGCTCACTCTCTTATATGTGGTCGTCAGGGAAGGCCTTTCTGATAAGATGGTAAACAGAAACCAGAGCCTTAGAACTTTTTTATCCTTAATGTATGAGAGTGGGATACTGTAAATTTCAGAAGACCCTAAAGTCGACAAGAGATAGCAAAGAAGTAGGCCCTGGTGGAGGTGAATAAGACCCTTTCTTCCCACAGCCCTCACGTCCCAGGATTTTCATAAATGAGCTTTTCTCTGCTTCTATGATTCCAAACATTCCACTTTAACATTTTAATGAATTTTCAAATATACTGCATCTATTTCATTTTTGCCAGCGGAGATAATTAACAATATATATATTTTAAACTGTGGTAACTAAATGTATAGGATCTTAAGGGATCTATTTTGCATGTGCACTTTGCATCTGGATTTATAGTGCTTCTCTCTTCATAAAGCCTCACAAACCTCAGGCTAGGGGAAGGTCCTTAGGTAAACAACGTGCAGGAAGAAGTTAAAGATTTCAAGACCAGGTGGAAAATTCTGTTTTCACAAAGGTGGGAGGTTTTTTTAGATCCATCCTTTATCTACTAGCTCATTCACTGCCTATCACAGAATTTGAGACCAGGAGCTAAGGCAGAAGCATGGATCCCCAAGCAGATGAATGTCAGACACTAGGGGGTAAAGGCAGGACCTCTGCAGTTAAGAGGAAGAAAGAATTAGGCAAGTCCTAGGCAATGTGGTTTCTATATATATAAAACAAGGGCTAAGCCATTGCAGATCATCCTATTTTATGACTCTGTGACCTTGAAAATGCCTTCTAGGGGCTAGAGCATTAGAACTCTTTGTTCCATTCTCCAAGCTTGGATTTCCTGCAGCCAAATTCTTCTTCCTTAGTGTCTACATCCCTGACTCTTGATTACCAGATTTTTAGGTGAGAGAACATGGACTTGTTTTAATTGAGGGAGGATTATGTGCTAAATAGTTACCATTGAGAGTGTTTGGGCAGGTTTATCATCTTTGTCAACAAACTTTTATTGAGCTTTTACTCTAAGAGCATAAAATGGGCAGCAGAGATACAGCTGTTGTTAAGATTCTGTAAATTTAGTTATCATAGTTGTTTTTGGCAGTATCTGTCGGCTCCAACTCGGGGAAACCCAGAACCACTTATCAGCTGATTTTTGAAAGTAGATCTCCAAGCCTTTCTTCCTAGTTTGTATTAGTCTAGAAGCTCCGCTGAAACCTGTTCAGCATCATAGCTACACAGAAGTCTCCACTGACAGATGGGTGGTGACTGTGCATGAAGTACATTAGCTGGGAATCAAATCGAGTCTCCTGCATAGAAGGGGAGAATTCTACCCCTGAACCACCAATGCTTCACCAGGAATACTCAGAGGTGGAAAGAAAAATAGCTTCTTCTTTCAAGGAGTTTATAATCTACTTAGAAAATGAGATTATTTATATAAGAAGATAAACAATGATAGAAAATCATGGTTTTTGTTCCAATTGGGTTTGACAAATGTTCTAAGAAAGGAGAGATAATTTCCTACTGGATTGAAGGGGGAAAGTTCCAGAGAGGGAACAGGCCTTGAGTTATACTTTAAGGAATGAGCAAGGATTTGAAGATTGGAGTAGGGTTAGGAGGGCAGACTGGGCAGCAGGGAAAGGGAGAGACAAGGTGGAGAGAGAGAGGCAAGCGGTGAATAAGATTGAAGAGGCTGAAATTTCTCCTACATATTGGAAACAAGGTTGGAGGGGAAGGTCAGGGGCATTGTGGAGGGCCTTGAGGTTTGTATTTTATTTTATAAAGAAGAGAGCTATTCAAGTTTTTGAGCAGGATCAAGAGATAATCAAAGTATTAGTTATAGAAACTACCAAGGATGCTCCTACAGATGTTTAAGCAGGGAGCAATTGGGGCTGAACTAAAAAGATGACAATGAGAAGGGAAAGGAGAAATTTTAAGAACGCTTATAAAGGGAAACTCACAGGGATCTCACTCCTGAGGGATTATAAAATGAAAAGAAGACCATTGTGAGGTCTTCAACTTGGTCGATGGTGGTACTAGTGACAAGGCTAGGAAAATCTGAGGGTGGAGCTTGGATAAGCTAAAGATGACAAAAGTGATTTAAACAGGTTGAGTTTGGGGTGATCAGGGAACAGCTAAGTGAACTATTCATTAGAAAAAATGTAAGTGCAACCAGAGATACTCATTTTAGCAGAAGCAAAGTTCAGAAGAAAAGCCGGTTTTATTTCCTTTCTTCAAAATAAAGACCTGAATGTTTAAAAATAACCCAAACTCCATAGTGAAAGAACTGTTGCTGTTGTTAGTTGCCATCAAATTGGCTCAAACTCGTAGTGACCTTACATATAACAGAGCAAAACGTTGCTGGATCCTGTACCATCTTCACCATTGGTATGTGAAAGAACTAGGAGTTAGGAAATTGTGAACTACTTAGCGTAATTTCTGTTTGGGGTACAGTGTTTTCTGATGTTGAATGAAAGAGCAGTTTTCTTCCAGGGGAGTGGAGGGCTGGGGAAGGGAGGCAATTTGTTAATGTATTACCATGTTGCTGAGTAAAATTTTGAGATACCTGTTAATTTTAGCCCTAGCATTGCAGAGCTGGAAGGACTTTGAGACCCTCCTTGTACTGCTGATGAGGAAATGGAAGCCCAGAGAGAGTGCCTGGCTTCCCCCTGGCCCCACAGTGAGTGAGGAGTCAGGGTCAGGTCCTCAGTCTAGTGTTCTTCCCCTTCCCTGATCCTGCCGGGCAGCAGGTGCACTACCTGCCTGACTCTTTGGGGAACATTTTTACATAGTCCTGTAGGTGGGAGCCTGATGAAAATGTTCATAGATTTCATTATCAAAAAGTGAAATGGAAAGCCTATGAGGAGTGTTAAGTACATAGCGTTGAAGTCAGGAAACGATGCGGCGCAGCAGTGTGGGCACTGGTAGGTGGACCTGCCTTCAGGTAAAGAAACTGTTTTCCAGTGACATCAGAACAAAATGAAATGAACATGTAAGAAATGACTTCCTTATAGCCTGCTTAAGCAGCCCTAGATTTCAAGTGGGGTCATTTAATCTTTCCAAAGATTCTTTTAAAGGTTCTTAGGAGCAGGATCACCATCCAACTATCTGGGATGGGGAGAAGTGTGTAATTCAGTTTGGAGGTAGGAGGATGAAGTACTTCTATTAATTATTTACTTAGTTCCATCTCAACTTGTTCCAAAAAGGAAATTGAGGTAATGCAACAAGAGACTTAGGAATCAGAACATACCTTCTTAAAAATGTAGAACAAAATCCAAATTCCAAAAAAAGACCAGACTTACTGATCTCACAGAGACTGGAGGAACCCCTAAGACTATGGACACCAGACACACTGCTAACTCAGAACTGAAGCCACTCCTGAAGTCCACCTTTCAGCCAAAGATTAGACAGTACCTATCGACTCAATGGCAACAGGTTTTTATAAAACGAACAGTAACACATGTGAAGAACATGTTTCTTAGTTTAGTCAATTATACGAGACCAAATGGGCAACACCTGCCCAAAAGCAAAGATGAGAAGGCAGGAGGGGACAGAAAAACTGGATAAATGGACACAGAGAATCCAGGGTGTAAAGAGAAAGAGGGAGAGTGCTGACACATTGCAAGGATTGCAGCCAATGTCACAAAACATTTGTGTATAAACATTTGAATGCGAAACTGATTTGTGCTGTAAACTTTCATCTAAAACACAACAAAATTTTAAAAAGAACTAAAAAAAAAAGAATGAAGGCTAAATAAAGACATTTCAAAAAAATAATTATATTAGCATCAAGATATGAAATGCATTGGGATAATTTTATCCAGGTGGGTCCTAAATGCAATAACATGTATCCCTACAAGAGAGAGGTACAAAGAGATTTCACACGGTACAGAAGAGGAAGAGGTAATGTGACCACAGAGGCACAGATTGGAGTGAGGAGGCCACAAGCTAAGGAGTGCTAGCAGCCACTAGAAGCTGGAAGAGGCAAGGATGGATTGTCCCCTAGAGCCTCCAGCAGAATCGCAGCCCTGCCGACACCTTCATTTCAACCCACTGAAACTGATTTTGGACTTTAAGCCTCCAAGAACTTAAGAGAATAAATGTGTATTCTTTAAGCCACATGCACAAAAGAGTATAGCTTCTTAGCAAAATCAGTCCTATATTCTGGTCTCTTTTTGGGATGTCTCTAGACCTTTTCTCCTTGTGCCAAGTTTACCACATGTGGTAAAAATAAAATAAAATGACTCATTGGTTGGGTTCAGTGTGCCTCAGCCCCAGAGAGAGCATTTACACAATAAGCTTAGATTGTAAAAGAAATAATCAAATTAAGGATGAATTTGTACTTTTCATTCATCAATCAAAATTTTGAACATTTCTTGTATCTAGGTTACTCTGCTGCTGACCTCTGTAATGATAGTAGGTTTCAAGATGATCCCTGCATCAGCGAGGATAGATAACAGCCGAGCAGGCAAGTGCCAAGTGGCCAAGGCAGGCTTCATAAAGGGCATAAGACTTGAGATACCCTTTGAAGGTTAATCAGGACTTGGGTTGGCCGAAAGCAGAGAATTTTGGTAGGGGACTTGCATGGACCATGAGCCTCAGGAAGGAATGCATAAGGCCTGTAGGTGGAATAGTTCTCCAGGGAGAATGCTATGGTTTAGGGGCAAGGGAACATTGCTGACCCCTGTGAACAGTGCACAGGCTGTGGGTTATTTTTCTAACTGAGGAATTGGATTTGCAAGGTTTGTCTATAATTCCCAACTCCTGGAGTCCTTGTTTACAGGGAGGTAGTGAGAAATTTACAGTCATTCTGAAGATGGATTTTACTCTATTCACCTTTCTAGCGGTTCTGAAAGCACCAAAAACAGATCCAAATTGGATATCATTTCATCTGAACTATGAAAAAAAAAAACTTCTCCTAGGGAGGCATCAGTAACCTGGTTTCCCCTCTAACCTAAAATAGGCTTTGGTGACTGCTGATCTGTTTCACAAGGTACAAACTCAGCCACCTAATTCAGATCTACTGAGTTCTGAAACTGCCTCTGCTTCAGCAGGAGGAATATTTCCTGCAGGCTAGCTAAAGTTTTGTCACGTTGATATACCCCTCTGCAAATTAGGGTCAGCCCTGGGTGGGAGAGAACTCTCTCTCTGAAGCCCGGGGCTCTTTTCCTCCATAATTTCCCAGGCACCTCTCTTGCCCTTTATTGCCATTCTTCTTTTCCAGTGAGGACTGACCTAGTGAAAACATAGAGGCAGTCACTTTATTTTCTGTTTACCTCATGTTGGGGCAACACTGCCCACTCTCTTCCTCTTACACAGTGTCTCTGAGAGGTTCTTAACTCCCACTCCAATGAACCCAGGGAGAGAACCAATTTGAAAGGTTGAGATTAAATAGAGTTGAGATGAGGGGAGAGACGGAGCCCATCTGTCTGACCCCAGGCCTACTGCATGCTCCCCAGCCCAGCCCAGCCCATGATGAATTCAGGCTCAGAACTCAGGTTCTGACACATTTATGTATGCCAGTAAAATGAGTCAGAAGAGCCCCTGGAAGTAATATGGTCTGAAACTTTTGATAAGTTTTGATGCCTTAACAGAGGCATTCTTAAAATAATTATCTCTAGCCAGTGGGTTGTTTCATGTATGTCATAGCATGCTGGTGTTCTTTCTTCTGATTGACGTTGACACATATCAACTCAACCAAACTATCCTGACTGATATTAGGTGAACAAAAAATTCACAATCAAGAGGAGTCAGTGGTGGGGATTACTGCTATTCTGTATTCTGAGGTGAAGAGTCTTCTGTGTGCTCTCAAGCTGCCGAATATACCCAGGGATTGCCCACCGCTGTGCTTCGCCTCTCTTCTCACTAGTTCTGGGTGTTTTGGGGTTGCTGGCAGCAGTGGAGCATTAGTTGGTTTTGGTTTGGGACCATTCATTAGGAAATCTCCTGGTTCTCCAACCACAGTGGTAGGCACAGAGGATATATTCAGGGGTGGATGACCCAATAGACAAGGTAAACACGGGCTTACCTTGTCTGTTGGATCATCTGACCCTGTCAGGATTTATAAATTTGAAAAGAGGCTTTGATTCTGTAGGAAGGTGCTGTGGGGTTGGGAGAGAGAAAGATGCCAGCTATACCTAGAAGCAGAATATTTGATGTGGTGAAAAAATGTGAAATTGTTCAGTACAGATGATCCGGTAAGTAAAGTATCTTAGTTTTCTAATGCTGCTATAACGGAAATACCACTAGTACATGGCTTTAACAAACAGAAATTTATTCCCTCATAGTTTAGCAGGCTGGAAGTCTGAATTCAGGGCACCAGCTCCAGGGGGAAGACTTTCTCTATCAACTCTGGCGGAAGGTTGTCATCAGTCTTCCCCTGGGTCTAGGAGCTTCTCAGTGCAGGGACTCCAAGTCCAAAGGATGAGCTCTGCTCCTGGTTCTTCTTGCTTGGTAATAATGAGGTCTCTCTCCTTTCTGCTTGCTTCTCTCTTTCATATCTCAAAAGAGATTGACTCAAGATACAACCTAATCCTGTAGATTGTGTCCTCATTAACATAACTGCCTCTAATCCTGCCTCATTAACATCATAGAGGTTAGGATTTACAGCACATAGGAAAATTACGTCATATCACAAAGTGGAGGACAACCACACAGTACTGGAAATTATGGCTTAGCCAAGTTGATACACATTTCAGGGGGACACAATTCAATCCATAACACGAGGTGAGCGCTGTGCTTACCTTGCCTATTGGATACTCCGCCCCTAGGTATATTTCTTGTTCTTTTTTAAAATATTGTATTGTTGGTGAGAGTATACACAGCAAAACATGTTCCCATTCAACAATTTCTACACATATTTTTCAGTGACACTGGTTACATTCTTCACATTGTGTCAACATTCTCATGATTTCCATTCTGCTTGTTTTGTCCCCATTAACCTAGTCTTACTGCCCTCCAACATTTTCATCTATGCTTTAGAGTAACTGTTGTCCATTTGGTCTCATACAGATGACTTTTTAAAGGAGCACAGTACTCAAGAGTGATATTCTTTACTTTATGAGCTAACCTGCTATTCAGCTAAAAGGTGACTTCAGTTTCAGTTCAAGGTTTAAAGAGAATCTCAGGGCAACAGTATCTGGTATTTCTCCAGTCCCAATTGGTCCAGTAGGTCTACGTTTTTTGAGAATTTGAAGTTCTGTTCCACATTTTTCTCCCTTTCTATCAGGATCCATTTATTGTGGCCCTAATCAGAATGTTCAGTAGTAGTAATCAGGTGCTATCGAGTTCTTCTGTTCTCAGGCCGGGGTTCATGTAGACGATTAGTCCTGTAGTCTGGTTCCTTCTCTGAATCTTAAGTTTCTACAGAGGGTATATTTCTGACTGTGAAACTTTGCTTGATACAATAAAATAGGGTGATTTTTTTTTTCCCCTAGCAAAAAAAATTTCCAGACAACACTCTTTATATATTTATCATTAATTTCTTATTGTTTATGTGAGGCAAGTGATGATAAAAAGCATGGTTCTCTGGCAGTCTATTGGATGAGAATTCAATTTACTTCCACAAACATTTGCTGCATACCTGGCCAGAATGGGTCTAGGGGCTGAAAATATAAAGATGAATAAACATCCCCTCTGTTCCTTGGTTGCTTACAGTCTGGTGGGGAAACTGGCATTCAGGAAGTTAACTTAGGGTGTGATGGTGGCCTCATGACCTGGTTCAGTGGGAGGGGCCACCTTGTTTCTAGCAACATCTATATTTGAGAAAAGGTCAAGTAAGAGGCTGACTTGAGGATACTTTTAATAAGGCCACTTATTGTTTGGGATGTTTGGTGATAGAGCCCTATGTTAATTCTGTTGTAATTACCTTTGCCATTTTAAATTGCTATGTATTCAAGGAAATGGATACAAAAAAGTGACATTATCATTAAGGTATACTCATTTTAAACACTTGCACACCTACATATTACGAAATTTATCTCATCTCTATCATTTTTCTTCTAAGGGTCACAATGTACTCTGTTTTCTTGCATTATGTTGATTAATCAACTATATTAATAGATTTATAAACATCAAACCATTTTTTATATTCTAGAATAGACTGTCCTGGTCATGTTGTATTTTTGTTTCTCATTGTTTTATTTGGAATATTTGCATATTTATTCACGTATATTTTGGCTATCCTAGAGTAGACTTGGTGTCAGAACCTCATAGAATGGATTTAGCATGTTTACATGTATTCTGTGCTCTGGTATAGATTAAATAACACAGTCACTGTTATTTATAGAAACTTCCTGTGATATTATCTGGGGCTATTTCTTATTTTGTGGGTAGATATTTGACCCTCCTTTCAATTTCTTCTTTAGATAGTTTTCTAGTCAAATTTTCTACAGTTTTTAGTGATTTATGTTTTCCTAGAAAATTGTCCATTTAATCTAGCTTTTCAAAATTATTGGTAATTTAATTGCAGATAACATTTTAAAAACAATGTTTAATATCCTCTAATTTGTGGTTCTCTCTTTTTATTCCTACTCTTTGCATTTTTCTCTTTTTTTCAGTTTCTTTCTCTCTCATCAGACTTGCCAGAACTTTTGTCATTTTATCGATCCATTCAATCTGTTGAGAATAGCGATCAAAGCCCACATCAGAACTAATACATTTTTTATGACAGTAAAAGTAGCTCCTTATTATAGTGTTGGAATCCTGTGGCATGGCTCTGTTTATTTAAAGCTGTAGAAAAGAATAATGGGCTTACTCAGTGCTACTTACTGGGTAACTTTGGGTAAAGACTAAATTGTCTGGAACCACAGTTTCCTTCTTTATAAGATGAGCGGTAAACATGCCCTGCCCACCGCACAGCATTGCTGCAATGATCAAGTGTGATAATATATGTGAGAGTGCTTTGGAAACTATAAAGTATGTACAAAAAAGATGTTACTATCATGAAATATACATAGCTTCTAGGCTGTATTAAAAACAAAACAAAAAAACCCTCTTCAAAATTTATTTGTTGAAGTATGTTTATTTTTCTGCTTCACAAAGATCATATAGACTCTCCTCTCTGCAAACGTTTGCAGAATTTGCCCAGATGAATTACTTTAGTTTCAGGGAAAACTATTTCCTTGTCGCCCTCCCTGTAATATAAAAAGTTCTCATCTAGTAAATTAGAAGTGTGCACTGAAGACGCATTCAATAAAGGACACTGAAATGGAAATTAACTCAAGTCTGCTTTCAATTAATTTCAATTCCCCAAAGTGCCAGGCTTTCCTTTTCTGTCACAGCAGTAATTGGAAAGTAATAGACCATCCCAAGTTTTGTGTCTTATGTGTGTTGAGGGGGAGGGTACATTCTAGGTCAGTTTGGAGGAGGGCTGGACATTTTTCAGTATTCTTCAGGTTTCTGTTAACTTTATTATTTTAAAAATTTATTTTTAATTAACACTACAAAAGTATGGCTTTTTTTGGGTAAACGTTTCAACATTCATATTTCTCTATGTTAACACTCTTAAAACTTTTGTTTTTAAATAGCAGAAACCAGTCTTAAAAGGAAATCCTTTCCCAAAAGCTGCAATATGTGAATGAGACAAGAGCAGAGAGACTTTGGTTGAAGAGCATGAGGGGCTCAGAACCCCACCACCTTGGTGACTTCCTCTTTGCAGCAAGTCAGACTCAAAGCCTGAGGGTTTCAAAGAGTATAGATTGAAAACCAGGTATGGTTTAGAGACCAAATTCCTCTTTCTAAAAACTTAAGAGTATTTTCCAAAGGGTCAGCCAAGGCCTAAATGGGCATTTTTAGAGGCTAGTGGTGCTATTGTGGAGATGGGAAGAAAGGAGGAAGGTTGGGGAGAAGAGAGGAGAAGTCACATTAAGTTGGTGAGAGGGATGTGGCAGCGCCTGACATTTGTTCAAAGGAGAGCAGGTATTCAAGAGCTATGAAGGGCAGAGTAAAGGATTGCAGGGCTCAGAGAATGAGGGGTTCATAGCACAAAAGGAAGAGCAGACTACCAGTAAGATGTCCAAGAAAGTTTCATATGATGAACAGGATTTTCTTCTTTCCCATAAAAAGTTACATTACTTTTCCAGGTAAACCTGTCGTTATTTTCCCTTCTAAAAATGTACCGTTCAATATATGGGGCAGTCGCCGAGTTACAAACCTCCAACTTATGGACAACTCGTACTTGCCCTTTAATGATATGTAAATTTGCCCTTACTTTGAGACGATTGAACCAACCCCTACTTGCAACAATTTCTTCATCACAATCACCTTCACTCGCTGCACATGCAGCTTTTAAAGCACCGAAAAGGCTTTGAGTCTCTTCTTGCACTAATCAAACCAAAACCTACTGCCATCGTGTTGATTCCGACTCACAGCAACCCCATAGGACAGAGTAGAACTGCCCCACAGGATTTCCAAGTCTGTAAATCTTTACAGAAACAGACTGCCACATCTTTCTCTTGCAGAGTGGCTGGTGGGTTCGAACTATCAACCTTTCAATTAACAACCAAGCGCTTTAACCACTGCACAATCAGGACTCCCTCTTGCTCTAAAGTAAGGCTAAATAGCCATATGCACCTGTTCTGACTTACCTACAAAGTCAACTTAAAGGCACAGTTAGGAAAGGATCTTGTTCATAACCCAGGGACTGCCTGTATATCACTCATTAGTGTGATCATGCTCTTCAATCTAATAATTCCCTTCTGAAAAATAAAGAAAAAATATCCTGAATATTTTTATATATACACCTGTTCCTTTGTATGTTCATTTATAATAGGGGGAAAAAAAAACTATCCTAATGTTCCATAATTGGGGGAGGGCTAAGAAAACAGTGGAGTCCCTGAGTGGTGCAAATGGTTAATATGCTTGGCTACTAACAGGTAGGTTAGAGGTTCATCTAGAAATGTCTTGAAAGAAAGGCATGGCAGTCTACGTCTGAAAAATCAGCACGGAAAACACCATGGAGTACAGTTCTACTCTGACACACATGGGATCGCCATGAGTCGGGATCAACTTGATGGCAACTGGTTACTGGTTTATGAAACCAATGATGTATTTCCTCAAGCAATTGTTATTCAGTGATTAAATATAATGTTTATAAACTAATTTGGAGAAGGCAAAAAGTGATAAAAAGCACTGGTTCTGAAATTACATGGACCTGATTTCCTATTCTGGCACCCATTGCCATTTCCTAGTCTAAGATCCTGGGCATATTACCTCATTTTCCTGAGCCTCAATATTCTCATCTATAAAATAGGAATAATGATACCCAACAAGACCACTGTGAGAACTCAGTTAAATGTGACACTATTAATAAAATATAAATCATAGTGCTTGGCATATAGCAGATGTTCAATAAATGCTATTTCCTTCTCTGCCATTCCTTATATAGCAACAAGGAAAAATGCCTATGCTCTGGCAACTGATTTGAAAACTTAGGGAAATACTGATTTCCTAGGAAAACATAAATTACAAGATTAATGGAAAAGTTGACTGGACTTTTGAAGAAATTGAAAAATATTTAAAGACCTATCTACTTTTTAAAAAGGATACTAGGTTTCTAGTGGTTAAGAGCTTGGCTGCTAACCACAAGGTCATCAGTTTGAATCCACCAGCGGCTCCTCGGAAACCCTATGGGGCAGTTCTATCCTATAGGGTTGCTGTGAGTTGGAATCGATGTGACAGCAATGGGTTTGCTTTTGGTTTACCAGGTTTCATAGCTATGTTATATTATCTTTTTTTTTTTTTTAAGTTTTGTGCTTTAAGTGAAAGTTTACAGTTTAAGTTAGTCTCCCATACAAAAATTTGTACATACATTGTTATGTGACCCTTGTTGCTCTCCCTATACTGTGACAGCACACTCCTCCTTTCCACCCCAGATTTCCCGTGTCCATTCAACCAGCTCCTGACCCTCTCTGCCTTCTCATCTCACCTCTGGACAGGAGCTACCCATTTAGTCTCATGTATCTACTTGAGCTAAGATGCACACTCTTCACGAGTATCATGTGATGTCCCATAGTCCAGTGTAATCCTTGTCTGAAGAGTTGACCTCGGAAATGGTTTTAATTTTGGGCTAACAGAGAGTCTGGGGGCCATGTCTTCCAGGGTCCCTCCAGTCTCAGTCAAACCATTAAGTCTGGTGTTTTTACTAGAATTTGACTTCTGCATCCCACTTTTCTCCTTCTCCATCAGGGACTCTCTGTGGTATATTATCTTTTAAAGAAGAGATAATTTCAATGTAATTAAAACTTTTCTAGATTATAGGAAAATATAGAAAACTTTCGAATTCATTCTAAGAAGTCACCATAACCTTAATGCCCAAATCAAATAGAATTTAAAAAAACAAAAAGAACTCCACAATCAAGATCACTGATGAATATAGATTCAAAGGTGTCTAAATATTAACAGAATCTTGAAGTGTATAAAACGAACTATATCTTAAGACCAAACAGAATTTTTTTCAGGAATATAAGGATGGGTAAGCATCAGGAAATCAACATAATTCATTACAGCGATAAATTAAAGGAGAAAAAAATTCTGTCAATAGCTGCTGAAAGATTTCATAAAATTCAGCAGCCATCCCTAATAAGAATTTTTAGTGAAATAGGACAAAAGGTAACTACTTAAGTATGATATAAATTATTTACCAAAGATAGAAAATGTTATGCTATATGGCCCTAAGAGAAGACTACAAGTAAGATGTCAAAGGGAGCAAGTGTTAAATGTGTATTAAAATCAGAAAATGGTTAGAGATGTGCACTGCCACCATTATTTGTAAACATTATCCTGGACTATCTAGCAAATACAGTTAAGATAGTCCAATAATTGGTATAAATATTTGAATATAAATATTTGAAAATTGCCTAGAAAATCCAAGAAGTACTCATTAAAAAAACTTCCATAATTAATAAAGAAATTTGGTAAGATGGCTAGATACAAAATAAATATATAAAAACCAGCTAGAAATGGAAATGGAAAAAAGTGCCATTCACGATAGCAACAAAAACTATAAAAGACTTTTAAGAATAAACTTCACATAAAAGTACAATATAAATTCTTATACGTTTATAGTAATAAAACTATAAAATCTGATTGAAGGACCTAAAACAAGATCTAGACAAATTGGAAGAACTATCTCGCTCTTGGATGACAAGATTTGATGTAAGAAAAATATCAGTTCTCCCATAAGTATTATATAAATCTAATGCAATTTCAATAAGAACCCCAATTATTTTGGATTGGATAAAATGATCTTGGAGTTCATTTGTTTATATGGAAAAATAAATGTCAAGAAAAATATGAAAAGTAACAGTTGACTTGTATGAAAAATAACAGTTGACTTGCTTTACCAAATATTTAAAAAATATTGAAGAGTAAATCTATGGTTTTGGAATAGGAATAGATAAACCAGAGTGGAATAAATGGTCCATAATAGATCCGTGTATATGGTGATTTAATATATAACAAAATTGATATTTCAATTCCATGAGGGAAAAGGATGGTTTATTTAATAAATGATTCAGGTACAAGTAGCTATCCATTGGGAGGACAAAAAACATCAACACTTCCTTACCCCATATACACAAATAAATTCCATTTTAAAAAAGAATAAATCCTTAGAAGAAAATTTAGGACAATAAATGTATAACCTTTGAGTTGCAGAGAGTTTTTAACTAACTCAAGAAACCTAGAGGTGATTAAGGAAAACGAAAGATCTATTTGATTTCATAAATTTTTTAATGCTTCAATAGCAATAGCGACCAGAAAGTCAAAAGACAAAAAAGAGAGATCTGACAGATAGTTAATAGCTATCATACTAAAGCTCTTACTAATTGGTAAGAAAAAGGCATACAACCAATAGAAAAATAAACAAAGCAAAGGAATAGGTAATTCACAAAAGAGCAAATCTAAACGTCCAGTAATTATATGTAGAGGCTCAGTATCACTACCACCAGCAAAAGTAACTATGAAAGATCACTTATCACTGAAGTGGCAAAACCTAGAAACGTTAACATCCATTGCTGGCTGCGATGCAGGAGAAAAGATGCTCATGCAACGCTGATGGAGAAAATGAGAATACTTAACAATCTTTTTTTGAAATGCAGCCCAGTTACAGCTATTAAAACCCCATAGAAATAAAAGCACCAATATGTAAGGATCTGTGTACCAAGATTTTGTTGTGGCATTGTTTGCAGTGGCAAAAAATAAAAGAAAGGGAATGTCTGTCATTACAAGAATGATCATCCATACTATGGAATGTTATACAACCTTTAAAAATAATTTGTTAGATTTGCAAGAATTAACTTGGAGAGATTGCCATAGTGTGTTATTAAGAGAGAGGCAAGATGTGGAGAAGCATAATATGAAGCTACAATGACAGCCCCACCCCATATACATGTGTATATATGCTTTTATGTGATTATATGAGGACAGAGAAAGGAATGGAAGAATATCATTAAATTGTTAACATTTGTCGGGACTGGTGAGATCTACTCCTACACTAACTGAAGCCACGGTAATAACAGCGTGAATGGTAATGACTCATTTTTTAAAAGAAGGTAAAATTTTTATGCTAAAAGTGAAAAAAAGTAGATACAAGATTATAGGTAGACTCCACTAACGATTATGTAAATCACTCAAGAGAAAAAAAGACTAGCAGGTAATAAAACTAAATGATCGTAATGGTTATTTAAGTAGAAGTATAGATGTGTTTTTTTCCTCTGTATTTTCCAAAATTTCTCTAATGCAGTTTTGTTGCTTTTGTAATTAAATAAAAAAAATTCCTAATTTAGTTTCTATCAATCATGAACCTTTCATTATGTCTTGAAATCAGTGACCATGTGATACATACGTGAGCTTGATGATGCCCTAGCTCTGAAAATGTGTACCTTTTAATTTTACTTAATGATATACCCTGGAGATTCTCTCGTTTTCAATTAGTTGTACATTAGATAAGTAAATCCCCAGGAATTATCTTTAAAAATCTTATGAAAATATAGCTTTACATATTTCAAGATTTTTTTTTCAAATTGTAGGACAAATCACTTCTAACAATAATTTTCTAAGTTGTGTGCATTACATTCCTTCCTGGCTCCAGACCTCAGTTACTTCACTATAAATGAAGATGTCAGATAAAATAATTTTCTCAGAGCCTTCTAACATTCTGTGATGTAATTATATTTACCATGGAATGTATTAGACAGAAAATAATTCAACAATTGCTAAGAAAAAGAAAACTTCCATCTTTGGTAATGCTTTTATCAGCTTTGAAAAGAGCTTCAGATGGCTAGAGAAGATACCCTTAATTGACATAACTTTCATGCTTGTATGAAAAATGTGGAAGATTCCAAACAATGTATGGCCTAGATTTTGGGGGCTTTTTTTATACTCTTCACATGTAACTCTGTATAATTTCTTCATCTCTGTGCGCCTTCCCACCCCTGCCAATTTATTATTTTGCTTTATAGGCCTCAGTTTGTTTGGCATTAAAACATGAGCAAAATGTTTTAAGTCAGCTTTATTGAGGTATAATTTACATATGATAAAATGTACTCAATTAAAATATGCATTTTGAAGAGTTTAGACAAATTTATGCACCTGTATACCACTATCACAATTAAGCAATAGAACATTTACATCGCCCTAAATAGTTCCCTGTGTGGGGCATTTGATAAGCATCTCCTGGGTACAAAGGAGTCTACCAGATACTGAAAGTGGGGACAAGACCATCAAGGAACTTACTCTTCAATGAAATAGAAACAGATGTATTGGCTGTCATACTTGCTCAAGTTTTTTTCTTCTTTAGATAATTTTCCCAATCTATGGCCTGCTAATAAAATTGGTAGGTCTAAATTAATGGGTTTAACCCAAAAGAGAATGTAGCATATTGAAAACTACTATCAGTATGAATTTCATACTTATTCACAAAATGATATTTACCTTTAAGTCTTAAGCAAAATAGTTACTCAACTTAGCATTTTTAGTCTTCTAAAATCACATAAACCCCAAGTTGCCTTCAAAAGCTGTGTTCATTTTAATTTTTGAAGTTTACACATCAAGTAAGTCCAGTTATTTTGCCAATTCTATCTGCTATCTGTTCCTTTTGATTTCAATTGACAGGTCCAGGGAAGACGGGGTGGCCTGATCCAGAGACAATGATGATGCAAAGTTGAGGAATAAGTTGGAGGAAAGAAGCAACCGGCACCATGGAAAAAACCAAAACAAAGCAAGGTTAGATTTTTCCTGTGTTTTGCCTTAGGATTCAGGATTCAAGAAATGTAGTTTTAGAAATGTAGGTCTTCAGACTTAATGGTCTGACTGAGACTGGAGGAACCCCAGAAAGCCTGGCCCCTGGATTCTCTATCAGCCCAGAACTAAAACAATTTCTGAGGCCAACTCTTCAGACAGGGATTGGACTGGACTGTGGGGCATAGAGTGATACTTGTGAGGAGTGTGCCTCTTAGCTCAAGTAGATACAAGAGACTCAATGGGCAGCTTCTGTCCGGAGGTGAGATGGGAAGGCAGAGAGGGTTAGGAGCTGGTTGAATGGACATGGGGAATTATGGGTGGAAGGGAGGAGTGTGCTGTCATAGTATGGGGAGAGCAATTAGAGTCACATAACAATGTATGTACAAATTTCTGTACAGGAAAAAATAAAATTAAAAACAAAACAAAAAGAGAAATGTAGGTATTGCGAATATCTCAAAACTTGACAATATGTTAACTTGACTATTTTCATTTCCCTATCATCGTTTGGAGCCCTGGTGGTGCAGTAGTTAAGAGATGGGCAGCAGTTTGAATTCACCAGCTGCTCCTTGGGCAGTTCTACTCTGTCCCATAGAGTCTCTATGAGTTGAAATCAACTCCACAGCAATGAGTTTATCATCATATGTTGACCATGAAGAGAACAGACTCGGTGCTGGAGAAGTGGAAAATGCTATCTATATAATCTGGTCTGAGTAGTTACCTTATTTTTCTTAGCAATAATGTTAAGACCGTCTCAAATAATCCAAGATTCAGATTCAACTAATAAACGTCAAACATCTTTCTAGGCTAGGCTGATTCTTAAGTGATTTCTCATTAATTTTTACGGCAACCATATATAAGTAGGGCCTGTTAGCATATCCATTTTACAGATGAGGTAACAGTTATAGAGAAGTCAAGCCACAGCTATAAAGTGGCAAATTTAGATCTGGGAGCCTGGTCTCTGTTCCCAAGTCCTGGCTTTTCCCATTACACCGAAGTGCTAGGACATAGTATTAAATGGGTTAAATAATTTTTACTCAAACTTGTGCAAAGAGTTTTGGTGATCTCAAAGCATCTAGATTTTTTAGGGACAGCCCTCTGTGTGTGTAAGTTCTGGACTGAGGTTATGTATTAATTACAAACTTAACACACTGAGACTGGTTCCTCTAAGGAGGAGTTTCCTGTACCAGCATGCCTTAGGAGAACAGTATGCACACCCATACAGCCAGATGTTTGCAACCAGAGTTTTCAGCTATAAACTGGTTGATTGCACACAATGTGACACAACAGAGATGTAGCTAAATGGATGAACAATAAGCTCAATGTTTTACATGGGTTTCCTTATCTTCATGGCCAACAAATGTCGTTCTGAAAGGTACATTCTAGACCAATCTTTGTTCTCTCTTGGTAGTGAATGGTGTCTCCCAGTCTTTACTGTTGCCAGTACTGTTTTCCTCCTGCCTGTATCATTCCCAGAACCTTTCCATTGGCAATTCCCTTCTACCTGCCCTCTTGCCCAGGAGGACAAGGTACCCTTAGCTGATCTTATAGTGATAGGAGGGCAGAGTTCAGAAGTTTGGAAAGGATCAGAGGTAGGAACAGTAAGGGACAATTTATTCAGGCTTCCTGAGAACAGTAGGATGACAACTGGGCAGCATTTCTGACTCTAGAACTTTCCCTTCAGGTAAACTGCAGTCAGCCCCAGGTATATGAGGGAGGTATTTCATGGCTATTAAAAAAGAAAAGAAAAACAACCCATTGCCATCGAATATATCAGGCAAATATGATTTGGTCATTAAGATGTGAATATAAAAACCACCTACGCCATCTTATTTTTTTGTTCTTCTTGAATCATTTGTTTCCTGTCATGCAGGCACAGATATAGGATCCTACAGGTTCCCTTATTCCCTGTATGTATCTGAAGAGGATAGGGACAGATTGAGTTGTGTTGATTAAACAAAGCTCTTTTCTCCACAGGAGAGAATGAACATATGCCAATGAATAATCCTTCCACACAAATTTACCAGGTAAAGACAAATAGATTGTTTTGACTGCTTCTATGTGTAATAACAATGACTATCCTTTATGTGTAGAGTTGTTTATAGCTCACAAGTGTTTCTGCATATGTCATTGAATTTATTCTCTTATCAAGACTGTGAGATAGGCAGAGCAGCGAGCACCATTCACATTGTACTTTTGAGGAAACTGATTATTGAAGGACGAATTATCCAGTTTACAAACTGCAATCTCCCCACCTCAAACTCTGCTTTTCTTGCCTGTTTCTATGGCCATTACATTGCACAATAAAATTCCTATCAGAGAGGAGAGAGCAAAATCTATTTTTGCTATTTTAGCAGGGAGAATTGAGAATGGCAAGGGGGTTAACGTTTGAAAATGTTCAAATATGGTGATAGAAAAAAATTTTAAAGTGTGTTTTTAACCATGGGGCTAATTTAATTCACAAGGAAGGTAAAAGTTATACCAAACATTATATAGTATCTTTCCTATAAGGGTCACATTGGGCTGCTTTGGCTCTCAAGATAGTACTTACTGGGCTTCTGTCTTCCCACTGTAAATTTAAAGTAAATGCCAGTCCTTAAAAATCATGGACGTTTACTCTGACAAAATTGGTAATATAAAAGTAGCTTGGGCTAGGGAAACCCATGCTCCTCTCTGGAGTTAAGGCAGTGCCATCTAGAATAAAAGAGAAGGAAGAAAGAATTTACAAGGCTTGGTGGGAGTTGGGAGAAAGGGTGATTTCAAAGGTGGCTCTAAAGTATTGAGCCCTAGTAACTAGAAAAAAGAGTGGTCTTCAGAATGGAAATATAGGAATCCAGAGGAGCAGCCAGTGTGGGGGAAATGCTGTTTAGGCTTGTTTAGTTTAAGTGACAATCAAGCAGAATTAATAGTTAGTTCCCAGAAATATCAGGCAAGAGATCGTGGCTATGGGCCCAATTAGGGCAAGCCAGCTCAGGACCCTGAAAACTTTTTTAGCCATACTGCTTCTACACTTAGACTGGCAATGGGAAGGATGGAGGAAGGAGTCTCATTTCAATTGGTGTCATATTTATTGAGCTACTACCATGTGCAAGGTCTACTGCTTGGCCCAATGGGAGATAAAACAGATGACATTCTTGTTGATTTTTAAGTGTCCACAACCTAGAAAACACATAAAATAAATATCTCATACAAGGTAGACTGCTGAAAGAATTACAACAAAGGCATTGATAAAATTCTATGGGATATGGGGGGTGGGGGCAGTAGGAGGGATGAATTAATATTGAATGGAGGATTTGAACCAGGCATTTAAGGGCAAGTTGGACATTTGGTAAGTGGATACGAGGGAAGGATATTTCAGACAGACGGACCAGCTTGAACAAAGTTCTGGAAGCAGGAGTGGGTCTTCTCTCAGTGCCGATTGGATGTCTCCCTTGTCCAAGACCTCCAAATACCTTCCCTGCCCACCTCTCCTGTTCATGTCTGACCTGCGTATGACATTTGATGAGGATGGGTGCATGTTTAAACTCACGTATGATTTAAAGTCTATTAAAGATTTTATGTAGGTCACTGCCTGAATGTTGGCTAAATATAGCTATAAGAAGGTGACCTCATTATTTTATTATAACACAAATCCAAATACATCTGTTCACAGTGGAACAAATGAAGCAGTGGGAATGAAGTGGGTCTGTATGACCTCTGCGATACTATCATTATAACCCAACCCTGTTTTAAAAGAATGCTTCCTAGGCCCTAGTATGTTTACTCCAAGCAACATGTAACCAAATGAAGAAAGAAAAGAAGTAAAGAAAGAAGAGGAAGTGGGAGGAGGGAAATGTGGAGGGGTTAACTATAATAGGATCTAATCTATGCTAGAAGGGAAAGTATCTGAAGCAAAATCTGAAATTTCAGCCATTCTCTTATCTCTTTATTCGTTTTCTTGATAACTCATTCTATTCTGACATTACAGTATATATTACCTTGTTTATTTTCTTATTGTCTGTCTACTCCACTAGAATGTAAGCTCCAAGGGCAGGGGCTTAGTTCATTGTGCTCTCAGTTGTACTCTCAGCAGAAAGTATAGTGCCTGGCATATAGTATACATTTAATAAATATTAAATGAATATCTGCAAGATGTGTATATTGCTTTGAGCCAAGAGGTTTGATGGAATCATTCAGTCTCTTGCCAAAAAGGTGCTGGGAAAATTGTCTGGTTTTTCTTTTCAGGGGGAGAAGAGATCGTCACTTCATACCCTAGTCAAAATAAAATCCTAAATGGATTAAACAGTTAAATAGAAAAAAAACCAAAACTATAAAAGTTTAAAATAAGTGAATTTTTTTTTCCATCCTTTGATGTGAAATGTGGAACAAGTCTCAAAGGAAAGGGTTATCTCTACCCTCTCAGTTCGTTCCAGGTAGAATTACCACCAGAACAGGTGAATCAGTATGGATACACCAACTACAGCTAGGTTTGCAGGCTCAGTATATTCCATTTCATTTGAACCCAAGCCTGTTCCCTTGTTCTCTCATCCTTTGCTCACTGTACATACCCCTCTCATAGTCCCCTTCAATCTCATTTACAAAGTCAGGTTGTGTTGCTTCAGCCTTGATTACTTCACCTTCATATGGATTGTTTAAAAATTATGATTCCATTAATATGAGGAGGGGGTTCCACAACTAAAGTAGCAGACGTGGTAACTGCACTATTGAGTCCCAGGCCAACCCTCACACTAATGATGTGAACTCCAGCTGTGCTTTTAGTTCACTTGTGGTCTTAAGAATGCAAACCCTGCAGCTTCCTCTACTTTTATTACTTGTGTTTTCTGTATCTTATTGCCCAAGACATGTTTTTCTAAATCTACTAATTTAGGACATTACATATCATAGAAAATATTTCCAAAATCATGCAGCTATATTATTATAACTTTTCAAACCCTCTGGTCAAAATATGTTTTGTATATTTATTAATTAATTGAATACATTACTTTCCTTCAATATAATAGATTTCCCTTTAGGTCAATACAACACAACATCCTCTGACTTAGTAATTTCATATTTAGGTATTTGTCCTCAGGAAATACTCTGAAATACATGCATATCTTTCAGTAAAAAGCATTATATGACAGCAGTATTTATAATATTGAAAAATTACAAACAATATAAATTTACAACAAAAGTAAACAGGTAGGTAAATTCTGGCATACCCGTAAGATGGAATATTATATAACCATTAAAAATAGATACTTAGAAAAAATTTTGAAGGGTATTGGAAAGGGCTTATGAGAATGTTAGGCAACAAAGGCGGGGGGCAGAATCAAAATGTATCTGTAATGTGATTTCAACCATATAGATGTCAACATTCATATGTACAGAACAAAATAGAAGGAATTACACCAAAATATTAATGGTTATGTTGAAGTAATGAGATTTAAGGTCATTCTCTTTTTTCTTCTTTCTTTTTCTCTGTAATGAAAATAATTTTGAGAAATAAGTCATGTGTCAAAAAGACTTCTAATTGAAAAATGATGGGAACCAGACCTACAGTAATAGGTTTCATCATCAAAACTGCCATTGAAAGTTTTCTAGGATTCGTAAGCCCTGTTTCAGCTTCACTCTCCCTTTGCCATTGATGGATATTCTACCACCAGAGAAGTTAACTCTGCCAGGCCTGTGGTGCATCGGGGACCAATGAGATAAATTTCCGGCATACCAAGCCTCACATCAGCTTCACTAGGGCCCTGTAGGGATGACATTAAGGTCAACTTCTGCAGGAGGTATAAAGGAGTGCATTTGGGAAATTTACTCTTGACTGTTCAAATTACTTACTGCACACTTGTGATTTAAATCATTACATTTCTGGGGATTAATAAAGACACCTAAAGTTAGGAAGATGGAAGCTGGCAGAAGGATCACGTTTCTTCTGCAGTGACCATGGTTTGGGGGAAAACAAAGTAATTACCTGAACATCCTTGCCATCATGTTCTAGTTCAAAACATCTGGGCTTTTGCTCTTGTAGAGGCTTTAGTCAAATGTCATGGGAATTTGACCTGCCTTGTGGAGGTTTCCCAAACCTTGATGTTTACGACTTTGCAGAATTCCTAAGGTGCAGGCCTAGTCCCCTGCTTCATATTAGCCACCTAACATTGGTAATGGAAACTAAGGAAGAGAGACTGTGCATTAAAAGAAAGTTGGAATATATGAAAATTTAGTTTGAGACCTGAGGGGTCTTTGGTGAAAAAAATTGGAAGACACTGACTAAAATTCATCTTAAGAAGAGTTAAGAAGCCAAGAGAGCAAAGAAAAGTGAGAGACGAATTAAGAGCAGGAAATAGGAAGAATTCGGACTCCTCTCCCCTGTTTCTTTGAGCGTAAGATGCCCTCTGTGGTACCCTAGGCTTCGAAGTACAAGTCTTCCCTGAATCTACCTCCAGTGGGAGCCCGCCTCCAGCGGCAGGATGGAGGGATCATAACCTCTCTAGAACAGCTTCATGAAAAAATCAACGAGATGAGGAACGTGTTCAACTCGCTGGAGAACAAGGTAGACACCCATTTCTAATCCTTGGGGTGGGCTGTGGGCTGTCAAATAAGAAAGGTGAAGAAAGTGTATGGAAGAGATGTTAAGACCTTATCTTCAGAGTATTTTATATTCACAAGGGAGTGGCCAGGTTGGTATTGGAAAGCCAGTCTGTAGGAGCTAAAGATATTAAGAGCCCAAGCATCTTTTAAGTAACATACTGTTTCAGGTGCGTGATTGTGCTCATGATGGCTTCCCTTCCCTGACTGGTCAGTGGTTGTGAAGCTGTTTATAAAGCAATAGTGTTACTTCAGTGGCAGGTATCCCAGCAGCTCAAACTAATATTTGAGAAGGAAATGGGGCTCGTAGCTCAAAATGGTTTCAGAATTCTCAGAGTCTCTATATTAACCTGGCTGTTAGAGAAAAAAACATCAATAGTTCTTAATTTTTAGAGTTGGGCTTCTACAGATGAAGAAAGGTCCTTTCCCTTGGGACTTTGCTGCTGTCATTTGGCTCCTGGGGAAAACTCCACACATCCACCTAAGGGAGCAGTGATAATGAAACCTATTTCTGTCAGATAGTGGTTCCCTTTCTTTTCCCAGCAATTGAAAGTGGCCTTTTGAGCACCTGAGTGAATGTCAGGGTTTCCTTCTTTCAATTTTCAAACTTGCATACATTTTCTTTTGGCATTATATAGTCATCAATTTCATTTACTTTGTTGACAGAGGAAGAATTTACATAATGAACATTGCCAGATCAGAAAGTAGTTGATCTGGTGATAGTCCATCACGATGACTGAATCAGGACAAGTGTCGAAATCCACAACTAAGATGAACTAAAAATAAAAATGATTGGAAAGAAAAACAGATTGCTTATGTTGTTTCCTAGTCCCTGCTACTTTCATGTCTTCCAGCTTCAAACACTTGACAGGTTCTGCTTTTTTCCTTAGAATGATCTCTTTAGTTCCTCTTATTTCTCCCAACTACCAGCCCTAGAAAGAAATTGTTTGTGAAGCATAGTGAACCACAAAACCCTATATTAAAAAAAACAAATAATAGAAACTAACAACACAATAAAAAAAAAAAAATAGTGATGTTGGACACTAAGTCATTTTAAGTGGAAGGTGCCATTGCAAGTTGGGACCATTTAGATGACCAGATTCAGATATTGTTTAGAAATACACATTTGAAGTAATGTTAATAATACCAGTTTTCATTCCTTTCAAACAAGGATACTGGTTGATTATTTTCAATTACAGAAGAAACCTTCTCAAAATCTCTGTTGTAAAAGAGAGATCTGAAGCTAAGAGTTCCTCTGCTAGTAGGGTATAAAATAAATGTCAGCAAATATTAATGTTATTATTACCTTATTGTTATTATTAACTTACTGTCTTGAAAATGCTTTTTTCATTTGTTCAATAAATGAAACCGAACTTTAGAAGCGTTCCATTTTCTCCACATTTCAATCTGTGCTTAACTTTTTGATATGCAACTTAAGGGGGAAGAAAAATGAAAATTTCTTGAACACCGTTTATGTATCAAGCATGTGCTGTGCCAGTAGGCACCTTACCTATATTTACTCTTTGAATTCTTATGATGGCCCTGTGAAATAAGTATTATTCTAGATATTTTATAGATGGGAAAACTGCTTCAAAGAGGTTAACCAACTTGCCTTATAGGAGAGAACTAGGATTTGAATCTTGGTTTGTCTGATTCCATAATTGACACCACTTACTTCATAGTGCGCCCTAGTGGTGTGATGGTTAAGAGCTTGGCTGCTAAGCAAAAAGGTCGGCAGTTTGAATCCACCAGCTGCTCCTTGGAAACCCTATGGGGCAGTTCTGCTTTGTCCTATAGGGTCGTTATGAGTCAGAATCAACTCAACAGCAGTCGGTTTGGTTTTTGGTTTTCTTGATGTGGAAGTTGACAATGAAATTCCAGTGTGTGCACTCCTGCACTGCCAGTCTTGACCAGTGAAGATGATTCACATGACTATCAACAACATACTGAGCTCCTGCCATTGTAGATATTTCCATGCCTTACTTACAGACTGAAGCCCGCTGCTGTTTAAAATGCGATTATCTCCTTTTCTGTAATGTCATGCAAGAATATCTTAAAATCTCCTCCCTTTCAAAGAGATTCTCAGGTATACTTAGCTATTACTCTTTTTAATCCTTTAATTTCTGAAGGGAAAAAGAATGGAATTTCTTCATCCTCTCATAATACCCAGCAAGAATATGACCCATCCCTTCTTCTTTCACAGAACTGAAGAATTCCCGGATCAAGATGGTCTTTCACATGCATATGTTGCTTTTCAAGTAAATCTCATTTTAAGCAAAGGTTTTAGATTAAATAGTAGTTTGCAGAAACACTTGTAAACTTAATTAATTGCTTTCTTTCTTATCCTTATCAAGCTTCGGTATGTGCTAGATAAAGAAGATTCCTTTTTCCCTAGGTGAATGGGGTCAACGTTGCCTTAACTGTCCAAATTTTAGTATACCATTAGATAAGGTCTGTAGATTTCCAAGAGCCTGGTTTCTCAAATAAAGAAAAGTTTAAGGGGTCAATGATGACTTTTATAATAATTTATAGCAAAGTGAATTTCCTCTTCCTGCATTATTTAGTTGCAGGCCCTGGCCTCTGAACTGAAAACTGGTTTCACAGAAGCAATGCAGGAACTGACAAGAATTCAACATGGAGAATATGCTTTGGAAGAGAAGGTTAAAAGCTGCAAGTGCTCCATGGAAGAAAAAGTTACTGAGATGAAGAATTCATTAAACTATTTCAAGGTAGCCCCCTTTTATATTTCCCTGCTGAAAACTGATTCTTGGTCTTAGTTGCACAAATAGAAAAAATTTCTTTTTCCTATAGAAGCCAAATGTAAGAATTTCCCCTCTGGCCACTCACTAGTTATCATGAAAAAAATACCTATTTTGTGTTTTACTTTTCTGGAGCTCAGTGTTCAAATTGAAGCCCTGGTGGCACAGTGGTTAAGAGCTCAGGCTGCTAATCAAAAGGTCGGCAGTTCGACTTCACCAGCTACTCCTTGGAAACCCTATGGGGCAGTTCTGCCCTGTCCTATAGCGTCGCTATGAGTCAGAATCAGCTTGACGGTGGCGAGTTTGGTTTTGGTTTGTGTTCAAATTAGAGGCCACAATAGAAGTAGATGTCGCTCATTCATTCAATCATTCGTTCATTCAACAAATATGTATTAAAAGCCTACTGTGGACTAGATATTATATTATGCATTCTTACCCCAATGTACCAGTTTAAATACACACCTATTCTTATTTCTTAGGAAGAACTGAGCAATGCCATGTCGATGATCCAGGCCATCACTTCAAAACAAGAAGAAATGCAGCAGAAAATTGAACAGCTTCAACAGGAGAAGCGAAGAGAATCTCGAAAAGTTAAAGCCAAGTGAGTGACTTACAAAAAAATTCACTACAGGTAAACTCATAGGCTATGGCTTATGCAGAGGGCACCAAGAACACCTTCCCCACTATTGGAGTATAGCTGGCTGGCCACTGTGCTCCACGGGGTCAGCATGTGATGGAGGTTATAGAGCCTAAAAAGTGGTTAATACTAAAAATAGATGGTAATTATATACATGGTAAAATTCATTTGATAATTAAAGTAAAATAAAAAGAATATAAAATGATACTTCGATTACAACTGTAAAAAAATACAAAATAACAACTAGAAAGATATATTTTAAAATAATGATTGTTGTGCCAACATAGTGGGACCACTGGTGGTTTTTTTAAATTTATTTTCTAAATTTTTCTAACGCTACTATTACTTAGCTTCTATAATTAAAAATAAATTTATCTTAAACAATGTCTCAACCAAATCAAATCAAGTAGAGTTTCACTGTTAAAAATACATGATCTTTATTATGTTTTTAATATTATCAAATATAAAATTAAAATATGGGTGTACTATTCCTGTGGCCCTGGAGAATGGGTTATGGTTTTCATTTGAAGACTTGCTGCTTCCTGGTATCTTTCAGTTGCTTTATTAAGTGAATGTAAATCATTGCAAGCAGATTGTCACCCCTGCAAACTCTATAAAGATATTGATAATAGGGGAGGCGGAACCAACATGGTGCCCTAGACAGATGCATCATGCCATCCTTCTGCAGTAAAGACGAAAAAAACTAAGTAAAACAGATACAAATGTCAGTCCCGGAACCCTAAGCATCAAATGAAGGGATAAAGAACTAAATCAAGCACCGAATGGAAGAAGAAACTGAAGGAAAACAGAGAAAGAGGAGAGACAGGGAGTGGAGGTCCCCTGCCAACTAACATGACACAGCATCACCGTCTTGGAGCACAGCCATCAACAACCCTAGACAGGGAATATGGGAAGTCAACTTCACAGAGCTCCTAACAGGAGACTGAGCACCCGGTAACCAGAAAAACACGCTTTTCCACCTCTCACCCTTCTGCGCCTTGTACTGCCTCCACCCCTCTCGATGGGCCATGCTGAGCCACCTTGGCTAAAGAGACATCACTCGGCTGCTGGCCTGGGTCCACCCCACCCTCACATGCCGGCTCCTGTTACACCATTTTTTTTCCCTTTCCTCTTTTTCTTTCTCCCTCCCACCCAGCCCATACCTCACCTTTATCCCTTCCCGCTGGGCCACGCTGCACCACCTGGGCTAGACAAGACTAGAGAGACACCAGCCTGTTGCCAGCCCGGGTCTGACCCGCCCCAACCTGCTGGATCCAGCCATGCCATTTATATATTTTTTATTTTATTATTATGATTTTCCCTTTATTCACTTTCTTTCTCCCTCCCACCTAGCCACGTACTCCACTTCTACCCCTTCCCACTGAGCTATGCCACGGCACCTTGTCTAGACAGACACGAGCCCACAGCCAGCCCAGGTCTGCTCCACCCCCACCTGCCAGCTCTAGATGTGCCATTTTTTTCTTTTATTACCTCTTCTCCTTTTCTTTCTCCCTCCCACCTGGCCCACAGCTCACTTCTACCCCTTCCCGCCTGGTCACACCATGCCACCGAGGCTAGAGAGACACTGGCCTGCCACCAGCCTGAGTCCTCCCTACCCCCACCAGCCAGCTCCTCCTGAGCCATTTTTTCTCTTTTTTTTTCCCCTTTCTTCCTTTCCTTTCTCCCTTTCACCCACCCTGCACCCCACCCCTACCTCTTCCCACTAAGCTATGACATACTACCTTGGCTAGAAAGACACTGGTCTGTCGCCAGCCCAGGTCCGCCATGCCCCCACCTGCTAGCTCCTGCCATGCCATTTTGTTTTCTTTCTTCCCTTTCTTTCTCCCTCCTACCTATCCCTGTACACTTCCTCTACCCTTTTGCAAAGGACCCGCTGCAGGTAGACAGCTACCAGCCCACCGCCCCACACTTACCAACTCCCGCGTGCCATATTTTTCTTTTAATTTTATTTATTTTTTCCCATTCGACCTTTTCTTTCTCCCTCCCACCTAGTTCCATGCCTTACCTCTACCCATTCCTGCCATGCCATGCCATGCAGCTTTTGCTAGAGAGGCACTAGCCCACCGCTACCCTGAGCCCACACCACCCCCACCTGATGGTTCCCACCATGCCATTTTTTTATTTCTTACTTTTTCCCCTTTCTACCTTTTCTTTCTCCCCTCCACCTAGCCCTGCTTGCCACCTCTACCCTTTCCCACCGAGTCTTGCTGCACTGCCGTGTGTAGAGAGCTACTGGCCCACCACTGCCCTAGTTCCCACGTGCCCCCACCCACCAGCCCCTGCCATGCCATTTTTATTTATTTAGTTAGTTTATTTATTGATTTTTGTTTATTTTTTCCCCTCCCATCTAGCCCCATAAGCCATCTCCCCACCTTCCTTCTGGGCTACACCGTACCGCCACAGCTAGAAAGCCACCAGCCTCCCACTTTCTACTTCTTACCTAGCCCCGTACACCACTCCTCCCCTTCCTGCTGGACCCCATGTCCACCCAGCCCCCACCTGTCAGCTGCCCCCTTTTTTTCTTTCTATCTCTTTTCTTTTCTTTATTCCCTCAACCTAGCCCCATACCACACCCCCTTCCCACTGGCCCTCACCATACCACCCTGGTTAGAGCGTCCCCAGCTTAGGCCTGTTGCCCCACCAGGCCTGCACTGTCCTCCTCCCACCACTCAGCTAGCTGCTGAATGGAGGGAAGTGAGCACATACACTTCCCCATCTGACACCCCAGCCTATCTGGCAAGGGGCTATGAATGCTACTACATCACTGGACCAACATCAGGAGGCAGACAGTGCCCACCCAGTATGCCCTCAGATACCTTGTGAAACCAGTATACAGTGAAGCAAGCTCGCCCTGCCTGCTGCTGCCCTGCCCACCAAGATAAGGTGGTAAGAGCTATCTTGCCCACAGACAAGCAAGCAGAAAAGCACAGCTGGCCCACCTGCCCTGCCGTATCAAAACAAAGCAAAGAAGCAGGACAAAACAAATGAACATACAATCAATCAATAAATAATACCTTAATGTCTCAGAAACAGCAAACAATATCAAAACATATAAAAAAAAGCAGGACAAGACGGCTCCAGCAAATGATCAAAATAAAGAATTAGATCACCTTTGGATAGAAGAAAAGGCAGTGGAACTACCTGATATGGAATTCAAAAGACTAATATTTAGGACTCTCCAAGAGATTAGGAAAGAGATCAAGGAAAACAGACAAAATCAAGGGAAAAAACAGACAAAATCATGGAAAACGCAGACAAAACCAACAAAAACATAGCCAAAATCAAGGAAAACACAGACAAAGCAACGGAAGAAGTAAGGAAAAATGTAAAAGAACAAAACGTCAAGATAAATAATTAGAAATCAAAGAACAGCAACTAAAAATCCAAAAGATAAACTATAAAATTTTAGAAATGGACAACTCAGTAGGAGGTTTTAAGAGCAAATTTGAAACAAAGGAAGACAGAATCAGTGAGATTGAAGACAAATCCATGGACACTACTTTGAGGAAAAAATCAGAGAAAAGGATGAATGAAAATTAAGAAAACCTAAGAATTATGTGAGACACAATCAAGAGCAAAAATTTTTGTGTGATCAGAGTTCCAGAACAGGGGAATAAAATGGAAAACACAGAAAAGATTGTTGAAAATTTGCTGGCAGAAAACTTCCCAAATATCATGAAAGATGAAAAGCTGACCATCCAAGAAGCTCAACAAACCCCTTATAGAATAGACCCCAAAAGAAAATCACCAAGACATATCATAATCACACCTGCCAAAAACCAAAGACTAAGAAAGAATCCTGGGAGAAGCTTGAGAAAAACAAAGTCACTTACAAAGGGGAAACAATAAGACTAAGCTCTGGTTACTCAGCAAAATCTATGCAGGCAAGAAGGCAATGGGATGGCATATATAAAACCTTGCAATAAAAAAGCTACCAACCAAGAATAATATATCCTGCAAAACTCTTTCTCAAATTTGATGGCAAAATTAGGGCATTTCCAGATAAACAGAAATTAAGGGAACTTGTAAAAACCAAACCAAACTTACAAGAAATATTAAAGGAAGTCCTTCAGCTAGAGAACGAACAATATCAGACAACAACTGGAGTCTAGGACACAGGACAGCATCAGCCAAATACCAACCTAAGTAAAGAACTCTCGATAATAAAACAAAGCTGAAAGACTTAAAACAGGGAAAAAGAGATGGAAATCTGTAAATGACGACAATGTCAGAACAATAAAAAGGGAAATAAACAGTGTACATATAGAACTTTCAAATGGAGAGGAAGTCAAGGAGACAGCAACTAATAAAAGACTTGTTCAAACTTAGGAAGATAAAGGGTAAATTTCAAGGTAATCGCAAAGAAAGTTAACCTACACATCAGAATAAAAAAGAAGAAAAACTTAAAGTCTCAGTAAACACAAAATCTGTCATAATGAAAGAAAAGAAAAATCCACAAACAAAAGGAACTTGGCACAGGAAAGTAAGAGGAAGAAAGAAAATGTCAGCACCACAAAAAAAGCACAACAACATGATGGCAATAAATTCATACCTATTGATAATCACACTGAATGTAAATGACTTAAATGTACCCGTAAAGAGACAGAGAGTGGCAGAATGGATAAAAAAGCATGACAGGTCAATATAGTGTCTACAAGAGACACAACTTAGACACAAAGACATAAATATTCTAAAAATCAAAGGATGGAAAGAAATACATCAAGCAAACAGTAACCAAAAAATGGCAAGAGTGGCAATACTAATCTCAGATAAAATAGCTTTCAAGGCAAAATCAGCCATAAAAGACAAGGAAGGACAATATATAATGATTAAAGGAACAATCCACTAGAAGACATAACCTTAATAAATATCTATGCACCCAACTACAGGGCTCCAAAATACATAAAACAAACTCCAACAACACTGAAAAAGGAAATAGACAGTTCCACAATAATAGTAGGAGACTTCAACACACCACTCTCGGTAAAGGACAGAATATCTAGAAAGAAACTCAACAAAGATACGGAAGATCTAAAGGCCAAAATCAAACAACTTGACCTCATAGACAGATATAGAACACTCCACTCAACAGCAGCAAAGTATACATTCTTTTCCAAAGCATACGAAACATTCTCCAGAATAGACCACATTTAAGGCCACAAAGCAACCTTCAGTAAAACTCAAAACACTGAACTAATACAAAGCATTCTCTTTGATCACAGCACCATAAAAGCAGAAATCAATAGCAGTAAGAGCAAGGAAAAAAATCAAATACATGGAAACTGATTAACAACTTGCTTATGAGTTGGAATTTACTCCATGACAACAGGTTTTAAAAACAACTGGACAGTAGAAGAAATCAAAGAGGGAATGAAAAAATTCCTAGAATCAAATGAGAATGAAAACACATAATACCAAAACCTATGGGACACACCAAAGGCAGTGCTCAGAGGCCACTTGATAGCAATAAAATGCACACATCAAAAATAAAAGAGTGGGCCCAAATCAAAACGTTAGCCCTACAACTCGAACAAACAGAAATAGAACAGTAAAAGAAGCCCTCAGGCACTAGAAGAAATTAAATAATAAAGATTAGAGGAGAAATAAATGAAATAGAGAACAGAAAAACCATAGAAAGAATCAATGAGACCAAAAGTTGGCTCTTTTGAAAGATCAACAAAATCAACAAACCACTGGCCAAACCAACAAAAGAAAAACAGGAGAGGAAGCAAATAACCCAAACAAGAAATGGGATGGGGGACACTACAACAGACCCAACTGAAATAAAAAGGATCATAACAGAATACTACGAAAAATTGTACTCCAACAATTTAAGAACGTAGAGGAAATGGAAAAATTTCTAGAAACACATTAACTATCTAAACTAACACAAGCTGAGATATAAAATCTGGACAGACTCCAACAAGAGAAGAGATTGGAGTGGTAATAAAAAAAACTCCCAAAGAAAAAAAGCTCTGGCCCAGATGGCTCCACTTTAGAATTCTACCAAACATTCAGAGAGAGCTCATGCCAGTACTACTCAAATTGTTTCAGAGCATAGAAAAAGAAGGGATACTTCCGAATTTATTCTATAAAGCCAGCATAACCCTGATGCCAAAGCCAGGCAAAGACACCACAAAAAAAATAAATAAATAAGGACCAATATATCGCATGAATATGGATGCCAATGTTCTCAACAGAATTCTAACCAATAGAATTAAGCGTCATATCAAAAAAATAATACACTACTACCAAGTGGGATTGCTACCAGGTATGCAAGGATGGTTCAACATTGGAAAATCAATCAATGTAATCCACCACATAAATAGAACAAAAGAAAAGAATCACGTGATCATCTCAATCGATGCACAGGAGGTATTTGATAAAGTCAAACACCCATTCCTGATAAAAACTTTCAGTTAAATAAGAATAGAAAGGAGATTCCTCAACATAATAAAGGGCATCTATACAAAACCAACAGCCAACATCATTCTCAATGGAGAGATGCTGAAAGCATTCCTTCTGAGAATGGGAACAAGACAAGGATGCCTTTTATCACCACTCCTATTTAACATTGTGCTAGAAGTCCTAGCTAGAGCAATAAGGCAAGAAAAAGAAATAAAGGGCATTCACATTGGAAAGGAAGAAATAAAACTGTCCCTATTCGCAGATGATATGATCCTATACATAGAGAACCCCAAAGATTCCACAAAAAAACTAATGGAACTAATAGAAAGATTCAGCAGAGTAGCAGGATATAAGATCAACATACAAAAATCAGTTGGATTCCTATACACTAGCAAACAGAACTTGGCAAAAAAAGTCAGGAAAACAATACCATTTATAATAGCCCCTAAAAAAACAAAATACTTAGTAATAAATCTAACCCATGACTTAAAAGACCTATACAAAGAAAAGTACAAAACACTATTGCAAGAAACCAAAAGAGACCTACATAAATGGAAAAACACACCATGCTTGTTAGGATAGGAAGACTCCATATTGTGAAAATGTCAGTTCTACCCAAAGCAATCTGAAGATGTAATGCAATCACAATCCAAATGCCAACAGCATTCTTTAAGGAGATGGAAAAATGAATTATCAACATTATATGCAAAGGAAAGTGGCCACAGATAAGCAAAGCATTATTGAAGAAAAAGAACAAAGTAGGAGGCCTCACACTACCTGATGTCAGAACCTCCTATACAGCCATTGTAGTCAAAACAGCCTGGTACTGGTACAAACACTGACATGTAGACCAACAGAACAGAATCGAGAACCCAGATGTAAATCCATTCACCTGTGGTCAGCTGATCTTTGACAAAAGACTGAAGTCCATTGAATGGGGAAAAGACAGTTTTTGTAACAAACAGTGCTGGCAAAACTGGATGTCTGTCTGCAACAAAAATGAAACAGGACCCATACCTCACATCATACACAAAAACTAATTCAAAATGGATCAAAGACCTAAATATAAAACCTAAAATGACAAAGATCATGGAAGAAAAAGTAGGGACAACACTAGGGGTCCTAATACATGGCATAAAGAGAGTACAAACTGTAACTAACAATGCACAAACACCAGAAGATAAATTAGATAAATGAGAGCTCCTAAAAATTGAACACTTAAGCTCACCAAAAGACTTCACCATTAGAGTAAAAAGAGAACCTACAGACTGGGAAAAAATTTTGGCCAAGACATATCTGAGAAGGTTCTCATCTCTAAAATCTGTAGAATACTTCAACACCTCAACAACAAAAGACAAATAACCCAATTAAAAAATGGGCAAAGGATATGAACAGACACTTCACCAAAGAAGACATTGAGGCGGCTAACAGACACATGAGAAAATGCTTGCGATCATTAGCCGTTAGAGAAATGCAAGTCAAAACTACAATGAGATAACATCTCACCCTGACAATACTGGCACTAATCAAAAAATCACAAAATAACAAATGTTGGAGAGGTTGTGGGGATATTGGAACTCTTAGCACTGCTGGTGGGAATGCAAAATGGTACAACCACTATGGAAAACAATATGGCACCTCCTTAAAAAGCTAGAAATAGAAATATCACATGATCTAGCAATCCCACTCTTAGAAATATACCCTAGAGAAATAAGAGTTGTCACATAAATACGTGCATATGCACATCCATGTTCATTGCAGCATTATTCACAATAGCAAAAAGATGGAACAACCTAACTGCCTAACAACAGATGAATAGATAAACCAATTATGGTACATACACACAATGGAATACTAAACAACAATAAAGAACAATGATGAATCTGCAAAGCGTCTCACAACATGGATAAATCTGGAGGGCATTATGCTGAATGAAATAAGTCAACCGCAAAAGGACAAATATTGTATGAGACCACTGTTATAAAAACTCAAGAAAATGAAGAAAACCAAAGACACAAGAAAAATATTAGTCTAAAGGACTAAAAGTCAACAGACAAAAAAACCACCTTTGATGGTTACGAGGGAGGGGAGGGGAGGGGTGGGGAGGAAATCACTAACTTGATAGTAGACAACTGTCAGCTTTGGTGAAGGGAAAGACAATACACAATATAGGGGAAGTCAGTACAACTTGACCAAGACAAAGTCATAGAAGCCTTCCAGGCACATCCAAACACCTGAGGGACTGACTTCCTGGGGCTGAGGGCTGGGGACCATGGTCTCGGGGGACATATAGGTCAATTGACATACATAGTTCATAAAGAAAATGTTCTACATCTTACTCTACTGAGTAGCGTCTGGGGTCTTAAAAGCTTGCGAGTGGCCGTCTAAGGTGTATCTATTGGTCCCATCACATTCACAGCAAAGGAAAATGAAGAAAACCAAAGACACAAGAAAAATATTAGTCTAAAGAACTAAAAGACCACATGAACTCAGCCTCCACCAACCTGAGCCCAGAGTTAGATGATGCCCAGCAACCACCACTGACCACTCTGACAAGGATCACAGTAGAGGGTCCTGGGCAGAGCAGGAGAAAAGTGTAGAACAAAATTTGAATTCACAAAGAAGGATCAGATTTACTGGTGTGACAGAGACTGGAGGAAGCCCCAAGACTGTGGCCCCCGGATGCCCTGCTAACTCAGAACCAAAGCCACTCTCCAAGTCCACCTTTCAGCCAAAGATTAGACAGGCCTATAAAACAAACAATAACACACGTGAGGAATGTGTTTCTTAGTTCAGTCAAGTATACAAGACCAAATGAGCAACATCTGCCCAAAAGCAAAGGTTGGAAGGCAGTAAGGGACAGGAAAACTAGACAAATGGACACGGGGAACCCAAGGTGGAAAGGGGGAGAGTGTTGACACATTGTGGGGATTGCAACTAATGTCACAAAACAATTTTTGCATAAAATTTTTGAATGAAAAACTAACATGCTCTGTGAACTTTCACCTAAAACACAATAAAATTAAAACAAACGAACAAGTGAAAAAAGATATTGATATTGGGGAACCCAGCAACAGAAAAATAAGGATGTAGATATTATAATTAGAAAGTAATTTCTGGATATTAAAGGATTTTTTCCTCCAGAATAGGTGATGGATTACTTTGAATGGTATGAATTGCTTGTATTTGATAATTTTTAATTCACAAAAAACAGTTGTTGCATAGAAATGTTCTGTTGAGTTGTTCTGAACTGAATCTCCCCCTAACCCATAAGGTTTTAAGACCCTAAGTGGCCTTGTCTTTGTTTTCCTTCCCTAGGAAAACTCAAAAAGAAGAACACGGGTCACAGGCTGGGCCTGTGCCAACACAAGGCAGTCCTTTCCGTTCAATCAATATCCCTGAGCCTGTTCTTCCAAATGAAGACTTCACAAACCTTTTGCCTTCTCAGGCATATGAAAAAGGTACAGTTCATAAATCATAGTGAATTAGCCAAGCATTCTCTCCTTTATTCCTAAAGCTTGGGTAATAGTAAGTATAGGCTTAAATTCTTTACTCCTTATTAAAGGAATATGACATATTGCCCAGATTTTTTCTCTTGTAACTAGAATTTAGAAGAATCCTGAGTATCTAAGAGAACAGGAGAGTCTACCCAATTTAAAAAAAAAAAAAAATTTAAAATACTAATCTGGGTACTTCTAAATTGCACATAGATTAAAAACAATTTGTTGCACAACTAATACTATACCAACCATAGGAAGAAATGTTAAAAATTATTCACTCAAATAAGTTGTTGATATTTTCCACATTCCTTCTCAATATGTCTCCCTCTGAATACACATTTTTAAAATAGCTATATTCTTAGCATAGACAAAATTGTATGTCTGATTTTTTTTTCAGCCCTAATTGTCAAGTAGTGACCTCACTGACAGTCTAATTCTGCATCTTCTTTCTCTGGAAAACCTGAGCTGTGGGCTGCAACCTTCATCAGCCACATCCCTGATAGAGAAAACATGTTTTCTAGCAATGCAGAAGAAACTGGCTTTCCAAGGAATGTCTGAGGTTCAGTGACCTGTGTTCAACTCAGTTTATAAAAACAAAAAATGTTTGCTACATCTTTGTATCCTCAACAATGTCTAACAAACCACCTTCTACACGGGAGAGACAATGTAGATAGTAAATTGTTTAGATGAATTTTCCTCTTTTTTATTGGTCTCATGTAGAAAATCTCCAAAAGATAGGCTCAAAGATGCCTCAACCAATGGTAACCTTCTCAAGGATGGGGTCAGTAGTTTTCTACCATTACAGCTTATGGAACAATTTGATTCATATATTCATAGACAATAAATGTGTCTTGAATAACTGAACACAAAATCTAAATCAAATGACTTTTAACTGGTATAACTACAAAGTACAGATTTACTTTTTTATTTTTAGTTTTTTACCCATTTCAGTAGTTATTTTACAGGCTGATTGGCACAGCCAAGTATAGCTCCCTGGATCCGTTTGGGGAGTAGGTTCACTGCAGGCAGCTATGTTTTCTCTGCTCCATGATATGGCGAACAAGACGGGAAAGGAGGATCTTGTTGGAGAAGAGGACAGGATGGCTTGCAAAGTGGAGTCAGGCCAATGCCAGTTCTAGGGCAGCTAAACACTTTCAAAGCTAAAACTCTAAAAACTATAGTATTTGCAAAGCATATTATTACACTTACTGATATTGGAAACTTTGCATCTTTAGACAATGTGTAACAGCCCTCCGGGAGAGGAATAATCACAGGATTTGCTGAATCCACTGATCTAGATGATTCCAATGCCCAAATGGATTTCAATTAGCTGTTTCATGCCAACGCCTCCTACCTTTTCTCTAAATAGACGTGCTCATAGTTTATTCTACTGAGTAGCATAAATTTGGGAATAATGTACGACAATAAGACATTCTGGATATGATTGGTGGTAACTTACATTAAAACCCATGGTGACAGTACCAAACTTTCAGAAAACATCACCTTACCCACTGTTAATGATAAAGTGGTACATTTGTTTCCTGTGGCTGCCGTAACAAATTACTACTAACTTGGCTTGAAACAACAGAAATTTATTCTCTCACAATTCTGGAGGCCAGAAATCTGAAATCAAGGTGTTGGTAGGGCCCTCTGATACCCAAGTTGTCAGTGTCCCTCTAAAGGCTCTAGAGGGAAGTCCTTTCTTGCCTCTTTCAGTTCCTGGTGGCTCCAGACGTTCCTTGGCATGTGGTTGCATGACTCCAATCTCTCCCTTGGTCTTCATATGGCCTTCTCCTGTGAGTCTGTGTCTTCTCCTCTTCTGTCTCTTGTAAGGATACTTGCCATTGAGTTTAGGACCTTCCTGAGTAATTTAGGATGATTTCATCTCAAGATCCTTAACTTAATTACATCTGCAAAGACTCTTTTTCCAAATAACATCACATTCACAGGATCCGGGAACTAGGTCCTGGTTATGCCTTTTGCGAATCACCATTCAACCCGCTACACTGCTGATCCTCAAGTTTTAGCAACTTTAAATTTGAAAGGCAATGCAGGATTAAAAAAAAAAAAGGATGCAATCCATCAGATCCAGCCCCAAGGAGGGTTGGAGAATGTGCAAATCCTATGGCCAGATACAAGGCTCTAGGAACAATTGAATAAAGAGCCATCTGGCTACCTGATAATGGTCGCTGTCACACAGGGAGTCCCCAGCCCCACCCAGAGGAGTGATAGAGTATAACATACATTTTAATTGGATCATTATCGCTGTTATCATTTTTACCATCATCATCACCACAAATACTATCATAGTTAAACAATAATTACTTACTGCGTGACAAGTACCATTTTAAGTAGTTTACATATACTAACTGATGGAATTCTTACAGTAATCATATGAGGTAAATTCCACTATTATGTCTTTTACAGGTGAGAATATAGCACTAGCCACACAATACTGTAATTTTCTTTTTTTACTGCTCTGTCTTCTCCACTAAACTATAAAATCTGCAACTCTTTCAACAGTGTCTGGCACTTAGAAAGTGCTCAATCCATGCAAACAGAATGAACACTGAATGAAAGTTTTCCTTTCTCTGCAGCCCAAGAATCCAGATCCCTTCATGTAGGAGATAGTAATGTGAAGGGAATGATGGGCCCTGGTAAGTGACTCTTATGTGAGTTTTCTTCCAGTAATTCTTCCCATTCTCTTCTTTGACTTTTCCTGTTTCTACTCCCTCAGTCCCAAACCAGGCAAAGTAAAGCCAGCCTCATGGTTACTATGCTTCCAGGATGTGTGCTGGAGTAGGTCAGCTACTCAATGAAAGCCAAAGAGAAAGAAGGCCGCGGAAGTTTTAGACAAAACCAGTATTCTTGGTTCTTTCTGACTCATTTCAGTTACCAGTGAATTAACATTTACTTAGAAGTCACAGGTGTACGTAGCATGACATAAATTTTCCATGGGCCACACAGTTTAAAGTTTATTTAACAGTTATTTACTTAGTAGACTATTCATCTGAATTTTATAAATTGTTTTCATCTTCCCTCCTTCTTCCCTCCCTCTCTTTCTCTTTCCTTTCTGCAAATTACCATCATCAGGTCAAAGGAGGACAAATTACAAAAGAAGACATTGTTTTGGACACCCTTTCTCCTCCTGTTTCTGTACTTTTTTCCCAATAGTGCTCCAAGCACCTAGTGTGCTTATCTGAAAGGAAGCAGATATGAGGAGTCAGTACATATTACTATAAATAAGTTATATGATTTTATACATTTTTTAAAACACCTTACTTATATGTGCATAGTAATAGAGGATATATTTTGTTGTTGTTAGCTGCCATCGAGTTGAGTGGGCCCTAACTCATAGTGACCCCAAACACAATGGGATTAGACTGTTGTGATCCATTGATTTTTTTATTGGCTGATTTTTGGAAGTAGATTGTCAGGCCTTTCTTCCTAGTCCACCTTAGTCTGGAAGCTCCACTGAAACTTGTTCAGCAAAGTCTCCACTGACAGATGAGTGGTGGTTGCACATGAGGTACCCTGACTGGGTATTGAACCAGGGTTTTTCCCATGGAAGGAGAGAATTCTACCACAGAATCACCACTGCCCCCAAAAGCGCTTATAGACACCAGATATATACTCTACTACCCTTGCAGCTATGGAAACTGTTAATATTTTATTGGTGTATTTGGGACAGGCTACTATTAATCCTCAGTATTTAGTTGTATCCAAACAGGGGCATTATAGTTAAGATTTAGTAACAAATTTTTCCCCCCAAAAGTCAGACCTTGATAGTGACTGTTATTTTTCAGGAGTGAACCCGACAGCTCCAGAAGCAGAAGAAAACCTGAAGTCTTGCCTCTCGGCAGATATCCAGTCCAAGGGCCATCTCCCCTCTGGTGTGTGGAGGCAGCCTAAGGATGCCAAAGAATGGGGTGAAGAATATGTCACAAAAGACCACCCGGATAAACTCAAGGAAGTTGGCCAGGGCAGACACAGCTCTTTGGAAAACGTTTTATGTGAAACGTCTTTAGCTGGTAAGTCCCAAGGGATAATGTAAGCTGAAATTTTGAAGGACAGGATGCACCGGGGCTCTAGAATACTGGCAATTTAGAGATTCAGTGGACATATGAGACCACTAGTCTCTGATTTCCTTTTCAAATAAAGAAACTAAAGCCTGTAGAGATGAAGGAGCTCACCTAAACTCATCTGGCTGGTTGGGACTACCACCTTGATTCTGGGTATTCATGACAACGAATAATGGAATGCTTTGGGGTAAAAAAGGCATAAAATTGGTTGAGAAGAGGCAGCATTTTGTGAGCTATTTAGTCAGTGATGGCGAATCTTCAATATTTGAATCTTTTATCAGTAGTCTACCACCAATAACCAATGATCATGAAGATGGCACAGGACTGGGCAACATGTTATTCTTTTGTACATGGGGTTGTCTTGAGTCAGAGTCAACTTGACAACAACTAACTACCAAAATATCAAACACATCAACAGGGTCCCTCCTGCTTTTCCTTCCCTTCTTCTTTTCCTTCATATCGTAAATTGCTACAGAGCATTTACGATGTATCTATTGATGAATGGCATTTCTCTTCAACTATTTTGGAGTAGGTAACTTTTTTAAAGTCATTTTTATTTTTACTATCAAATACATGCAAAATTAAACAGTACTAAATGGTTTGTTATGAAGAACACTAGTTACCACTTAAAACTTTTTGATAGGTTCTTCTGGTACTTGCTTCCATGTTTAAAAAAATGTTTTTGCTGCTATTTTGTTAATAGTACTTTATTGAGGATTAATTTACATAGAGTAAAATGCACAAAGCTTAAATTTAAGCTCATTCTCTTTTTACATATGTATACCCCCTTGTGACCACTACCCAGGTCAAGATATACAAGATTTCTTTTATCCCAGAAAGTTCCCTCATGTACCTTTCCAGTCAATATCCACCCAAAGAATCACTATTCTTACTTCTATCAGCATAAATTAGTTTTGTCTGTTCTTGAACTTCCTATAAATGGAATAATACAGTATGTACTCTTTTGTGACTGGCTTCTTTCTCTCAACTTAATGTTTTTAATATCCATCTATATTGTTTCATTTAATTCATTCAATAGTTCATCCCTTTTTATTAATTAGTAATATCCCACTGAATGAATTTACCACAGCTTGTTTATTCATCCTCCTGTTGATGGACATTTGGATTGTTTCCAGTTTGGGGCTATAATGAATAAAACTGATATGAATATTCTCATACAAGTCTTTTTTTTTTGGTGACATATTCTCCATTTCTCTTGTGTATATACTCATGAGTGGAATCACTGAGATATAGGGTAGGAATATGTTTGACTTTAAGAGAAAACATCAAGCAATTTTACAAAGGGTCTGGGCCACTTTTTACCCCTCACTGGCAACGTACAGGAGTTCCAGTTGCTTCACACCCAACGCTTAGTATCATCAGTCTTTTCAATTTTAACCATTCTGGTGGGTGTGTAGTGGTATCATATTGTACTTCTAATTTGTACTTTCCTTTGAGTAATGATATTGAGCACTTTTTCATACAGTTATTGGCCATTTGTGTATCTTCTTTTGTGAAGTGTTTGTTTAAATGCTTGACCCAATTTTAAAAATTAAGTTGTTTGTCTTTTTATTGCTAATTTGTACATTTCTTAATATATTCTGGATATTTTACTTCAGGCTGTCACTTGACTTTTCACTTTCTTAATAGTCTTTTGATGGACAGAACTTTTAAATTTTGGTGAAGTCCAACCAAAAACCAAACCTGCTGCCGTTGAGTCGATCTCGACTCATAGAGACCATATAGGACAGGCTGTAAATCTTTACAGGAGTAGACTGCCACATCTTTCTCCTGCAGGTGAAATCCAATCTATCAGTTAATTTGTTTTTTAATTTTTTCAAATAGCTTGTGACTTTTGTATCCTTTCAAGAAATTTTTTCTTACCCCAAGTTTGTGAAGATATACTCGTACATTTTCTTCAAAGATTTTTATAGTTTTAACTTTAACATTTAGGTTCATGATCTATCTTGAATTAATGTTGATGTATGGTGTGAAGTAGGCATCTAGGTTCATTTTTTTCCCATATGACTATCCAGTTTTCTCAATACTATTTCTTGAAATTATCTTCCTTTCTCCATTGAATTGCATAAGGAAAGCAAAGTGATCATATATGGGTAGGCCTAATTCTGGACCCTATATCCTTTTTTATTTCGATTAGCAGACAAATGATATCTTAACAATGTTGAGTCTTCCAATCCAAGAATATAGTATATCATTAATTTTTCTCAGCAGGGTAACAGAAAATATATATTTACATTTTTTTACCCCAGAGATCTCTGCCATCCTCCTCCACTCTGGCCTGTACTGCTGTCATCCTTGGATTTCTCACTCTTCCTAGGAATTCTCTTCCTCTCTCTCCTACGTTAGATTCCTGGTTTTTCACTCTTGTGCGCCCTTTCTTGGTTTTTGATGGAGCACGTACTTGGTCTTCCAGTTGCACATACTTGGTCGATAATTTGGCTGAATATAAAGTCATTTTCCCTGATAATTTTAAAGTAATTGTTCCGTTGTCTTCTAGCTTCCAATGCTGCCATTGGGAAGTTCAATAATATTCTGATCCCAAAGTTTGTGTACGTTGTCTGATTTTTCTCTCTGGTAACTTCTACGGTCTTTTTTATATCCCTGGTGTGCTTAACTTTCACAGTGATGTGGCTTGTCTCACAATGATATGGAAGTCTTTTTCATTAATTATGCTGAGCACTCAATAGGCCCTTTTCTCTGAAATACATGTCCTGGGATTTTTTTTTCTTGTTATTAATTTGATAATATCTTCTCATCCGTTTTCTCCGAAATTTGGTAATTTCTCTGGTAATTTGATATTGGATCTCCTGGACTGATTTTCTTAACTGCTACCTTTTTTCTTCTATTATTGTTCACTGTCTGTTTCTTCTCCTTTTCCTCTTCCTTTCCTCCTCCTTCTTTCACTTTCTCCTTTTTTATTCAACTTTTTATTTTGAACGAATTGTAGATGCACATACAGTTGTAAGAAATAATGCAGAGAGATCCCATGCACTCTTTACCCAGCCCAACAGCACAACTAGGATATTGACATTGACAGCACGAAGGTCCAGGATCCCTGATTCCCTTCTGTTGCCGTTTTATGGCCACACTCACTCCCACTCCCAGCCTTAACCTCTGGCAACCACTAATCTGTTCTCTTTTTGTATAGTTTTGTTATTCCAGGAATGTTATATAAATGGAATCACACAGTATGTAACTTTTGAGATTGGCTTTTTTCTTTTTTAAAAATAATACCTTATTGTGTTTTAGGTGAAAGTTTACATGGCAAATTAGGTCCTCCTATAACAATTTTTATACAAATGGTTCCTTGCTATTGGTTACAATTTTTACAATGTGTCAGCATTCTCATTATTTCCATTGATCTAGCTTCCTTTCCCCTCCTTGCCTTCTCATCTTTACTTTTGGGTAAATGTTAACCGTTTGGTCTCATATAGTTAATTGTATAAGGAAGCACATTACTCATGGGTGATATTGTTTATAAGCCAGTCTGTTATTTGACTGAAAGGTGACCTGCAGAAATAGCTTCAATTCCAAGTTCAAAAGGCATCTTAGGGCGATAGTCTCAGGGGTTTCTCTAGTCTCTATTGGTCCAGTAAGTCTGGACTTTTTTAGGAATTTGAGTTTTGTTCTACATTTTTCTCCCATTCTGTTCAGGACCTTTGTGTCCTGGTCAGAACAGTCTGCATCATCTTGTTCTCCTGGTCTCCGGTCAGAAGAGACTGTGGTTCATGTGAGATATTAGTCCCATGGACTAGTTTCTTCCTTCAGCCTTTGATTTCCTTCTGTCTCTTTTGCTCCATATAAGCAGAGACCAATAGTTGTATCTTAGATGGCCGCTTCCAAACTTTTAAGATCCCAGATGCTAATCACCAAACTGGGATGTAGAACATTATTTTTGTGAACTATGGTATGATATGAACTATGATATCGTCCCCTGAGACTATGGTCCCAAGCCTTTTGACCCAGTAAACCAATCCCACAAGTTATTTGGATATGTCTAGGAAGCCTCTGTAACTGTGCCCCATATGTGGTTTATTATATATGTGGATATATACGCAGCACACACAAATGCTTACCTACATATACCTACGTTGTTGTTGTTAGGTGCTGTCGAGTCAATTCTGACTCATAGCTACCCTACGTACAACAGGACGAAACATTGCCTGGTCCTGCACCATCCCCACAATTGTTGCTGTACTTGTGCCCATCGTTGCAGCTACTGTGCCAATCCATCTCATTGAGGGTCTTCCTCTCTTTCACTGATCCTCTACTTTACCAAGCATGATGTCCCTCTCCAGAAACTGGTCTGTCGTGATAATATCTCCAAAGTACGTGAAACAAAGTCTTGCCATCCTTGCTTCTAAGAAGCATTCTGGCTGTACTTCTTCCAAGAAAGATATGTTCATTCTTCTGGCAGTCCATGGTATATTCAATATTCTTTGCTAACACCATAATTCAAAGGCATCAATTCTTCTTTGGTCTTCCTTATTCATTGTCCAGCTTTCACATGCATGTAAGTCAATTGAAAACACCATGGCTTGGATGAGGCGCATCTCAGTCCTCAAAGCGACATCTTTGCTTTTTGCAGCAGAATTACCCGATGCAATACATCATTTGGTTTCTTGACTGCTGCTTCCATGGATGTTGATTGTGGATCCAAGTAAAATGAAATCCTTGACAACTTAAATCTCTTCTCCATTTATCATGATGTTGTTTATTGGCCCAGTTGTGAAGATTTTAGTTTTCTTTATGTTGAGGTGCAATCCATACTGAAGGCTGTATTCTTTGATCTTCATCAGTAAGTACTTCAGGTCCTTTTCACTTTCGGCAAGCAAAGTTGTGTCATCTGCATATAGCAGGTTGTTAATGAGTCTTCCTCCAATCCTGATGCCGCGTTCTTCTTCATATAGTCCAGGTTCTCTGATTATTTGCTCAGCATACAGATTGAATAAGTATGATAAAAGGATACAACCCTGATGCACACCTTTCCTGATTTTAAACCACGAAGTATCCCCTTGTTCTGTTCAAATGACTGCCTCTTATTCTACGTACAGGTTCTGCATAAGCACAATTAAATGTCCAGGAATTCCTATTCTTCACAATGGTGTCCATAATTTCTTATGATCCACACAGTTGAATGCTTTTGCATAGTCAATAAAACTTTCCGGTGTTCTCTGCTTTCAGCCAGGAGCCATCTGACATCAGCAATGAGTCCCTTGTTCCATGTCCCCTTCTGAATCCAGCTTGATTTTCTGGTAGTTCCCTGTTAATGTACTGCTGCAACCGTTTTTGAATTATCTTCAGCAAAATTTTACTTGTGTATGATATTAGTGATATTGATAATTTCCACATTTTGTTGGGTCACCTTTCTTTGGAATGGGTACAAATATGGATCTCTTCCAGTTGGTTGGCCAGGGAGCTGTCTTCTTGGCATAGATGGGTGAGCATCTCCAGTACTGCATCCATTTGTTGAAACATCTCAATTGGTATTCCTCAATTCCTGGAACCTTGTTTTTCTTCCATGCCTCAGTGCAGCTTGGACTTCTTCTTTCCGTACTATCAGTTCTTGATCATATGCTACCTCCTGAAATGATTGAACATCAACCAATTCTTTTTGTTACAGCGACTCTTTGTATTCCTTCTATCTTCTTTTGGTGCTTCCTGTGTCGTTCAATATTTTCCCCGTAGAATCTCTCTACATTGCAACTTGAGGCTTGAATTTTTTTCTTCAATGCTTTTAGCTTGAGAAATATAGAACATGTTCTTCCTTTTTGGTTTTCTAACCCTAGGTCTTTGCATATTTCATTATAATACTTTACTCTGTCTTCTTGAGCTGCCCTTGAAATATTCTGTTCAGCCCTTTTACTTCATTATTTCTTCCTTTTCCTTTAAATACTCTATGTTCACGAGCAAATTTCAGAGTCTCTTCTGACATCCATTTTGGTCTTTTCTTTCTTTCCTGTATTTTTAATGACCTTTTGTTTTCTTTATGTACGATGTCCTTGATGTCATCCCACAACTTGTCTGGTCTTTGACCATTAGTATTCAGTGTGTCAGATCTATTCTTGAGATGGTCTCTAAATTCAGGTGGGATATACTCAAGGTCCACCACGTGTCTGTCAGTGTGTCGTACTGTGGTGGCTTGCATATTACTGTGATACTGGAAGCTTTGCCACCAGTATTTCAAATACCAGGAGGGTCACCCTTGGTGGACAGGTTTCAGAGGAGCATCTAGATTAAGACAGGCTAGGAAGAAGGACCTGGCAGTATACTTCTGAAAAAATTAGCCAGTGAAAACCTTATGAGTAGCAGTGGAACATTGTCTGATGTAGTGCCGGAAGATGAGCCCCTCAGGTTAGAAGGCACTTAAAATACAACTGGGGAAGAGCTGCCTACTCAAAGTAAAGTTGGCCTTAATAAAATGGATGGAGTCAAGCTTTTGGGACCTTCATTTGCTGATGTGACATGACTCAAAATGAGAAGAAACAGCTACAAACATCCATTAATAAGAGGAATGTGGAATGTATGAAGTATGAATCTAGGAAAATGGGAAGTCATCAAAAATGAAATGGAATGCATAAAGATCCGTATCCTAGGCCTTGGTGAGCTGAAATGGACCGGTATTGGCCATTTTGAATCAGACATTTATATGATCTACTATGCTGGGAATGACAAATTGAAGAGGAATGGTGTCACATTCATCATCAAAAAGAACGTTTCAGAATCTATCCTGAGGTACAACACTGTCAGTGACAGGGTAATATCCATACACCTACAAGGAAGACCAGTTAATACAAATGTTATTCAAATTTATGCACAAACCACTCGGGCCAAAGACGAAGAAATTGAAGATTTTTCCAACTTATGCAGTCTGAAATTGATCAGACATGCAATCAAGACGCACTGATAATTACTGGCATTGGAATTCAAAAGTTGGAAACAAAGAAGAAGGATTGGTAGCTGGAAAATATGGCCTGGGTTACAGAAACGACACTGGAGATCGCATGATAGAATTTTGCAAGACCAATGACTTCTTCATTGCAAATGCCTTTTTTCAACAACATAAGTAGTGACTATACATGTAGACCTTGCCAGATGGAACACACAGGAATCAAATCGACTGCATCTTTGGAAAGAGACGATGGAAAAGCTCAATATCAGTCAGAACAAAGACAGGGGTCAACTGTGGAACAAACCATCTATTGCTCATATGCAAATTCAAGTTGAAGCTGAAGAAAATTTGAACAAATCCACAAGAGCCACAGTATGACATTCAGTATGTCCATCCTACCTGATTTAGAGACAATCTCAAGAGTAGATTTGATGAGTTGAACACTAATGGCTGAAGGTTAGAAGAATTGTGCAAGGACATCATACATGAAGAAAGCAAAAGGTCATTAAAAAGACAGGAAAGAAAGAAAAGACAAAAATGGATGTCAGAAGAGACTCTGAAATTTGCTCATGAACATAGAGTATTTAAAGCAAAAGGAAGAAATAATGAAGTAAAAGTGCTGAACAGAATATTTCAAAGGGCAGCTCAAGAAGACAAAGTAAAGTATTATAATGAAATGTGCAAAAATCTGGAGATAGAAAACCAAAAGAGAAGAACACCTTTGACATTTCTCAAGCTGAAAGAACTGAAGAAAAAATTCAAGCCTCAAGTCGCAGTACTGTAGGATGCTACAGGGAAAATATTAAACAACACATGAATCATCAAAAGAAGATAGAAGGAATACACAGAGTCACTGTACCAGAAAGAATTGATTGCTGGTCAGTCATTTCAGGAGGTAGCATATGATCAAGAACTGATAGTACTGAAGGAAGAAGTCCAAGCTGCACTGAAGGCATGGGGGAGAAACAAGGCTTTAGGAATTGATGCAATACCGACTAAGATGTTTCAATAAACAGATGCAGCACTGGAGGTGCTCACTTGTCTAAGCCAAGAAATTTGGAAGACAGCTCCCTGGCCAACCAACTGGAAGAGATCCATATTCGTACCCATTCCAAAGAAAGGTGACCCAACAGAATGTGGAAATTATTGAACAATATCATTAATACCATATACAAGTAAAATTTTGCTGAAGATTATTCAAAAGCAGTACATCCACAGGGAACTGCCAGAAATTCAAGCTGGATTCAGAAGAGGATATGGAACAAGGGATATCACTGCTGATGTCAGACGGATTACCTGTGTTTTATTGACGATGCAAAGGCATTTGACTGTGTGGTTTTTAAAAAATTACAGATAATATTGCAAAGAATGGGAATTCCAGAACACTTAATTGTGTTCATGAAGAACCTGTACACAGACCAAGAGGCAGTTCAAACAGAACAAGAGGATTCTGTGTGGTTTACAGTCAAGAAAGGTGTGCGTCAGGGTTGTATCTGTTCACCATACTTATTCAATCTGTATGCTGAGCAAATAATCAGAGAAGCTCGACTATGTTAAGAAGAACAGAGCATCAGGATAGGTAGAAGACTCATTAAAAATCTTCGATATGCAGATGAAACAATTTTGCTTGCTGAGAGTAAAGAGGACCTGAAGCACTTACTGATAAAGATTGAAGACTACAGCCTTCATTATGGATTTCACCTGAACATTAAAAAAAAAAAATCCTCACAACTGGACCAATAAGCAACATCGTGATAAATGGAGAAAATATTGAAGTTGTCAAGGATTTCATTTTACTTGGATCCACAATCAACATCCATGGAAGCAGCAGTCAAGAAACCAAATGATGTATTGCACTGGGTAAATCTGCTGCAAAAGACCTCTTTAAAAAGCTGTTAAAAGGCAAATATGTCACGTTATGGACTAAGGTGAGTTTGACACAAGCCATAGTGTTTTTAATCGCCTCGTATGCATGTGAAAGCAGGACAATGAATAAGGAAGACCAAAGAATTGATGCCTTTGAATTATGGTGTTTGTGAAAATATTGAATATACCATGGACTGACAGAGGAATGAACAAATCTATCTTGGAAGAAGTACAGCTATAATGCTCCTGAAAAGCAAGGAGTAGGAGACTATGTCTCACATAACTTTGGACATGTTATCAGGAGGGACCAGTTCCTACAGAAGGACATCATGCTTGGTAAAGTAGAGGGTCAGTGAAAAAGAGGAAGACCCTCAATAAGATGGATTGACACAGTGGCTGCAACAATGGGATCAAGCAGAACAATTCTTGTGAGGATGGAGAAGGACAGAACAGTGTTTTCTTCTGTCGTACATAGGGTCACAATGAGTTGGAACCGACTCAATGGCGCCTAACAACAACAACAACATACTCAAGGTCATATTTTGGCTCTCATGGCCTTGTTTTCATTTTCTTCAGCTTCAACGTACTTGCATATGAGTAGTGGATGGTCTATTCTGCAGTTGGCCCCTGGCCTTGTTCTGACTGATGATATTGAGCTTTTTCTTCCTTTCTTTCCACAGATGTAGTCAATTTGATTCCTGTGTATTCCATCTAGCAAGGTCCACATGCATAGTTGCAGTTTATGTTGCTGAAGGTTTTCTCTCTCTGTTGGTTCTGGGTGAAGGTCCTTATCATCAATCTTCCCCAATTGAGAAGCTTCTCAGTGGAGGGACACAGGGTCCAAAAGAAACGCTATTCTCCTGGCTCTTGTTTCTTGGTGGTATGAGGTCCCCCTGTCTCTGCTTGCTTCTCTCTTTTATACCTCCAAAGAGACTGGTGTAAGACAAAACCTAATCTTGTACATTGAGTCCTGCCTCATTACCGTAACTGCCTCTAATCCTTTCTCATTAACATCATAAAGGTAGGATTTACAACACAAAGGAAAATCACATCAGATGACAAAATGGTGGACAATCACACAATACTGGGAATCACGGCCTAGCCAAGTTGACACATTTTGGGGGGACACAATTTGATCCATGACAGTTGTATTAACTGATGTTCCTTGTAGGCATATGGATATTATCCTGTCACCGACAGCGTTACAGATCTTGAAATGTTCTTTTTGACAATGAATGCGACGCCATTTCTCTTCAATTTGTTATTCCCAGCATAGTAGACCATATGATCATCCAATTTAAAATGGCCAATACCGGTCTATTTCAGCTCATCGAGGCCTAGGATACGGATCTGTATGCATTCCATTTCCTTTTTGACAACTTCCAATTTTCCTACTTTATACGTTCCACATTCCTCTTATTAATGGATGTTTGCAGCTGTTTCTTCTCATTTTGAGTCATGTCACATCAGCAAATGAAGGTGCCAAAAGCTTGACTCCACTGATGCCATTATGGTCAACCCTACTTTGTGGAGGCGGCTTTTCCTAGTCGTATTTTGAGTGCCTTCCAACCCGAGGGGCTCATCTTCCTGCACTATATCAGACAATGTTTCACTGCTATTCATAAGGTTTTCACTGGCCAATATTTTTAGAAGCAGGCTGCCAGGTCTTTCTTCCTTGTCTGTCTTAGTCTGGAATCTCCACTGAAATCTGTCCACCATGGGTCACCCGGCTAGTATTTGAAATACTAGTGGCATAGCTTTCAGCATCACAGCAACATGCAAGCCACCATGGTACGATAAACTGACAGATGAGTGGTGGACTTAAAAAAAAAAAAAGAAAAGCCGTCAAGTCGATTCCAACTCATAGTGACATAGTAGAATTGCCCCACAGGGTTTCCAAGGAGTGGCTGGTGGATTCAAACTGCCAACCTTTGGTTAGCAGCCATAGCTCTTAACTAGTCCTACATAAAAAGTCAAGAATAAATATACACACAGAAAGAAACATTTTTTGATCATTACTAGGGATGGCAGGGATAGGGAGGGGGAATCACTTTCTACATAGCAGACACTTGTTACTTTTGGTTATGGGAGAGGCAATTCCAAATATGGGTGAAGTCAGCACAACTTGGCAAGGTAAATAAAGACTAAGAAGTACCTGAGAAAAAAGGGACAATTGCGGTAAATGCTATAAAATATACAATTTTGCAACAACAGTAAATACAACCCAAAAATATTTGTGTGGTTACACAGATAGATATGGATGCATATATGTGTATAGGAAGACATATGCGAGTAAATGCATGTGCATGTATAGGTGTATCTATAGGCATATAGGTGTATCTACATGCATGTATAGGTTATCTATAGACATATGCCTATAGATACACCTATACATGCATGTATTTGTGGGCCACCCAAATGTCCTCTTTGATGAAGTGTCTGTTCATGTCCTTTGCCCATTGTTTGATTGGATTGTTTTTTTGTTGTTGTTGAGTTCTTGAAGTTTTCTATATAGTTTGAAGATTAGACCCTTATCAGATACGTCATTGTCAAAGATTTTTTCCCAGTCTGTCCGTTCTCTTTTCACTCTCTTGGCAGTCTTTTGATGAGCATAAATATTTAATTTTTAGGAGGTTCCAGTTATCTAATTTATCTCCTGTCATTTGTGCATTTTTAGTTTTGTCTGATAGGCTATTTATGCTGAAAGTTATGTCCCTTAGTTTTGACCCTATGTTATTTCCAGGAACTTTATAGTTTTAGCTTTAACATTTAGGTCTTTGATCCATTTTGAGTTAGAATTTGTACATTGTGTGAGGTATGGATCCTGATTCATTTTTCTGCATATGGATATCTAATTTGCCAGCACCATTTGTTAAAGAGACTGTTTCTTCCCCATTGGATGGATTTTGACCCTTTGTCAAGGATCAGCTACCCATAGATGGATAAATTTACTTCTGGGTTCTCAACTCTATTCCGTTGGTCCATGTGTTCTTTTTTTTGATTTCCTCAACTATATTCTATCCTTTTAATTTTGCTTTTAAAAAATGTCAGAAAGGCTTTTTTTGTTTTCTTTTTTCTGATTTCGTCTCTTTTTTACTGTGTTTTAGGTGAAGTTTACAGAGCAAATTAGTTTTTCATTCAAAAATTTTACGCACAAATTGTTTTGTGACATTAGTTGCAATTCCTGTAGTGTGTCGGCACTCTCCCCCTTTCCCTTTCCACCCTGGGTTCTCCGTGTTCATTTGTCCAGTTTTCTTGTCCCTTCCTGTCTTCTTGTCTTTGCTTTTGGGCAGGTGTTGCCCATTTGGTCTTGTATACTTGATTGAACTAAGAAACACGTTCCTCACGTGCGTTGTTGTTTGTTTTACAGCCTGTCTAATCTTTGGCTGAAAGGTGAACTTCAGGAGTAGCTTCAGTTTTGAGTTAGCAGAGTGTCCAGGGGCCATAGTCTCAGGGGTTCCTCCAGTCTCTTTCAGATCAATAAGTCTGATCTTTTTTTGTGAATTTGAATTTTGTTCTACATTTTTCTCCCTCTCTATCAGGGACCCTCTATTATGATCCTTGTCAGAGTGGTCAGTGGTGGTAGTCGGGAACCATCTAGTTCTGAGCGCAGGCTGGTGGACGCTGAATTCATGTGGTCCGTTAGTCCTTTGGACTAATATTTTCCTTGTGTCTTTGGTTTTCTTCATTCTCCTTTGCTCTGAATGTGATGGGACCTATAACTGTATCTTAGATGGCTGCCCGCAAGCTTTTAAGACCCCAGACACTACTCACCAAAATAGGATGTAGAACATTTTCTTTATGAACTATTTTATGCCAATTGACTTAGATGTCCCCTAAGACTATGGTCCCCAACACTCAGCCCCAGTAACTGGGTCCCTCAAGGTGTTTGGATGTGTCTAGAAGTTTCTATGACTTTGCTTTGGTCAAGTTGTGCTGACTTCCCCTTGATTTTCTCTCTTTTTAAAATAGCACCCTGTCATTGTTAAATAGCTGGAATATTTTCTCACCTCTCTTTGAGGATGTTAATTATAGAATTTTTTAAAAGTTTTCTTTTGTTTCTTGCATTGTCTCTGTTTCTTCAGGCATTCCTTTTTCTGTTAGTTTTTTTTTTTTTTTTTTGATAGATGTGTATGTATATTTTCTTCTCTTTCTATTATGTTGAAAGCTGTCTTCAAATGTCTGAGGACCCTTGGCTAATTATTTATATATGAGAGAGGCCTTTAAAAAAAAAACCCTGAAAATTCTGTATTGGCCAAGCTTGTCAATTAGTAGGCTTCACTGTAGGATAATCAGGTAACTATTTGATAGGGGATCTCTCTATGTCAGTGTTTGTAGGTCTTTTTTTCCTCAGGCAGCAGTTGAGTTTTTCAGGTGAAAGATCTTCCAATCTCCTGCCTTGTGAGTGCAAGTCTGGCCACTAGCATTCCAGGACCTTCAGGGGAAATGAGGACGAGGGGAGTCTCACTTGTCAGTATGCAAGCTTCCTTTGAGTCCCTTTGTTTTTATTCTGGCTTCTCAACTCTGTTCTCTACTATGTCTGATGCCTTTAGCCAAGATCCTAGAGACCAGCACTTCTCTGGTTTAATTTTTTCCATTTCCCTTGAGGTGAAAGTGAGGAAAGTACTGGCATGTGGTGGCAATGGGGATCTGGAGGTCCAATTGCACCTTACATAAACACACAACGACTTCTGTTTTCAGCATTGCCCCCTTTTTGTACCTTTTGTAGCACCTGGTGCCTCCAATCCTTGAGCCTTTCTGCTTCTCAGCAGGTTTCCTACCTACTGATGGGAACACCAAGGTTTTGTGCGCTTTGGTCTGCTGAATCAATTACTGTGCCTCCATTTCACTTTCCATCTTCCAAAAACTTGCTGACATCTCTTTTTATTGCTTTCATTATCTTTTGTTGCCTTTTATTACTTTCTATCATTTTATAGGGTTTGAGGAAGGAGTGGTTAACAAAAATTCCCTCTTTGGTTTATTTTTAAAGCTAAAAGACAGACTGTGGCTCTAGAACTGCTTGAGTCGGAAAGAAAATATGTGATTAATATCTCTCTGATCCTGAAGATAAAGGCAACATTCCAAGGGTCAGATGGGAAGAGGAATTCCAAAGAGAGAAGGTATCCATGTATTCATTGCCTTTGCTTTTCAGATTAAGATTTAAGGTAAGTTGTTAATTGTTTCCACTTTGGGGATTCTGGGCTTGTAAAGAGTTCCAGAAACAGTTTTTGAAAAGAAAATAGGCAATGGTAGCAGGTAACCCCTGGTAACTCTCAAACTTAGATTTTCAGCGGTAAGAAAATGAGTGTAGTCTTGTGGGCCTTCAGAGTCCATGGAATGTCTGCTAAGAACCTGACCTGTACCAGTTGTCACTGAGTTGACTCCAACTCATGGAGATCCCATGTGTCTTAGTCATCTAGTGCTGCCATAACAGAAGTATCACAAGTGGATGGTTTTAACAAAGAGAAGTTTATTTCCTTACAGTAAAGTAGGCCAAAAGTCCAAATTCAAGGGGTCAGCTCAACAGGCAGGCTTTCTCTCTCTTGGCCTTCTCATCAGTGTTCCCCCAGACTAGGAGCTTCTCAGCGCAGGGACCCCGGTCCAAAGGACGCGCTCTGCTCCGGGCACTGCTTTCTTGATGGTATGAGGTCCTCCTGTCTCTCTGCTCACTTCTGTCTTTTATATCTCAAGAGATTGCCTCAGGACACAATCCAGTCTTGTAGATCAGGTCCTGCCTTACTAACACAACTGCCACCCATCTCCCTCATTAACATCATAGAGGCAGGTTTACAACATACAGGAAAATCACGCAGTACCAGCAATCATGGCCTAGCCAAATTGATACACACATTTTTTGGGGGACATAATTCAAACCATGACACCATGTGTGTCAGAGTAGAACTGTGCTCCATAGGGTTTTCAATGGCTGATTTTTCAGTAGATAGACCTTTCTTCCCAGATGCTTCTGGGTAGATTTGAACTTCTAACCTTTCTGTTAGCAGCCAAAAATATGAACCATTTGCACCAACCAGAGACTCATAAATGGGAAATAAATGCTACAACAAGAGAGGCATTGCTTTCTGTGTTGCCATCTGCATGTACCCATACAATCTCCGGTCTTAGGAGGTACAAGAAATGGATGTGGTGGAGGTCTGGAGCACTAAGTGGCCATTAGACAAATGATACAAGGCTGATATAACTTTGGAGTTAGACTTTTCCTATTATTTGTTCAGGTGATTTCATATGAAAAACCAAAGCAAGCCCATTGCCATCAAGTCAATTCCGACCCATAGCAACCCTATAGGACAGAATAGAACCGTCCCATAGGGTTTCCAAAGCTGTAAATCTTTACGGAGGCAGACTGCCACATTTTTCGCCCTCAGATGGACTGGTGGGTTCAAACCGCTGAACTGTCAGCAGCCAAGCTCTTAACCACTGCACCACCAGATTTTTTCTTACTATTTGCTCAGGTGATTCCATAGTTCCAGATAATGTGTGAGTGTGTGTGTGTGTGTGTGTGTGTGCGCGTGAGCACTCACGTGTTTTGTGGAGCAGTGTTTCCAAAGCATCTGCAATGTATTGTAGTAGCATGATAACTGTTCATAGTCTTTAAATTTTCTGTTTCCCTCTCTGTTGGGAGAAAGCAGGAAGGAAGAAAGTGTGATTTGGTGAAAATGACTAATGTAATGAAGATGTAATAATCCTGATTAACTGAGGAAAAGACTAATCCAAATGAATGGAAAATCTGGTTTATGGACTATTAGTGGACAAATATAGCATTACTACTTAAAATATTCTATCAGGTAATATACATTAATGATTCGTAAATCATGACTCTATCTAGAGAAGCCCCTCATTATACTCTCCTGCTCCTTACCAACCCCCTGCCCCATTACCGGGCTTTGCAGCTACCAGCAAGAAATCAGTCACCAAAACACACTGCTCTTCATATCTAAATGACTGAGGTGAGGAAATATTCCCTGACAAACCCACAAGTGGCTTGATTATTTTCAAGAATTATTTTACTATAAAACTGAGGTAAACAAAATAGAAAACAACAAAGAACAGAAGAGATAATGTGGCACAGCCTGGGTTCTAGACTGGGCTGTCAGTGGCCACCCGGGTTCATGCTGATCCTTCCTTCCCCATCCAGCCACTTGATCCCCCCTCCTGGATCCCAATTCTGCTTGTCCTACCCTCCCAGCTGCCTCTGGCAAGTCTCTATGGGTCTAGCTATCTTGCTGTTGCCAAAGTCCTGCTCAGTTTACAGTACCAGATCTAAAGGTGTGGCTGTGCTTCTACATCAAACAGTCTAAGCCAGCAGCGTCTCTTCCTAGTCTCTGAAAATTTGGAGAGGAGGGAGAGGGTGGGAGAGAGAACGAGACTTGTTTCCTCTGGAACACAGTAACCAAACCCTGGGATAGGAACTTCATTTATTCTTTCATTAAATTTTCACAAAAGTCCTGTGTATCCTACCTTACAGATGCAGAACCCAAGGCCCAGAAAGGTTTGAAGTCACATAGCCAATTAGTGCCAGAATTCCAAACCAGGCCTGCCTGACCCTGTGACTTGTGCTCTTTCCACTTCACATGCTCCTCAAACATACCACCTTGACTAACAGCAATCTATCAAGTCTTTCAGATAGCCAGAAGCAGATGTTATGTCTCTATTTCAAAATTCAGACTTCCTTTTTGAATAGCCCATAATTTCTTACTTTGGATCTCAGCTGAATTGTCAAGTAGGAAAGCTAGATATGTACTTAGCTCACTAAATAGGCAAGCCCCACTTTAGTTATTGTAAAAATATAGATAACACATTTGCAATTCAACATTTTTCACGTGTATAATTCTGTGACACCAATTACATCAATCATGTTGCAGAACCATCACCAATATCCATTGCCAAATTTTCCATCACCATAAGCAGAAACTTAATGCTTTCTTCTCCTCTCCCTCCTACCCCCTAGTAACCACTAAAAAACTCTCATCTCTCTACATTTGCCTATTCTGGGTATTTCATATTAATGAGATCATACAATATTTGTCCTTTTGTGATTGACTTGCTTCACTCAGCATAATATTTTCAAGGTCCATCCATGTTGTAGCATGTATCAGGACTTCATTTCTCTTTATGGCTGAGTAATATTCCATTGCATGTATATATCACATTTTGTTTAACTATTCATCTGTTGATGGACATTTGAGTTGTTTCTACATTTTGATCATTGTGAATAGTGCTGCAATGAACATTGGTGTACATGTGTCTGTTTGTGTCACTGCTTTCAAGTCTCTTGGGTTTATACCTAAGAGTGTAAGGAGCCCTGGTGGCTCAGTGGTTAAGTGCTCTGCCGTTAACCAAAAGGTCAGTTGGTTGTTTGAACCTACCAGCTGCTCTGCGGCAGAAAGATGTGGCAGTCTGCTTCTGTAAAGGTTATAGCCTTAGAAACCATATGGGGCAGTTCTCTGTTCTACAGGAGTGCTCTGAGTCGGAATCGACTTGATGGCACACAACAACAACAACAACAAGGTAGCTATATGTTTAACTTCTTGAGGAACTGCCAAACTTTTCTACAGCGGCTGTACCATTTTGCGTTCCCACCACCAATGGATGAGAGTTCTGATTTCTCCACATCCTCGCCAACAAGACAAGCCCTTTTCTAATCGCTGTCACTTCCTACTTCTCTAGGCTGTTCTCTCATGAGAACTGACGAAGGAGTGAACATTTTCCCAAATCCTATGAGACTGAAAAATTAAAACTGTCATAGAATCCTCAATGAAAGTAAGATAATAGTTATTTCATCATATCCATAAGAAACTATTCATATTGTTATTTGCTAAACTAACTCTTTGTTGTCATAGACCAAGTATAGAAAATCGAATTTAATTTGAATATTAGTCTTTTTTAAAATTTTATTGTGGTGGAAATATATATAGCAAGACGCACACCATCTCAACAGTGTCTATGTGTACAATTCAGTGACGTTGATTACATTCTTCAAGTTGAGCAACCATTCTCGTTATCCTTTTCCAAATGATTCTACCACCATTAACAAAACCTCAGTGCCCCCTAAGCATAAACTCTTCCTTCCGCCCTCCCTCCTACCCCGATAACCACTAATAATCTTTGGTTTCTATATATTTGCTTACTTCATATAAGTGAGATCATACAATATTTGTCTTTTGTGACTGATTTTGCTCAGAATTATGTTTTCAAGGTTCATCCATATTGTGGCATGCATCAGGATTTTGTTTCTCTTTAGGGCTGAGTAATATTCCATTGTATGTATATACCACATTTCATTTATTCATTCATCTATTAATGGATATTTAGGTTGTTTCCACTTTTTGGCTATTGTGGAAAGTGCTGCAATGAACACTGGAGTACTTGAACATTACTCTGAGTTAGTACTAAATATGAAGTCCCTGGTTCTGAACTTTGCAATATTGCCATTTTTCTACCCTAAGGTTAGATTTTTCATTTTCCTCCTTTACTCACTATGTGTCTTTTTTCTAAACTTTTCTAAAATCTCTGTGTATACTTTAAATAGACCAACGGAATGAAATATGGAGCAAAATGAGAGTATTCCTTTTCTCTGTTGGCATTTTTCCCCATGCTGTTATGTTGTTAGGTGTGTCGAATCGATTCCGACTCATAGCAACCCTGTGTACAACAGAATGAAACACTGCCCAGTCCTGTGCCATCCTCACAATCATTGCTATGTTTGAGCCCATTGTTGCAGCAACTGTGTCAATCCATCTTATCAAGGGTCTTCCTCTTTTTCACTGACCCTCTACCTTACCAAGCAAAGTACATGAGAGGAAATCTCGCCATCCTCACTTTCAAAGAGCACTCTGTCTGTACTTCTTCAAAGACAGACTTATTCGTTCTTCCGGCAGTCCATAGTATATTGAATTTTCTTCGCCAACACCATAATTCAAAGACATCAATTCTTCTTTGGTCTTCCTTATTCATTGTCCAGATTTCGCATGCATATGAGGCGATTGAAAACACCATGGCTTGGGTTAGGTGCACCTTAGTCCTCAAACTGACTTCTTTGCTTTTCAACACTTTAAAGAGGTCTTTTGCAGCAGATTTGCCCAGTGCAACACATTATTTGATTTCTTGACTACTACTTCCATGGGCATTGATTGAAGATCCAAGTAAAATGAAATCCTCAACAATGTCAATATTTCTCCATTTATCATAATGTTGCTTATTGGTCCAGTTGTGAGGATTTTTTTATTTTCTTTATGTTTAGGTGTCATCCATACTGAAGGTTATAGTCTTTGATCTTCATCAGTAAGTGCTTCAAATCCTCTTTGCTTTCAGCAAGCAAGGTTGTATCATCTGCATATCAAAGATTGTTAATAAATCTTCCACCAATCCTGATGCCATGTTCTTTTTCAAATAGTCCAGCTTCTCAGATTATTTGCTCAGCATACAGATTGAATAAGTATGGTGAAAGGATACAACTGAGCACCTCCAGTGCTGCATCTATTTGTTGAAACATCTCAGTTGGTATTCAGCCAATTCCTGGAGCCTTGTTTTTCCACAATGCCTTCAGTGAAGCTTGGACTTCTTCCTTCAATACCATCAGTTCTTGATCATATGCTACCTTCTGAAATGGTTGAACGACGACCAATTCTTTTTGGTACAGTGACTCTGTGTACTCCTTCCATCTCCTTTTGATGCTTCCTGCATCATTCAATATTTTGCCCATAGAATCCTTCAATATTGTAACTCGAGGTTTGAATTTTTCTCTTCAGTACTTTCAGCTTGAGAAATGTCAAGTGTGTTCTTCCCTTTTGGCTTTCTAACTCCAGCTCTTTGCACATTTCATTATAATACTTTACTTTGTTTTCTCGAGCCACCCTTTGAAATCTTCTGTTCAGCTCTTTTACTTCCTCATTTCTTCCATTTGCTTTGGCTACTGTGTGTTCAAGAGCAAGTTTCAGAGTCTCTTCTAACATCCATTTTGTTCTTTTCTTTCTTTCCTGTCTCTTTAATAACCTTGTTCTTTCTTCATGTATGATGTCCTTCCACATCACTCGTCTGGTCTTCGGTTGTTAGTGTTCAATGCATCAAATCTGTTCTTGAGATGGGAAAACAATAAATGTTTTCTCAAGACTTCAGCCCTTTTATCCCTGTTAGAAAGTAATCTAAGAATGAAAATAATACCCACTGCACCTACAACTTGACATTCAAACCTGAGGTTGCCACATCTTCTCAAACCTATAAAATAATCCCTTAGGTTTTTCCCTAGAGAGAAGCAAAGTGCACCAGAGCCTCCATAGCCTGTTCCAAGCCAGCCCTGCACCTGACTGAAAGGGCTGGAAGCTGCAGGGGCATAGGCTGCCAGATGAAGCCTGGGTGGAACTTATGGGCTGTTGCTCATTTGTTGGAGTATAACAAGCTGGAGTTTTTCTTTGTTTCAGGTCTGATTCACTCAGACAGAGCCCTCAACCTCAGGATCAAATGGTCCTGTCTGAACACCCGCTGGGGAGGGCCAATGATCAGCTGGATAGGATTGCCTAACAAAACAGCCTCATAAGCTAAACTCTCAGCCTGAAGTCCATCAACAAACTCTATACTACAGATCACCACCAGGTGGCACATGCTAGATTATCGATGCCCATCAAATATGGTTACATTCTGTTGCTGAAGAGAGGGAGTAATTTTGGCCTAATGGGTGACTGGCAAGAGCTAAGTTATTAATTTGAAATGATAACTGGATTTTCCTTGATTGCTTTTAGTTTATTTCTCCCACTGTTTAAGTACTGTATTGTGGAAGCCGAAATAACTTTGAAAGCTTTAGAGAGAATAAGCTATTCATGTTGCCATAATTTCACCACTAGTAAGGAAGAAATAGCAAAGAAGCTGAGGCTGAGCACTTAATACTACTGTATTCATGAAAAAGAGTCTGCTTCTGGGAATCAGATCTGGCTCTAGGCAAAACAGTGAAATAAGTGTGTCTGTACTTGCCCTCTCTCCCTCTGCTCTCCATCCACATTCCTCCCTGATTTCAAATCGTATCCTTGCTAAATTAAACAAAAAAAAATTTGAAGCCTGTTTTCAACACTTAGTACAGCTCCATCATAGGTCGTTGCTCTTCATGTAACTTCCATGCTTTCAAGATACGTGATGGAAGTATTAGCCTTCTCTGACTGCATCCTGAAATCTCAAACAGTTACCCCAATGGATAGTCCAGGAGGACACTGGTAACAGTTCTCCAACTCTGCAAGTACCCTGGTCCCAGCAAGCAGAAGGCAGCTTTCTAGATAGAAGGGATGAAGGGCATAGAAAGAAAAGAAAAAGAAAAAAGATAATCCCAGACATATTACATAACCTGTACTGGACAACTCATCACAAAGTTAGATCTCACCACGGAGCTCTAACATCTTTCAGTATTGCACCAGAAATACTACCCAAAGTCATTTATAGCTGGACGGGGAAAAAAATCTTTCACACCTAAATCTTTTGCTCGTATGCTTATGATCAACTGTGCTTTCCTCCATCACGTTTGTGGTCTGCTCCCCATCAGAATTTCCCCTCTGAATTTCCCTCTGATCTGGGCAGGGATTGCTCAGCTCTTCCAAGCCCACAGCTCTTTCCATGAGAGCTCAGATCAGAAGGCCTCTCCTCTTGTGTTTATGTATCTGCTGACCTTGCATACTCACAACACAGGAGCTGAAGGGAATGGGAGATGGGAGTGGAAGGAATCCTTGTATTTTCTCACAGGGGGCTGGATACCGTATTCGGAGTGTGTGGGAGGGTGTCCTCTCTGAACTACAGCCACAGGGAGACTTTGCTTTGCTTGGGGATGGGTTGAAAAAACTTTCTCCTAATCCGGTGTCCCTACTGTTCTGGGCTGGCAAAGCACTCCAGTTTTCCACTAATTTGCTCTCATTATACACTGGGGTAATATCCAGATAAGTTAGGCTCTCAGTGACAAGCAAGCCATCACATTCATCTTTGGTGAAGCTGTGGTCTTGAAAGCACAATGGGACCTACCTCCAATTCCCCTAAGTCACCACATTAGAGCTCAAATCCTTGTTGTAGCCCAGCAAAGCTCCATTTTCCCTTGTTTCTTCCATCTTCATTCTGATAAGTGGAGCCCTGGTGGCACAGTGGTTAAGAGCTCAGCTGCTAACCAAAACGCTGGCAGTTCGAATTCACCAGCTGCTCCTTGGAAACACTATGGGGCAGTTCTACTCTGTCCTATAGGATCACTATCAGTGGGAATTGACACAACAATTTCAGTTTGGTTTGATTCATTTTGATGTCTCTGGCCACTCCCCCCCATCTCCACCCACTCCTTCCCTTCCCTCTCCCACAACTCTCTGTCTAACCTTCCTCTCCAGCGCTCCTTTCTCTGACTGCTCTCTTCTGAAAAAAATTAGGCACATCGAGAGATGAAGAAGGAGAGTTGAGGGTAGGAATGGTACTCTGTGAAACTCCAGGGAGTAGCAGGCGAGGCTTGGTCTGTGACCTTCCCAGGCAAGACACTGCCCTTGCCCGGGACTCCTCTTAGAAGCTGAAGGAAAGGGGAGGAGGGATACTCCCACGCCCCCAGTCCCTGAGCTTTAGAAATAGAATTCCCTGCTAACCTAAGTAGCAGTCTCCCACCCAGCAGCTAAGAGCGACCAAGACCAAGTGCTACCACAGTGCTGTCGTCTACTACACTAACTAGATTATTCGCACATCAAGTGGGAATAGCTCTCAAACATTGAAAAAGAATCCCCTTAGAATTTCCCTGAGTGTCATATAAATGAGAGTGGGCCAGGTTAGGTTTAAAAGATCATTCAGGTGATGTACTCTTTGTTAGTTCAAGAGACATTTGTACAGGAACCATCAGTCAAAGGGTCTTTTATAGTCTGAAAATATGTTCTGTGAGGTCTATGATAACCAACTTCTTTTTTTAAATGTAATTGTAGACTATGACAGGGTATTTTGGTTGACTGGTAAAATGAGACCTGCTGCATATATTTTGGTAGGGTCTTTTGTTCTCTACACCTGGTTTGTGCGATTCTCTCTCTATTCTGTTTCAAGCCTCTTCCCTGGCTCTTTACGGTACCTCGTCCCGCAGCACCTGGATTTGCTTCATGCACTGCAGGAAAGGATCCTGAAGTGGCCCCGCCAAGGAGTCCTCGGAGATTTATTCCTTAAATTAACAAATGATGAGGTAAGTTTTTTTGTTTTGTTTTTTAAATCCTCCATAAGCTTGAATTATGTGGATCTGTCTGTCACTTTTCTGCTTAGTGGAGAATTTAGAATCAGTGAATTTCAGAGCTGGAGAAACTGCAGAGATCTAGTTGAACCTCTTCATTTTATAGATAACAGTAAGGTCCAGAGAGATGAAAAGACTACTGAAATCACCTGGCTAGCTAGTTAGTTGTAGATCGGCCACTAGAACCCAAATCTTCTAATTTCCGGTTCATCACTTTCCACTGTACTGTACTGCCCCCAGAGTCCCTGGGTGGTGCAAAAGTTAAGGTGCTCAGATGCTAACAGAAAACATTAGAGGTTCGAGTCCAACCAGAGGTTCCTTGGAAGAAAAGCCTGGTGATCTACTTCTGGAAAATCAACCATTGAAAACCCTGTGGAGCACAGTTCTGCTCTGACACACATGGGGTTGCCATGAGTCAGAATCAACTGTATGGCAAATGGAAAAAGAAGATACTGCTCCCACTGAATATATGTGTGTGTTTGTGTGTGTGTATGAATGTGTGTATATATACATATATATAAAATTAATATATGGAGGTTTGTATATATGTGTGTATTTTCACACACAATTTTCATTCCTTAGAGATCTTTAAAAATGTAATGGGCAGCTATTGAATGTTTTTATTTTCACTTACTTGGAGAAAGGGTGCTACATTTTGAAATCTCTATAATGTTCTACACTAGAAAATATGATCCAGGCCAAAAGTTACAAACTCTAATGACTACAGAGCCAGACAGTGACAAAAATGAATGAGGTGAGCTGAATGGAATCCAATATATACAATATGGACTGAAGAAGTGCACTGAGTGGAGCACATGTACTTTTCTAGAAGAAATTGCTGCTCAGCTTTATCTAGTTATGTGGGAAAGGAGGACTAGAGTGGCCAGATCTTCTGATATTTTAAGACAAGCTAGAAAGCTAGAATTTTATATGACACCTTCTTATTTTTAAAATACTGTGAGCCAGTTAAAATTGATGTGCAAGCCAGATTTTGTCTGTAATTAACCTCTGTATATCAATGATTCTCAACTGTGGGTAACAATACAAAGTTTACAAATTATTTACTTAAATAAATTGGAGTGGCTTTAATGTTATCCTTCTAGTGTGACTTTTATTCATTTGTACTCATTATGATTTCTTAAGCTGAGAATTGTTATGCCTCTGGCAATATATCTGGAAGCTGGGAATTGTTTTCTTGAGGGGATACTGCATAGGTAAATATGTCTTATCTTGGTGGAAAAAGTTGAGAGCCACTGGTCTAGACAATATGAGGTAGGTTGGGCAAAGTTCCCCATTTGGGTGTAGATGACTGAAATTAATAGGAATTACAAAAACAAAATATGTATTTTTATCATTTAATAATTTAAAAATACCTTTTCAACTTACACAAACCCCCCTCACCTTTGTTTATCGTTTTTCTTTCTCTCATTAAAACAGAGCTATCAAGTTTTGGTTCCAACTCCATAGGGATGTTTACATTATACCTAAAAATATTTTTTAAAAAGATGAATTTAAAAAACCCCAAAAGGTATTAATAAACATATTAAAAGAATGGTTAAAATAATCTCTGCGAAGTACTCCTTTTTGATCTATGTGGCTCTATGAAAATATGAGCTGTTATCATTCCTGTTTCCAGGTTCTTACAATGCATTTTTGTGTTTGTTTTCAAGAATAATTTCTTGGATTACTATGTTGCCTACCTGAGGGACCTGCCTGAATGCATCGCTTTGGTCCATGTTGTTGTTCTGAAGGAGGTGAGTTAAGTATATGTGTGCTACGCTTCGTTTACAGGTGTACCTACATGATGCTGCCCATCTACTCAGTAAGTACAGCATATGCACTTTAGCTGTTTTCCAGGCTCGGGGATGTTTTGAACAGATCCACTGACACCCCTATCTGGGGTTAGAGGAGTCCACTAAAGGATTAGTGCCATTGTTTTTGTCTTTGCCCTACCTTCCCGGCTCTCTTCCAATGGAATGGAACAACACACAAATTAATCAGGTGTCCTAAGCAGAGATCTCCAGGGTGCAGCTCCCATGCTGTATATGGTTCCTTTCAAGCTCAGAAGATTTGAATTTGAATGTTAAACTCAGTTCATCCTGTGCCTGTCAGTTAGTAAGACCATAAAGTAGCTCTAGTCGCATTGTTTAAGTCAGGTTACTACAGTGGTATACTAGGTGCTCAATAAACACACATAAATGTATAACAACTCTAGTTATTTTAGATTACTAGGAAAAATGTCAGAAGCCCTAAAGCTGAGAGTTAATAAAGTTTCACAAAAGGTGAACAGCTTTGTCTTATTAACTTTTTACTTCAACCCTCAACATCACTTCCAATCGAGTACGTGCCTACCACATCTTGTTATTGGTTGTCATTGAGTTGATTCTGACTCATGGCGACCCCTTGTGTGCAGAGTAGAACTGCCCTATAGGGTTTTCAAGTCTGTGATGTTTAGGAAGCAGATCACCAGGTCTGTCTTCCAGGGCACCTCTAGGTGGGTTTGAACTGCCAACCTTTTGGCTAATAGCCAAGGACTTAACCATTTGTGACATCCAGGGACTCCCTAGCACATGTTAGCACTCAGCAAATATTTGGGAAATGAAGAGAAGAGAAGGGATATTTTTTCTGCTGCCAGACCAGCTGGCCAGTTTCTACTCCCACGCCCTGCCCCACTCTCATGAGGCTCCAAGGACTCTTAACGTCTATTGTTAAAGCCACTGTAATGATTACTTGCTGGAGAACCTTATGAAGTCTTTCAACTCAGCTGGGATTTATTGAGTGCACACTTCAGTCTAGCACTGTGCTAAGTTGTGGTGGATAGAGCGGTTAGTTTGGAAAGTTGGGTGGGCCTGGCTGGGAAGAGTTGTCTCCTTGGGCATGTCGCTGAACATGTGGCCTCTCCAATGGGAGATCGATGCTGCTTGACAACCTAGAGGAAGAAAATGCTCTGTTAGTAAAGCCTTCCTACTCTCCTGGGACTGACTTTGGGGCTCTGAGCTGGAGGGACACTGAGGCCTGATTCCACCTTTATTTCGTTCAGGGTGATGAAGAGATTAAATCTGACATCTACACACTGTTTTTTCACATAGTCCAGCGCATCCCTGAATACCTGATACATCTGCAGGTAAGCATTGCCGGACAAGCCACCAAACTGATTCTCATGCTAAACAATTGTTTTTAGCTTCCAACTAAGGAACATTGTAAAGGGTCAAGGAATCATTAATCTTTCAACTAAGGAACATTGTAAAGGGTCAAGGAATCACTAATCTTTCCAAGAAATGTTTAAATGGTTTAGATCATTATGATTACCCCATCCCCACCCTGTGGCATGAGCTAAAATCTCTACCTCTGGAAAATTTTATTTTGGCTCTTGATGCCTGCCTTTAAAGTTCTTTCTTCATTTACCAGCAATCTCCACCTCTGCTGATCCAGGAAATTTCTCTAGCAGTTCCTGCTAGATTCTGAGCATCTTACTCAGCCCCTCCTACATTGGTTCTGCAGTCACCTAAATGCCCCCCCAAGCATCTAGGAAATATCTTGCTAACCTGCCCACTTAATTGCCACACAGGCTGCTTTCTTTTGGCTTGGGTCCAAGGGTCTATCAAGCATTGCTCATGTCTTACACCACAGAGGAAGTGTGAAGAATCTAATTAGCTAACTTCTTCATACCATTTTTCCACAGGGCTTGTAATGTTCTGGAGAAAGTAGAGTTGAGAAAGAGGTTCACCAATCCCCTTGCCCACCACTCCTCCTCTCACCAGCCACTTGTTCTGGTTTAATTACTGACTGATCTTCCTTAGTCATTCAGTGAAAGCATCTTCGAAATGCTTGGGACCAATCTCACATAGAAGTAGCCAACTATCAATACTAAAAATACTTTCAATTGTCTATGGCTTCAGATTTTAAAAGTATTTTTCACGTTTATTTTATTTAGTCCTTTCAACAATCCCATGAAGTCGGTGTCATAACTGACATTTTTAAGATGAGGAAATGGAGGGTCAAAGAGGTTAAGTAACTTGCCCAAGTTAACACACATAGTAGGTAACAAAACTAGGACAAAACCCCAGGTCTTGCAAGTATGAGAGTATGGTAAATAAGAGTCCTGGTTGTGCAGTCTGACTTGAGTTTAAATTCTGACTCCACTACTCATTAAATGTGTGAACTGATAAAGGTGATGTAACTTTTCTGCTCTTCAATTTCCGTATTTGTTAAGTGAAGGTAATAATTGTACCTATCTAATAAGTACAATTGTAAAAATTCAATGAGATAATATATGTAAAGGGCTTAGTACCTGGCAATAGGAAATGCTCTATAAATGTTAATTTTCCCAAATCCAAGTCCAGTGCTTGCTCTACTACAGCTTAGTAGGCAATGTAATAGGAGGGACCACCAGGCCAGGCCTGATTATAACATCTCCTCACCAACCTGCCTCAATACCTGATGTTCTCACCACTGCTCTGACTCCTTTGGGTTAAGGCATTGTTTATAGACAGCAATTGTTAGAATGCCTCCGTTATGACAGAGATCTAATTAGTAGAACCTTCTAAAATTTTTAGATGGAAGTATCTAATGTTCCATCTGATGTTGTTGTTGTTATTGAGTTATTCAACTCGAACATGGACAATAGTGACTATTATTTTCTCTTGGTATGATGAACAAAGACAGCAGCAAGTCTGACATTTCAGCTAATATTTAGATGCGCCGTATGCATTGTTAGTTGTACTGATTAAATGGCTATGAAACTCTCACGATAGATTAAAGCAAGGTGCAGAAGAGACAAAACAACTTTCCCATCTAATTATGCAATGCTGCTTCCTTTTTACCTCCATCCAGAATGTCCTGAAGTTCACGGAGCAGGAACACCCTGACTATTACCTACTTCTGGTGTGTGTTCAGCGCCTCCGAGTATTCATCTCACACTATACCCTGCTGTTTCAATGCAATGAGGATTTGCTTATTCAGAAACGGAAAAAGCTCAAGAAGTAAGGTTCTGATGTCACAGAGCGGAAGGTCAATCAAAGGCTTCTGAGAATAAGGATGTAGACCAGTCAGTCTAGGTGTCTGTCATAGTAACAACATTGTGTGTTAAGTAGCTGAAATGCAGTGATGGGGGCGGGGGGATAGGAGAGCAGGGAGAGTGGGAGGGGAGAGAGGTGGCCAGGCCTGCTACTGAAGGGAGGTACCTGCTACTTGGTGTAAGTTATTTTAGGAAAATAAGCACTTTCACTCTAATGCCTATGCAGACCCCTCTTATCCCATGTTACTGACCCTTCAAAAATAGTTCAGTTTCCCTAAACTTGCCAGATTCAAAATTGCAGTTCACAGGCCAGAATGTGGTTTCATTAATGCAATACATATTTACTGAGCAACTATTGTGTGCTAGGCACTGTCTAGGCATTGAATGAGTATACCACAATGATCAAAACAGACAATAGCCACATGGAGTTTATTTTCTAGAGCTGGACAGTCAGCGAATAAATAAATAAATAAGATGGTGATAAGCTTTATGGATAAAAATAAAGCAAATTAACTGAGGGAGACTGAACAGATTTCATACTAGAAACAAACAGGAGGGGCTGATTAGGGAAAACCTGGGCCTCAGAGGGAACAGAAGGGGCTCATAGCAGAGCTAAAGGCCTGGGTTTCGTTCAACCTGTTCCCAACGCAACTGGATGAAAACGTAATCATTTCTGTGGGTGCTTCTGTCCAGAAAAAGGCACTATCTCCCAAGCCACGGCTTCTCTAGTGCAGATATCTCTCCATGCCACCCCCAAGCTCATTTCAGTTAGTTAACCAGCCTCCCTTCCCCTGCCCAGCAGCCAGCTGGCATCCTATTGTGTAGACAACCTGGTGAAAGAGGGCCCTGGAGAGATACCCTCAGGGCTGAACTTTATCTGAGAAACACTGTCTATCTGTCTTGGCATAATCTATGTGTTTAGAGAGCCAATTTCCTACTATACATCTTGAGAATTATTGCCTCCATTCTGTTAGGTCATCCATGGCAAAGCTGTACAAAGGATTGGCTTCCCAGTGTGCAAGTGCCGGGCAAGATGCTTCCCCCACTACAGGCCCTGAGGCTGTCCGTGACAGTGGGATCCACTCAGAAGAGATGCTGCAACCCTACCCTTCTGCTCCCAGTTCTGGCCCTGCTGTCATGTAAGCACCTGCTGTTGTGGGAAGATTAATGGCAATGTCCTATGGTCCCAGGCAGTCTGTGTGGGGTAGCAGGATAGCCTGGATCAGGACTTTATGAAGCAGCCATGAAGAAAGCACTAGTGATAAAGGGGCAGGCTTAAGGCTGGAGGTTGCTCCCAACAGTTTTACCACACATAACTACTCTCCACCCATAGCCTGAGTCTCTCTGGTTTTAGACAATGATAGAATGGAAGGGAGTGCCATAAGAGAACGGGAAGCCATTTTACAGTCCCTCAGAAAGGTGGGAACCAAGTTAATGTCTCCAAAAGATGCAGTGGAGGGAAAGAGAAGCCTAGCCCAAGGTGTGGGGAAGTCTGGGCTCTGAGGATGAGGTGACACAGAGAGAATGTTTCTTAGCCCCTTCTAATTTTCCTCTAAGCTCCTTTAGAAAGGAACTTGGCAAACTCTGCTCACCAATTATGACTGCTTTTCTGAAAGCTCTTCTGGGCTGTGTAAGGAGTTGACAACCTTTTAAAGTCTCTGAACACAACCTTCTAGCACACTAAGCTGCATTCTCATTCAGTAAACTTCTTGGGTATCCTTAGGGTAAGGATTTATATAACTGGAACTCATTATACCTCTAAAAAATAATGATAAAGTCATCTTAGCTGCTTTTGAAACCGGCATTTCTGGAAACTCAAAATTCAAAATTCCCTCTTTATCAAATATAGACAGTTCTCACAAACCTAATTCCTCAGACTGTAATTTCTGTTTTGGGTTTTATTACCTTAAAGCAAATTTAGAAGTCACACTAGTAGTTGCTTCTTTCCTAAAATTACAATGAAGTGTAAAGTAGGCGGAGCCCTGATGGCCTTCTTGTTAAGAGCTACAGCAGTTCAAATCTACCAGCTGCTCCTTGGAAAACCTATGGGGCAGTTCTACTCTGTCCTATAGGGTCACTATGAGTCGTAATCATCTCGATGGCAAAGGCTTTTTTTTTTTTGAAAAGTAGGCAATTGAGATTACTTCAGTTTTGATCACTACAGTTTTTAGAATGCCAATTACAATTACCAGAAGGTGCATCTGACCAACAGCACAAAATCTTTTGTTTTCCTCTTTCTGCCCTCATTTCTTTTATGAGAACATTTATCAGAGATGGAAGTGAAAATGTGAAGATGCGGGAGGGAGAAATTCCAAAACAGGAATGGGATCATGTTGAAACCCACAGGATATTAAATAAATAGGGCCCAGGATGATTTCCTTCCTAAAGGGAAAATCCTAGGAGTCCTGGAGAAGAACTCTACACAGACAAAATACCTTTTCTGGTAGAGGTAGGGGAGAGACAGGCAAGGGATGGATATCTACTTTATGGATCACTTCAACTCTTGAGTCAGTAATAAAACTTTGAAGTGCAACAAACAGAGCCCAAAAAATGAAATCCCGAGATTAAACCCGGACTGAACAAGATGGCTATCATTACATTCTGAATAGAGAAAATAGAAAAAAGAAACAGGAAAACCCCCTCAACTTCCAAGTTAAAAGAAAATTCAAGTCAGGTCAATATTTTGTTTCACTGTTTTTCACATCTGTAAATGAATGTGACACTTGATTTTAAGATCACCAAAGTAAAATACTCAGCATTATCTTCTACATTCTCATTCTTTATGCATTTTGGTGGTAGAATTAAAAAGTGAATATACCACCAGACTAATCAGTTTTGGTCAGTGTGCAGTAGTTCAATTACATCTGTCTGGCAACTAAATTCCAGCACAACTGGAGAATCGTATCTGATCTCATGGGTTTGCTAATTTGTTATTATCCATGATTTAAAAAATTAAAAACCTCCATGAAGTTGGGTAGTGTCAGTGATAGCTTTTACATTTTGGTGATGCTTTTGTGGGTGGGAGTTGGAGATGATTTATACAACATGCATTATAGTAATAAGGAATTTTCTTATTATGAAAATGTCAAATATACACAAGAGTAGTACAGTGAACCCCGTATGCCCACCATCCAGATTCAACAGTTATCAAGATCTTGCCACATTTACTTCACTGGGAACTTATAATTATTTTTAAGCGTGAAGATCCATGAGTGGAACAAAAGCTGAGTTTCCATTTTGTATGACTCGGCTAGGGCAAGAAAGGGACAGAACAGAGAAAATTCGTGCTTGGGACACTGACAGGTCCAAGTTGTGGGGAGGGTCAGAGCTTCCACAAGGGGACTGATGACTGTCCTGGGCCTGCCAACTATCTCTACACAGTGCCTCCTTGTCTCCAAGAAGCTCAGACAGGTACTTCGGGCATCCGCTTTATGGACTGCCATTTCCACTCTCCCACCGAGGGGACAGGGACCCGTGGGAACTCTTAACTGAAAAGGTTTGTGGAGCTTTGTTGGCAACACACGTAGGCGCCTGGGAGGGGAAAAGAGGAGTCGGCAGTTCGGTGCCCCAGCAGTGTCTGGCAGGCTGTGTGGCCCCCAGCCTTGCGCTCGGTGAGAGGCCTGCACTAACAACCGTAAGCACAACTGTTTTGTATTGTTTCCCCTTTAAAGACATTTGCTGCCCCCAGTGAAGAAAAGCCAACCACAGCCAAGTCTGATGGAGAGCATGCAGCCCGGAAAGCCCAGTGACTGGGAGCTGGAGGGCAGGAAGCACGAGAGGCCAGAGAGCCTCCTGGCGCCGGCGCAGTTTTGTACAGCCGAGCAGGACGTGAAGGCGCTCGCCGGGTCCCTGCAGGCCATCCCGGAGATGGACTTCGAGCCCGCCCCAGCCGAGCCTCTGGGCAACGTGGAACGCTCCCTGCGCGCCCCGGCCGAGCTGCTGCAGGACGCCCGCGGCTTCGTGCCCGCTGCCTACGAAGAGTTCGAGTACGGCAGCGAGATTTTCGCGCTGCCCGCGCCATACGACGAGGAGCCCTTCCAGGCCCCGGTCCTCTTCGAGAACTGCTCGCCCGCCTCGTCCGAGTCCAGCCTGGACATCTGTTTCCTGCGGCCCGTCAGCTTCGCGATGGAGGCCGAGCGTCCCGAGCACCCGTTGCAGCCGCTGCCCAAGAGCGCCACGTCCCCGGCGGGCAGCAGCAGCGCGTACAAGCTGGAGGCAGCGGCGCAGGCGCACGGCAAGGCCAAGCCGCTGAGCCGCTCGCTCAAGGAGTTCCCGCGCGCGCCGCCCGTCGAGGGCGTGGCCCCGCGCCTCTACAGCACGCGCAGCAGCAGCGGCGGTCGCGCGCAGCTCAAAGCCGAGCGCGCCGCGCCCACTCACGGCCCTGTCGCTGTCGCCGCCGCCGCCCGCGGCGCGCCCAGGACATTCTTCCCCCAACAGCGGTCCCAAAGCGAAAAACAGACCTATTTGGAAGTAAGGAGGGTAAAGTAAAACCGAACCAAACCCACAGCGCCGGCAGCCCCGGGCCTCAGCGGCGCGATGTCCCTAGATCGCCAGGGAGCACCGACCACACCTAGCGTTGAGGGGAATGGTAGAGGGGGGCGGAGTGAGGGCCAGGCGAGGGACCTGGACTGTGGGACAGGTTCTGGGGTAGAGCCGGTGGAGCCCCAGCCCCTCTCCCCGGTTAAAAGCTTGTACCTCAGTTGCCCGCGAGAACGAAAGCTGGCGCTCGTACTTCAACGCCAGGGCACCAGGAGCAGTTCTGCTGTCTTCTGTACATGTGACAGCAAAAAGAGAGCAGGTGACTCTTTTTAGACCCGCCCGGCTCCAACACCCAACACACACATGTACATACACAAAGGGGACGCACGTGCTCTGCTCTCCTGACTAAGCTGTGCCACTATCATAGTTTCACTTCACTTTCAAAAGCACTCCGCACCAGTTTCTGCCTCTGGCTGTTAGGTGCACCTCGCTGTTTAAATGTTCAAAATACTGAACACTTTGTGTGCCAGGCTGCGCTACTCCCCGACCCTCAGCTTCTTGTTTGTGGCCCTGGAAGAGGAACCTTGCCCTATCTCAATGAGGATTTTCCGCAAAGTTTGCTGCAAAGCTGAGTTCATTTCCTTTCGAGTGGAAAAGGGCATCACATTAATTTGCAGACCCCAGTGGGTCGGAGAAATCCCAAAATAGTCAAGGAAGCATTGAGTAACAAAAACCTTCTGTGAACTCCGTATCAGTATTTGGCATTTTGATGTCTAACCTTCCTACCTGCAAGCCTTGGGGTGTTTAGATAGGTGTTTAAATAAAATCCATCAACGGATTAATAGTTTCTGAACATTTTCTCTCCAAGTGATTGAAAGGCGATTTCTGATTAAGCAGAGAGAGCGACATGATCGTTCCAACCTGTGCCACCACCCTTCCAGTTCAATATAATTTCAGAAGTGGTGGTTAGGGTTTACAGGGCAGCTCTGTGTTCCTGCATCTTGAAAACAGCTTAGTTCTGGACCAATGTTACCAGCACTGAGTATAGCACTTGCTTCAAGCTCTGGGAATCCTTTGCCTAGGTGAGAGGGGGTTTGTCCAGGCAAACCAGGGTCCTAGATTCTGCCTATTCTCATTTCCAAGTGAGTAGGAACAGGTTGAGGGTGACTGACTCCTTTCATTCATTCATTTTTCAGCAAACAGTGAGCACATGCCTTGCACCAGGCTCTGTGCTAAGCTCTGAGGGTTAGGAACCCAGACTCTGCCTAATGGGATCACTGGTTAGTGCAGGAAGGAGACACAGAAACACAGAAGTATAATAAACTGTGGGAGCACATGGGAGGGGTATTTATACCCTCCTAGGCTGATGGTGGAGCCCTGGTGGCATAGTGGTTGAGAGCTCAGCTGCTAATCAAAAGTTCTGTAGTTCCAATCCATCAGCTGCTCCTTGGAAACCCTATGGGGCAGTTCTACTGTAAGGTCGCTATGAGTCAGAATGGACTCGACAGCAATGGGTTACGAGTTTGAGGTGATAGTAAAGAGCCTTGGTGGTGCAGTGGTTAAGCACTTGACTGCTAATCCACCAGTTGCTCCTGGGTAGAAAGACCTGGCAATCTGCTCCTGTAAAGATTACAGCCTAGAAAACTATGGGGCAGTTCTACTCTGTCACATGGGGTCAGTATGAGTTGAAATCAACTCGATGGCACCCAACAACAGGGTGATGGTGGTCAGATAGGGCCTCCTAGATAAGGTGAATGTCTGAATTAGATTTTAAAAACTGCCCAGAAGTTGACTGGGTGGAGAGTGAGGTAGGGAAGCATGAGAAAACGCCTGTGGACATCAAACAACAGGGTGGTGTTTTTCCTCAGGTGCGAGTGCTAGAAATTAGGCCAGAGGGACAGGAGGAGGGGACTGATCATGACCAGCCTTAGAGCCTGGTGATCGCTGAACTCCAGGAATCCAAGTCCATCTGGTACCTACAGGGGGCATGTGCTGCTTGTGACAGCTAACGTTGCAGAGGTGCCCCAGGGTATCCGATTCCCTTCTGGCTCTGATTTTCAACCCCGAACTTTATAAAATTCTAGTAGGCAGAATTTCTCAGACAAATGGATCTTAGACACGTGTCAGAGTTTAAAAGGTGACTAACAAGGGAAGTAGAAAGGAAGTTTTAGTGCTTGCTTCCAGTCAGGCACATTTAGTATAGTCACTTGGTATAGCCTGTGCTGCAGAGCGCCTTCACTTCACATATTCATACAATGCCTCTTCCTTCCTAGTTGATATGTGAAAAATGTGGGGCTCGACAATTGCCAGGTGAAAACTATTAACCAGAAATAATAAGTAATACATCAAACAATGAGTAATACGTTTGTGGCTATTTATCAGACATACTAAGTAACAATAAAAAATATATTAGGAACTGTTCGTAGGACATTCTGGACAGCGCGTTCCATCCTCAACAGTGTCAGACACGAGTCAAGTCAGTTCAAGGAGAGACACCCAGGAGGTATCGAGTGGAGTTCAGTTAGAAGAAGCCTTTTCTCAAGCATCTGTCAGTAAATTTTTCAAGCATGCAAACATAGTTCACATTGCTTGTTTCTGGTTTTGGGCAAATTTCTTTGTTTCTCAAAACTCAGAAGGCCTTGGTTGTTGGGAACCCTAGGGAGAGGTGGACTGCAGAGCACAGGTGGGCAGAGGCTGTGTGTGCCTGTGTGTGTGCATGCCCATGTGAATGTGCATTTGTGTGTGCATTGTATGTGTGTGTATTTGAGGTAGTGGGCAGGATGGGGGTTGTAGCTGCAAAAGATTAACCTTTTAAAAGCCCTGTCCTTGAAGGTGTCAGCTCTTTCCTGCTGGGATGTACGAAGTACCGACTGTTCCATCACTTCACATATCTGTGTATCTATCTTCCACCCCTGCCCAGCAGTGACAGTCAAGGCCTAACCCTTGGTCTTCTGTCTTTAAGAGTCAAGAAAGAAGACAGTATGCTTTAGTGGAAACAGCACCTGAGTGAGTGTCCAGAGATCTGGGTTCTAGTCCTGGCTCTGCTGCCAAAGAGCTGTGTGCTTCTCTGTGCCTCCAGTCTTCCCATCGGTAAAAATAAGACAATATATACCCTACCTATCTCACAGGTTTTTGTGAATATCAGGCCAAATAAGATAAAATTTCTGAGTATGCTTTGAAAAGAATAGAACACTATATAAATGCAAGATATTATCAAAACTGTGATTCCACAGTAAGATTTTCCTTAAACTATTAATAGATTCCATCCCTAAATAGTCCCCAAAATCCTACTTCTCAAAATGTGGTCCTTGGACCAGGAGCAAATGCATCACCTGGGAGCTGGTTATAAATGTAGAACTTGGGCCCCAACCCAGACCTACTGAATCAGAACCTACAGTTTACAGCATTCCCAGGTCACTTATATAAACATTAAGTGCAGGTGGGCAGAAGCATGCCTTAAACCACTGGTTTTCCACCCTAAGTGTGCATAAGGATTACCTAGATCCAAACTCCAGAGATTCTGCTTCGGAAAATCTGGGATGGGGCTCAGGAATCTGTGTTTCAAAAAAAGTCCCAGGTGATCGTGTGGTCACAGGACCACACTTTTGAGAAACACAGCACTAGGCCATCAAGATCTCCATGATGTACTTACGAATCTTAGTAGAATCTCAGAGAGTCCATGTGCTACTACAACTGCAAACTGAGGCCTCAAAGTCAAACCCGTGTGTTTTTTGAAAAAATTCATCCCTAAGTTTCACTTCTCTGTCAGTAAGCAGTCACCCACCCAATTCATGAGGCTTTCAGGGCACCACTGGGGTGGTTTTGCTTTGACTCCCTGGGTTCTCTTAAGGTTATTCAAAACTAAGCAGCTAGTTTTAGATTGCAGTCACCTGAAGGTTAATATTTTATTCACATGGAATAAACATATATATGCATATCTAGCTTAATATCTAGCTTATATGCATGTAAATACACACATCTATTTTATTTAGCACATTACACTTAAAAAGAAACTAGAGAGCTCACAAAAGATAGAGCCTTATTTTTAATTTCGCTTTAAAAATCCAAATACTAGGAATAAAGAATTGCAAAAACGGTACTAAATGCATATTTGCAGGTTGGAAATATTAGCTGACATTATTTTTAAACAGGTCTGACCTCTCAAAAACTCCTTCTTTCACTTATGCCTAAAATGGAGAGCTAGGAACATGACTTTAAAGCTAGAATCACAAGCAACGTTCTTATTTTATAGAAAGAGAAACGTACCCGGAGATTGAGGGAACAACTATAGGTTTTCCATCAAGACATTGTTGGTGCCAGAATAACAATTTAATTTCTATACTCTTTAGACATTACCCAACTTTATTATTTCCTGTTCTTTAGTTGCTGTTATATCATAATCCTACTCTAGGATATTTGCCTTAATACATAGAAAATACTTCTACACTTAGCTGAAAATTACCCTCTTTTTAACTACTGATTTCTTACTTAGTCTAGGTTTGCTTTAGTTGGGATTGGGTGCCCACCTTTAGTTTTTTGGGGTGAGAGAGGAAAGTAACAGCTCCAAAGTGGTCCCATAGTCAGGATAGATACTTACTTCAGAAAAGAGTAAATAACACCCGTTTTGTGTTTTCAGGAGATGCATTTAGAAGACACCACCAGATTCTGCCCAAAGGAAGAGAGAGAAAGTGAACAGACATCTTTCAGCGATCAAAACCCCAGGCAAGACCAGAAAGGGGGCTTTCGCAGCTCCTTCCGCAAGCTCTTTAAAAAGAAGTGAGTAGCCCTTAGACAAGACAGCATTGTAACTCATTTCGTTTGAAGTTTTTAACAATAAGTCTCAAGTAGCCTTGTCTCACACAACTGCTTCAAGCTCAGTGCCTGAACCCAGTAGCCACGATTCCTGCTAGGTGAAGATGTTTCTCATTGTAATCTCCCAGAGTAGCAGCAAACTCAGCTCTCTCCTCTCCTCTTCTTTTAGCCCTCCCTTTCTTTTTCCCAAAGTCAGGTGTCCCGAGAGGAGTGAGCAGAGGAGCTCAGGAAATGAGCTGGTGACAATCAGATCCCTTTTAGATTGGGAGGGATGGGATCCGGTGTTGTGATGAGTGTAAGGGGTGCTCCCATCCGAGTCCCCCCACCCCCTTCCACCTCTATGGAAAGTTTTCTAAGGGCATCTCAGCATTTCTGCCGGTAGGGACCTATAGCTGTCCTGGATGCTAGTTCATATTTATAGGGACTTCTGCTAGTGTTTTTCCTTAATGAGTGGATTTGACTTGGGACTTAGTTTAAAATCTCTTTAATGCACTTTCTATAGTCCATAAGAGGCAAAAACAAGGTATTTCCCCACTCTGGTCCTTTAAGACTCTAAGTCCTTGTTGTCTTATGAAATATCACCCACCAGGCATTTTGGTCAGCACTTAGCAGATAAGTGCTGACAAACTGGGAGATAGTGGAGAGAGCTGAGCATTTGGCCATGGGGGATTCTCCAGTCCAGCCAGTGCCTGCCTGAGAGATTACTGTTTCTATCCCCATGGTCCTCAGGCCTACCTCCCTTTCTCTCAGAGAGATTTTCCCTGCTGCTTAGTTTCTCTTGGCAGAGGAGGTTCTTGTAGTCAGTTTTACACAGCAAGTCTTCATATTCTAGTGGATGGAAAAGATAAACAAAGGCACTGTTGCTGCCTGACTACACAGGAGCTGAGAAGTGATGGAGCATGGGGAAATCACTTTCTGTTTGAAGGTAGAAGTTACTGGTTGATTTAGGTAATGGTCTTGATGGAAGAATTGGGGGCAGGCTGGAGTTAGGACTGTTTTTTTTTGATGGTTTGTCTAGTTCTTCTCCCCTGGGGAGGGCAGTACTGAGATTAGCACGGTTTCTGTTTGTTGGTTGCTGCCTTTTGTTCCTGGAAGACTAGGGAAAGGATAAGAGAGAGCAGTGGTCCTGCAGTTAGCCATAGCCCTGCTCCACCAAGTCCCCTTTCAATTTTACTAAGGCAGCCCAACACATGCTGGGTCCTACACCACTTTATTCTGGGGCGGAGGAGTTAAGAATTGCTTCCCTCTCTCTAGGATCATAGACTTAGATGTTTCCTGGGCAGTGTCTACCTCTGACAAGTTTGGCAGGGGTAGGGGACCTGGAAGCAGGCAACTCTGCAGTCTCACCTTGGGATTTAGGTTCCTAAGTCCTTCTAAGAACTCAGAACTCCCAAGGCCACTGTTTGAACCTGTCTTTTTTTTTTTTTTTGAAACTATTGCTAAGTGTTCCCAAAACAAACAGCCACTTTTTGCCTACTGCCATTTATAATCACTGGGTGCTATGTGTTGGAAAGCAATGAGCAATGGAACAATATTGGCTCCTTTACAAATTCCTGTTTATCAGAGAGATCTGGAAATGCTCTGCCACTTACATGAGGCAGAGGACGCGGACTGGAGCAGGGGGAAGAGGAAGAACTTGCTACCAATTCAGCTGCCTAGAACTGGAGTTGGCAGCCTCAGGAGGGAATGGGTTGTCTTTATTTAAGAAGAAGCTAGATGATACAATGGAAAGGATTTGCCCTAGATGGGAGATCACTCAGGATAATGACCAGGGTCCTTTCTAGTGCTGAGATTTGATTTGTCTGTAGTTTTGACTTCGTTGCAAATCAGTCTGAGTAACTGCATCTTTTTATCACCTGAAACAAGAAATTACTATGGGCCTTGGGACCTATAATTTTAAAGACCCACTGTGTAGAAGACCAGGATTTATCTTTCAATAGGCATGGGCTCCCCAAATTCATACTGGTTAATTGCTTTTAGTCTTCCTGCTTTTTGGGTTTGTCTTAGATACGGGGCCAAATGGATTCCCTTAGTGACTTGTCCTTTCTGATAGATGAGTCCCTCAATTCCTTCTGCATCAATAATATTGCTGCCACCAATACAGGTCCTGTCCTTTGTGTTAAATGTGAAGTGTTATCTGAATGGAAGTAAAGGTGACACCAGGTGACTACTCCGTCTGGTGGGCTTTCCTGGCTTTGTAGATCTGGCCTGGGACATGAGCACCATCAGGTGATGTCTGCTGATGGCCTGGTGTTCAGAGTGCCACAGTGGGTACTTTGGGGACTTGGCATGGGATAAAGAAACAGCTTGAGTAGCTTCTCCTGAGTATTTTATCCGAGGACCATGGAAAGTTTGTACCATTATGCTAAAGTAAAGAGGAAGGGCAGGGAGGCTCAAGCCAAGCACAGAAAGGTCAGTGACTTTTAACCCAGTTGAACACACCATTCTTCTCATTGATTCAGCATCCTTTCTTATATGCATGCTCTATGCAAGACACTTGTATAGGAATCATAGTTGACATGGTGCCATCCCATTATGTAGGCACGTGCACTCTGAAGTTGGGCATATGGACATGTACAGGGAGGAGCCAGAAAGAGGCATTCAGCCCATTCTCCTTCCGTGTGTTGGGAGGTCAGGCTAGCAGCAAGCCCTGTGACTCTGTTTAGTGGCTAATCCTGGGGCCTGGGACCACACCAGAGCCTGGCCTCAGGCCTCCAATGGGCCAGGGCCAGAAGAGCTGCTTTGTCACATCTGGGGCTCGCTGCCTGCCTTCCCCACGGCCTTCTGGAGGCTCATTCCTGTCTACACTGACACACTTTTTGTATCCATAGGGGCTTGTTTGGCTGGTGGCCCCACACACCCAGAATGCTGCTTCGGGATGAAGCTAGGCATGGAGCCAGATGCAACAGAAAACCTGAGAAAGGGTTCTCTTCCCTCTGAGGCTGGGAGGGCCGAATGCTCAGACCCACAAGGATTCAAAAGGGAGAGTCAAGCTAACATCGTAAAAATAAATCCTGAAAAATGCCCAAGATATCTGGGGGAAAGGATGACGCTCTGGTCGTTTCCATCTCAGGCACATTTGTCCTGGTTAGATACCAGGTCACATGTCCCTGAAAGCTGCCTAGAATTGATCAGAATGAACACTATATATCTTAAACTTTGAAAATGTTAAGGGACTTTAAAATTTTTAAATGAGGATTCTCGGAAGCCAGGAACAGACTAATGTGATAGGCTGATGCTGGGCTGAATCCTTATCTGCCTGCCTTTGAGCAGCATGGAAGGTGAACTGTCCCATTTAGAAGGGTCTACATGGAGGCTGTCCAAAGCTTGACCCTAGACTATCCTGAAGTCAGAGGCAAAAAGCTCCTTCATCTTTATATATAAATCTTCCACTGAGGTTAATGAGTCTTGTTGGGAGTAGGGCAAAGGGGAAGAGGATTGTGTAGACAGTTTAGGGGGAGGGAATGAGATGGTGTTCTCCCTCTCACTCTCACTTTAGGGGAGTGGAAGTTAAAGTATATGGCTTCCAGATGATTAATCCCACCTCCTCACCCATTCTCCACCTTGTTAGCACTTCATACTTACATGCCTCAGAGTGTCTCTATCCAGTCTTCACCATCTCTCTACCATCACATCAGAATATCTCTATTAGTCACACCCAGAGAGAGTACTTCTGCAGGGCCCTATATAATTGAATGTCAGAGAATTCTCTTCTTTTGGTGTTTTATCAGCTATTTTTGCATATGCCCAGCCTTGGCTGTGGAACAGACCATATAAAAGAAAGCAGGACTGCTAAAGAATCCATTGACTGTTTTATCCTCCCCTTCCTCTCTGCCTCTTACCCAATCGTACCCACTTGGGGTTCTGTCTCATTTCCTGTTTCATTGCCTTATATAACTTTAAAATTGAAAGGGATGGTTGAAGGGTTAAACAGTTTAGATTACTTATCCCTGATTATAAATGTTTCTCAGCAGGTCATTTCAAATCAATCACTAAGGGTCTTTAGTGTATCTATCTAGTGCACTAGGTTCTGTCCAGTGAAAAAGAAGTAAAAGAAATAGCTCCTGCCTGTTAGGAACTAACAGTCCAAATGCAAGGGTAACATAGCAGATAGTACCTAGCACATAGTGAGAGTATTTCTAGCACTCAGCAAGTATTTATCACATGAATGCTCATTTGTCACCTTGTTGATGACCAGGGCTGACTGATTTGGCTGATGGGATAGGTGTCCCCTGCTCCCTGCTTCTCCATGTGCATGTCTCCTAAAGCTTCAAATTGAATAGTCTTCCCAATCAGAGGATCAACCCTTCCTAGATCAGAGGCATCTGCAGCACTGCATTCCAGCCTCCTTGCTTTCCCAGCTCCAAACAAGCTCTCAGGGCTTATTTGTAGCAGATCTATTCCTGGACGACCTATCCATTTGCCATTTTCTTTGTCTCTGTCAATTGAGTGGAAGCAGAATTAGCAATGGGACTGTTCGTTTTCCTTCTTTCCGTCAAAAGCTTGAGTGGCTATGTGTCAGAGTGTCCTGGCAGCCATTGGACCTTTGCCCAGCCTGTCTCTGTAGTGTCCACTGAGATCTGCCCTCAGTCAAAACGGTCCCCAAAGCTCAAAAACCATTTCTATTTTAAAGAGAAAAGGAATAAAAGCAAATATTCTGGCCCTTTCTCCTAAATTCTGCAGGTTATTCCTAGTCATTTAGGTATACGTTACTTTAGAGTCTAACAGCATACTTTTGAAAGAGTCCGAGTGTTCAGGTGGCCATATAGTATGTAAGCATTATGATGAGGCTAGTTAAAATTATCTTAAAAAGGAGGAAAATGATTTTTTAGTCATGGTAGAATAGAATGCTGGACTTTGAAAAGGATTAGCAATTTAGTCAGTAGTCCAGTAATAGTTACTATAAAGAAACACAGAGAAATTCAGATACCTGGACACACAGAGAAGGTGCAGTTTGTTAGAAGAGCAGTTAAAAAAGAAGGAGAAGAAAAAAAAAACTAAGCTGAGTTTGTGGACTTTAAAAACTAGACAGGGCGATTTTGGCATTTGTTTCAGAAATGGGAACGCAACTGGTGAAGATTTCTGTGGTCCTTGGGGCTGGTGGTGACATCAAAGCTTTCCCATTTCCAGGTAAACACTAAACAGCTGCATGTTGGAACAACCAAAGTGTGCCATGTTGGGTTTTGGAGAGATTAGATGTAGCTAAAAGGGGAAATGTGAGGTGAAGGTTTGAAGTTTTGACTAATGACTTTTGGCAAGAAACTGTCATGTGGGGGACTAATTCAGAAGAAACAGCAGTCAGATTCAAATCCTGCTCCTTACTTCCCACTCCTAAAACCATAGGCTTTCCCTAGTCTTCTGGATAAGAGAAGATATTAGGAGAGAGTGGAATAGTCAAACGTATCTATCCTCCTAACATTTTGGGCACAGCTGGACTAATCAGGGATGATTTGAACTAGAGGTAGGTGGGAGCTGAGGAAAAGCCTCGAGTCTTAGGGTGGGGCATGTGGAGGCTGTTTCAGGGAGAGTTCCAGGGGGGTCTCTGAAGAAGAAGAGGGCTTTCAACGCACCTAGATTTCATCTTATTTGGGAACAATTGATGAGTACCCAACTGTAGTGGGGTTGAGACATAGAATAGTTTTTCCTTTCTTCATTGGGATCTAGTGGAAAAGTGCTCCCTACTGACCAGAAGTAGAAAGGATGGTGGGCAGCTGTGGCCTCATCTGACACATCAAATATCAAGGTGAAAGGTAAAAAAAAATCTAGTCAGTCATAAGGTTTACAAACATCAGGATTTTAGTCTTTGTGTGGGTCCTACTTCTTTCCTTGAATAATGCAAAGTGATGTTTGAAATCTGCCCAATTAATTCAGTAACTGATTGTCATAATTAACCCATAACAACGAGGACACATAGCACACCCATGATAGGAAAGAACTTGAGAGGCCATTATCCTTCTTTTGTGGATGTGGAAGCATACTTAACTCAGCCTGAGGGTATGGGGAACTCCGTCAGCTGTGTAGGAGCTTTAGACAGAGAACTTGATATCTAGCATCGCTTTCATAAATACGTCTGTGAGGTCTTTTGATATTGGTTCTTATTGACTGGGCTGGTTTTACTCATTCTAGCTCAGAGTTTAAGCTAGCAAAGTGCCCCAGCCTAGCTTATCAGAGGTTATTTCCAGAAAGCCTCCTCCCTCCAGGGACTTCTGACAGGAACAAACTGGAGAAGGTGCAGAGATGGAATGGATTGCCCAACTGGCTTAACCAAGATAAAGGAAGAATGCACCCTCGACTGGGGACTCAATTGGACTGATTTAAGTTGTTGACTATTGATTGGCCTTGGTCTCTTTTGTGGTGGCTGAGATTATGGTATCTTCTCAATCTGATTACTGTACTAACTTCTGCATTCTACCAAATGTAGCATATATGCGTGGTTGGCTTCAATAAATCTTTCATTTAAAAATGAAAACAAGCAAAAGCAAGAGTTTGTAATATAACACCCAAATTCAGTAAAGGCCCTTATAACATTGGTTGAAACAATGTATTCCATCCATTTTAATTCAAGGGCCTTGGTATTTATGGAGTAGTTACTTGGTTGAATTAAAAATAGGATTTTTTTGAATTTTCTGAGTTTTTATCTTCCTATTACAATGTTATTGCACAATATCTTACACTAACATATACTCAGGACTAGAAACAATTGTCACAATTGTCCCCATAAAACATTAGGAAGATATTCTCTTTATGTTCGCTGCAAATCTCAGATGCACATGTCCTGAGTTATGAATTCCAGGGGAAGTAAAAATAATTCCAGATCTAGGAGGCAACTGTTTTACAAATGCAAAACAATTTGGATAGATAAAATATTTGAAAACAATTAAAACCAAATCAACCTGTACTTTATCTGTGTGCTGAGATTTTAGGTCCAGTGGATCAGAATACAGGGAAAAAACTAATGAGAGTCCCTCAATGGATCCTTCACCCACCAAACAAGATTTCTTCAGAAACCGACTTGCTCTTGCAAATGACCTTGACCAAGGAACAGCTGTGTAAAACATACTTAAAGTTGTGTTGTCAAGTGGTAAGATGAGGATAAAAAGCTTGTATATATCTGTGCAGGAATATATATATATATATATATATATATATATATATATATATATACACATTGATGTATAAATCCCTGAGGAGAACTAATATAAATATTTACATATGAAACTAAATCAACATACAAGACATTGAAGAGATGAAGATTAGTCTGTGGTTAAGAGATGGCTTTTTGAACCTCAACACTTGGGAAAAGGGAAATGAAGACTTGTCACAGCATTACAGAAAAAAACAATAAATTTGGAGGAAAATAAACGTTTGTAAGAACAAAAACTTCCACCTTGAAGTCATTCCCCTAGTATAATATTGAGAATGTTCATATTTAATATGGATGTGAATTTTATGCTTTCTAAGCATTTAGCTTATTAATTCATCCCTGTGTTCTTAGCCTAACATATACTATATTAGGCAACTTCTGTCCTGCCATCTGTCTTCCAGAAACCCCAAGGCAATACCTAATATCCCTTAATGAGAAGAATCGATTAACAGAACTGTATTTTACATGTTGCATATCTGAGTTGTGGAGAGTTTTTGTCTTAAACCATGTGAACAGAAGGTTCAAACCTCTGAACAGAAGGTTCCAAGCTTAAAGACACATTGATCTCCAAACAAGAAGACAACGTTGAGAGTAGTACTAATTTCACTTACATGGTTATGGAAGGGAACTGGGGAGTCAAAGAAACATTTTCCCTCGCATGGGCTGTGCTGAGGAGGGTGCAGTCCAGGGTCTGTTTATAGAGCACTCAGGGTTCAGAGATCCAGGAGTGATCCTGAGTGTCATGTGCACTCATAGCCAGTTGGGTTGGGGAGAAAAAGCACCGACTTAGCCACATGTTCTTAAAAAGACTTTCTTCAATATGGAAAGGTGGCAGCACCACCAATGCTTTGGTACAAACACCAGAAGGTCAGAATGAAAACTCAGGGCTGGCAGTGCCTGACTGTTTTCTAGAAGTCAGTTGTAAAAATACAAACCTACAGCTCAGATAAGGAATCATATTGCAATGAGGCCTACCTGGCTCTGGGGTAGTAAATTGTGCTCTATTTCCACATGGATATACAGCCAAGATGGTCACCATCCTTGGCATACCCCAAACATCATATTCATAATGGAAAAAATCTAAGTTTAAATAATTTGTCTCTGTCCAGGAAATTACTGATAATAAATTAGGGGCATTTGGTTACTGTTCATTCAAAGTCTTGGTACTCCAGTTGACTTCTTCAGAGGCTGTTCCTCTAGGAGTGCACTGTTTGATAAGGTGCAGGAAGTTTCACTTCTAAGTGTTACAAGTTTCCTTCTACTTGTCTGATGACTGATCAGCCACTCATTCACTAGCATTTTGAACAACAGGTGTCTGGAGCACTTAAAGGATCACAGGAACATTTTTCGAGTTTCCAGTATTTAGATTTAAGTCAAGCATTTCTTTTAATGAAATTAATGAACTCATTTGAAATAAGATTTCTGTTATCAGGCCAAAGAAGTTTTGGGGCAATACTTGAAAGCAAAATTCCAAATTGATTGGACATGGAAAGGGAAATGAGAAGTCACAACCCCTTAAACAAAATGTAAGAAACAACAAAACCCCTTTCCCCTTCATATTCTGTTTATCATCAAAATTATCAGTTACTAGGGAGGTTTAAAAAATATCATACATACCCCAAATTTTCATTTTGATAACATCCTCTGAAAAGTCTTGATGCCACAATTGTAGCACAACTCACTTTAGTTGTATATTATGAAATTAGCCTATAAAACTAGTAAATAATCAATGCTGCCATTCTCAAGGTCCCCATCACCTGATACCCAGATTCTTCTGGTAGCTTTCTAATTGCCCCAACCTCTCTCTGCTCCTATCTATCCTACATATCTTTAACACATTCAACCAATCCAGCCAACCCATTGCCGTTGAGTCGATTCCAACTCATAGCGACCCTGTAGGACAGAGTAGAACTGCCCCATAGGGTTTCCAAGGAGCAGCTGGTGGAGTCAAACTGCCGAACTTTTGGTTAGCAGCTGTAGCTCTTAACCTGTGTGCCACCAGGGTTCCTTAGTATCCCAAAATGCAGCTTTGTGTGAAACTCTTCAACTATTCTTATTTGCCTGCAATCAAATCCCAAACGCCTTGACTCGACATTCAAGGCTCTCTCTCTTCAGTATGGATCAAAGTTTTCTTTCTGGCTACCATCTCCCACTTTGCAGTTCTGGGTGAACTTAACTAAACTGGGCTTTTACTATTTGCTACAAGTCATCCTTCTTCCTCAGGTTCACTGTTGCCTCCTGTCACTTCTCTAGCCTCCTCCTTCTCAGCTCATCTTCAGGACCCAGTTTAAGTCCCCTCATCTTTCTGTGACCTCTTGTGGTGTAGCTTGTTTATCTTTTGATGTACTTGCCTTGTCTTCCCAACAAGAGTATAAGTCTCCTTATACCTCTAGAAGAGTGCTCCACACATAGTAGGTGCGCAATAAATGGTTGATGCTGACGTTAATGGTGGTGCTGTAACAGGTAGATGACTAGAGAAAATAATTTCTACTCTTAATTTGACAAAGAGCTTCAGGGTTGTCACTTTACCTCCCCACTTAAAATTTTTTTTTTACAGAAAAAAACAACCAGTCCCAAGGGAAATCAAATGCAGTTATCTTCAGAAGAAGTTAAAGCCACTACTGTCACTTTAACAGTTGCAGAAAGCATTAGAAAACATCTTTCCATTAAAAAAAAAGTTTGCTACTTTTGTCTGTGTTCATTTCATAATCTTTCTAGGTAGGACTGTAAATTAACAAGGAAGATAGGATCTTGCAATATCAAAGCATTAAGCAGAGTTTCTGGGAGTTGGGATTTTGGAAATTAATGATATTTAATATAATTTTGCATTAGAGATGAAGTCAGGGTGGGAAAGAGCTTTGCAACTGTGACATCTGTGATCTCCAGCTCTCTGGAAAAGCACAGTTTACATAGGAGACCACAGATGTCTTCTGGAATAGTTTGGGTTGATAAGCAGAAAGAAGCACTTTACCAAAAGATGAAGCTGGTGGTTTATACACAGGCTGTGGGTGGCAACAGACCCCTCTGCAGCCTTGTGGTGTCTGTATACAAGCCCAAGAAGGCTGTCCTGCTTCTCTGACTCCAGAATTGGAACCTTTGAGAACCAGGGATTTGTGGACCAACACTCCAGGGTTCTCCCCACTGGGCTACTTCATCTCATAACACATAGTTGAACCTAGTCTGGGATTCAAAACTAGAACATCTCTTGAGTACTCAGGGAAAACCCTTTGAACAGTGCATCCGGTCATTCGGGGCATTTGTAAAAATGCAGATGCCTGGGTACTATTCCAGTCCCCCCGTATTGGACTATTTGGGGGTGGGCTCCAGGAATCTGCATTTTAAATTCACTCAGTTGATTTTTTGGCTCATGGAAGTTTAAGAGCCACTACCTCTTAGACCACTAGATTGGATGATCTGGTGTGTGAACTTTAGCACTCAGATTCTATCTATAGATTGAATTTTAGGAGAGAATAAAAAATTGGTTATATTTACCTTGAGATATAAGGAGCCCTGGTGGCTCAGTGGTTAAGTACTCAGCTGCTAACCAAAAGGCCGGCGGTTTGAACCCACCAGCCGCTCTGCAGGAGAAAGACATAGCAGTCTGCTTTCGTAAAGATTACAGCCTTGGAAACCCTATGGGGCAGTTCCGCACTGTCCAGTAGGATCTCTACGAGTCAAAATCGACTCGACAGCACACAGTCACCATCACCACCTTGAAATGTAGAAAACTGCACATCAAAAACTCAAATGAATACTTTTGTATTCTTAAATTTACCATCTGTGATCTTCACCATCATACATAATAAGATTTTCATTTAAAAATATATACGCATGATCGGTACTCTTTATAAATTGGTAAAATGTATTGATTGCACATTATAGTCAATTACATGCACTTAGAAAAAATCATAAAATGAATATCCTACGTTAAATTGTATAATAAAATTAAATCTAGTACTAAATTTTCTCTTGAAACATCACCATTAATAACTTTCTTCTTGAGCCTAAAATGGTAATGCTTTTGGAACACTTGGGATTCTCATATCCTGGAAACTGATTTAATTTAAAGACTTGAATATAGCCTTCTCAGGGTCTGAGCATCCTAATATTTATGGTCTATAGGCCAGCGAGCCTCAAAGTTGGGGGGAGGAGAGGTTAGATATAGTTTCTCAAAAAGGGATGTGGGTTAAAAAAAAAAAAAAGGCTGAGAAAACTGATGGAGACCTCTATATTTTAAGAGAAAAAAGAAGTTGATGTGTGACATTAGACTGAACATATAAGAACATAAGGATGTGAATTTAAGCAATGCTGAAAATACCTTTTGGGGAAGTTGTTACATGTTCACAATAGTCAAGATTTTTATCCTCAAACCAAGTAATTTTTGTTTTCCAAAACCTATTTTCCATGGGCTTAGTGTATGCTTTTTATTTAGTAAATTATCTAACCTTGTTTCCTGTCTACAAAACGGAGACATTTTTATTCCTCCTTCTTGCCTAATCCCCCTCAGAGATAATAGCATTAAATACTCTTAATTCTCAGCAGGAAAATGAATGTGTTGTTTTTTTCTCGTGTGTATAAACCTACTCATCTGGAGATAATGGGATCCACTATAAGGGATGAACCCTCTGTGCTTCCATCTTGGTGGGCCATTTCCACGTAGCACTAGTTTGCATCCTCTTCCTTCTCATCATTTTCCCTTTCAGTTGGGGCAAAGCCGTCAGCATACAAACATGCTCTTGTTCCTTCCACCTTTAAAACAGCGATAACAACAACAAATATCCTCTTTTGACCCTTCCACTTGTGCCCCATTCCTCTTTCCTTTTATAGCAAACCTGGCAAGAGGGCATCTCTCCAGCCCCTCTCCTCCTGTTCTTTTTGAAACTCAGGAGGGCCAGGCTTTGCCCGGTGAAGTGCTTGTGTGGAGATCACCAGTGACTTCCATGCCTAGTCATCTTACTCTCCCTATTAAGTAGCATTTGACATGCTGATCAGCTCCTCCTCCTGAAATCATTTCCTTACTAGGCCTCAAGGACACAACATCTTCTGGGTTTTCCTCTTTCTTCAGTGGCGGCCCCTTCTTGGTTTATTGGCTGGTTCCTCCTTTTTCACCCCCTCTCAATGTTAGAGTGCCCCAGGGCCTTCCTTTGCTTAGATCTCTTCTTTTTCCAGTCTATACTCACTTCCCTGGTGATCTTATCCAGTCTGCTGACTTTAAAATAGGATCTTTATGAAAGTGACTCCCAATTTCATATCTTTGGCCCAGACCTCTGTCCTGGACTCTAGACTCACATATCCAGCTGCCTCCTTGACATCTCCTAGATGTCTAATAATGTAGTTACTGAATTGAACATGTGCAAGCCTACTTCAGTCATATCTGCCCCACCTCAGTTAACGGTAGCTTTATCCTTCCAGTTGCTCAGGCCAAAAACCTTGAAGTGATCTTTGACAATTCTCTTTGTCTTACACCCCACATCCAGTCTACAAGCAAATCGGCGCTGTCTTCCAAATATATCCATTCTGACCTTTTTGCACCACCTCTACTGCTATCACCTTGGTCCAAGACACCTCTGTAGGCCAGCCTTCCTGCTCCCACTTAACCCCTAATTACTCTCACAGCAGCCAAAGAGATCCTGTTAAAATGTAAATCAGTCCGTGTCACTCCTCTACTCAAACCCTCTAAGGGCTCTGTTTCTCTCAAACAGAAGCCAAAGCCATTACAAGGGCCTCTAAAGCCTTGTGTGATCTGGACCCCGTTAGACTTCTGATGGCATCTCCTATATTCTGTCCGAATCACTCCTTCCGCACACTGTAACCTCGTTATTCCGCAGATACACCAATATGCTCCCCGTGGGCTTTTGAACTGGCTGTTCCCTGTGACTTGGCATATTCTCCTAGACACTTGCATGTTTCATTCGGATCTTCAGTCATGTTAGCCATGAGGCCGACTCTAACTACCCCATTTAAATTTCACCTCCTCCACCCACCACATTCCCAGTCACCTTTCCCTGTGTTTTTGTTCACAGCGGTTGTAACTTTCTAACGTATTAACTATTATGCTTATTAGGTATTGTCTACCTCTCTTCACTACACTGTAAGCCCCGTGATGATATGGATTTTTTCTGTTTTGTTCACTGCTATATTCCTAACATCAGAACTGTACCTGGAATATTTACTGAATGTTGAATAGTTAGGTGGGCCCTTATGAAGTCCTTATAATAAGGTCACTGAAAACCAACGTAAGTGACAATAAACATCAAAGGAAGTCATACAGTAAGGAATCAAATTATGGGGACTTCAGGATAAACCACCAACCTCTTAAGGCAGGCAGACTTTGAAAACTTATCCTTGATAACATTACCAGGCCCACTAGTTGCTGTTGACGCTGACTTATAGCAACCCCATGTGTGTCGGAGTAGCACTGTGCTCCACAGGGTTTTCAATGGCTTATTTTTCTGAAGTAGATCGCCAGGCCTTTCTTCTGAGGTGCCTCTGGGTGGACTCAAACCTCCAACCTTTCAGTTAGCAGGTGAGCACATTAACCGTGTGCACCACCAGGGACATTGTTACAATTTATTAAGCACCTACTCTGTAGGGTCGCTATGAGTAGGAATCGACTCGACGGCAACAGGTTTTACGTATATTACCTTTAAACCTCACAATAGTCCCAAACAGTAGCTCTGTTAACCTCTTTGTACTGATAAGGAATAGAGACTCAGATTGGTTAAATAAATTCCTCAAAGTTACTCATCTAGTAAGTAATGGAACCAGAATGTGAACACAGATATGTCTAATTCCAAAGCATCTGCTTTTTACTCTACCACAGTGATTTTTCCGAGTCACCAAGGAAGAGAAACTAGCTTCTAAATGGGCTGTAGTTTGTTTTTCTTGCCTCCAGTGAGAACCAAGAGTCCTTAAACAGAATGTCCATAACTGCTTTTTTTGGACTGTACTCTTATCACAGCCCTCCTTGCCTCTGGAAGCCGTGTGTATGTGTATCTCTTGCAAGAAGACAGGTTCAGCTGTGGGCTGTACCAGAGACTTAGGTGCCCTGAATCTGTGATGAGCTAAAACATCTAAAATAAGTAAAAAAGCAAACCACTTGCTTAAAGCTCAAAAGAAGTGATGTTTCAGGAGAAATCCAGAATCAGGCTCGACTAATATTAACATTTTCCTTATAGCTATTAAATTGCACAACATGATCAATAATACATGTTTAGATTTCAAAGCAGCCTACCAAATGAAATTTGTACAAATCAAGGATTTTGTGTCTTTAAACCAGGGGGAAAGAATCATCAGTGAAATGTAGGTATTCCTGAAAGCAGTCCTCCAAATACTAGGGCTCAAAATTTAGTCACTGGTCGCAGGCACTCTACACATGACAGGGGGCCAAGTCATCTCACTTGTCCAGGCCTCACTTGCCTCAATATTTAATAAGGGAATTGGGTCTCTAAGGGTTCATCACTTTTTACCTTCTATAGTTGCCTTGAATAACCTCACATTTGCATGATTCTTTACATGTTTACAACTGTAAACTGTACGTGATAAGCCTAGAAAGAACTGCGGTATCTTAAAACTTTGTCTATGGAATACCAATGCCTCAGCCCTCTAACACCAAAGGTCATTTTAAGTTACTAATTTTCATCCCAAGGTCTCTCTCACTCACTACAATCATAGGATTTGACACAAAGAAAATACTACATTCATTTCTTTTATAACAACTTGATACAGGAAAAACTGCCTCCAAAAACAAGACCGTGATAAAGAGTAACTTCTTTCTTTCTATACGGAAAGCATGAGCTAAATGAGAATCACTAATGACATTAAAAATCCTGTATCGGTTGCTGTCCAGTCGATTCCAACTCATAGTGACCCTATAGGACAGAGTAGAACTGCCCCAGAGTTTCCAAGGAGCAGCTGAGCTCTTAACCACTGCACCTAACAAAATAGATATGTGCAAAAATAATACACTTTTGGGCTATGTAAGGCATTTTTCTTTATTATTTTTTTCAATTTATCTTAGTAATGCCAGAAAAATAACAGCCATTATTTTCACTTTAAACGCAAACCAAATACTGTTGCACACAGAATACAAAGAATACCTACAAATATGGTTAGGTACAAAGGCCATATTAGATTTATAGATCACACTTTGTTCTTACATCAAAATAAGACTAACAGAGCAATTTGACAATTATTTTAGCAAATAACCGTGCTACTAAACAAAGGCAAGTACACATATATACACAAACACGTCTTAACTAAAATTATACATGTCACTTTGACAAAGGCTTCTTCTCTGGTGGGATCACCAAAGTCCCCTGCCCTGATCCCACCCCCAAATGCTGACTTGATCTGAAGAAAAAAAAATTAGAGATGTTCTTAATTAAAGGCACATTTGGCAGCTACTGAACGTGGCATGCATCTGGCACAGGTGCGCTCTCCCTACAGCCACACCGATGTGACTCCATCCATATGCATCTTGTTTCTCTGCGTGGCAGTCCAATGTGATCCACCTTTAGCTAACTTGCTTTATAATTTTGCAGCAATTGGCTACTTAATGCACTATTTTCATTAAAGGCAAAAGGGAAATTTGCTCACAGTTGACAGAAAATGCACTTTACGGTGTCAAAAAAGGAAAATAAGGCATGGAATTTACAAAACAAGTTACAGGTGCTTTTGTTGTTTAGATTTACCATATAGTCTTCATGCTTTTCTTAACTAGAGCTGAAAATATTTCATTGACTTGTGTAAGGGATTATGAAATGATTTTTAAAGTTGGTAATGAGATGTTTCAAGAGAGAAAAATATTGAATAAATTAAGTCATCACTTTCCCTTATAATCTTACTGCATAATTCTTTCAACCAAACCAATATTAACCTTGTGACGTTTATTGGTAAAGATTAATCTGCAAAACAACAGGACCTACACTTGTACAACAGTCACACAATAGAGGTTAAAAGAATAAGCAAACCTACCTACAGTGGCAGAATACCAAGAAATAAATGGCTAAATTTCTTTCTTTTCTAAATTCGGAGGGAAAAACGGTTTTCCTTAATATGTACAACACTAATAAACTGGAGTGCTTCACCCCATTTCCATAATTTGTTTTGCCGAGCCACTTACAAGTAAGAATTTAAACTGTTACGTCAAAAGACAAATAGTGACACACACACAAGCAAGCTAAACTGGAGAATTAAGACAAGAGCATGATCATAAATACTAATTTTTGGATTGTGTAATTTTTGATTTATGAAAATAACATTAAGGAAGAATTTAGAACCTCAAACATAGCCTCCAATGAAACAGTACTTGTTTACTAGACTGTTCTGTTGACTTGTAGTATAGTGTGGCATATTCTTTGCTAAATACAAATCCAGTAAATTCAATGAGTTGTTAGAGCATAGTAACCTACTGAACACATAATTTGATGCCCAACAACCTTTCATTAAGCAAATTTATAACATTTTTATATTTGCTGATAATTTGTAGTTTTAAAATAGTTTAGAAACTGGGAAGAGTAAATAACCTTTTAATAAATTTAGAAACATGTATCTGTTCATGTTTTAAAAAGTGAGATGTGAAAAGCCTATTATATTGGTTATCAGCCCACTAAGTAAACCCAGCCTTGAAACATTTTCTTCATGTTGTGATCCAAAGATAATAAAACATTTAAAAACATTTCCATTTCTAAAAGAAAATGTTCCACACTTTGGAAGGTAGTGTAGAGAAAGTCATGCTGCATTGCCTGTCTTGTAATATCCTGGATTCAAAAGCAGAATTCTATAGTGATGCAATTATCTTCTCAGCCACTTATCCCTGATGAAGTATATTTTAGTAACTACAAAGGATAAATTTGTCAGCTAGTTAACATTTACATGTGAAGAAGGCAAAGATACAGTTTTCTCACCTCCACCTAAGGGCCTCCAATTGGGATTTTTCTAGTCAGTTACCACTGCAGAAAACATTTTTACTCAAATGACACTTTAGAATAACAATATCCTCTATCCACAATGCATATGAAGCTGACACACAGTGAAGTGGTCTCCTAGAACCACAGGGTAGAAGAATGGTTCCCATTGGGAGTATGATTAGAACTCCAAAGGTAAGAGTTATTCCTCACTGTAGGATCAGGCAGGTGGAAAAGGGCTCATCATCTTATGGAAGGCTAACACACTGGCTGGACAAATACTGAATGGGCTCCAATGTGACTTTTCTCAGGTTTTTATTTGGAGTGGGGGTAGGGTAATTAAAAAGAGAAGTGATCAATAAGCAATTTAAAGGGGAATCCTAGGGGCATTGAGGCTGGTTGGAGGTTCTGGAATGTGTATAATGATTAATTGTAGCAGCATTAGTAAGTAGGCTTAGATAGATGTTGAATGGTCTTATGGACACTTTGCATCCAAGAGGGGATTTGAAATTCATTTTTTAGACTTTTAAAACAGACATTTTACAAAGAGAAAACTGGCTACCAGAATAAGAATGGAACAGATACTAAACGAAAAGATGCAACTATAACAAATAAATAAGAAAGGATATGATAGGAAGGACTGCTTGATGATGCAATCAACATACTTTATGGTCTTTAAAAGACTATATACTGTACTATTGTGATGCACACTGTAATGCTCTAATAAATATCACAGGAACTTATTAAAGTACTAAATTTCCACCATGATGCAGCACTTCTAGAAATGTTTCTAATGGCATGGTTAACAGAATTGCTAAAATGTTGCTTCATTATTCAGAAGACACATGCGGATACCGATGAACTGATGACTCTATAGATGGAATACTACACATTTCACAGACATTACAGTGGAGATTAATAAAACTTTTCTTCAATAAGTTGCATGCATTTCAAGTCACAGTATTTGTCAGACTCAGACGAGTAGTACATAGGCGTAATGAATAATCCATATTATGATATTAATGATGCAGGTAAATGTTCTATTACGAATAATTCTGATAGAGCAAAAGACCTCAAGCAAGGTAGTAGAATGTTTAATATAAACTTTAACAAACTGTATATATGTTGCCTAGGAAATAAAAAACTTACGAAGTTCCACTTAAACCCATCCTATTCTAACCAAGTACTTTCCTGCATGCCAAACTGCAACTTGAGATCATTTTTAAGATTAATACATACATACGGAACTGGAAACCAAGGCGTACCACAATACGTGCTTTTATTCTTAGTGTTTGTGTGTGCGTGCGTGTATGCTTCAACTGAAAGAAATAAGAATCGACCATTTTCTCCATATAATAATTTAATATATGCCAGCCAAAAAAGTATTTGTATCTTTATTCACTTAAATTAAAACAGACCTGCCAGGTATATTATGTAACATTCACTATATACACAGGATTTAGGCAATGCAAGGTATTTCTAGATATGCTGATTACTCAACTATTAGTAGAACATGAATGGTGTCAGTGATGCCCAGCAAGTGCTCCTTTTCACATTGGGTGACTGCATTTCCATAATAAGGTTAGAGGGACAGCTATGAACCATGACATGGATTACCAGTAAACCTCTGTGGGAGAAGGGGGAGATGACAATCTAGCATAGATTAACAGACTCCTAAATGTAAATCGTATACCTTAACAGTTACGTTTTTAAAAAAGTTCTTCTCTCACGTTACACAAAACTTCTCGGTTGAAGGCAACACCACCACGTGTTTTGTGGGGGGGGGGGGGGGGGGCAGGGGGCAGGGGTTGTAGGGGAATGCTCTTAAAATTGGTGTAATTATTCTTTAAAAAAAAAAAAAAAAAAAGTACCTCTTTGGTGAAGCCTCGGTACCCATTTAATTCACTGTAATAATCTGTAAACAGGACTGTAGTACAGTGCTGGGCCTTGAGTCCAACAAGGTCAGGTACCACAGCCTTTCCTCACAGTCCTTTTAATGACTTTTAAGAAAATATTCTAAAGTAGGAAGAGTAAAGCAAAGAAAAACAAAGGAGGGTATTAAGATCCCTGTTTTTTGTTTTTTTTTTAAAAGTGCATATTTTGAATTACAAAAACTGTCATTATGTGGGCCTGCTGGACACTAGATGGTGTTTTCCATCCCTTTAATGATAAAGATCACTTCACAAAAAGAGGGCTCCTGCCTAGTGGCTGGAAAAAGTCCCTTTACTTGATTTTCAGGTGCAACCAGTTGTCCAATTCCTCTAGAGCAGTCTTTCCATATTCTAAACTGGAATACCACTGTCATTGTATAATAAACGTCTAGGTTAAAATCCACTGTCTTACACTGCATCTTGAAGCAGAGTCATTAGTGTTTGGAGCTCTCACTGTAGCCCCTCAGTGCTGGCATGCTCAGTGCATCCATCGCCAGCAACGGATTTGAGGCTAGGAAAGTGTACTCCCCAGTACAGAGGAACTCAGGACGAATGGGCATTCTCCAACAGCGGTGGTCCGTCTCTGTGCATGGATGGGTGTGTGTGCTCCCTTTTGTAAGTTTTTGGAGGGAGTTTAGGGATATGTTGAGAAGTGCTTTGTCGTGGAGGAACAGGCGGCCCAGCAATGGAATGAAGGTCCACTTCTTGTGTCAATGGTGGTGATGGCAGATGCCTTCTCGTGCCATGAGGAGAAGGTGTTTGAGGAGGAGGTGGTGTAAAGGGGGAAGGGCTGTTTGGGAAGAACGCATTGCTGTGGTCACTTTTTTTACCCAAAGGGGGAGGTTGGAGATGCAGTGGTGAGCTTGAGAAAACATCAGGTGTCCTCACAGGTTCTCGTGGTGGTAACAAGGGAGGGCTTTCAGGAGGGTCTGATACAGAGGTCCGGTCCGATATTGAGTATCGTGGTGAATAGACTTTAGATGTGGGTTGCCTAGGAGGAATTGCTGGGGGACTGTCCAAATGCTTAGACATCATCTGACAAAAAATGGGGGGAAAAGGGATAAAATGCACATTTATTAATAATTTATACAGTACCATGAATATATTAAGAATTAACTGGGGGTTTTCAAACATGCTATTGGCAGAGGCCTAAGTGTGGACCAAGGAGTTCTGCCTTATATTTGAAATGGGAGTTTCTGTCCATTCATAGAAAACATTTTTTTCCCTCAGTTTTAAATTTTTACCTTAATTTTTCTTGAAGTGTTATTTGCTACTGCTTGCCTATCAGTCAATCTAGTGTAAGATAATTTCTGATTTAGTGTAAATTACCTGTTAATTTTATAATTTTAAATTTACTATATTAACATTTCATGATGCTCTACCAAGAGTGTCCTGAGGTGTTTAGGTTCTCTGTCCTCTGCATAGGCTTGAGAACCATCAGGTAACAGCTGGCCAAGAAAGAAACTCAAACAGCTGGAAAAAATGGCTATTCTGAGCCTTTAAGGTCTCTTCCAACCCTGAATTTTCATGAAAACCCCATTTAAAAGTATGTTGAATTCACTATTACAGACTTTAAGCACACGCTAAGACAGTTTCATTTATAATGTGCTCACGTACAAAGCTTCATAACTCTCACTTTCTGTACGTGTTTTAAAAGAACCGCTCGAGGCTAAATTGCTCTTACTTTATAGATTAAAACTTGTTTTATCTTAGACAATACCCATTGCTTTAGGTTTACAATCTATTATAATGTAACTGTAATGGTTCCAGTTTGCAGATAACAGGATTTTCTACTTTACCTTAGATGGCGAAGATTCCGCTGGGGCAGATTCTGGTCGTCTTCGTGGAGGAACAGGAGGGGGGACAGGCACCTCATCAGTGCCCTTGGTTAAACTTATAGATGATACTGAAGCAGATCCTGTAGGATATTAAATTTTTTTTTTAAAGTTCACAGGAATTCTATTTCATTTATTATTCCTTTAAAGGCTTAGCTGGAAACTGCTTATATATATAAAATAAAAGTGTGGAAGTATCAAAAGCAGTTCAGTAAACCAATACCCAATAGTATTTCCTTTATTAAAGCAAACTGCTATAAATGCATGCAGAAATTTCTTAGCAGAATCTTCAGAAAGAAGCTACCTAAGAGATCCTGTTATTTTGCTTCTTGAATAAAATAACATTCCCACTGTTAATCTATTATCAGAATTTTTACTTGGGTCTGATTCTTAGATTTCTGGGAGAAAAAGCAAACTACCGAAAACCTTTGGAGTATAATTTCTGTTAAGCTTTTGTGATGGGCTCACTTTTCTCTCTGATGTTATTGGTACAGAATTGCCCTGCCCTTACTGGATAGTCCCTGGGAACAGAGTTTATGATCTTAGCCACTCCCCCAATGCTTCTCCCCAGCAAGTCTCCCACAGGATGCCAGGGAGAGGATCTAGTGTCTGGGGGCAAGCTGTCTCCTCATTTGCACAGGCATAGGCTCTCACTGGCCTGTAAACAAAATCAGGCTCATTATACTCTAAGCCAAACATTTTAATTGTGATGGAGCTATTCAAGACGACTGACGCAATCCTAGTAATGAAAAGAGAAACGACACTAAAATCTAGTGAACTTAAGAATAAATTGGTGAACTGACACAAAAAATTAAGTACAGCTTCTAACTGGAATGTATCTTAGAGACATTTATGGTGACAAGGGCATAATTTAGGCATGTAAATAATTACACTTTGAAAAGACAACACCTATGTAAGTTGTTAGCTAGTTTATGGACACTATAAAAAGATATGAAAAATATTTTTTAAAAAGATCATTCAAAATACTATTTGACAAGTTCTTTTTTCCTTTAAGCATTAAATCAGAGCCTTTATTTTGTCACTTAAATATTAAAACAAATTTAGACCTAAAAAGAGTACTTGATGTACTGTTTTTCAGCTGTCTACATTTTGATCACCTACCTTTTTTCTTAAGAGACTCTATAGTTAATTTAGATCATAACTAACATTTCCATTGTAAACATTTTGAAATAATTTGTGTGAAAGGACAGCAAGAAAATATTAATAAGCTTGAAATTTATGGAATAATTTAGTGAACTCTTTACCAAAAAAATTTAAAGTAAACAGCTACAATGGAATACTTAAGCTTTATAATTTAAATAGTTACAGTTATAAGGGAGCTCTTCTAAAGTTGAATTATAGTGACCTGCCTACAACCCAGGCTGTCACCAGGCTCAGTGACACTGCATGTTGTTGCCAGCATTCCCATATGCGCATGCATGCTCTCACTTCTTTCTCAAAGTTGAGTATTAAAATATATTTAGAACTCTATAGTTGGGAAAGAGAAATGGTTAAATGTGGAATCCACCCATTCAATATGTTCTTTAAAAAGAGAAAAAAGGTTTTAAAAAAAAAAAGCAAATCATTTATGATCAAAAGATAGCACAAGTGAAGGCCTCACTTCTAAGATGTTGCAAGCAAGGTACCAATGCTGCCAGACCCAAGAAGAGTTTTAGCAGGAAAGGTTACACTTGGTTTAATTTTTAAAGCCAAAGCAAGTATTATGAGTCTTAAACCAAATATACTAACTTGGGCCATGGGGCAGTGTAACTTGGATAAAGACGGTATCGCTGCCTGTGAAAGGAAACAAGAAAGAGTAGATATTTTTTTCTTTCATTGATATATTCAAACTCATCTACAAAAACTGATTTATGATAAAAATGTTACTGTCATTCCAGTTTTAAAGAATGCCATAACAGTCTTTAGTAAAAGCACGTTATTACTTACTTTTGAGAAGAAAAAGAATTGAGTTAACATCACACTGGGAATTTTGAAGATTCCTTTTAAATTCACAGTAATTAAATGAAAAGCATTCATGAGAAAACAAAAATATCCTATACTATTGGATGATTTCTTGGTATTTTTAAATGTATAAAATAAACCCAATTCAAGCAAAGAATTTAGCATGACATATCGACATATGTCATTTACTAAAGATTACTTCGAAAACTCAAACTTGTTGTGAAACAAGTATTAGATAACAAATTTATGTTATAGAAGTTGAAAAATAAAAGGGAGATTTCTAACTAATATCATTATTACATACCTTTAAAAAATGTTCTTGGGGCATACAGTCTCATCACAAAATAACTACAACTTTGGATATTACCAAACAGGTCTGAAAGTGACATAACTATTTCCATCTATATTTTTAAATCTTTTAAAAAAAAATCAATAAATATTTGGTGCTTAAATATATTTTACATAGGAAACCACTGATAAATTTAGAATGTCTACTTTCAACAATATTAACTATTTTAAGAAAAAAATTGAAAATAAAAAGCCAAAACCCCAAGAGCATGAAAGTAAGAAAACTGAGACAAACGGTTAGATGATCTGTACAGGTAATCCCCGAGTATAAACAGCGGGGTTCCATTCCAACAGTCAGTTCTGACTTCAGTTGAATACTTCATTTTTTTTTAGTTTTCATTATTACTGCCTTTTATTATCAGTATCTTTATAAGTCATAACATTGAACACCTGTGAGTGAACATCTGGGAATGATAACATCAGCAAATTACACACTGCAACACTGAATGTAGTACCTATTACTAATGTAAGATGTACAAAAAAAACCCCAGTTATAAGTACAATTTGTCATAAATATGTCATAAGTCGGGGACTACCTATATTGGTTTTAAATCGGTATATTAATTTATGTTACACTGCCTCATATTACCAACATATGGAAAACATAATATCCAAGAGAATTAAATAATTTCTGTAACACTAGATAGGTTGATTTAAAAAATTTTAGATTCTTCTCCCCCCCGCCGCCCCGATAATAGGCAATCATTCAGAAATAATTTGAGCTTTTGTTTATTCAAGTTTATTTGGTCAGAACAAGAGTAATTTTACGTTGCAAGTTCAGTTGGCATGACTCCAGTTAATTTGATTGCTTATATAGATACAGTGGTCTTATTTTCTAGACAGCCCCAATTCCAAATAATCTACCCTACTATCTTCTTCTATATGTACTGATATTTATTTGGAAGCCACAGTCACTAATTACAGCAAACCAGTTCTAATGATCTCTAAGAATAGCAATGCTACTTCTAATAAGTTATCTCTCAGACGATTAAAATTCATTTTTATACTCTGATATACAAGTAGCTGTTGCTCTGTCAATGATTTCACTATTTATTAGGCATCTGTGACTTAACAGGAATTAAGGGACTATGCAGCTCTAGTGCTTACCTACTTACATATTTGCTTTCTTGGAAAGGAAATAAATGATTAAACACTCTTGTGTCCTGGAGATTAGCCTCATGAACACAGTAGTACATTTAGTACAAAGTAGGAATGAAATCAAAACACAAAGATCATGACTGCTACAAACTGCAGTCTTTTTTGAAAGAATGATTATACATATGCATACACACTTCTGTACACAGACATAGAGATGCAGACTTGGCTTTGATCATATATATATAGTATAGGGTTAGATTCATGCACCTGACAAGTTTGGGGCATTTTTCTGATTTCCCACTTTAAAACTAACTGCTTGCTCCCAATGCCTAGAAAATGTTATATAAAAAACTATTTTACAATTATTCATGCTCTAATCAATATGTGCTAGAAATCAAGATGTGCTAGAAATTTTTATCAGCCAGGAACTGAACAAATTCATTTATGACAACTAGAAGTGAAATACAATTAATTAAATGAGTACTAATTGTTAAGTGGAGCCCTGGTGGCACAGTGGTTAAGCATTTGGCTGCTAACTAAAAGGTCAGCAGTTTGAATCCACCAGCCGCTCCCTGGAAACCCTATGGGGGCAGTTCTCCTCGACGGCAACAAGTTTGGTTTTGGTTTAATTGCTAAGTACAAATCCCAGACAGTAGACCAGTGGTTCTCAATCTTGATTGCACAACAGAATCCCCTGGAAGCTTTTAAAAAATACTGACGCCTAAATGCCAATGCCAGTCTAATTCAAGTGGGAGCTGGGCAGAGGTATTTTTTTTAAAGCTCCTCAGGGGATTATAATGTACAGTCAGGGCTAAACCCACTGTTGAAGATACCCCCATTTTATAAAGGAGCCATTCTTAAAATTGGAACAAGCATTGTCCTGTAGGAAAAAAAAAATGATATAAATGATGGCTAACTTCTTAAACCCACAAGTCTGCTAAACTCAAATGATTTGAGATTAGAAACAAATCATCTACAACAATGTTTCCATGACGAAGAGCCTTGCATTCCAGCCTGAAATGCTTGGAATGCATCTTCCTCCTGCTAGAGTTCCCGTACTGACAGAGGAGAGGAAGCACGTCTGCAGCCACAGGCCAGGTTAAACCTCTGGCTCCCTTTCATGACCACCCAGGCAGTCTTCAAACAGGAAGGTAACGAGAGGTGCTTCATCATCCTCCCCTCCTTGCGGGTAACAGTAGAAACAAAGCCGTGAACTGGGCGGCCTTTTCTCTTTTCCCAGCCACTGTTATCATAATCTTGAAGGTGGACCTGGCCAATACATACCAGGGTGTAGGTGGCAGCACTAAGTAGGTGGCCAGGTCCCTCTCCTGGCTGTCTTCACCAAAAGCATTCCCTGACCATTCTTGCTCATTCTGTGGTCATCTTTCTCTAAAATTCTAGAGCACTCATGTCTTTACTGCTCAACATCTGACTGTGAATCTCCTTGTACTATCATTATTTTTCATCTCTCAGTTAAGACTGCAAGCTTTACCAGAAAACGTGTAAGTGCTTAGCAAGGAGTAAAATATGCAACAGATACAGGCTGAATGAATGAATTATAAGTTTAAAACTAGATTATCTGGGGGGCGGGGGGGAACTACTATAAAAGGCAAAAGAGAGTAGTACCATTATAACTGGTCAACAATTCTAGTCACACTTTGCCTTTTGAAAAATTTAAGGAATGGAACTTTCTGCTGCTTTGTATCAAATGGAATATGTTCAGACGACCTAAGAATGTACGTGCACGGCAGCTTCCTTCCCACCAAGTTCTGAGGGAAACAGGGAAGTAGGTGTTCACTCTGGTGGCAACATAGTGGGTAGCAAGTTGGGGGCTCTGACCCTCACAGCACTAGCAGATAAGTCAAGCAGAAGTGTGGTCAAAAGCAGGCGAGGACCTTTAATACACATGGACCACAGACATGCAAGAGTGAAGTCAGAAACTAACTGTGCATCCAGATGGTTTTGTATTATGGTGAGTTAGCTGATTTCAAAATCAGTTATTTTAGAACAAGGAGGGTAGTAAAAGGGGCCTTCTTTATCATAAAGAAGGAGAAATTAAGAGAACCCCTAAGTCTAAGCTTACAAAGCCAGACTCTTGGAACAGTGTTTCTTCCACTTGCCCAGCTGTTTAATCCTGTTAATCCTGCTCCACTGCCAAAGCACTGGTCCCACAGCACTGTGTTCCCACATGATGCCTTCTCCCCTGCTTACCTAATCACTTAAGATTTAGCACCAACAGAAAACTTAATATGCATCTCTTGGTCTCCCACCTCTTCCACTTCTGAGCTACTTCTTTAACTAAGAGAAGCAGAATTTGCAATCGATGGGTCGCATGTAGCTTCAATAATTCACTCATGTGGGAACCCTTATTATATAGACCTTAGCCATCTGCTCTAGGGGAAAAAAAAAAAACCAAAAAACCTGCTAACAGTTAAATGAAAAAATGATTTCAGGTCAGCCATACTGCAAAATCTTTTTATTACTTAATTTAGGGGGTTGGTGAGAATAAATTGGATTTTTTTTTAACCTGGGTTTATTTGAATTTATCAAAAATATCTGAAAGCTTACTATGTGAATAACACAACTTCAAAATCTTCAGTTGCCAAATAAAGCTGAGATGTTGCAACTCTCAAGACAATTACATTTTAGCTAATAAAAACAAGACAAACTGTTCAAATATATGTATATAACACACAGGATTCTAGACCAAATCTCAAAATAATATCCCTCAGACAATAATTTTAAGTAGATTTTTGTTAAGAAGTTAGATTCTCTGAATTGGAACAAACCTTAAAAATCTAGTTTGATCCCTAGAAGGCACAGAAGAAGTATTCCATCTAAAATCGAGAAAGCTCATTAGTAGATTGGGATGACAAACCAGGATTCCTGACTCCTAGGCCAGAGCTTCTCAGACTCCTCCCCCATGATTATGTTACGCTGCCTCTCAGTACTGAATTCTATTCTGACAAAAATACTAGGGTAGACCTTGATCTGCACGTGGAGCTCAGCATATGAAAGTGGTCTAGACAGGTTAAAGGTGACTGAATTCAAGTTTTGATTTAATAATGAACAAATGAAAGAGAGCTGTGTGTTCTGAGTAGAGGTTTAAAGTTCCACATGAAATCGACTAGCGAATTAAAGGAAACACTGTGGTCTAGATACAAAAGGTAGCTCCTTCCAAGGGCTGTACAATTTGGTAGCCACCAGCCACATGGAGTTATTGAGCACTTGAATACGGCTAGTCTGAACTGAGATGTGCTATGACTGTAAAACACACACTGGATTATGAAGACTTAAAACAGCAACAAAAAAGAACGTAAAATATCTCATTAATAAATTTTTATACTGATTACATGTCCAAGTGACAGTATCTTGAATATACTAGGTTAAATAAAATATATTATTAAACTTATTTCACGTAACTCTTTTTTTTTTTTACTTTTGTTTAATGTGGCCACTATAAACCAAAGACCAAACCTGTTGCCATTGAGCCGGTTATGACTGATAGCGACCCTATACAGCAGGCACTATATCATCATTGGGAGCCCTGGGGGCACAGTGGTTAACAGCCTGGCTGCTAACCAAAAAGTCAGCAGTTCGAATCTACCAGCTGCTCCTTAGAAACTTTACGGGGCAGTTTTACTCTGTCCTTATGAGTCGGAATTGACTTGACAGCAATGGGTTTGTTTGTTTTATTTAATATACCACCAGCAAGATGGGGTAGCTTGAGATAGGGTTAAGTAGGAGTTTGAATTTGATACACTGCAAAATTAGAAGCTACTGCAGAGTTTGGTGGGGAGGGAATCATGTACCCTGAGTAATATTCAAATATGGTAATTTTGAAGGCAGCGTTTAAAACATGGGACTGACATGCCCTGCAGATTTTATTATCTTTGTTTTCTCTGGATAGGATGGATTCATTTTAAACTCATAAACTGAAAATAAATGATTAAATGAAGTTTAAATTACCAATTTCACTGCCAGGTCTTTCAGTGAAGTACAATAAATTTGAAAAGGGTTGTTTCAACAGATTTTTTTAAAAACTGAAAAAGCTGCTGGAGTTTAGAATTTGTTTTATTTTTGTAATATTTGTTGAAATGGTATTTGACTTGCCTGCAAGTTCACAAAAAAGTTGTATCAGAGAGATTCTTTTTTCCCTTTAGCATGTACAATACTGATAATTACTTTAAAGCGCTAAAAAAATTTTAGCACCTACTTGAGTGAAAAGGGCTCGAATGATCAGAATCAAATACGCTGCAAACATCTGTGGCACTGGAAGCACCAGAAGCAGGAGGAGGTGTTAACGGTGTTCTTGGAGAATTTGGTGCAGATGCTGTACTTTCTGTTTCGTTTTCAGGGATCCGACTATAACTAATCTTCCTTGGCTCCTGCTGCAGAGGTGTGGGATGTCGCATGGTGCCAGGTCTTGGGTTTGATGGACGGACACCAGGAGATTTTAGGGGATAGCTATATTTTTTTGGCTGTAGACATGTCAAAAGAAATATATTATTTAAAACACCATAACAGAAAGGAAGGTTTTTCTATATGTGCCTGGAAAATGCAACTGATATCTAGGAAAACCAAAAATCACTAATAATGAATTTACATAATGATTCAAATCAAAGTGTCCCAGTTGAAGTATTAACATATCCCACTTTGCTGAAGCCCTGGCTATCTAAATTGTTAGGAAATGAATTTCTTCTAATAACTGAGTCTTCATCCTATAAATACCAGAGTGTTTATTATTTTAATATTTTTTGGATGGAAATCTTTCTAAAATTTTGTTTTCTTCTCTGGCTTTTTAAATGGACTGACAGTGAAAAATTTTAACATCCTGGAAAAGCCAGGATCATCATTCTAAGTTACAGCTCCTCAGTATGCTATCATACCGTGATGCCACCAGGACCACTGGAATTATTTATAAATGCTTTAAGTTGCTGAAGTTTTCATCTGTGTGTGTTAGTTTTATGGTATTTTTCTTGCAGAGTAACCATTTCTTAGTGATATCAGCATGCTTCAAAGGAGCAGACTATCTACCCATTTTCAATTTGCTGTTTTTAATCCATCTTATTAAAAAGTGTTTTAGGACTGAGAAGTTTTCTTGTGAGGTAACTGCATAAGCTCTAGTTCACAGGCATTAAGAAATTTATGTTTACTTCCAGATTCCTGACTTTCTTAGGTGTAAGAGAGATCACATTCAGAGCAGTGAGGGGATACTGTACATAAATCTGGCCAGGCACTAAAAAGTAATAATAAAAACAACAACAACAACTTTATTTTCCCAAAGTATCTTTAGCCAAACCTGATATTTATAGCTAATGATCCATGGTTATAAGTTCTAGTAAGTCATTACTTTAAAATAAATAAATATAAGTGAATCAGTATAAATCAATCAAATTTCCTGTCCTTAAATCTTGAATAATAATTTTTTTGTTAAAGAACACAATAAAAAACTTACACATTTGCCCAATTTCTTTGTCTGTTATATCAGGATGTGTTCAAATTATTATTAACATTCATTTCTTTGGAACCAAATGGAATGTTCCTGAGCATATCTGTTAAGCATGTAGCCTTTACTTTTAACCATCCATCACATGTGCACTTCATCTCTGAACATCTTTACAGAAATCTAATCTAGATAATACATATCATAGTAATGACATCTTCAGCTGTAGATGACAACTAAAAGAATAAAATAAAATAAATGTAAAAAATATATAAATATATGAATGCTTACAAATCTTGGGAGAGGCTTAGGGTTTCGTGGTTCTATTTCTAGGGATTTGTTGAAAAGATAATCTGTAAATTCTTTTTCCATGCTATTTCCCATTGGATTCAAGTTTTCAAAGAACTTCTGAAACAAATGCAGAGATAAACAATTGTTAATATTATTTTAAATTCAGTTTGAAATCCATGAAAGTAATTTAAGAAAATACTTTAAATGATTTAAGTTTTATTTTCCTTTTTCTGCTCTACCAAATAAACCTAACTTTCATCAGGCAGTTTATAAACTTAATCAGAAACATGTTCCCTTAAATAATTCAACTTACTTTGATACCTGATTCTACTCGTAAACAGTAAGGCTGATTTTGGTACTGCTGGATCTCTCCTGTTATTTCTGCTACTTTCCTCCTTTTGCTGAAGTTTATAAGTTCTTTTCCATGTCTTTTTAGGACCTCAGGGTTGCCTTCTTCTGTTTTCAAGATATTAGTTAAATAAATTCCTGGAAGATATAATGAAATTATTTCAGGGATCAAAAAGGAAAAAGCTAGTTTGTTTTCTCTCCCATGTGGCATATAGCACTGTACCATCCCAATCATCATAACCAAAGAGTCAAGGCAAAGAAATCCATGCTATGAAAAACAACAAGCTAAGTAGGTACCAATAAAGATTTTTGTAAGTATCAAATTCTCTACTGAAAGACTTATATTTTGTAAATACCCAAGGAAAAGGGAGACCAAGTTTACTAACAGTTGTTTCAGGAGGATTAAGTAACCAATTTTCTATACCCGCTAAACCACTGTTATTTGACAGAAATCACAGTTTTGTTAAAGGAACTTCAAGAATAACCCTATCACTAACGACACACTTTTTGGCAAAAGAGGAAAATACTAAATTTTGAGGATCACATTTTCTGCTTACTCTGCTCTTGAGGCCACAGAAAAGATAATAACATTTGCAATCCAGAGGCAGTAATGTTTAGATGGGCTTACTCCTGGCAATGTGGAAGGATTTGCAAGCTTATCAAACCACAGGACTGTTATGATTTATGTATATTCTGGTCTTCAGTACTTCGGGGCTTAGTGGTAATCTGGTGACTGACTTCCTGTTTCCCCATCATTGCAGGCTGTGCGCTGGATAATTAGGAGAATAAACAAGTAGCAAGCACTTTAGTTCCTTTTTGTTCTAACATCAAGGTTCTGAAGGCAGCTCTGCTGCTTTCTACTTAGGTAATCTTGCAGAAATTGCTTAGCCTCTTTCTGCCTCAGTTTTCTCATCTGTAAAATGGGGACAGCTGTGAGAAATATATGAGTGAATTTATGTATTGGCTTAGAATAAAACCACTTGCCACAGAGTCAATTCTGACTCATAGTGTACTGTGTGTATCAGAGTAGAATGTACTCCATAGGGCTTTCAATGGCTGATTTTCTGGAAGTAGATTGCCAGGCCTTTCTTCTGAGTGGATCTGAACCTCCAACCTTTTGGTTAGCAAACAGAGTGCGTTAACTGTTATACCACCCAGGGACTCCAAGGCTTAGAATAACCAAAAAAAAAAAAAAACCCAAACCACTGCTGTTGAGTTAATTCTGATTCATATCAACCCTATAGGACAGGGTAGAACTGCCCCCATAGGGATTCCAAGGCTGTAATCTTTAAGGAAGCAGACTGCCACGTCTTTCTCCCACGGAGTGGCTGGTGGGTTCAAGCTGCTGACCTTTCAGTTAGCAGCCAAGTGCCCAGAATAGTGCCTGACAAAAAGTAAGTGCTTAATTAGTTACTGTGATTGTTGATGCTACTGTTGCCATTCTGTATTTTGGCCCAATTTTCTTATGCTTTCACCTTTTCCTGCAAAGAACTGACTATGATGCTTTTGGGAAAAAAGGAGGTTGTGAATATCTGAGTTCAATCACTCAATACATATGTATTGAGTCCCTGCTACATGCCAAACACTGCATAACGTACTGCAAATACAGTGATGACTAAGGCACACACAGTCCCTCACTGCAAGGATGTCAGAGCTTTGCGTGTGGGCTAACAGTACAATTTGGTACGTCCTGTATTACTAGTGATGCTTAAGGTGCTGCAAGAGCACCAAGGAAGTGTGCCTGACTCTGCCTTGAGCTGGCAGGGTTAGAAAAAGCATCAGAGATGAGGTGATGCCTGAATGAGTCTCAAAGAATGAACAGAAGTTTAATGGATAGAATAAAATGGAAGGGCATTCTAAGCAAAACAGCAATGTGTAGGAAGGCACTGAATTTTGTTGAAGCTTGGAAGACATATTTAGATACAGCTTATTGTTTGGTATGGCTAGACTATAGGGGTTTGGTGTATGGGGTGGGGAAGACTGGTGGGATAGGAGGGCAGACATAGGCAGGGGCTAGATCAGTGGTTTTAAATGCTTCTTTGATAAGAGGCATACTTTTAAATACTAGAATTTTGGGCCACATCCTTGAAGAGATTAAATGACTCAAATCAATACTAAACAAGGAAGCAATAATGAAATATGATTTAGACAATACTTGTTTGATTCAGACAATACTTGTTTGATTCTAAAAAAAAAAAAAAAAAAAAATCCAGTTATTAAGTTATTGGCTATTCCACAGCACCAACTGTTTGTCTAGTAGAACTGTTTACTGTTTAGGTGACTTGATTATACATTCCTAAGACAAAGTTACCATGTGTTCTAATAAGCACAGGCTCTTTGATTTTCCATGTCTGCCTGTAATTTGGCTCTTCTGCTTGCAGCCAGTTATACTCTCCTCTACACTAAGTTGCATGATTCATTTAGCGCACTGCTCAGTCAGACACACATGTCCATAACAGTATGCATATGAAGTGGCAACCAAAATTAACTTTACATATTGGTCACAAATTGATGGCCTAGCTATGAAGAGTTTTTGAGTAGCAGCACTTGGGCTGGGTCAATAAGAGCCTTTTGTTTAAGAGCTTAATTTTTATTCAGTAAGTAATTAGGAGTCCTTCACCTCAAGGAGGTCAGAGCTTTGAATGTGCGCTAACGGTATAATTTGGAAGCATATTTGCATTCTAGAAGGATTACTCTGGCTGTACTGTGAAGCTAGATAGGTTCGAAGGAATTAAGACCAGAAACAAGAAGACCAGTCAGCAGGCTCTCAGGAGCCTTGGTGAGATGATGAGGGTGCTCTAGGGTCTATGGGCATAGAGTGGAGGGGACATATATTTTAGAGGTAGATTACACAAGAACTGGTTAACTGGCAAGGGAAGGAAGACTCTTAGCTTTGTGCTTGGGTGACTGAATGGGTGGTAGTGCAGGGACTGACAATGGAAACACATATGGACATCAGTGGGGAATAATAAGTTTTTGGGACGTCATAGGTGTTAAAAGTATACTTGAATGAAGTTTTGAAAATGCGTATGAGTAGCATTTTGGGAATTATTTTGTGTGTAATTAATGGCTAGTTCAAAGGAGAACAGATGATCAGAGAAGTGATATGTGAACTTGTAGATCATACACTGCATCAGTAACAAATGTTTAAACACGCATCCTCGATATATGTCTATTTGTTAATTTAAAAATGTAGTACCAGTATATATACAAGACCTAAATGTTATGTATTAGTAAAGCTTTATGTTTTTCTTATATTTTTATATAAGAAATAAATGTAAATAGAAGGTCTGGTGAATGTACTTCAAAAGATTGTTTTATATTCCTTACTCTGGGGCAGCTGTTCTAGGGAAAGGAAAAGCAGAGCATCATGATATAAATAACAAAGAGGGGTAAGGTTTCACATTTTGGTAATGCCTTTACCAACCTTCCTGGGAAAAAGCGGCTGCTCGGGGTTCTAGGTTCCCATAGCACACGGGTCCTTCTTCTACCTACTATGTCTTATTTGTCTCTATTCTCAGCACCCAGCACTGGGCCTGGCACATAGAGGCATTCAGTGATTGTTTTTAAATTAATGAAATAAACGTGTTATTTCAGAACAGAAGAAGAGAGTGATTTGGAGAATAAAAGACCAGGATGCAAAAGACATACAGTCAATTCTAAAATGTCAGCAAAGCAAGGGTAGAGAATGAAACAAATTTACAAGAAACAGAAGGTGGACATAAGATCAGAGTTGTGTAGTAGGAAAGAGCAAAGTCAATGCCATAGGCTTGGATGTTTGTGCATAGAGGAGAGACTTGGCTGAAGGCAGGACCTATATCCTTTTACCTAAGAGAATGTTAGTTTGCCCACTATCTGTTCTACCTATGAGCAGACCATTTGAGTGTACGGAGAAAAACTGGGATATAGACCAGAAGTCTGACATAGCCTTGGAAGGAGAAATTGCCTGACTTATTCTGTGACTGGCGGCAGTCTCAGCAACAGACCTGAATAAGATTTCTGGTAAATAATCTTAAAAAGAAGTAGAAGTGTCAGACACTGTCCCTGACCTTCCAACAGAGGGGAGGTGGGGGACTGTACCCAGAATTAAAGACAAATATCTGGAAGGAATTTCTACAAACTAACATATGGATGGGATGGAATTAAGAAGCAGGGATAACATCTAGCTTTACCAGAACCGTGAAGTCATGCCTGGGAATCTCCAGGGACTTATAACCTTTAGTTTGAGAATATGATGAAGACCTTTCCTAGAGCAGGAGAACTGACGAGGGACAATTTAAATGAACTACCTTAAAAGAGCAGAGGTTCCATAACCAGAAAGATGAGTAGATAGGGTGCGAAGGCTGGTAGGTGGGCTGTCTGTCTGTACTATCAAACTACCTACGTATGTTTGTATTCCGAAACTAACTCATACATCTCAACTTAAAACACCTTAATGCAATTATACTTTAAGTGTAGGTCTGAACTTCCCCTTTTTTCACTTAACATGTTATAAAGATTATTTATGTTAGTTCATAAAGATGTGAGGAAGAGTATTTTAGAGAGTCTAGTTTGTATGAATAAATAGCCACCAATCAGGGTAATGGAAGAGCAGGGGCCAAACAGTGAGCCCATGGAACTCCCTGAAAGTTTCTTTTCCCTTCTGTACCAGAGATCATACACTATCATGAGTGGCATGACTATAGGCTCAGTGAGCATAGTGACTATGTATTTTCCATTTTTGCCAGCACCTGACACAGTCCCTGATACTCAAATATTTGCTGACAGACTGAATAATATGGACATCAGACCTACCCGGATCCTCCCCAGGCTCCCTTGTATGAACTTGCATTATCGTCACCACACTTAGAAGTAAATGCGTAGGCTTTAATGTTTAACAGAAAGAAAAAAATAAATGAATTCAATATTTCTATCAAGAATTTAGGGGGATACTGCAAGACCAAAAGAGACCTACATGAATCGAAAAACATACCATGCTCATGGATGGGAAGACTTAATGTTATGAAAATGTCGATACTACCCAAAGAGATCTACAAATATAATATATATACTGACCCAAATTCCAACACCATTCTTTAATGAGATGAAAAACTAATCACCGACATTATATGGAAAGGAAAGAGGCCATGGATAAGTAAAGCATTATTGAAGAAGAAGAACAAAGTAGGAGGCTTCACGCTCCTCCATCTCAGAACCTACTATACAGCCACAGTAGGCAAAGCAGGCTGGTACTGGTACAATGACAGACACGTAGACCAATGGAACAGAATTGAGAAACCAGAAGTAAATCCATCCACCTATGGACAACTGATCTTCGAAAAAGGTTCGAAGTCCATTAAATGGGGAAGAGATAGTCTCTTTAACAAATGGTGCCAGCAAAACTGGATGTCCATTTGCAGAAAAATGAAACAACATCCATACCTCACGCAATACACAACAACTAACTCAAAATGGATCAAAGAGCTAAATGTAAAACCTAAAACTATAAAGATCATAGAAGAAAAAATAGGGACAATGCTAGGGGCCCTAGTATGCTGCATAAATAGAATACCAAACAAAACTAAAAATGCACAAACAGTGGAAGATAAACTAGATAACTGGAATCTCCTAAAAATTAAACACTTATGCTCATCAAAAGACTTTGCCAAAAGAGTAAAAAGTGAACCTACAGACTAGGAAAACAATTTTGGCTACAACATATCCGGCAAGGGGTTAATCTCTAAAATTTATAGAATACCTCAACACCTCAACAACAAAAAGATAAACAGTCCAATTAAAAAATGAGCAAAGGATATGAACAGACACTTCTCCAAAGAAGACATTCCGGTGACTAACAGACACATGAAGAAATGCTCATAATCACTAGCTATTAAGAGAGATGCAAATTAAAACTACAATGAGATACCATCTCACCCTGACATCAATGGCACTACTCAGAAAAACAGAAAACAACAAATGCCGGCAATGCTGTGGAGAGACTGGAACTCTTATACACTGCTGGTGGGAATGTAAAATGGTACAACCACTATGGAAAACAATATGGCACTTCCTTAAAAAGCTAGAAATAGAAATACCATATGATCCAGCAATCCTGATCCTAGGTATATACCCTAGAGAATTAAGAGCTGTCACACAAATAGACATATGCACACCCATGTTCATTGCAGCATTATTCACAATAGCAAGAAGATGGAAACAACCTAATCAATGGATGAATGGATAAACAAACTGTGGTACATACACACAATGGAATACTATGCAACAATAAGAAATAACAATGAATACCGAAACATCTCACAACATGGATGAATCTGGAGGACATTATGCTGAGTGAAACAAGTCAATCACAAACGGACAATATTGTATGAGACCACTATTATAAGAAATTGAGAAAAAGTTTACACACAGAAACATTCTTTGATGGTTACCAGGGATGGGAGGGGAAGGAGGGAAGATGACTAACTAGAGAGTAGACAACGTGTTTACTTTGGTGAAGGGAAACGCAGTATACAATACGGGACAAGTCAGCACAACATAACCAAGGCAAGGGAAGACACTGAGAGGTACACAAGAATAAAAGCTAATGAACATAAATACTATAACATACACAATCCTGCAAGAACAGAAATAACAAACAATAACTTATCAGTAGACACATAGGTAGATATGTATGCTGAATAGGTGTGGGAAGGCTTATGGGAGTACACCCTTGTGTATATATAGGTTTGGCTGTGGATATTTCTACATACATAATTGTATGTGCTGCATGTATATTCATATATATAATAGAGCACACTGGGGGCACAGTCATGAAAACAGCCTAGACATAACCAAACACTACATGGGACTGAGTTACTGGGTTTGAAGGCTGGGGACCATAGTCTCAGGGGTTATCTAAGTCAATTGGCATAATATAGTTCATAAAGAAAATGTTTTACATCCTACTCTGGTGAGTAGTCTGGGGTCTTAAAAGCTTGCAAACGGCCATCTAAGATACAACTATTGGCCTCTTTCCATCTGGAGCAAAGGAGAGTGAAGAAAACCAAAGACTCAAGGAAACAATTAGTCCAGAGGACTAATGGACCACAGGAACCATAGCTCCACCAGCCACAGACGAGAAGAACTAGATGGTGACTGGCTACTAATAATACTGACCACTCTGACCAGGATCACAAGAGAAGGTCACAGTTAGAGTGGGGGGAAAAAAATGTAGAACAAAATTCAAATTCATAAAAGGACCAGATTTATTGGTCGGAGAGAGACTGAAGGAACCCTTGAGACTATACCCTTCTAACTTGGAACTGAAGCCAATCCCAGAGATAACCTTTCAGCCAAATAATAGACAGGCCTATAAAATAACAGTAACACACATGAGGAAACAGCTTCTTAGAACAATCATCTACATGAGACCAAAAGGACAACATATGCCCAAAAGCAAAGCTAAAAGGCAGGAAGGGGCAGGAAAACTGGATGAATAAAAATGGGGAATTCAGGGTGGTAATGGGGAGAGTACTGACTCATTGTGGGGACTGGAACAATTTGTGTATCAACTATTGGCTGGGAAACTAATTTGCTCTGTAAACCTTCACCTAACACAATTAAAAAAAGAATTTAGGGGGAAGAAAAAAAGTCCCCAGGAATATAGAAGACATTAATAATGATAAAACTAATACATGATAATAAAATAAACAAATAATAGAAAATCAGAAAATAATTAAGTTTAAGATCTTATTGTTTAGAAGAAAAAAAGCAAAGTTAAGTAAAATAAAAATAGAGATAAGAAAGATATACTTGAAATAGAAGTGATTTTAAAAATAACATATTGGTAGATATAACTGAATGGCAGTAATTTAAAAAAACTAAAATTATAAAATTTTCTATAGCTGTAAACTAAAATAGAAAATTGCAGACAAAATGAAAAAGTTACCATAGAATTAGGGGGCAGTAATGATTCAGTAACAGAATTCTACCTTTCCATGCAAGATACCCAGGTTCGATTCCTGCCCAATGCACCTCATGCACAGCCACCACTGATCTGTCAGTTGATGTGTGTTGTTATGATGCTGAACAGGTTTCAGTGGAGCTTCCAGACTATGCTGGACTAGGAGGAAAGGCCTAGCGATCTACTTCTGAAAAAATCAGCCAGTGAAAATCCTATGAATCACATAGTCCAACCAGCTGTGCAAGGGGTTGCCATGAGTCAGGGGCCAACTCCACAGCAGCTAACAACAACAATCATAGAATTATATCCTAGAGAAGATTTCAGGCTTAGGTGTTTTCTTTCTGTTAGAATACTTCAAAATTCACAGGAACAGATAATTCCATGGTATGTCAGAACAGAAAAAGATGGATAGCTACTTATGTTACAAAGTGAATATAATCATAGTAACAAAAGTTGATAAATATAACACAAAAAGGAAAACCACATACCAATCTCATTTGTGAAAATGGATGTAAAAATCCTAAATAAAACAAAGCAAATAGAATTCAATTTCTGTAGTTAAATGATTAATTCACCAGAAACAGAGTTTAATATTAGAAAATAGGAGAGTTCAATATTAGTAAATCTTGATAATTTCAAGTTGCTAAACAAGAAAAATTAGATTTTCTCTCACTAAGATGACAAGCTATTTAAAGAGTAAATATACATATTGACAACAAAAATACTATAACTATGAAAAAGATACTTTTTTAATATAAAAACATCATAGCAAGTAGCAAAATTATATATCCCTGATGAAACAAGAATTTAAAAGAGCTGCTTATTTTTACCATTATTAACATTTGCTTGGGATGTTATGTACAATTCTATATAGCATGACACAGAAGAGCAAAGGAAGAGATACTGTATCATTATTTGTAGACACAGTTAAGTATTTATAAAAACCAAGGAAATTTAAAACGTTGAAACTAAGGGTAACTATTCAAAAATGAATACCATTTGCAATAAAAAATACCTAGGAATAATAATAAAGGGAACTGCTAAGCATCACAAATATTCTTTCCAAATTAATCTATAGATTGTTCTAATCGTATTTTGGGGAATTTGCACAAATATTATACAGTTTATTTGGAAAAATAAATAGATAAAACTGTCAAAGAAAATAATGAAGGAATAGTGAAGAAACAATTTTATCTAATATAAAAACATTATAAAGCAGGGTTTCTCAATCTTGGCATTACCGAAATTTGGACCAGATAACTCTTTGTTGTGAGGGACTGTCCTATACATTGTAGGATGTTTAGCAGCATCCCTGGCCTCTACCCACCAGAATGTCTGTAGCACTATTCCAATTAGAACAATAAAAAATGTCTTCAGATACTGCCAAATGTCCCCTGGGGTGGGGTGGGGGTGGGGGTGGGATTTGGCCTCAGTTGAGAATTACTGATTCTAAAGTAACAATCATTAAAATTATGGTACTAGTATAAGAAGTCAAAGGGGCTTTGATTAAAGAACGAGGTATCATATGAATGGAGAAAAAGGATTATTCAACAAACCAGGATCAACAATAGGGAGAAAAGTAAGTGCAATATAGTGAATTACTTTAATATGGCCCTTTTAGCCATGGTCTTTGTGACTCCCACAAAATGACTGGGTGGGATCATGCAAATAAGGTATATGAAACCCTAACGAGGGGATTGGTCAGTTTTGCCATCCTGCTAGGCTTAGAGCAAGTGAATCCCAGAAGAGGAAAGGGGCTTCACTACCATCAAGAAGAAGAGCCAGGAGCAGAACATGTCTTTTGGACCTGGAGTCCCTGTACTGAGAACATCCTAGACCCAAGAGACAGAGCAGGAGTTGTAACACTGAAGATGGCATGAGACAGTGACAAGCGGTGGCAGAGAAATGGCAGCAATAGAACCAGGAGACAGTGTGGTGGGCTTTCCAGTCCACAGAGTGAGGCAACTACAGTGGGTGTACTGACCCACAGAGTAAGAGCTGGAGTCTTTGGGCAGGAGGCTTGCTGGCAGAGCAGGGTGCCTCCAGGCACTTGGTGGAACTAGGCTGGCTCCCCAGCCCAGTGACTGAGAGCTGAGCACCTTCTGGCCGAGGCTTACTAGTGGAGTGGGTTGACTCCAGGTACTTACTGATGGAGCTAAAGGGCTCTGTAACATTGCCCAAGCATGGCAGAGGACAGGCTGAGGGCCCAAGGGCTGAGAGAGAGGCCTGCCTATGCGCACGGCTGAGAAGCAGCTGTTCTGACCAAAGAACTGTATCCTGAGTCATTCCTGATCCTGAATTGTAACCTGTTACTTCCCTAATAAATCTCTTAACTGTGAGTATAGTCTATGAGTTCTGTGTGTCCACTGCAACAAATTATCGAACCAAGCAGAGAAGTAGGGAATGCCGTGGGAGGGACCCTGGTGTTAGACTTGGTGAAAAGGCTGGAGAGAGGAAGTACATCTGACCTCTACCTCACAGGAATCGGCTTTGGACTGATGCTGATCTTGATGGTGATTCTCTCTCCTCTCCCTCGTGAAGTTAGATGAAGTCTGATGCCACACACCATTTTCATAAGTTTGAGAGTTTCATATAATATTTAAAATAAAACTCAGTTTGATTAAACAGTTAAATATAATTTTAGAAGTCAAATAATAAAAAAGAAGAAATTATGAGTAAATATTAAATTATTTGACTGGAAAATCTAATGATAGAAACAACAGAAATTGTAAAGTAAAGGACAGATTATGGACTTTAAAACTACTGTATGTCAAAGGATAAAAATTAAAAGGCAGGTTGGTAAAAATACCTGCAGTGGATATGAAAAAAGACATGGACAAGAGAATGTAAATATTAAACAAAGGTATGGAAAAATGTCCACATCAATCAAGGAACGAAAATTAATACAACAGGTAAGAGTTTTTATCTGTGAAAATAACAAATAAAAAAAGTACCCAAAACTGGAAATAATGGGATGAAGTCTGCTTTGTCATCCACTTCTGATGACAACATAATCAAGTATAAGCCTTTCAGAAAGCAGCTTGGCAAAATCAACAATATCAAAAGCTGGCTCTTTGAAAGGATCAACAAAATCAACAAACCATTGTCCAAACTGACAACAGAGAGACAGGAGGGGAAGCAAATAACCCAAATAAGAAATGAAATGGACATTACAAGAGACCCAACTAAATAAAATAAAGAAGATCATAACAAAGTACTATGAAAAACTGTACTCTAACAAATTTGAAAACCTAGAGGAAACAAATTTCTAGAAGCACACAACACACCTGAACTAACACAAGAAAATCTGAGCAGACCCATAACAAGAAAAGAGATTGAAAAGGTGATAAAACAAAAAACTCCCAATAAAAAAAACCCCTGGCCCAGATGGCTTCACTGGAGAATTCTACCAAACATTCAGAGAAGAGCTTGTACCAGTACTACTCAAGCTATTTCAGAACACAGAAAAGGAAGGGATACTTGTGGCTTCATTCTATGAAGCCAGCATAACCCTGATACTAAAACCAGACAAAGACACCACAAAAGAGAAAATAACAGACCAATCTTTCATGAATATAGATGCAAAAATTCTCAACAAAATTCTAGCCAATAGAATTCAGCATCATATCAAGAAAATTATACACCACGACCAAGTGGGATTCATACCAGGTATGCAAGGATGGTTCAACAACAAAAAAATCAATCAATGTAATTCACCACATAAATAAAACAAAAGAAAAGAGTCACATGATCATGTCAATCAGTACAGAAAAGACATCTGATAAGGACCAACACCCATTCCTGATAAAAGTTCTCAAAAAGATTGGATAATAGAAGGGAAATTCCTCAGCATAATAAAGGGCATCTATACAAAACCAACAGCCAACGTCATTTTCAATGAATAGAGACTGAAAACATTCCCCTGAGAATGGGAACAAGACAAGGGTGCCCTTTATCACCACTTCTATTTAGCACTGTGCTGGAAATCCTAACTAGAGCAATAAGACAAGAAAAAGAAATAAAGGGCATCCAAATTGGTAAAGAAGAAGTAAAACTATCCCTATTCGCAGATGATATGATACTGTACAGAGAACCCTAAACACTCCACAAGAAAACTAGAACTAATAGATTCAGCAGAGCAGCAGGATACAAGACAAACCTGCAAAATCAGTTGGATTCCTATACACCAATAAAGAGAACTATGAAAAGGAAATCAGGAAAGCAATACCATTTGTAATAGTCTCTATAAAAAATAAAATACTTAGGAATAAATCTAACCAACAACATAAAGGACCTATATAAAGAAAATTACAAAACACTACTGAAAGAAACCAAAAGAGACCTACATAAATGGAAAAACATACTATGCTCATGAACAAGGAGACTAACATTGTGAAAATGTCAATTCTACCCAAAGCAATGTACAAATACAATGCAATCCCAATCCAAATACCAACAACATTCTTCAATGAGACAGAAAAACTAATCATCAACTTTATATGGAAAGGAAAGAAGCCCCAGAAAGTAAGGCATTATTGAAAAAGAAGAACAAATTAGGAGGCCTCGTACTACCTGATCTCAGAATGTACTATAAAACTATGGTAGTCAAAACAGTCTGGTACTCGTACAATGACAGACACATCGAACAGTGGAACAGAATTGAGAATCCAGGTGTAAATCCATCTAAGGCCACCTGATCTTTGACAAAGGCCCAAAGTCCATTAAATGGGGAAAAGACGGCCTTTTAAACAAATGGTGCTGGCAAAACTGGATATCCATCTGTAAAAAAAATGAAACAGGACCCATACCTCACACCATACACAAAAACTAATTCAAAATGGATCAAAGACCTAAATATAACACCACAAACTATAAAGATAATGGAAGAAAAAACAAGGTCAAAACTAGGGGGCCTTATTAGTGGCATAAACAGGATAAAAACCATTATTAACAATATATAAACACCAGAAAAGTTAGATAAATGAGATCTTCTAAAAATTAAACATCATCAAAAGACTTCACCAAAAGAGTAAAAAGAGAACCTACAGACTGGGAAAAAATTGTGGCTAAGACATATCCAACAAGGGTCTAATCTCTAAAATCTCCGAGATACTGCAACACCTCAATGACAAAGACAAATAATCCAATTAAAAAATGGGCAAAGGCAATGAACAGACACTTCACCAAAGAAGACCTACAAGCAGCTAACAGACACACAAGGAAATGCTCGTGATCACTAGCCATTAGAGAAATGCAAATAAAAACTACAACGAGATACCATCTCATCCCAACGTTACTGGCATGAATCAAAAAACCAGAAAACAACAAATGTTAGAGAGGTTGCGGGGAGACAGGAACTCTTAATGCATTGCTGGTGGGAATGCAAAATGGCATAACCATTTTGGAAAATGATACGGCACTTCCTTAAAAAGCTAGAAATAGAAATACCATATGATCCAGCAATTCCACTCCTAGGAATATAACCTAGAGAAATAAGATCTGTCACATGAATAGACATACATACACCCGTATTCACTGCAGCAGTATTCACAACAGCAAAAAGATGGAAACAACCTAAGTCCCCATCAACAGAGGAATGGATAAACTATGGCACATACACACAATGGAATATTATGCAATGATACAGAACAATGATGAATCTGCAAACCATCTCACAACATGGATGAATCTGGAGGGCATTATGCTGTGTGAAATAAGTCAACCACAAAATGACAAATACTGTATGAGAGCACTAGTATACAAACATACGAAAATGTTTCCACACAGAAAGAAACAATCTTTGATGGTCATGAGAGATGGGACAGGTGGGGGGGGAAAAACACTAACTACATAGTAGATGGAGCTCTGGTGGCACAGTGGTTAAGAGCTTGGCTGCTAACCAAAATGTCAGCAGTTCGAACCCACCAGCTGCTCCTTGGGAACTCTATGAGGCAGTTTACTCTTTCCTATAGGGTCACTATGAGTTGGAACTGACTTGACGACACACAACAACAACAACAAAACAGTACACAATACTGGGGAAGTCAGTACATCTTGACTAGCGCCAGGTTGTAGAAGCTTCACAGACAAACCTAAATGCCCTGAGAGACTGAGGTACTAGGCTGAGGGTTGGGGATGATGGTCTTGGGGGACATCTAGCTCAAAAGGCATAACATAGTCTATAAACAAATTGTTCTACATCCGACTGTGTTGAGTAGCTGGCTAGTGGCCATCTAAGATATCTACTGGTCCCATTCTGGCTGGAACAAAGAAGAATGAAGAATACCAAAGACATAAGGGAAAGATTAGTCCAAAGGACTAATGGACCACAACTAGCATAACCTCTACCAGACTAAGCCCAGAACAACTAGATGGTGCCTGGTTACCACCACTGACTGCTCTGGCAGGGATCACAGTAAGGGTTCCAGACAGAACAAAATTCAAATTTACAAAAAATAAAAATACCAGGCTTGCTGGTCTGACAGAGAGTGGAGAAACCCCGAGAGATGGCCCCCGAACACCTATTTAACTCAGTACTGAAGTCACTCTTGAGGTTCACCCTTCAGCCAAAGATTAGACAGGTCTATAGGGCCAACAATAATACAAGAGAGGAACATGCTTCATAGTTCAGTTCATGCATAGCAGCCCAAAAGCAAAAATGAAAAGGCAGGAAGCAAAAGGAAAACTGGGCAAATGGAAACAGGGAACCTGGGGCAGAGAAAGGGAGGGTGTTGATACATTGTGGGGTTGGCAACCAATGTCACAAAACGATTTGTGTATTAACTGTTCAATGAGAAACTAATTTGCTCTGTAAACATTCACCTAAAGCACAATAAGAAAGACAGAAAGCAACTTGGCAATACGTATCAAGAGTAAAAAAACTAACCTTTTAACCTAATTCTTCTTCTGGTTACCTGTCTCAAGGTAATATTCACGAATACAGAAAGAAAGGTATATATATGAAGATATTTATTATAGCATTATTTAGGAGAGTAAAAAAGCTGGAAACTGTGTGTCTAATCACAGAGTAATGGTTAAATTATCATATCAACTTTATGGAATATTATGCAGCCATTAAGATGATAATTTTAAAGAGTATTTAATAAAACATGACAACATACCTATGATATGGTAAGTGAAAAAGGCAAAGTACAATGGGTACGTGTCATATAATTGCAATTATATATAAAGTGCACAGCAAAAAGATTACAAGTAAATACAAAAGGGGTTGGTTATGAAACCTGAACAATTAAATGTAGGAAATATGATTTGTTACTTGAAACAATGAGGACATCAAAATTGTTATGTGCAGTATAACTTAAAATTAAACAGAAAAAAGGTATATCTAGAAGGGGAAAAAACTAGAAGAAAATATATCACATATTAAAAAGACTAAACACTATACATCTGATAAAGTTCATAATTTCTATAAGCATTTAGAGGAAGGAGCATCAAAACATACATACACGCAGAGAAAAATAGCCAGTGGTGAAAGAGATACTGAAGACGTGAAACACAGGAAACAAAGGATGGAACAAGATAGAGGACCTACGGAAAGGGAGAAGATTGAGATGGTCGAAGTTTCAATCTTAAAAGGAAGGAAGGAAAAGGAGCTTCCTTAATCTCATAACAGAGGGAAGAAAAAAGGGTGGATGAAAAGATTAAAATTTTGATGTGCTGAAGGTATAGGCCCAAAGGCACATACACTATGATTTTTAGCCATATGAAACTGTGTGCAAAAAACATAACTATAAATATGGATGAAGTATGGCCATGCCTGTTCTACAGAGCATTTGGTTTATTAAAAGTCAATGTGAAAGATTTTTATGAATATAAAAACATAAGTACTATATAATATCTAATGGCTACCTGAAGAAAAATAGAAAGTGGAATGTATGTACTGGGGTTGATCTTAAGTTCTAACAGAAAAATTCTAAGGGGATTCTATTAAATATTTGTTAAATAAGTATTTTCTGCTGTAATACTGTACATGTCTATATTCAGTCATTTAATAAGTGTCTTGTTTTATCCAGAAACACAATAAAAATTTAAGAAGAAATACTCACCAAAGAAAGGCACGCATGGTGGATTAATAGACCTGAGTTTTGCCAAATATTTCTTATAGTGATCTTCACTCAATTCATGAGCTTCTTCTAAAATTTTCTTTTGGCGACTTGGTATTTGCTACCAACAAAAAAAGGAAGGATAAGTTTAGAAGAAGAATCACAGATTTTGCCCCCAAAATGCTAAGAGCTATCTTTTTAAGTTAGCAGTTTTGAGGCTGAAAGTAAGGCCTAAACACAACAGTTATCAGTTTGATTCTAAGAATGTAACACTACTTCTGAGAAACTATTTTTATACATCCTAGTACAAACAGTGGGTTGAAACACATTGAAGATCATGGAAATGGTGCAGGACCGGGCAATGCAAGGTCTCCGTAAGTCAGAAATGACTGGATGGTAACTAAAAACAACAGTACAAACTTAGCATGTGTGTGCCATTATTTGCACAATGATGTAAGCATTTAATTATACATTTTATTACAAATTAAGTGCTGAAAAAGCTTTTTCTTCTTCTAACTTAGACTATTGTTGTTGTGTGCCATTGAGTCAATTCTGACTCATAGTGACCCTATATGACAGAGTAGAACTGCCCTATAGAGTATTCTAAGTTGTAATCTTTATGGGAACAGATTGCCAGGTCTTTTCTTCTGCGGAGTGGGTTCAAACTGCCGACCTTTTGCTTAGCAGCAGAGCACGTAACCATTGTGCCACCAGGGCTCCTTACCTGGGCCAGCTGTGAATGTATTTTAAATACAGTGCCTAATTTTTAAAGAGCAACCAATCTGTCACAAAATTAAGGTAATTTCATCTTTTATTTTAACTTGAAAAGGCAATTAGATGAGACATTTAAAAATTAATGAATCTGAGAGTTGGAAACAACATGGCGCTATAGACAGAAGCACCATGCCGTCCCTCCACAGCAAAGACCCAAAAAACTAAGCAAAACACAGACAAACATCAACCGTGGAACCCTGAGTGTCAAATGAAGAGATAAAGAACTCAACCAAGCAACGAATGGAAAAAGAAACTGACAGAGAACAGAGAATGAGGAGAGTTACGCGCAGAGGTCCTCTATCAGCTAACATGGCACAGATCCACCATCTCGGACTCGTCAGAGATCAGCAGACAGGGAGTATGGGAAAGCAGATTCATGGAGCTCCCAACAGGAGACACAGCACCTGGTAACCGGGGAGACACACTTTCCCACTCCCCTCTCTGCTTCCCCCTGCTTGCCCTTTGCTGCTTCCCAGCTTGCCGATTCGCGCCTTCCTGGCTGGCTAATCCGCAGCTTCCTGGTGGGCCCATTCACAGCTTTCCGGTGGGCTGATTTGCTGCTTCCCAGCAGGCCAAGACTGTGGCACAGGAGGCGCTGGTTTGGTGCCGTGCTGATCCGCCCCGACCACGATGGCCAGCTTCTTCATTGCTATTTCTTTGTTGCTGGTACTGCTTTTTTTTCACCTCTTTTGGTTTCTTCCCCACTTCTCAACTCCTCCTCCTTTTTCTCAAACACATGACTCTGTGTGCCATCTTTGCTTCTTCTGGACAGGCTGTGAAGCACTGTTCAGTTGGGGAACTGCTTCCCTGGTCCACGCTGCCATGCTGCCACGCTGCCACGCTGGTGGTTTCCCTGAAGGCTTTTTTTTTTTTTTTTTTGTATGTCTTCTTTTGATTTTCCTTCTCATTTTTCATTTCTAGGTTTCTTGTCTCTTTCTGCTTACCTTCTTTTCCTGTCTCCTGAATACCTGGCACTGTGTATCATCTCCCCTCCTAGCCCAGCTCTACTGCACGGCTTGGGAGCTGCTTTCCTGAGCTGCAAAACCGCACCAGTGGGATCTCTGGGGTCATTTTTTTTTAAAAAAATTTATTTATTTTCTTTTTATTTTTTCCTTTTTTTTTCAACTTCATTTCTTGGTTTCTCATCTCTCCACTCAGACAGCAGGCTCCCTCAGCACTATTTTTTTTTGGCTCCTGTTTGTCTCCTCTCTCTCTCCTTTCCCATACCCAACCTAGCTCCACACATCACAAACTCTCCCTCCTCCTCCCTCCTGCTGATCTGCACTGTATGCTGACCACTGCACTCCCAAGCATCACAGGCATGGCTTACTGGAACCTGCCCTGCACTGACCCCTGGCTCACATTGTTGGCCATGGTATGTGCCACAAACAACTGATCCCAGCCCCTCCCCTTCAGCTGGACCTGCCCTGCTGCACCCTAGCTGTGCAACTGGTCCTGCCCATTGGACAAGGAGGTGAAAAATATCGTGTCCACAGAGGAGCTAACAACAAAGAACGCACAGCCCGCCTGCTCAGACATAACCAACTAAAACAAAAAAGTGGGAAGAAACAAATCTACAATCAATAAACAAAGAAAACAACCCCTGAATGTCCTAAAATCAGCAGACAACATTAAAACATAAAAAACAAGATAGGATGGTTCCAGTAGGCGTGCAAAAGAAAACACCAGATGACTTCCCAGTAAAAGAAAAGGCACTAGAATTACCTCATAAAGAATTAAGAGTCGTCCAAGAATTGAAACAAAAAGCAGACAAAAATGAGAAAAAAAAATACACAAATTCATGGAAAAAGCAGGTAATTTCATGGAAAATACAGACCAAAAAAAAAAAAAGGAAGAACTCAGGAAAATAATACAAGAACAAAATGCCAAAATAAATTCACAACTAGAAATCATACAAAAACAACAATTAGAAATCCAAAAGAATAAACAACAAGATTTCAGAAATGGACAGTGTCACAGACGGGCCAAGGAGCAGGTTTGAAACAATGGAAGAAAGGATCAGTGGAACTGAAGACAAATACTCGGATACAACTTTGAGGAAAATTCAGAAAAAAGAATGAAGAAAAATGAAGAAACTCTGAGAATTATGTGGGATACAATCCAAAGCAAAAACCTGCGAGTGATCGGAGTTCCAGAACATGGGGAGAAAATGGAAAACACAGAGAGAATCACTGAAGAATTGCTGACAGAAAACTTCCCTAATATCATGAAAGATTGAAAACTACCATCCAAGAAGCTCGACGAACCCAATATAGGATACAGCCCAAAGGAAAATCATCAAGGCACATCGTAATCACAAAGAAAGATTCCTGAGAGCAGCTTGAGAAAAACGAAAAGTCACATACAGAGGGGGAAACAATAAGACTAAGGTCTGATTACTTGGCAGAAACCATGCAGGCAAGAAGGCAACAGGATGACATATATAAAACCTTGAAAGAAAAAAATTGCCAACCAAGAATAATATATCCTGCAAAACTATCATTCAAATATGATAGTGAAATTAGGACATTTCCAGATAAATAGAAATTAAGGGAATATGTAAAAACCAAACCAAACTTATAAGAATTATTAAAGGGAGTCTTTCGGTTTGAGAACAACCATCAGACGACAGCCTGAATCTAGGGCACAAGATCACACCAGCCAGATACCAACCTAGGAAGTGAACTCTCAAGGACTATTCAAAACCAAAAGACTAACAACAGGGAACCAGAAAAGTTAATATGCAAATGACAATGTCAGAACAATAAAAGAGGGAATAAACGGTGTAGGTATAGAACTTTCTAATGGAGAGGAAGGCAAGACGATACCAAGTAATAACAGACTGGTTCAAACCTAGAAAGATAAGGGTAAATTCCAAGATAACAATAAAGAAAGTTAACAAACCTACTCATCAAAATAAAGAAGAAAAATATAAGTCTCAGTAAAAACAAAATCTGCGAAAACAAAAGAAATGAAAAAAAAATCCACAAACGAAAGGAATTCAGCATAGGAGTAAGAGGAACAAAGAAATCACAGCACCACAAAAAAAAAGCACTACAAAATGACAGCAATAAACTCACACCCATCAATAATTACATTGAATGTAAATGGCCGAAATGTACCCATAAAGAGACAGAGAGTGACAGAATGGATTAAAAAAACAGGATCCATCAATACACTGTCTGCAAGAGACACACCTTAGAAACAAAGACATAAATTTGTTAAAAATCAAAGGATGGAAAAAAATGTATCAAGCAAACAGCTACCAAAAAAGAGCAGGAGTGGCAATACCAATATCAGATAAAACAGACTTTAAAACAAAATCCACTATAAAAGACAAAGAAGGCACTACATCATGATTAAAGGGACGATCCATCATGAAGACATAACCATAATAAATACCTATACACCCAATGACAGGGCTCCAAAATACACAAAACAAACTTTAACAGCACTGAAAAGAGAAACCGACAGTTCCACTATAATAGTAGGAGGCTTCAATACACCAGTCTTGGTAAAGGACAGAGCATCTACAAAAACACAGAGATACAGAAGATCTAAAGGCCACAATCAGCCAACTTGAACTCATAGACATATATAGAACACTGAACCCAACAGCTGCAAAGTACACATTCTTCTCCAACTCACATGGAACATTCTCCAGAAGAGACCACATCTTAGGCCACAAAGCAACCCCCAACAAAATCCAAAACACTGAGATAATACGAAGTGTCTTCTCTGATCACAACACCATCAAAGTAGAAATTAAAAACAAGAAAAGCAAGGGAAAAAAAATCAATTACATGGAAACTAAACAACACCCTGCTTAGAAACCACTGAGAAATAGAAGAAATCAAAGACAGAATCAAAAATTCCTAGAATCAAATGAGAATGAAAACACATCATACCAAAAGCAGTGGGACACAGCAAAGGCAGTGATCAGAGGTCAATTTATAGAAACAGACGCACACATCAAAAAAGAAGAAAGGGATAAAATCAAAACATTAGCTACACAACTCAAAGAAATAGAAAGAGAGCAGCAAAAGAAGCCTACAGCCACAAGAAGAAAGGAAGTAATAAAGATTAGAGCAGAAATATATAAAATAGAGAATAGAAAAACAATAGACAGAATCAACAAAACCAAAAGTTGGTTCTTTGAAAGGATCAGCAAAATCAACAAACCACTAGCCAAACTGACAAAAGAAAACAGGAGAGGATGCAAATAACCCAAATAAGAAATGAAATGGGGGACACATTACAACAGACCCAACTGGAATAAAAAGGATCATAACAGAGTATTATGAAAAACTGTATTCCAACAAATTTGAAAACCTAGTGAAAAAGGGACAAGTTTCTAGGAACACACTACCTACCCAAACTATCACAAATTGATGTTGAAAATCTGAACAGACTCCTAACAAGAGAAGAGACTGAAAAGGTAATTTAAAAACTCCCAACAAAAAAACACCCTGGCCCAGATGGCTTCAGTAGAGAATTCTACCAAACATTCAAAGAAGAACTCACACCAGTACTACTCAAACTATTTCAGGACATAGAAAAGGAAGGGATACTTCTGAATTCATTCTATGAAGCCCACATAACCCTGATAACAAAACCAGGCAAAGACAGCACAAAAAAAATTACAGACCAATATCTCTCATAAATATGGATGCAAAAATTCTCAACAAAATTCTAGCCAATTGAATTCAGTATCATAAAAAAAACAAAACAAAACAAAACACCACGACCAAGTAGGATTCATACCAGGTAAGGAAGGATGGTTCAACGTAATCCACCACATAAATAAGAGAATTGCATGTTCATCTCAAGTGATGCAGAAAAGGCACTTGACAAAGTCCAACACCCATTCCTGATAAAAACTCTCAATAAAATAGGTATAGAAGGGAAATTCCTCAACATAATAAAGGGCATCCATACAAAACCAACGGCCAACATCATTCTTAATGGAGAGAGGCTGAAAACTTTCCCCTTGAGAATAGGAATAAGGCAAGGATGTCCTTTATCACCACTCCTATTTAACATTGTGCTGGAAGTAGTAGCTAGAGCGATAAGGCAAGAAAAAGAAATAAAGGGCATCCAAATTGGTAACAAAGAAGTAAAACTGTCCCTATCTGCAGATGATATGATACTATATATAGAAAACCCGATTCAGCAGGGCAGCAGGATACAAGATATACATACAAAAATCAGGTAGACTCCCATACACCAAAATAAAGAGAACAACGAAAAGGAAATCACGAAAACAATACCATTTTCAATAGCCCCTAAAAAAGTAAAATACTTAGGAATAAATCTAATCAGGGATGTAAAAGACCTATATGAAGAAGACTACAAAACACTACTGCGAGAAACCAAAAGAGATCTACATAAATGGAAAAACATACCATGCTCATGGACAGGTAGACTCAACACTGTGAAAATGACAATCTTCCCAAAGCAATCTACAAATAAAATGCAATCCCAATCCAAATACCAACAACATTCTTTAAAGGGATGGAAAAAACAATCATTAACTTTACATGGAAAGGGAAGAGGCCCCAGATAAGTAAAACATTACTGAAGAAGAATAAAGCAGGAGGACTCGCACTACGTGACCTCAGAACCTACTATATAGCTACAGTAGTCAAAACAGCCTGGTACTGGTACAATGACAGATACACTGACCAATGGAACAGAATTGAGAACCCAGATGTAAATCCATCCACCTATGGTCACCTGATCTTCGACAAGGGCCCCAAGTCCATCAAATGCGGAAAAGACAGTCTTTTTAACAAATGGTGCTGGCAAAACTGGATGTCCATCTGCAAGAAAAGGAAACAGGACCCATACCTCATACTATATACAAAAACTAATTCAAAATGGATCAAAGACCTAAATACAAAACAAAAAACTATAAAGATCATAGAAGAAAAAATAGGATCAATGCTAGAGACCCTAATACATGGCATTAACAGGATACAAACCATAACTAACAACATACAAACTCCAGAAGATAAGCTAGATAACTGGGATCTTCTAAAAATTAAACACTTATGCTCATCAAAAGACTTCACCAAAAGAGTAAAAAGAGAAGCTACAGACTGGGAAAAAAATTTTGGCTATTACGAATCTGACGAAGGTCTAATCTGTAAAATCTACAAGAAAATCCAATGCCTCTAAAACAAAAAGACAAATAATACAATTAAAACATAGGAAAAGGAAATGAACAGACACTTCACCAAAGAAGACATTCAAGCAGCTAACAGACACATGAGGAAATGCTCATGATCACTAGCCACTAGAGAAATGCAAATCAAAACCACAATGAGATACCATCTCACCTGGCATTACTGGCACAAATAAAAAAAAAACAGAAAATAACAAATGTTGGAGAGGTTGTAGGAAGACTGGAACCCTTATGCATTGCTGGTGGGAATGCAAAATGGTACAACCATTTTGGAAAACGATATGGTGCTTCCTTAGAAAGCTAGAAATAGAAATACCAAATGATCCAGCAATCCCACTCCTAGCAATATATCCTAGAGAAATAAGATCTGTCACACAAATAGACATATGCACACCCGTGTTCTCTGCAGCACTGTTTACAATAGCAAAAAGATAGAAACAACCTAGATGTCCATCAACAGATGAATGGATAAACAAACAATGGTACATACACAAAATGGAGTACTACTAATGATAAAGAACAATGATGAATCTGTGAAGCATCTCACAACATGGATGAATCTGGAGGGCATTATGCTGAGTGAAAAAAGTCAATTGCAAAAGGACAAATATTGTATGAGACCACTACTATAAAAACTCATGAAAAGGTTTACACACACAGAGAAATAATCTTTGATGGTTACGAGGGAGGGGAGGGATGGGGATGGAAAAACACTAGATGATAGATAAGTGGTAACTTTGGTGAAGGGTAAGACAGTACACAATACGGGGAAGCCAGCACAACTTGTTCAGGGTAAGATCATGGAAGCTCCATGGACCCAAACTCCCTGAGGGATCAAATTATTGGGCTGAGGGCTGTGGGGACCATGGTCTCAGGGAACATCAAGCTCAACTGGCATAACACAGTTCATTAAGAAAATGTTCTACATTCTACTTTGGTGAGTAGCATCTGGGGTCTTCAAAGCCTGTGAGTGGCCATCTAAGATATTCCACTGGTCTCACCCCTTCAGGAGCAAGGGAAAATGAAGAAAACTGAAGACACAAGGGAAAGATTAGTCCGAAGGACTAACAGACCACAACTACCATGGCTTCCACCAGACATAATCTACTACAACTAGATGGTGCCCAGTTACCACCACTGACTGCTCTGACAGGAATCAAAGTAGAGGGTTCCAGACAGAGCTGGAGAAAAACGTAGAACAAAAGTGTAACTCAAAAAAAGACTAGACTTACTGGCCTGATGGAAACTGGAAAAACCCCAAAGTATGGCCCCTGAACACCCTTTTAGCTCAGTAATGAAGTCACTTCAGAGGTTCACCTTTTAGCCAAAGATTAGACAGGCCAATAAAACAAAACGAGACTAAAGGGGCACACCAGCCCAGGGACAAGAACTAGAAGGCAGGAAGGAACAGGAAAGCTGGTAATAGGGAACCGAAGGTCAAGAAGGGAGAGTACTGACATGTCATGGGGTTGTTAACCAATGTCGTAAAACAGTGTATGTACTAACTGTTTAATGAGATGCTAGTTTGTTCTGTAAATTTTCATCTAAATTAAAAAAAAAAAAAAAAAAAAAACCAACCAAGAAAAATTAATGAATCTAACTGTTAAAATCCTGATTGTTAGAATAGGGAATGGAAGTTCATTTAAAAAACATATGTACAAACTTACCTCAAATGTATGGTCTAGTCTGTAAACAGGTGATGAGTTCATAGCACTAACAACCTCAAGAACACCATTGAAGTTATTCAGCTCTTGAAAGACTTGTAGAATCTCAATTATTCGACTCACCACTGCTACTCTTTCTTCCAAGTTTTCAGTTTCCACGATACATCTGGAAATCAAAACCAAAAAAATGAATTAAAAATTTTGGAGGTTTTCCAAGAAAGCTAAGATTTAATGAATTTAGTAAATAAAATAATATAGACTGGGGGTGGTTGGCTATACTTTAATTATATAGAATATATACTCAGAGTGATACACAGGAGGCTATCAGAAGATATGGAAGCTCTCCAATCAGATATGTTGGTCTTCACTGTATTTTCCAGACTGGTGCAATCTGTCAAAACATTTCCTTACTATATTTGGTGCATCCTCTTTTAGCATTAGAATTAACAGATGGGACTAGTATCTTGTTGAATGTATGCACGCCTTTGGGCTGTGGATGTGTTCTAAAGGAAATTTATTCTACAAATAAAAAATTCTGTCACCCCTTATTCATTTAATTGCAAAATTTTAGTGATAACCTTTAATTTCTCTGATATATAGAAATAATTGCCTACATTTTTAGGAACAGTTCTTAAGCACTGTAATGTTTAAAAAGGCAAATGAAAACAAAAGCACTTTATAGTTAAATACCAAGGAATGCTTGAAAAAATGTGTGTATCCCAGTAACTACTAAAAGGAAGTGTGTTATGCTAAAAAAAAAAAAAAAAAAAAAAAAAAGGAGAAAAAATTCTTTATTGAGCATTTACTCTCTATTTCTAGCATGAGATAATTTTTTATTTCCTAATCATTTCTCAATAAAAGAAAAAAAAACATTTAAAATTTGGTTTTCAATAATGTAATATTAGTTTACAATCTAGAAGGAAAAAACTAATACATAAGTGGAAAAACTAAATATAAATCAATATTTAACATTTTAAAAAATGTTACAGGCTATATTATTTTCTAATGAGACTGAACTGGTATTAAGAAAAAACCATTTCATCTGAACTAGCAAAATAAATTTACCTTATTATCAAGTAAACATAACATGTTTACATGTTTAAAGCATTAGCTAGATCTCTACAAATTTATCATATTCTGGCTAGTTGGACATTAAAAAAAGATTTAATACAAGTATAATTTATTCACATATTTTATTACACTATTTCAATTGTTATTAAGTAGGTATGCAAACTGAGATCACCTCTGGAGCTTTTGTAAATCCAGACACCACCTTCAGATGCTCTCAGAACCTCTGGGGTGGGACTCTACGTGTGATTTTTTAAAAAGCTCCATCACTACCACTACCATTTGCTGTCGAGTCGATTCCAACTCATGGAGCCCCCCATGTATGTCAGAACAGAATGGGCCTCCGTAGGGTTTTCAGTGGCTGATTTTTTGGAAATAGACTCCAAGATACCTAGGGGTGGACTCGAACCTCCAACTTTTAGGCTAGGTGCTGATCACACTAACCATTTAATGTGTGCTACCCAGAAAGTCCAAAAACTCCATTTAAAAAAAAACAAAAAACAAAAAGCAAACCAAACCCATTGCCCTCAAGTCAATTCTGACTCATAGTGACCCTATAGGACAGAGAACTGCGCAATTGGGTTTCCAAGGAGCAGCTGGTGGAGTTGAACTGCTGACCTTTTGGTTAGCAGCCAAACTCTTAACCACTACACCACCAGGGCTCCATAGGTGACCCTAATTCTAATGCACATCCACGGCTAAGAACCACTGTGGCAAATGAACAAAAACCTTTCACAATGGCCTTCCTCTCAGTAACCTATTAAAAAAGTAGGACAAGAATGAAAATGGTCTCTATGTCTTATCAGTTATGTTTCCTCTTTTTAGACCTACTTTTCACACATGGAGCCCTAGTGGCACAGTGGTTAAGAGCGCAGCTGCTAATCAAAAGGTCAGCAGTTCAAATCTACCAGCCACTCCTTGGAAACCCTATGGGGCAGTTCTACTCTCCTGTAGGGTCGCTATGAGTCGGAATCAACTCAACGGCAATGGGTTTTCACTTATCAATTTTAATTATAGTGGAACAAGGGCTTCCTCATATAGAAGGGTGGTTATTTGACTTGATAACAAAAAAATCAGAAAGCAACATTTTGGTTGAGGGGGGCAAATTCTAAATTGTTACTGTTTTGGAAGCTAAGAAATAGTAACATAAACAGAAGGAAGTGCTAACTTTCAGGAGATAATCCATAATGCTTATTTCTCTTTTGGAAGTGCTTTCAGGTCTTTATCCATATTCTAGTTCAGGTTCCAGTAATTCCCTTCTATCACTGGTCTCTTGTTCTAATAATCCCAATATGATCTGTGGAAACCTCGTATGACCTTTATAAAATTAGTCAACTTTACTCAGAAAAAATATGGCCAGTATGCAAAACTCTACCCTCTGGCCCCAGCTATAAAACTGCATTGAGATTCTGGACCTCCGCCATGACAGCATGAGGAGCTTTGCTGACCTGCTCTCCAGTGACTCTGGTGAAAATTATTTAAAAAATAAAAATAAAAAAATAAAACCTCTGAAAATGATCTTAAAAGCAAAGAGCAAATGAAGAAAACATTTATTCAAGAAAATCTACAAAAAATTCATAAGATAAGGCAGTCTGTGGTATTTGAACCAAGACCACTCCCTTCTTCCCCCACCTACTCCATCAGCTCCTCAAGGCAGAGACTCTACTTCAGACTGCTGTAACCAAGACAAAAGGCTCCCAGCTCCCACTCAAATGGCCTTCTTCCCGGGAGGAGCAGGACTTCTGCATTTCTCATCATGTTCCCACAGCTGCTTGTTGTTGAGGCTAAGTCCTGATGGAGTGCAACCAAAAGGTGAAGTCTTCCTTCTTCTTCCCAACATCCACTTGTATAACAGAGGCTCTACTTTGAACATGACACACTGAGAATACTGGGGTCCCCAGAAGTTCTTCCCTTGGCTCATGGGGCTCCATGAGAGGCAAGCCAAGACAACCTCAGGCTGCTGCTCCATCCCCACCAATTGCACATTTCCTACAGCAGAGATGTTACTCAGAGAGAAGGCTGCCATTCATCCTACCCCCAGCTCTAGAGCCCCAGCTCAAAGATACTGCCAGAGTGGAGAAGCAGGCCATAAAACAGACAGTGCCTAATCTCTTCCCAAAGAAATAAGACTTCACTTGCAATAGAGTGTAGAGAAATTTAAACCTAAGGGTGCTCAAAAACAGTGGAAGTTATGGTAAAAGGCAACTGGGAGAGATTCATGGATTTAATGAAGATACAGCCTAGACTAAAGGCCAGCTAGCTTGCAGGAGAGAACCAGGGAATAAGACAGCTGGGAGGGGCCCTCCTGCGGTCTGAACAAATATCAAACAGAGATGTCAGAAACTGTCCTTCAAGGGAGCCACAATTTGATTAGATACATTTGTGAGCAATTTATGTCCCCATGAGAGTTGTTGAAAACAACAAAGTAACAGAGTTAATGGAGATAAACAGCTGGGTGTGGTTAGGGAAAAAGTGGAAGAGAGTCCTACCAGTATCAATGTCATCCAGGGTGACTGTGGACAGACTCAAAGTTGTGCCTCCCTAAGGAACAACAACAGAGGCTCAACACTTGGAAGGGCAGGGAGGAAGAACAGACTTTACTAAAATAATCCAGCCAGTCACTAAACAAACAAAAAGTAAGCAAATAAGCCCTGGGAGGATGAGACCAGTACCTAGAATTGCTACAATATATTATCTAAAATGTTCCATTTCCAATAAAAAATTATGAGGCGTGCAAAGAAACAGGAAAGTATGACCCATACACCAAAAAAAAAAAAACACAAAAAAACAAAACAAAAAAAAAAACAACAGAAAATGCTTGTGAGAGCAACCAGATATCAGACTTAACAGAAAGATTTCAAAGTAGCCTTAAAAATATGTTCAGAGAAATAAGGGAAAGCATGATTAAAGAAGTAAAGGAAGGTATGACGACAACATCTCATCAAACAGAGAATATCAATAAAGAGAAAGAAATTATAAAAAAGAACCAAATAGAAATTCTAGAGTTAAAGTAGTAACTGAAATAAATAATCCACTAAAGGGACTCACAGAAGATTTGAACTGGAAGAAGAATGAATTCACGAACTTTAAGACACATCAACAGACTTTATCTAAGCCTAATAACTAAGAGGAAAAAATAATAAAGAGAGACTCAAGAGAAATGCTGGATACTATTAAGTGCACTAACATACACATAACAGGAGTACCAGAAGGATAGGAAAGAAAAAGAAAGAAAAAATATTCAATGGAAGTACAGCTGAAAACGTCCAACATTTATTGAAAAAAAAAACAATAAGCTATATGTTCAAGACCTCAGTGAACTCCAAGTAGAATAAACACAAAGAAACCCACAAACATACACATCACAATAAAAATACTGAAAGCCAGAGAGAAGTAGAAAACGTTGAAAGTAGCAAGAGAAAAATGATGCACCCCTTAAAAGGGAAATGTAATATGATTAACAGGTGATTTCTCAGAAACAATGGAGGTCAGAAGGCAGTGGAATGACACTGAATGTGCTCAAAGGAAAAAATCATCAACGATGAATCCTATATTCAGCAACATTTTTGTTCAAAGATGAACGCAAAATAAAGATTTTCCTAGATAAATAAAAACTGAGAAAATTTGTTGTTAACAGATCTGCCTTCAGTAAATACTCAAGGAAGTTCTTCAGGCTGAAAAGCAAATGACCCCAGATGGTAATTTGAATTCACATGAAAAACAAAGAACCCCAGTAAAAGTAATTGGGTAATTATAAAAGACAATATAAATGCATTTTTTTTCTTTCTTCTCTTAATTGATTTTAAAAGAGCCAACTCTGAAAATATGTATATGATGTATTGTTGAGTCTGTAACATTGCTAGATCTTATACATAAAAATAATATCATAAAAAGGGGGAAAATGGAACAAGTTATAAAGCAGTAATGTTTCTATATATTACTGGAATTAAGCTAGTATAAATCTAAAGTTGATACTGTTAAGGTGTATACTCTACAGCAATTATTTAAAAAAAAAAAAAACCCTCAAAAAATATAGTGAAAAAAATCATTAATGAAATTAAAATGCCACACTAGACAATATTCACTCAATGCAAAAGAAAGCATTAAAGGGGGAAGAGAGGAACAAAAAGATATGAGATGTAGAGAAATAAAATTTCATTGAAATTCATAACACAGCTGACTACTATGAAATATGTCAGGGATACTTACTTTTCAAACCACAGAGTGAGGTTAGTGGTGTGCCGGATCATTTTTAGAAGATTAGGAGAATTAATTTCTTTGTCTTCTTTTGTCCATACACTTCCAACTAATTCTGATGGCTGTACAGCTCTAAAATCATCAAGATATAATACTACATGATACTTTTCCCTCTAATATACTGTTTTATTAAGTAAATGGTAAATAAAAACTAAATTCCTATACAAACTTTCCTCTTACTTACACCAACAGAAAGATTTATGATATAATAAAAAAAACTACAATTATGCGTCTTTCTTTATAGATTTTTAAAAAAAAAATTTATGCATGTGCCTGTGTACTTTTACTATCACTTTATAGTGGCATTCTGCTTTGGGCAAGGCTGGTATTTCTTCATAATATGTTTTTTTAGCACTGATAAATATTACTTAACAAATAAAGGTGACAAAGTAGTTTGGGACAGTTATTTTAAATAATGATATAATAATCAGTCTATTCACTAGAATTCATAAATCTCTTTATTTTTTTTAATGTGAAGGAAAGAGAAAACAACCCCATTATAAAAGGGTCTTGGAAAATAAAGTAGATTCTAACACTATAATTTTTAGGACTAGCGATAATCTTTGCTAAAAAGGTATCTATAAATTTAGCTCCTTTTCTCATTTAGTTATTAAAAACTAAACAATTTAGTTTAGAATTTTAAATCATCTCCATTTATAAATATCAGTTACATCAATGTAATAATTTTATCAATCAAAGACAGCTTAAAAAACTAAAAAAGGCTATAACTGGCCATGACTTAAGTTCACAACAACTACAAAAACGATACTAGTTAAAAACCAGTTGCCTTTGAATCAATTCCAACTCATGGCAATGCCATGTGTGTCAGAGTAGAACTGTGAGTCCGTAGGGTTTTCAATGGCTGATTTTTCAGAAGTACATCAACACGCTTTTCTTCTGAGGTGTCTCTGGATGGACTCAAACTTTCAAACCTTTTGGTTAGCAACCAAACAACCGTCTGCATTACTCGAGCACTCCACAACAACAGTAGCTAACGTTTAGTAAGCCCTTAGTTTGTTCTAGGCAATGTGCTAAACACTTTACATGTATCGACTATTTAAAACTTTCCAACAGCCCCAGGAGTAGGTACTGTTATTAGCCCCCATTTTACTCTTACGGAAACTCTACTCTTGAGAAGTAGAGGGTTAAAGGTTATACAAGGAGGTTAAAGTTGCCCAAGGATACCAAGCCAGCAACTGGTAAAGCCAGGATTTGAACCTAGCTTCATCAATGAGGGGTGATGGCAGAAACAGAGAAGGTACAAATCTAGCCAAAGCAAGGGGGATCAAGGGAGTGAAAAAACAGGAACTGCCTTCTATATACCAGGCCTTATTCCTAGACGTTTCATGTACTATTTCATTTATTTCTTATAACAACCTTGTAAGGAAGAAACCAATCTTTCATTTTAAAAATTTACTCCTTTGCAATGACTTTCAGCTTGAATGTAAAATTACATACCGGTAGAGATCTGATTCAAGTAAAGTGAGTTGTCGAGCAATTTCTATTGGATGTAATGTGAGCAGGTCAAAAGTCTCTGTATGCCCAGGTTTGCTTATATGCCACTCAATAGAGGGAGGTGAACTCTGAAATGTAATATTATGACCTGGTCCATTGTCTCTTGCAATTTTTTTCCTTTGGATTATTTTAGTGATGGATTCAACCCATTTCTTCATTGCTTTACCTGAAATACATTACATTTTAAATAACATTTAAATACTTTTTAGTCAATATTTTATTTTTTAAAAATGGTTTAGAATTATACTAGTGATACCTGAATATATCTTTGCTATAAAAAGTTCAAATGATCAAAATAAAAAGTGAAAGGTCCCCTTTACAGTTTCTCTGTTGCCTATCCCAATCTCATTTATCATGGTTAACCACTGTTAACAGTGTGTTATGTATTCTTCCAGATCCTTTCTAAATAAGGTTAGAAAGTAATTTACTTGTAGGAATTTTTCAACCTTATTATTCTGAACTTCAGTTAAATATATTATTCTATAATCCTCAAAAAAAAAAAAAAAAGGTTTATCTTACAAAACAGAGGATTTATTAAGGACAAATTATACATATTCACTATTAATCTAATTAATATTGCATTTTATAAACCAAACAGTGCCAGAAGACTGATTTCTTCATTCTAGTCTGAGTTTTTTATGTGACTGTTTTGTACTGCTCATGGAAATACTATTATTTAACACTTTTATTTTCTGACTCTCATTCAGAGTGTACAATGGAAAACAAGCTTGTCTAAGATATTCTTAGACATATAGAATCCTAGAATCTTAAAACCAGAAGGGAAGCCTTGGAGATTACCAAGCCTAGTTCCTCAAAGTTATGGAGGAGAAAACTGAAATCTAAAGAATCCAAGTGATTTTGCCCAAAGTCACAGATTTGGTTAGTGGCAGTATTAGAAAAAGAACTCTGGTTTCTCAACTCTCCATTTGGTATCCTTTCCGCTATGCTCTGCTGCCTTTCTGACATATGCACTGTTCACCTAATTGTGGCACAGGCAACCCCTATCAGTGGTGTTATAATGACACAACAGCTCCCAATTGCCCTCTGGTACACATGCTTTCAGATAAGTGGAAAGATAAGCTTAAACGGAGATGAATTAATTCTAAAATAATCAGTAAGTTGATTCACTAAATGAAAATAAATTGGGTTAACAGGGTGATTATTAAGCAATCTGTAGGTCAAAAATGTTGCTTAATGAAATTTTTTAACTTTTTCAAATGGTTATGCTAGCACTATTATAAACACCTCTTTACAATACTGAGCAGTAATGACATCAATTGATAGTCACCATCTTGGCACTTTTACTACATGTAAAACTAGACATTTATAAAAACTCATACCTCTTACTGTTCCAATAAATTCTTCCATTCGCTGCAAAAGATCTGCATCTCTTTCAAAATCATAGAAGTGGTGCTCGACCCAGTGCCGACATACATTTAATACTCTGTGGCATTAACACAAAAAGAATAGCTGAATTATGTGGGAACTCAAGCATAAACATTTATCACAATGAAAGTATAAATGAAAACAGAGTAATTCTTTCCAAATGAAATAACCTTATCAGTGGCTTAGCACTTTCTAAATTCTGTGTTAATTAAGATCTATACCATTAATTTCAGGAGCCCTGGTGGCACAGTGGTAAAATACTCAGCCACTAACCAGAAGGTCAGCGGTTTGAACTCACCAGCCGCTCCATGGGAGAAAGATGTGGCAGTCTGCTTCCGTAAAGATTCACAACCTTGGAATATAATGCAATCTCAATCCAAATACCAACAGCATTCTTTAATGAGATGGAAAAACTAATCACAAACTTTATGGAAAGAAAAGAGGCCACGAATAAGTAAAGTATTATTGAAGAAGAAAAACAAAGTAGGAGGCCTCACACTTCCTGATCTCAGGATCTACTACACAGCCACAATAGTCAAAAGCCTGGTACTGGTACAACGACAGATACACAGACCAGTGGAACAGAACTGAGAACCCAGAAGTAAATCCATCCACCTATGGACAGCTGATCTTCAACAAAGGGCCAAAGTCCATTAAATGGGGAAGAGACAGTCTCTTTAATAAATGTGCTGGGAAAACTGGATATGTTATCTGTAGAAAAACAGGACCCATACCTTATACCATACACAAAAACTAACTCAAAATGGATCAAAGACCTAAATATAAAACCTACAACGATAAAGATCCTGGAAGATAAAATAGGGACAACCATGGGCCTAAAACACGGCATAAACAGTATACAGACTGTAACTAAAAATGCACAAACAACAGAACATAAACTAGATGAATGAGACCTCTTGAAAATTAAACACTTATGCTCACCAAAAGACTTCTCCAAAAGAGTAAAGGAGAACCTACTGACTGGGAAAAAAATTTTGGCTACGACATATCTGGCAACGGATTAATTTCTAAAATTTATAGAAAACTTCAACACCTCAACAACAAAGAGACAAATAATCCAATTAAAAAATGGGGAAAAGGTATGAACAGACACTTTCCAAAGAAGACACTCAGACGGCTAACAAACACATGAAGAAATGCTCATAATCATTAGCCATTAGACAGATGCAAATTAAAACTACAATGAAATACCATCTCACCCCCGACATCAATGGCACTACTCAGAAAAACAGAAAATAACAAATGCTGGCAAGGTTGTGGGGAGACTGGAATTCTTACACACTGCTGGTGGGAATGTAAAATGGTACAACCACTATGGAAAACAATATGGCGCTTCCTTAAAAAGCTAGAAGTAGAAATACCATATGATCCAGCAAACCCGCTCCGAGGTATATACCCTAGAAAAATAAGAGCTATCACGCAAATAGACATGTGCACACCCATGTTCGCTGCAGCATTATTCACAATAGCAAAAAGATAGAAACTAATCAACGGATGAATGGATACACAAACTGTGGTACATACACGCAATGGAATACTACACAACAATAAATAACAATGAATCCTGAAACATTTCACAACATGAATGAATCTGGAGGACATTACGCTGCGTGAAATAAGTCAATCACAAAAGGACGAATATTGTATGAGACCACTATTATAAAAAGTCAAGAAAAGGTTTAACACAGAAAGAAACATTCTTTGATGGTTACCAGGGATGGGAGGGGAAGAAGGGGAAATCACTAACTAGAGAGTAGACATGTGGTAGTATTGGTGAAGAGAAGGGCAATACACTATATGGGGGAAGTCAGCACAACATGACAAAAGCAAAGGAAGACACTGAGAGGAATGGAAGAACAAAGGGCAACTACGGCAATTACTATAACATAGACAATCCTGCAACAACAGTGTTAACAAACAATAATTTACGAAGGGATATACAGATAGATAGGTATGCTAAAGAGGTGTAGGAGGATGTAATGGAGTGCAACCACCTGCAGATGTAGGCTAGTTTGTAGACATCTCTACATACATATTTGTAGATGTTCTTTGCATACTAATATAGACAATAAAACACATAAGGGGTACAATCATGAAAACTTCTTATGCACAATCAAACACTTCTTAGGATGAAGATACTAGACTTGAAGGCTAAGGACCATAGACTCGGGGGACATCCATGCCAACTGGCATAACATAGTACATAAAAACAATGTACTACATCCTACTTTGGTGAGTAGCATCTGGGGTTTTAAAAGCTTGCAAGCAGCCACCTAAGATACAACTAGTGGCCTCTTCCCACCCAAAGTAAAGAAGAATGAAGAAAACCAAAGACTCAAGGGTACAATTAGTCCAAAGGACTTTTTGGACCATATGTACCACAGTCTATACGACCCTGAGACCAGAAGAACTAGATGGTGCCCGGCTATCAGTAATGACAGCTCTGACCAGGATCACAATACAGGGTCCAGGACAGAGCAGGAGAAGAATGTAGAATGAAAAATCAAATTCATAAAAACAGACCAGACTTACTGGCCTGATAAGAGAATGGAGGAACCCCTGAGACTATGACCCTATGACACCCCTCTAACTTGGAACTGCAGCCGTTCCTGGAAACCACCTTCCAGCCAAGCAATAGACAGGTCTATAAAACAAACAATAACACTCGAAAAGAATGTGCTCCATAGAACAAATAATTATACAAGACCAAAAGGGCAACATCTGCCCAAAGTAAAGATGAGAAGGCGGGAAGGGGTAGGAAAACCACACAAAAGGAAACAGGAAACCGAGGGCAGAAACAGGGAGAGTGTTGACACAGTGTGTGGACTGCAACCAATGTCATGGAACACTTCTGTGTACAATTTGTTGAAAGGGAAATTAATTTGCTCTGTAAACTTTCACCTGAAATACACACACACACACACACACACACACACACACACACACACACAAAAAAAAAAACGATTTACAGCCTTGGAAACCCTATGGGGCAGTTCTACTCTGTCCTATAGGGTTGCTATGAGTCAGAATTGACTTGATGGCAATGGGTATGGGTACCATTAATTCCAATAATCGCTTTTATTAGTCTCACTTATTTTACTTCTTACTTCCTCGCTGCTTGGTCCTTATATACTTTAATTCTGAAACAAAAGTTCAATAAAGACTGTTTATTTTAATTGTTTATTTAATGCTTACCGCAGTTGTACAGGCTGTATATATTCTTTTCTAAACCTTTTTAATTCTGCACTAAGGGGTTGATCTCCATTCTCTATAGCTATGCGATCAGCTTCTGTTGGCTCAGGCTCTGGAATTTCAAACCTAACATAAAACAGAACAAACTAATGAAAATACTGATTATATCAAATTATACAAATAAAAAACCACAAATTTTTTCACTGGTCAGAACTATGAAGAGAATAATGTAAAAAATTACTAAGGATATACACATCAGTGAAAATAAGTGAGGCTTCTATAATGTGAAGGCAAATTATCTTATTTCAATTTTTTAAAAGAAATTAGTACTTGCCACTAAAAACTTAACTAGAGATACAATGAAGAATATATGAAAAATCTAAAAATAAATGTAACTATAAAATTAAGGGACAGATGTTAATTTTGGTTTGTGGAATGACTTTAAATCAGCTAACATAATTTTTAAGGGTAACGTTTGAAAAGTTGACTGCCCCTCATACGGGTGGATAAAACATTTTCCTCGATTACAGTATTTAATCACTGAAAGCTCCATTTTCCTCAGGATGTGATATATTTGAAAACTTGTGTTCAGAACACCTAAATTATCAAAATTTGAATTTTGAGAGTCTAGATTAGTACAGTTCTATATAGGTCTTTAACTTGATTAACTCTACAAATCTGAAATTTTTTGTACTGAGTTTCCAGGTAAAAAGAATATCTATTTTTATATTTAAATAATGTTAATGTTAATATACTATTATAAAGTAATAGTCATCTAAGAGAGATTTATTAAAAAATGGTCATGAACTACAATTAATTCCAAGGAACATATAAGATCTTAGCCCAATCTCTTTAAGAAAACAAAGTATTTATTTAAGCATTTTAAATTGACAGACCTTTCTATAATAAGACTCAGTAGTTCCTGAGGTTTGCAAAAGGATCTGTATGTTGTAAGAAATGTCCGAACAAAATTGGGATCTAAGAAGAAAAAGGAAAAATATTAAGTTTTTGATTCTGAATGATTAAAACTGTTATTTACATTTCAAAAATAATAAACTAAAAAAGTCCCAAAATGTTTTGACACATAAAATGCTTTGGACTTTGTAATGCACTTCTAGCTTCAGAGCTTCCTAAACTAGTGGCACCAAAAAAAAAAAAAAAAAAAAAATTAAAATTTTACATCAATTTATATCTTGTCCTTTGCACACTCTGATCAGATGCCTTGATCTTAAACTCATCATTGGCCACAGAAATGAGAACTGAAGAAAGGCAAAGGCAAAGCACGCAACTGCCGAGATCTAAGAGCATCACCAGTTGGTTTATCTCTGGTGAAGTGAAAGGCCACAGTAATAACCCACTACTTTTCCTGACACCCACACTAGTTTATCTAGAATCAGTTATCTGAATTTCTTTAAATCATCTTAACAGAGCATACGACTAGAAATTGGATCTTATAAAGTAGTAGATGAAGTTAAATACAATTTCTAAATTATTTTATTTGTTAATGGTCTTAATTAGAATTGCTAAAAGGTGCTTACAAATACCTATAAGCTATTAACTATAACTATTAAATTGCTAGAATATGTTGGTTTGGTCTTATTCATAACTTTTAATTCTTTTTATTTCAAATAGTCACAAAGAGAGCTCACGCATAGAATCAGGAGTCTGCAACCTCATCCATGAAAGGACCTACTTTTTATTCACATCTCCGTGAAGTAAAACAGGAGGCCCACTGAGTGTGATCACTTGCCCAGGCCTGGCCTACTCCCGTCTCTCGATAGCAGTGTTCTCCCACGCTGTGGGGAAAGACTGCTGTCATCTGCACGAGAGACTTGGGCTGTCATCCTCTGCATAGAGGAGGAAAGACATCTTTCCACAATGGGAAAAAAAAACCAAACCACTTATTTCTATAACTTAAATTTCATCAAGGTTCACATTTAGTGGTATGAGCCATTAAAAAAAGTAAGAGGGGAGAGTTCATTAACCTGAGTCTTTTATCAGGAGTACAATCTAATGATAAATTCATTGAGGGGAGCAACTCCCTTTATTTTTGTTAGGCTGTACACTTTGCTCCTTTATAAAAAGTACAGTATTTTTTATTAGCACAGGATTTAGCAAGAATCAGAATTCATATGTGTGGAACATTTCTATTAGGCTGAATCTATCTGATTAAGAACCACCCTAAATTTAGCCTTAATTAAAATATTTATATTGTTTTCCCCAAAAAAGCAAATTCATGGAACAGAAATCTATTACCAGTCTATTGGTATATGTGGTCATCAAGATAATAAATCAATTTAAATATCAAACAACCTTGAATTTCAATTAAAATACTTTACATTAAAGAAAAACTCAGATAATAAAAATATATGGGTTTTAAATGGCCCCCTTCTCCTTGAGCTTTATGCCTTCTGAGGCTAAAGTGGGCTAGTGATAAAATTTAATATATATAATCCTTTAATAATCCTCTCTGTTGGTATTTTATTGTCTTCAGTTACAGAGTTCCTCAAATGTTAAAGACTAATGTTTCAACCAGAAGAAAAGATTTTAAAACAGAAGCCTGTACAAGATTTTAAAAAAGAGACTTATACCGGTTTCATCACTATCCTCCCTTTCAAGAATCTTCTTCCTGTTCTGCAAATCTATTTGTAAGGTGAGGCTGCTCAAAACATGTGTTTAAGAAGCAAAGAGACAGAACCCATACCCTCATTACAGAGTGCTCCAAGTATCCCTGAGCTGTGTTCCAAATTTAGAGTGTCCTTCCCCCCATCTTTTAAGAAAATTTTACTTCAGCTCTTAGGTCTAAAATCAACATCCAGATCCATTTCTTCTCAAATGTCATCTAAGTCAGGCTATAAAACTGTGGGCTAGCAAAGGTACCTTTAAGTTGAAAAACAGAATAAACACAAGTTCTAAATGAATTAAAGTATGTTTTAAGAAAATTGTTGCTAATTTTTAAGGCAAACAGTTTTAAAACTGACTTTTCATTTTCTTGAACCAAAGCTTCTGGCCATTTCAGCATGTTAGTAACTGATGACACTGCTGGGAAAGCCACGATGTGCCTCAGTGTCCCATCAGTTAAAATGGGGACACAGCAATTCCTGATGTCTGCTATGTAACAATCTCAAGGAGCTTTCACATAATTTATTCCATATGATTTCTGTTGAGTGGGGCAGGTGATATTATTCCCTTTGTACACATGGAAGAAGTAAGGCTAAGACTTATCCATGGTCACCCAGTGCACCCAACTCCTCCCTTATCGACATGGTTAGATTCCAAAGACCAGGCTGTTCTGTGAAAATTGGCATTATGCAAAAATGAAAGATGACCATATCAGATCACAAAATGGAGGATGACTACTACATCATTACATAACTGCCAGACCACTGAGAATCATGGCTCAGCCAAGCTGACACTTAACTTTAACCATCACAGCCAGCATTACTCTCGCCTTGCACCTTGGTGTTCGTTACTGCGCAAAATAATCGGATAGTAGATTTTTCACTATTGTCGTAAGTGCAAAATGTCAGATAACAAGATAGCTGATAAGTGAGGAGGCAGATACACAGTGGCAGGGATGGACCCAGAACCTAGACTGTGTGACTCCTGATTTGGTGCTCTTTCTACATTATGTAACCTCCCTGGATTAAAATTCCCCTTAAGATTTCCACAGCTGTGAGATCTAAATATAAAGAATTAATCCATAAATTATATAATCACTGTAGGAATCTACATAAATGATTAATTCAGAAAGTATCTGTAAACTGTTAATCTGGTTAAAGGCACCTGACAATCACTGAAAAATTAACAGTCTAACTGTGATTCTGTAACTCTTGATAAGCCTTCTTCCAGATTTTCGGAAGTAGCAGCTGTGCCTTCCTGTACACTGTATTTGGAGGAGGAGTTTCTAGAGTTGGCAGTGAAATAAACACTCCCACAATCAACACTAGTGTACTAGGTTCTAAAGTGACTCAAGCTTAAGTTGTTTTTAGCTTGACTGGAAGTGAGTAAGAACAATTTTGCCAAAAAGAAAATACTAAAAGCTAAAAATAAATTGAGAAAATTTGGCAATATTTTAAGTACTTTCAAAAATATCTTAAAGGCTGTATACATTCCCAGGCTTGTATTAATTTATATAGATTCTATTTTTGGTCTAAAACAGTATAAATTTCCTAATGAATGAAAAATGTATCAAAAGAGGACATTTGTATTTGAGGTTTTATATATTCAAATATATATTAGTAGCTATTTTTATTTCTATTGCAATGATGTCCCCATTTCAGTGACTTAAGATAGACTTTATCACATGAACTTTATCTTACTGATGATGTAAAGGGCTAAGATAATTTGACATTAAAAACTACCCATCAGTAAGGATAGGTTATATAATTCTCTAAGAAAATCAAGTACCTACTTAGATTTATTAGGCAGTGGTAAAAGCTAAGTTTTGTACTGCCTCTCTTGGCTGTGGAGTAGCAGTTATCTTCCAATATTAGAAAATGACGTTTAAGAAACATGTAGAAGGCAAATACATAAAAATACTAAAGCCAGGCTGGGTTTGGTTGAAAACCTTGGCATGAACCAATATTCACGAAAAAACTGAAAATAGCTGATATTGATGTTCTTCGTCTCTTTTTGTTTATCACTTGCTTGTGGAGGTAATTCCATAAACCTCTTTCTCAATCCTTCACATGACCCCCAAATTCAGTATAAACAATGACAAAAACTTTCTCTGCAGTTCTTTTCTCATCATTGTAGGTAACACTACTCTTCCACTTGACTATCAAATCCCCACACTAAGATTCCACCACGTTCACTAACTAGCTGCTCTGCTTCCCTCTTTGTATACAAACAGCTCTACCATCAACTCCCTGGTCTAGGCCCAGGTTATTTAAAACATGAGCTATAGTTATTATTTTCTAGCTGTCTCTTTTTCCCTCTAAAACTGTTCTTTGTCTGATAATATTTTACTGCATAATTCTTTAAAATCTTAGGAACTCAGAATGTACCTACGTTAATGTTCAAAATATAGCATACTAGATTTAAGGTGATAAATTCAATCTTTTGTTCTTATACTCCTATTTGAATGACACCTGACATTTTATTTGACAAAGTCAATAAGATTTACAAGATATTACATAGTTACTTATGTAAAGAACAGTCCCCTCCCCCACCGCCATAGAGAAGCACTGTAAATCAGGATGTCTGTTCATGTGACAATTCTCCCTTTAATACAGCCATTTAAAAAGCTCCAAGAAACAATAAGCTCCTCAACAAGGATTTATAAACAATCACTCTTGAATTCCTTAAAAAAGGAAACAGACGTTATGCTGACGCACAAACACTTTTTTACAAAACATATCAGAGAGTTTAAAAATAGAACAGCACTGCCCTATACATCAAAAATTGTTCGAAAGATTATAAAAGTTAAAAAAACCCAAACGGCACTTATATAAGACACAAACTCAAAAGAAAGCTAGTGTAAGTTTTTGACAATTTTCTATCTGAAGGCATAAAATGGCAGAAAATATTTTTTGGAAAAATGTCAACTGGCTTAAGTTTTTTCAATGCCATCTTCTATGAAAGAAAGTTCACCATGCATGGGAAACACCTTTTTCCCACACTTCAATATGAAAAGCTTTTTTCCATACAATGTCAGTTCTGAATTATTAGCTACCTCAAGGTTATCTCATACTGCTAAACTAGACTACTAAACCACATATAAGCACCACCAAACATTTCTCGATCTGTGTTGTTTTGGTTCCAATAATTAATTTGTACTTCATTTCCTACAACTCTGTATCAGAAGTGAAATTTCTACTCTCAACTTTTCTTTGGGCACATTGCTTTGTGCTTTCTTATTCTAGATAAGGAAACGGTCTCTTCATTTCCTTGCCAAATTCAGAATAATCAATTCAATGAGATAATTTCTTCCCTCAGTATGTAGGATGAATCCAAAGATCTGATATAGTTAACAAATACTGATGTCCATAAACACTGGACCTGAGACAAGCTATAAATTAATCTCTTAAGCAAGTAACCACTTTCTAGTTCACCTAAATTAAAAAATTTTCACCAGAAAGCTTTCCTTTATAGAGCAGCCTACAACAACAGACTAATGGCTAAGTTTTATCACTAAATAAAATTGTGATAACCAATAACTGACTACACTAAAATTTTTACTTTAGAATGGACGTTTATCTATAGTCAGAACTTATTACCTATTTCAATAATAAAAAAAAATTTATCCTGATAGTAGACCTGTGTTGCCCAGAAATCAGCAATCTATTTATATTATTAGCAAATCAAACTAAGTGATTTCCTTTATTTTCATTATTCAACATATATAATAGAAAATTACATTGTTATATTCTAATACTAAAATAAAAAAAACACCTTGTAGGAGTCAGTCAGTCATGGTGGGAAGTATACAGTACTCTATTAGGAGTCAAGAAACCTACTTTCTAGTCCTAGTTCTATAATTAACAAGTTGTAACTGATTTCTGGCAAAATAATTTTTCAGGGCCTTAGGTTTCTGTCCATAGAATGAGGGCTTGGTCATCTCTTCTAACACTACAAATCTATAGCTCCATTTTGTAAATTATTACTAAAACACTTGAGGAATCAAGTTGGCTGAAGAAGCCACAGTGAAGTCTGAATTAAGTTAGGTTAAACAAGTTTCTCTTCTGCTTTTTATGACAATGCCTGATTAACCTACAGTAATCTAAAAAATGTAAGTACTGTCTTATATCATCAGTTATTCAATTTTCTCATGTATTACATTCAATGTCTTTTATTATTATAAATCTATATAAATAAAAAAAATGTATAAGTTAAATTTTAGCTTTTGTTTCAGTGTAAGCTGTAACCTATACTGTACGTTCGCCAATAAAAATACCTACCAACCAACTAAATGAAACAAAAATGCCACTTTTCTTTGGGGAGGTTGAAGAAAGGCAGGACAAGATCAGACCAATGGTTCTCAAACCAAATAGTAACTTCATCTGTTATTATTGTAAAATAAGACCTCAAAGTCCATTCGAGCTGGAAGGGACCTTAATAAGAAGTGCTTTTGTGTTTTACAAATTCATAGATGGTTTATAAACATACTCTATATTGCCAGTAGTGAATTCAGTAACAGACCTTACAGAGTAGCCCAAATACGCTAATAATTAACACTAATTTGTGTGTACTGTGAATCACAACTCATGAAAGCTGGATTCCAGTTGCACCCGTAATGTATTTATGACATAAATTATTCATCTAAGCTTCAAAAGAAATGAAAAAAATGTCAAAAAAACATAACCACAACACTGTTAAAACCAACACTGGTGTTTTATTTCTCAAGAAATAAATGAAAGGAATTTAAAAAACTTTTAACTTTTTAAAAAAGTAAATCAATCTTGTCAATTTAAAGTTGAGTACACTTAATGTTGGCAAGTTTCTAGAAATCTAGAAAGTGTTTTATGTTAATAAGAAGTAAAACTATTCAAACTACTAGTCTATTCAAAAGCTAAAAAATTGATATAAAAAAGACAACAATTATCAAAAGTAACTAAAAACACCATGACAAAGGTACCTGGTGCACACTGCTGAAGGAAGACTGCCACAGTGACCTACAGAAAAACTATCAGCTATGCTTGTTAATGTTAAGTTTACTTTAAAAAGAGTCCTCATTCCAAAAATAAATAAAAGAGAAGGCATATCTCCCCATAAAAGAAACATTCAACTGCAGTTCTACAACTGTTTATTAATAATCATAAATGTTCCAGTTCTGTGAAACACAGCAGTTTAAAGAAAACTTTTATCATTAACAATCAAGATGAATTTTACAGAAACAATTATATTAAATTTTTTGGAATTTGAAAATGTTTCCTAACACAGACACCACTGATTTATGATAAACATTCGGGAATCTTCTTCAGTGTTTATCACTTATACTGCTCTACAAGAAAAAAAAAAAAAAAAAAAAAAAACCACAAAACTTTTGTCTTACAAACATAGATAAAATCTAAAGACTAATTTTACTGTAGACCGTCTCAGAATCAAAAAGAAAGGTATCTGGAATATAATGAACATTTCAAAATACTTAATGCTGTAAGAAATTCTGTGACTTCTCTAAGACACTTAAAAATCAGGATAATGTGGTGAGAAGAGCAATCTGAACTTTTATTACTTTAAAAGTATCTTAAGGAGAAGCAAAGGTAAGTATTTTGCAACCACAAATTTAGGTTAATCTAATAAGACATTATTGCAGCCGTACTCTAGATCTTAGAGTATACAGAGGGTTGATGAAGATCAATTAAATAGGTAGGCCATAGTAATTACTGAAAATTGTTCCCCTCAAAAACAGCTTTATATTTGTAAAAGATCACCAAATAATCTGTTTTCATATAAAATCCGAGGCCAACTTATTTACATTTCCTGTACTTTGATTTATTTTTTTTATTTCTGGGTCAGTAAAATGAATACACTACAAAAGTTTCTAGGTAAAAAAACAGTAGTAAAATTGGAATCCCAGACTAGTTTTCTCTCACCATAACCAACACGTCTAGACTACTGCCTTTTACCACCAAATGGTATGTGCTTACAGAGCCCAAACTGCTTTTAAAATTAGCCTGTGGAAAACACTATTATTTTACTATACAAAAGTCCAGGAAAAAAGCTACCAATTAGAGGCCAAATAAAAAGTAAAATAAATAATAATAAAAATAACTGGCTTAATTATCCCAAAGACATGTGGAGAAAATGAAATAAATTGTATTTCCCAAGTGCTTTGAGATCATTAATAAAAAGAAAAATATAATTTTAATTTTACTTCTTGTAAGGTGCCCTGATAGTTTCCAGGCCATATTAGATAGTTTTGACTGTACATTCAATAAATCAATCATATAAAGATTATCAATGCTATTATTCATCTTTACCAAAGTGTGCTAATAATTAATGGATATCTTTAAAAGCTTAATTCAACTGGTGCCAGAATATTTTCCAGAGAAAACTGAGAATCCACTTACTGAACTTTATAAATTGAAAAAGAAAATTCCCCACATACAATCACCTTCTAGAAACAGGAATATATTTAAGTAAGAAGTATGGAATGAAGGTTAACTTTCACATTCAACTATTTAAGAATAGCATTTATTAGAGTTACATTTTATTTTATATCACTTATATGCCTTTGTGGGGCCCTGGTGGTGTAGTGGTTAAGTGTTTGGCTGCTAACGAAAAGGTTGGCAGTTCGAATTTACCAGCTGCTCCTTGGAAACCCTATGGGGCAGTTCTACTCTGTCCTATAAGGTCACTAAGAGTTGGAATCGACTTGACAGCAAGGGTTTTTTTTTTTGGTATATGCTTTTATAATATAGATATTTAAAAAATAAGTTTACATTTATATTTGCAAAGGGCTTTCACATAGAGTATTTAACTTATTCTTTCCAACAACATTCTGATGTAGCTATTATTATGCTGATTTTTAGATGAAAAACTAAGGTTCTGAGACATTGAGGAACTATGATAAAGTGAGGGTGCAAAGCCAAATTCGATGCTCTTTCCACTATACCACAATTGTACATATTTTACAACTGTCAAATTTTCCACTATGTAGGCAAGTTGAAACTTGAAAAACATCAGGTTATCATCTTACTTTTTTCAAAAAAATAAAATTACTTACTAAAATTAATCACTATATTTGTTCTTTCTCAATCATTATATTTTATTCTGCCTATAGCAATCTTCCAAGGAGCCCTGATGACGCAATGGTTAAGTGTTTAGCTGCTAACCAAAAGGTGGGCAGTTTGAACCCACCTGTGGCAATCTGCTTCTGTAAAGATTTCAGCCTTGGAAGTCCATGGGGCAGTTCTACTCTGTTCTATAGGGTCGCTATGAGTCGGAATCGACTCGACGACATTGGGTTTGGTTTTGGGTAGCAATCTTCCTAGCTGGTTTGGATATGTTTTTCTCTAAAAATTTCCCCGCTAAGATGAAATTATTTTCTTAAATAACATCAGTTGTAAGAGGCAAAAAACATTAAAATTTAAATGGCTTCTAGACTGCTAAATTTAATAGGCTTTAGGAATGGAAATTAAGAATAAGCAATGCTGTGTTTATCTGTCCTACCAGCATAATTTTCATAATGAATGCATATTAAAATTTTTACTTATATTATAATGCAAATGAACAGAAAGAAAAAAAATTAAAGGGGTAAAATGCTTTTTAAGTCCTAATGATGATGACGTCGCACTACTTCTAGTCTTGTTTCTGCTACTTTCGAGCTGGGTAAATTTAGCCAAGTGACCTCATTTTCTCATCTATAATTCTGGTTGTGAGCTTAAAAATAATGTATGTAAATGTGGTAGAAAAGCATAAAGTTTCAATGAAATATAAAGTGGTATTTTTAGTCTAAGGAAAATGAACTCTAAGAGTTGATAATGCAGAGGTCTTTTGTTGTTATTTTGTTTTCTATTTTAAGCACAATGACCTATACAGCAAAGAAAATCAGTTTGAAAAGGGAAAACAAAAGTGACAGGCAACTTCAGATTTCTTACCTGCATACATATGGTATGTAAGCCTCTCTATGAGTTTAATAACAGTTCCTGCTTTGATAATTGGAATTCCAGCCTTGGGTTGCATGTTTTCTTCAAATATTATATTCTCTTCAGAGTCAGGCTCTGCAAATCTATAAACATCAGCACTAGGAAGCCTCATCTGCTCCTCCTTCTCTTCCTGTAGCATTGTTACATCAAGCATCCTTTCCAGTGTACTCCGGTACTGTAAAGATATCAATGCTGCCATCCAATTGTTTTTCTCTTCAGCTGACTTGGCAGAAAATATAACACTATTTTCATCTTTTAAAATTATTTCAAAAGCATGCTTGTATTCATTGGTGTCATCTTTGTCATTAATCTGTACCTTTCTCATAAAAAATTTTTCTTTAAGACGATATTCTGCATTGCTAGCACCAGGAAGTCTTGGCTGCCCATGATTTGATTTACAGCAAATCATTAAGCCATCAAATAGAAATATGTGTCTCTCATGTTTAGCTCCTACGCGTGTAAGAGTTCCTTCCATTATAAACTCATTGCAACACTGTCCAATGTCTTTTCCCTCCCAACCATCGATATTCTTCTGAATCTCGTTCATTTTCTTGATTGCTAGTTGTTTCCCCTTCATTTGCTGACTATAAAACCGACATGCAGATTCACTAGGATAAAGGAAACATCATTAAAACATAAAACATACAGAATTTAGAGTTCATGTAAATAAGGGAAGTGTAAAAAAAAAAAAAAAAAAGGGACATTTTAAAAAGCTGTACTAATAAGGTGTTCACTCATTCCCCAGATATATTAGTGTTACAGAACTACACAATTTTGAAAATTAAAGCAACACAGTGGAGAAATTTTTTTAGTGCTCTAAAAAAGAAGAATGACTACTCATAAAATTCTACCTATAAATTCAGATACAGAATGATTATTTCTACCTTAGCTACTAAATATTTCGAATGGCAAACAGTAAAAAGTACCCCACATATAGTGAAAAAGTACTTTCAGAGATTTAAAAACATTATTTACAAGTGCTTAAATGGACTAAGACCCAATGCTGAAAAACACATAGCACATACTATAATCAGGAAACTGGAAACAGTATTATCTGAATTAATGCCTCGAGTTACACAATTTCTATATAAAGGATACTACTAATTACCTTGACAGAACAATGACACTGACATAAACCTACTCAATACATTCTGTTTTCTCTCCTTTAGCTTACCAGTTGACTCTCAGAAGGTCTTGTCTGGGAGTGTGCAGGGAAAATGCACAAATATGAAAGGTTTTTCAAACAATAACAAATTCGCTTGCCTTTGATGTCACTTCCTCTGAAAGACTAAGCTTGTCACTAAAACTATTTTCTTCATTGTTTACTTGAAGACAGAACTGGGAACCCTGAATTTATACCACAACAACTCAGAGTAAAAAGCAGAAGGATTAAAAATAAAGTGAAAATAATCACCTCAGTCTTCGTTTTGCAAGACTTTTAGAACATATTTTTTCCATACCACTCTGAACATTAAGCAAAGCTGTTATTGCTTGTTTCAAACATTCCTTGTCTTCTTGATCTTCACTCTTTTCTTCTAACTGCTGCAAAGCCAAAATGACAAATCTGAACCAGCAGAACTAATTTGGACAAACTAATAAGCCCATTTTCTTTAAGGATAAAAATAACATTGATTCAACTCTTTCTACAACAATAATATTTTAAAGTGTCATAAAAATTTTCTTTTTAAAAGTCTTCTTATTCTTTGTGTATTACTATCTGTACTTTAACATGCAACCAAGTTTTCCTACATTAAAAAAAAACTTAAAGAGTAGCAGCAGTGTTAAAAGATGGGTTGCACCTTGTATAAATGCCCTGTCACAGACAGCAATGTGCAGTTTTTCAAACTGCGTTATTATTGAAAAGAAATGAGCATAACTGTCTTTTTAACTATCATAAGATTCAGCACAGCAGTAGGCTTATAGCTGAGATTTTTTTAAAGTATGGAACTTGGTCTTAGGTTTCTGATCTGTACATTACCGTTACAGGGCACTGGGATGATAAGGAAGATAATATAGAAAAGGATGCAATATAGTAGACAGGAACTTGAAGACACAAAATCTAGGATCAAATTTTGACTCGACTTCTGTGTGACCTTGCAGCAAGTTATTTGACCTGTGAACCTAACTTTTCCCATCTGTCAAATGAGACTTATAAAAAGTTTTCCCTGCCTACTTAATGGAGTTATTAAGAATCAAAGCACTCTGTAAATGATAACATGCAATATAAGTTTGTTTTCTTTGTAGTTCTACTACAGAATTAACAACACTGGCACTATGAAGAACTCTGTCAGTACCTACATGTTAAGATTCTGAGAAAAGCTAGGAATATACATACTTATGAAACTCAAGCACATTTTCTTTTAGTGGCAAATATACTACTTTTAGTATACTTACACTAAGTCCGTACTTAACAAGGACAGTTAAATACATCAAGAATTACTAATTATCAATACAATAAGGTGGCTGTAATTTAAGCAAGCAATTAACTGAAGTATGAGTGATTATTAGTAATAATTCAGTAATCTTCTAAACTTGTTTCTGGCTATCCAAAAGGAAAAGTTAAGAAATAAAATTTTTATTAATACAGCTTTCAGGTAACAATTTAAGAATACCTACACTCTATTAAAGGAAAACACTTGAGAAATAAAACCATAAAATATTCACAGTGATTTATAAAGAAGTTTAATTTTCAATGAGCTTTATTATTCATTAGTGCTTTAGTAATATAAGGATTTTATGTTCTTGAGGGATATCCTTAAAGATCATCAACAACATATTCTGCTTTCATTGATAAAAATCAGCTCTGCATATACAAAAGTGTGTACTGATGACCTGTGGAAAACAAATTTCTCACTCAATGCCCCAAACTATTTCTATAATTCATTTAAAATACTTTAATGTTCAAATATTCCAGAAGTAATAAATACCATATTATAATGCCTATTTAATGCTCAGCTTTTATTATCCAAATTCCTTATATTCACTATTGTGACTATATATTATCAATATATTTTTCTCACCATACTTTCCACTAGAGCCAAAATATACATGTTTTTCAAAGAATATTCAGTCTTAACTTGTTAAGTAAAAGAAAAAACCTATTCATATTAATTCCCAACATAACAAGGGTTTCAAAAAAAGATAGTTTCCAAAGGATAAGAGATTTTAAAACACATAATTAAAAAAAAAAAAAAAAAAAGACCAAAAACTCAAAAAAGACCAAAAACTCAAACACCTTTTATTCAAAGTATTGCTCTTCACTGTGACCAGCTAGATTAAAGATAGCTAAATGACCAGGTGGTCATAAAAAAGATACTAGTTTTTTATTTGACTGATATCACCGATAGGCTGAAGGCTAGACTTGGGTAATTTCTTGAAGTACCTACCATTCCTTTCATTCTAAACCACTCACCTCTCTTATGGCAGAATTTTTGGAGACATACAGAAGGATACCAGCTACCTTATCAAATTTAGGTTTCCAAGGTAGCAGATAATCCAACAGTGAAAGCAGTAAGAGAAAAATTATAAATGGTACAACAAAAGCACCACTGAAAAGTGGTATTTTGTTATGTCAGAATTTAATCACTCAAAAGTGCAGAGACATGCATGTCAATAAAATCCATGAAATTTTTTAGTCTTGAAGAGCTGACCCTAACAGGTAGCAGGATATTACTGAGCCCTTGATATTTTGCTCTTTGACAATTTTTTAAATTATTAATTTAGGCAAGTATACCTAAAGACATAAAAAACACACAATCTGCCCATAAAACAAAGAATAATACACGCAGCTCAACCATGTATACGAGGCTAAATGGGCACAGCAGCCCAGGGGCAAGGCTGAGAAGGCAGGAGGGGACAGGAAAGCTGGACGAATGGAAATTAGGAACCCAAGGTCAAGAAGGCAAGAGCATCGACACGTCGCGGGGTTGGCAACCAATGTCACAAAATACTATGTGTATTAACTGTTTAATGAGAAACTAATTTGCTCTGTAAACCTTCATCTAATGTACAATAAACACACACACACAATCTAACTCATACAAAACAAACCATAAAATAACAAATCCATTTAGACATGCACATCATTTTCTACTCTGAAAATGTTTCCAGTTTCTGAATCAATTATGTACCATTTAACTACAGTATTACAAATACAGAATATACTGGCATCTCAAAAAAATTAATATATTTTAAAACCACAAACCCAAAGAGTATTTCAAAATCCATATATCTTTTCTGATTAAATAATTTTAAAATGTCATTTTTACCTTCATAGCATTAGGCAAGCATCTAAAATAAATTTCAGTGTAATAAATGACCTTTCCTAAAAGCATTTGTTTATGAAAATCCTTTCTTCTCTTACCTAACATAACTGATTTAAACTGGGCACTGGTGTAGAATAATTCAAGCTAACTACCATCAAAAGAGTGGCTTAATGCTGCTGTAGAAACAAAGCAGTGGTAATTACTATGTAAATGAGACTCCACAAAGAAGCATCCTCTTGTTACCAAAGTGATAGCCAACGTCATGCTTTTCATGGGCGCCTATTAATAACATTTGCAACAGCAACACTTTAATTTCACAAATGCTGTTTAAATAGTTTAAAAATTACCAAATCCTGAGATTATATTGTCATATTTCTGATTGTATTTAAACTTATCTGGGGAATGATATTCTAAGCACAATGAAAACTCAAGTGCTTATAGAGATGATAAAATTTATCTTTTCACAAGAAAGGTACTTTCACCAGTGATTAGATTTTTGGTCCCTAAATAGAAGGGATAGTGCTCAGGATGGTGTATTGCATGTCCAAAGGAAACTCTGGGAGATATACAGGACCAAGTTTAAGGAATGGTGAAAGGAAAAGGATATTCACAGTGGAATTCAGGAGCGAAATAAAGTATTGTACCTAATGTATTTTATATGTGTTTAATTCATTCACAAACATATAATGGCTTCCCTTTGTTTAAAGAAATTAACTTCAATTCATACGTTTCATTTCCAGAAATTAATTTTCTCCAACATATGATTATATAAAATGAATATTTAGTTTATGGCAGAGGCAGGCAGGACCAGACCTCAGAATTCCTCTCAATCCACTGACCTTTTTACTATATTACCCAACTAACTGAACTGACTTTTGAAAAGCCTATTTAAAAAATATACACTAAATAAAACCTATTCCGTTCAAACAGGTAAAGTGCAATGTACAACGATGACAAAATATATAATCAAGAAACAAACACTGTAACTATCTAAGATTCACGATATAAAAATAAAGATCTGTATACATCTTAAATATTATATACATATAAAGAATTTATCATAAAAATATGAGAACACAAGCAAAGATGAGGATCACATTTTGATTCTGGAATGATTACCTGCATACTCTGTTTGATGACACACTACAGGAGATAAGCACTGGTGGCGCAGTGGTTAAGAGCTTGGCTGCTAACCAAAAGGTCGGCAGTTCAAATCCACCAGCTGCTCCTTGGACATCCTATGGGGCACTTCTACTGTGTCCTATAGGGTTGCTATAAGTGACTGAACTGGAATCAACTAGACGGCAAAGGGTTTGGTTAACGGGTTTTAGAGCAGATTACAACATGGGAAGATACCTGGTCAAGGAGTAAACTGGATTTACTGGCCCTCTCGGCAAATGTATGAAATATTAGGCAAATTCTTCCAGAACTAATTAACCAACTGCTAAGTAATGAAAGCCTTCTGCTCCTGACTCTGTCATGTCGTCACTCAAACATTCCATTAAAGGGGGAGCAGAAGAAAGGCAAAGATAATCAAATAAATTAACTATTCTTTGATGGCAGCAGCACACCTAAAAGGTAGGAGGGAAGAAGAGGATGAAACTCTAAAATGAGATTTAGAGATTACAGTAGTCCCCCCCTCATCCTCAGGGGATACTGTCCAAGACTCCCAGTGGATGTCTGAAACCTCGGATAATACCGAGTCCTATCTATACTATGCTTTTTCCTATACATACATATACATGATAAAGTTTAATTAGTAAATTAGGCACAGTAAGAGACTAGCTACGATAACTAATAATAAAATAGAACAATTATAACAACATACTGTAATAAAAGTCAAGAACTTTGGCATATCCAAATTGCCAGCATCACTACTCTTTTCGTTTTAGGGCCATTATTAGGTAAGGGTTACTTGAACACAAGCACTGCAATACGGCGACAGTCAATCTGGTAACAGAGATGGCTGCTAAATGACTAACAGATGGGTAGGATACATGGCGTGGATATGCGGGACAAAGGAATGAGTCACTGGTCCCCGGCAGGTGGGAGCAGGACAGCAAAAGATTTCATCATGCAAGATAGTCTCATATACTTTGGACATGTTATCAGAAGAGACCAGTCCCGGGAGAAGGACACCACGCTTGGTAAAGTGGAGGGTCAAAAAAAGATGAAGACCTTCAATGAGATGGACTGACACAGTGGCTGCAACAATGGGCTCAAGCATAACAACAACTGTGAGGATGGCACAGGACAGGGCAGTGTTTCGTTCTGTTGTACATAGGGTCGCTATGAGTCAGAACTGACTCGACGGCACTTAACAACAACAACAACTCATTTATTATTTTCAGACCACAGTTGACTGAAGGTAACTGAAACCGCGGAAAGCGAAACCATGAATAAGGGGGGACTACTGTATTTGCAGACTCCACGTACTCATGTTGTTCTTACTGTGTGCTACCGAGTCAATTTCAACTCATAGAGACCATACAGGACAGAAGAGAACTGCGCCTTAGGGTTTCCTAGGGTGTAATCTTTTTGAGAACAGATTCCCAGATCTTTCTCCTGAGGGCAGGTTCGAACCACTGACCTTTTGGTTAGCAACCAAGTACTTAACCATTGCGCCACCCAAGGTCTCCTCCAATTACTCACACTATTTGTTAATAAATCCAGAAAAAATGTCATAACCAACTCTCCTGCTTTTCCCCAAAAGCTACTGAGTTAAAGTGATCTCATATATGCATATTTCTCTTGTAATACACAAATTTTCAACCAGTAAATGAAAATACTAATAATATTAACAAACAGATGTACTTTACCAGCCTAAACCCATATTTACCCCAAGACAAGAAAGCAGGTGACCTTTACCAAGGCTGTATATATTACACGGCATAAGTAGCATATTTTTTTCATAACTAAATAAAACAATCTTTATTAAATTATCAATGGTTGAAACTACAAAAATGGAATCTTAAAATATAAATTGTAGCATGAGTTATAATTCACTATTAGGAAATAAACCACAAATTCTCAAAGCTTTTTGAGGAGGGTCACAAATTTTATTAAAATAATTGAGTGATCTTTTGCATATTTTTAGAAACAATATCAATAGTAGCTGAATGAAAAAAAACTCAATAGGCATATCTATAGGAAAAGCCAGTCAAGTGTCAACCAGAATTTATTTATTCAACATATATTTAATTAACGATCTATTGTTTGTATGCAATGAAAATACAATGGTGACCAAACCAAACCTGGTCTCTGCTGTTATAGAGCTTACGAGTCTATAAGACAAATAATCAATGACACAGTGGCTAAGTGCTATGATAGGGAAAATATAGGGTAATCTGGAAATGCACAGCAAGAGCCTCTAACCTAATAAAGAGAGAGGGAGTGGCAGGGAAGGCTTCCAGAAGGAAATGCCATAAGACCTGAAGGGTAAGAATGGGAGAGCCATGTGAAACAGAGGTATAAGAGTTCTAAGCAGAGGAAACAGCATGTATGAAGATTCAGAGACTTTCAGCACCAGGACTAAGAGAAACTGGCTGAAGGGCAGATCCTGCTGGGTGGGGTGAGGGTAGGTAGGATGGGGAGGGGGAGAAAGGAGGTGATGAGTCAAAATGCTGAAGAGGTAGGTAGAGGCCAGGTCATGACTGATCTTATAAGCCTTATAATGAATTTGGACATTAACCTGGGGCAATGGGAAGCCAGTTAAGGGTTCTAAGCTGGTGTCTAGCATGATCAAATTTCGATTTTAGAAAGATGGCTTCGGTTATACTGTCAAGAGCATATGGTAAAAGGGGATGGGAAAGGAAAGACTAAAGGGAGATTCTTGTGATGATCCATGAGATGATCATGGTCTTCACAGGGTACTGAGAGGAAAAGATGAGCTCAAAAGATGTTCAGGAAACAGAATCCAAAGGACTTGGTAAATGAGTGGATGTGGTGTGGAGAGCTAGAGTTAAGAGTTAAGGAGTCTCAGGTTTCCATACTGAGCAACCAGATGGGTGGTGAGACCATACTCACTGAGAGAATGAGCACAGAAAGTAGTTTTGCTGGGAAAGATATTGAGTTCAGTTTTGAATAAATTGAATTTGAGTTGCTTACACAATAACCAAGCAGAGTAGTTCAATAGATAGCTGGATATAACAGTCTTAATTTCTCTTGTTTTCCTTTCTGTACCCTTCTCTCCCTTTAATTAAGGAGACCAATATAAGTTCTTGATTTTCTTCATGCTGCTAAAATCAACCTTTGGTATGACAGGTTCTCTACCTGATAGACAGTAAAGGACCACTGCTTTTTCTAGATCAATTTCATGAGTTAATGGCGGGGACGAAGCAGGGAGGGGAGAAGACAGCTTGGTAGACAAAGTGTTAAAAAAAATAATATGTTCACTTTAACAGAGGACATTAGGGCACGTAAATTTTACCTCAATAAATTGTTTTTTTTTAATTGTGGTAAATATATACATAACAAACCATTTGCAACTTCAACTTTATTACATGCACAATTCAGCGATATTCTGTCCATCACATTGTGCAACCATCACCACTATCAGTTTCCAAATTTTTCCATTACTTTTAACAGAAACCCAGTACTTTCTAAACAATGACTCTAAAGCAGTTTTTAAAAAAAATAATAAAAATTTAGCATTTTTAGCAGACACTAAAGAACTACTCTTAAGCTTTCTGTACACCTATCAGAGTAGAGTATCTTTATTCTTCATTCTTAAAATGGATTTAATAATTTTAGTAACCAAATTGGAGGTGAGTTCAAATTTTAGTCTGAAATGTGCAGTAACCAAAAAAATTGACACAAGATTTCTCATCTATTGAGAATTCAAATATTAATTTTTAAAAATGCATTCAACCAAGAGAAGGAAAAACACAAAAAAGTTTACTGTTGACTCAGTCAGTTTAAAGTTTATAATTAGACACTTTACCTGGGATTTCTTATACTAATTAGAATGGGTACTTAAAATTTTTATTTTTAAAATTCAAAAAATACTTAAGAGTAGGAAGACCAGCACGATGATTACTCGTCTACTTCATATTCAACAGTTACGAGTATTTTGCTAAATTTTATTTATCTACTCACCTTTATTTCCTTCTCTGCTCAGACAAGTGGAAAACAATGAAAATTAATATAATCATTTTAATATGTATTACGGAATTTAAACTAAGAAAAAGTTTTTCAACATGTCTGATCAAAAAATATGATAGACAAATGATGATAAAAATATTATTGACTATTACCTATTAATAAAATAACTGCCAAGTTAAACATCAGAATATGGGAAATTCTGAAAACTTTTTAATATAGAGAGGCACTTAATGAAAGAAAAGATCTTAACTTAAAAAAAAAAAAAGGAACTGCAACAAAACTGAAAAACTAAAATGCTGGTGAATTATATGTCAATAAGCTCCTGGATTGCCAGAAGAATGAAAAATCTGTCTTGGAAGAAGTAAAGCCAGCTACTCTTTAGAAGCGAGTATGGCGACACACTGAAATACCATTTTACTCTCACTGGGATGGCTAAGATTTAAAAAAAAAACAGAAAATAATCAATGTTGGCGAGGATGTGGGGAATTTGGAACCTTTATCCATTGCTGGTAGGAATGCAAAATGGTACAGCCACTGCAGAAAACAGTGTGGCAGTTCCTCAAAAAACTAAAAATAGAACTACCATATGACCCAGCAATTCCACTCCTAGGTATATTCCCAAAAGACTTGAAAGCAGAGACGCAAATAGAGACTTGTATACCAATGTTCACTGCAGCACTATTCACAACGGCCAAAAGGTAAAAACAACCTAAATGCCCAGCAACAGATGAATGGATAAACAAAATGTGGTACATACATACAACAGAATACTACTCAGCCAGTAGAAGAAATGAAGTCTTGATACATACAATACGGATGGAACTGGGAGACGTTATGCTGTGTGAAATAAGTTAATTACAAAAGGACAAAAATTATATGACCTCACTTACATAAAAAGACAAGAAACAGCAAATGTATAGAGAACAAAGTATATTAGTGATTACCAGGGGTGGGAGGAAGAAGTGAGGCAGGGTAATGGTTGTCCAACATAGATGTAATTGGAATCCCAGGAGGAAAGGAAAGAAAGAAAAATGGCAGAAAGTGGAAGAATAATGTAAAAGCAAGTTATGCCTGAAAGATGGAAAGGACGCTGAAACTTTAAATAGGAAATCAACCCTAAAAAATATTACAGACATTATTTATGAAAATAAAAACACCTATTAAAACTTTCTATTCTTACCTGAGAGAAAACTACTTTTATAAATGCGTCTCAACAGAGTTGAGTGGTTTTAAAATTAAAATTTGAAGTAACACAATCATCAGCAATGTATTTATAATGACTCCAAAAGTACACTATCGCGTGTTTAACTCTAGACATTCAACATCTATCAGAGGTTTGATATGATACCATTTTTGCTCATTGATTTGAGCTCATGGTTTCTGGACAAGAATTTCCAAATTCAAGAAGCTGGTTCAGGGAAATGGAAGCTAGACAAAACCTCTACTGGGCTTATTATTTTTATGATACTCAGAGAGAATCTGTTTCCTAAATCTCCTCTTTTCCTTTTACCGCCAGTATTAAGACATCGGTTATTACAAACTTTCTAGTTCATGGGCAATATAAAAAATGGTCAGACACATAGACCAATTAAAATAAACCAGATACAGACCATGAAAGAAAGGTAGATTTTAAAAAGTTATATAGAGCAGTAGATGCTTTATACCGTTCAGTGTCCAAATTGTGGAAAAGCAGCAAACCAAAACCATTAACAACTGCATATAAGACATCTGTCATAGGAGACTACAGGGCATATTTCTTCAAAAAGAGTTTTTGCCACATCATATGAAGACTCTTTTAATAAACTGCCCTTAATCAGTGTTTAAAGTATGCTGATGTTGGGTGCCTTCAAGTTGATTCCAACTCATAGCGATCCCATGTGACAGAGTATAACTGCCCCATAGGGTTTTCTTGGCTGTAATCTTTATAGAGGAGCCCTGATGGTGCAGTGGTTAAGCACTCGGCTGCTAACCAAAAGGTCGGCGGTTCAAACTCACCAGCTGCTCCATGGGAGAAAGATGTGGCAGTCCGCTTTGGTAAAGATTTACAACCTTGGAAACCCTATGAGGCAGTTCTGCTCTGTCCTATAGAGTCGCTATGTGTTGGAATTAACTTGAAGGAACTATGGTTTTTTTAATAATAACTGAGCCACAAGAAATACTTCTAAATTTGTTGAATAAAGCAAATTAAACTTCACATAGAAAATCGTATAATTGGAGCAATGTGGTTTTCAAAAAGGCACAAAAGGAAGAGTTTTTTTACTTCATAAAAATGAACTTTAATTTGAAAACATTAATCAAAGTGTCCAAAGATCTGACTGCTAACTTTAACTTGCTTAAAGGATATTTTTTTCAGTTTCAGTGGTATTAAAGCCTTATATTATTAAAAGCTAACCTTTTTATTTTCTGAATTTATGAAGTTTAAGGCATTCTACTTAAGTTTCTAAAATAACTGTAATTATATAAAATTTACAGTTAAACTTACTTTTAAAACATAAAAGACATTTATAGGAATTCTAAGAACGACATTAACCACCTCTTTGTCAGTTTGTCTGTGGTAGCTTGCATGTTGCTATAATGCTGGAAGCTGTGCCACTAGTATCTCAAATACCAGAAGGGTCACCCCTAGTGGACAGGTGTCTAGACACACTAGAAAGAAAGGTCTAGTGATATACTTCCAAAACTTAGCCAATGAAAATCTTATGCCTAGTTCATTATATAGTGCCTGGGGTGTTAAAAGCTTGCAAGTGGCCAGCCAAGGTACAACTGATCTCTATTCACCTGGAGCAAGAGAGGAAGAAGGGGAGTCAGGAATGAGGAGAAGGATGTGAAATATGTGACTAATTGCCTCAGTGAAAAACTGCCTCCTTTGCCATGAGCTACCATTAACTGAACATTTTGATCAAAGATTCTACAGAAGAATCCTGATCCAAAGGGGAGAAATATAGAACAGAATTTCAAATTCCCACGGAATCCAGATTTTCTGGGGCCATGGAGGCTGGATGAACCCCCAAAATTACTGCCCTGAGATAATCTTTAAACCTTACACCAAAAATATCCCCTAAAGTCTTCTTAAAACCAAACAATAACCAAAAATTCAAACCCATTTCCATCAAGTCGATTCAGAGACTCTATATAGTTTAGCTAAATTAGTAAAGAATGCCTGCCTTGATAGAGGGTCAGGAGCTGGTTGAACGGACATGGGAAATACGAGGTGGAAAGGAAGAGTGTGTTGTCACAGTATAGGGAGAGCAACTAACATCACAAAATAACGTATGTATAAACTTTTGTATGAAAGACTAACTTGAATTGTAAACTTTCACTTAACGCACAACGATAGATAAATAAATAAATAAATAAAAGAATGCCTGCCTTGAGCATTGCGCTCTTTTAAGAACTATTTCCATATAGGCCCAAATTAACAACAGCAACTCAAAAGTTTAGACAGGAAACTCATGAGGCAGTAAGTTTATGTTAATGGGGGAGGAACAATTTGGAAAAGCAGGGTGAGAATGACTGCAGAACTTGAAGCATGTAATCAGTGTTACCAAATTGCACACGCAGAAACTCTTAAACTGGTGTATGTTCTGCTGTGTATATTCTCAACAACAACAAAAATTAAAATAAATTATTTTTTAAAAAAACTTTATGGATCACAACAGACTATTGTCCAATACAGGGCTAGAAGATGAGCCCATTGGGTTGGAAGGCACTCAAATTACACAATGGCTGCAACAATCACGAAGATGGTGCAGGACGAAGAAACATTTCATTCTATTGTGCATGGAGTCATCCTGAGTCAGAGCCAACTCAACAGCAACCAACAACAACAAGAAAAGCTTATTATTTACTTTTGGCCATTCATTTTTTAGTAAGTATTTACTGAATGCCTAAGTGCCAGCCACCATGCTAGACATGAGAATTTAAAGATGCACAGGGCTCAGTTCCAACCCTCGTGTAGTGCCAAGTCCAATGACAAGGCAGACAATAAAAATGGGAACAAGGTCTATAAAGAAGTATGAAGACAGTGAGGAAGCTCAGTGAAAGGATCAACTAACTCAGCCTAGGGAACAAAGGAAAGTTGAGAGTGGAAGTAACATTTGAACAAATTCTATGACAAGTAACAATTTTTCAGATGAAAGGGGAGGGCAGAGGTGGAAGAAGAGGGATTTCTAGGTAAATGGGAAAAAAAAGGACATGCAAATAAATGAAATCCTGAACAGATCTGGCATGACCATGGTTGCTAAGTAATTCTTTATGGCTAAAGCATAAGGTAGGAGCTCTGGTGGCACCGTGGTTAAATGCTTGGCTACTAACTGAAAGGTTGGTAATTTGAACCCACCAGCTGCTCCACGGGGGAAAGATGTGACAGTCTGCTTCCATAAAGATTTACAGCGTTGGAAACTCTATGGGCAGTTCTACTCAGTCCTATAGGGTCGCTGAGTTGGAATTGACTCGATGGCAATGGGTAAAGCATAGTGTGGGTAATGAACTATTGAGAGCTGATGCTGAAGAGGTAGCCATGGAGAGCCTAGAGAATTTAGACTTTGTGTTGCAGTTGATAGGTAACCAGCAGCACTTTTCAAGCTGAGAGTTCCAGGAGGTACAGAGACCACATAGAAAGCTGCTTCAGGAAGCAGTCCAGGCAAGAGATGAGGACCTGGGCTAAGGCAGCATCAACGAAAATGGAGAGAACAGGCTGGATTCCAGAGACATATCCAGAATAAAATCATGAGGATCTGTTAATAAGAGAGAGTGAAGAATCAAGGATGGTGCTAAGGTTTGTGGTGAGGGGACATGAGTTGATCAGTTGATTAACAAAGATGAATACAGGAAAAAGCACAGATTTAAACAGTGGGGGAGAGGGAGCACAAGGGAAGGAAGAAGTAAAGGGTTAGTTTAATACATTTGCAGGACATTGAGGTAGAGATATCAAGAAGAAAACTTTCCAGTGATGACAATACTGAGTATTCATATTCTTTACTGTATCTGAAGTACTTTTACATTTATCCTGGGAACAAGACAATGAGATAAGCATTTCAGATACGAAAACCAGGGCTCAAAAAAAGTGAAGTGACTTCTCACAGGCCAAACATTGAGTGGGCTACTGAGCTAGAACTGGATAAGAAATATCAGGCTCCTACCTAGTCAAGTGAGCTTTCAAAAGTCACTCCATGCCATAGATAAATTACAGCTAGTTTCCAACTGTCACCAATATCTTAGGGTTTTGCTGCCTCCCCAATGCCCAATTTCATGCAATCACCACTGAGTCCATAATTACCAAGTCCAGACCACCTGGTGTAATGACAATATACAGAAGAAACAAAAAATTTAGAACTAGAAAGAATCATGTAGATGAAAAATATTTTAGACCTTTAAAAGCTGGAAAGTATTTCAGTCCCTCTGAAGGAGGAACCCCTCCCCATGACAGTTCCCCAAAGTAACCTCCATAAATTTACCACATTTTAAAAGGGTTCAATGAGTCGGAATTGACTTAATGGCAATGGATTTGGCTTGGTTTTTTGGTCTAGTTAATTCAGGAAATTCTGGAAACAATTGGACTGCTTTATTGTACAATTCTACAAATCTTTTAAGAGGCTAATGTACACTGAAAATTCCTAGGACTATAATTAAAGGATGTAGTATTCCCCAAACATATGTGACCACTAAACACTCAACTTCCTCTCCTTTTTTTATTTAGAGTATCCTATGTGACTATCATCCCACAGAATACAGTTTGAGAATCCTGCTCAATGAAAATACTTAATTAAGCAACATACCAGCAAATATAAATTAAAGATACATAAAAATAGTACATTAATGCTCAGGGAATAAAAATTTTTTTAAAAAGTAATCAGAGTCTGTAGGATGAATTTAGCAGTTACCTGTCCAATATACTGCTAATTTTGCAATGTAACTTAGAAATATGAATTAGGGATAGGTATGCTGAAACCAGTAGAAATCTTTTAAATTGCTGATGATGTACTTAAAAAGTTCTATAACCACAAGTGATAATTTTAACTCCTCAGTCCTTTCCCAATTCAAACCTTTCTACTTGAAAACTCTACCTAAAATCCAAATTACTATAATGCAAAGAGACCTAGGAAAATGGAAAAATATGTAGACATGAGAGTTCCTCCTGTTTACTAATTCAGAGGTTTTCCATTCTTTCACTGATCCATCAGAGTCCATTTTATCCTCTGTTCCTACAAATTACAAATATGATTTCTAGCAATACATTCTCCAAAACAAAATCATGGTATTAAACAGAATTTTTCTTTCATTAAATATTCAATTAAAAGCTAAAAAAATACTAACAGCATTAACGCATGTCTCATTTTATCTTTATGAGGCTAGTTCATTAAAGGTAAACAGAATACCATTATTATCTTAGCCATTATTTCAAAACTATGAAAAAAATAATTGGATGCTTTTATTCTAGGACATATTATCCATAATCCAAAGGAGACTTCATTAGATATGTAAAAACAAATCATTTAGAGCTACACAACTGAATTACATTTATACAGATTAATTTCCCCTTTTCCTTAATTTCAGCGTATAATAGGGAAAAAAACAAAACAATTTCCATAACTTGAGTGTTTTTAACTGCAATCAAATGGGAAATTTTTACTGGGATTACATGATTCATCATTTCTAAAGTAATAAGCAGTTTTGTGGAGATAGCTGCAGCCTTGAGCTATGAAAATTAGGTGAATTAAACTTCCCCATTACTTGGACCTTCTCCTCACACTGGGTCCCTTATCTGTTTCCCTGAATCTGCTGAGGTCCCAAAATGGAGACTTGGATGCATAAATCCAAGGGTGTTTCCAAAGAATCAGCCATGTAAATAAAAAGTAAGGGCACAAGATAAAAGCAGTTGAGAAATGCTTTAAAATTCACTATTAAAACTGGAGAAAAATTACCACTGTTGCAGATTTATTTATATTTGCTTCTTAACTGGCAAAAGAAAAATGGACACACACTGACGTGCATGTATGCTCACATAATAATTTACAAATGAACTGACAAAAAATTTCGGCATAACTGAATATTTACAAATAGTAGTAAGTTGTCTTACCTTCAAAAGCTCAAAGTAATGTAGACAGTGGTAAACAGGGGCTAGAAGTAGCCTGGGTAAAACATATTGAACAGCTTCTTTGAAACCTTCGCCTATTGACTAGAAAACAAAGTGTTTTAATTTTTTTTTTAAGTTTTCCTTTCAGACATTGTATATCTTGATTTAAAACTTACTGTACCTGCAAATAGAGTGCCGCTCCAGGCTTTGATAACTGACTAAGGAAACGATCATGAAAACCAGGCCGCAAAATATCTCGAGCATAGGATTCATACGGATCAAATGCCAGTTCCTTAGAAAATAAAGAAGGTAAAAAATAAATTAATCTTTGTCCAAGGTAAAACATAAATAACCTACTACCATAAATAATGAGATTAAATTATGGGCACATCTGTACCTGCAGAATTACATATTTCTTTTAAAGCCTCTAAAAGTTATGACTATTAATTAGGATTTTAACAGAATAAATCTAATATTCTCAAGTAAAAAAGTAAATAAATTCTTTTTGATGAGTAATAGGATCCTTGTATGTTACAACACCTCTCATCAAATATTCTAGTATACAGAATAATCAAGAAACATGGCCATAAAAATGGGCAGACTTTAGGTTCTGGAAAACAAACACAAACTCTATAGCCTGAACTTCAAAGGACACAGATATCTACAACCTGGTAAGGTGTAAACATTTCGAATACTGATACCAGACATTTATTTTTTCGGGGTAGACTTTTACTTTGACATTCTGTAAAAGAGTGTTTATCATCTAAATTCAATGTTACAGTTTCCACAGAACAAAACAATTTAATCCAAACAGAAAAAAAAAAAAAACTATCACCATTAACATCATCAATCATGAACAGTGTAAACAACTCTAATTGCTAGAGCTAAATGGGTAGAATATACTGGTTTTGATGATTCCTGAAGAAAAAGAAGAGAATAGGTGTCTCAATTTTAGCAGAATGAATAGGGCTGCAATTATCCTCTACCCCCGGAAAATGGTGCCTTAGATTCTGGCAAGTGCTCATTTACAGAAAGGATAATTCTAGAAAGTAGAAGAGGACATCTAGTGGAGGAGTGTGGTAAAGGGAGGTATGACAGAAAGATATTTATATATTGGTTACCCTTAACGCAGTGGTTAAGTGATATGGTTGCTAACCAAAAAGGTCGGCAGTTCAAATCTACCAGCCGTTCCTTGGAAACCCTATGGAGCAGTTCTCTCCGTCCTCTAGGGTCTCTATGGGTTGGAATTGACTCAATGGCAACAAGTGTTTTTTTTTAGATCAGAAATCAGAAGACCTGAGTTCTGGTCTTTGTGAAACGCAATATGGCAAATAAAGTTCCAAGTCATCTTGGCTTCCCTGAGCTGGCTCCTAGTTCATTTCCCAATTTCAACTCCTTCAACTCTTTCCAACTAAAAATTTCTAGAATAATATAACACCACAAACTGCAGTTTACTGTGGATCTTTTAGGAATGGATAGTAAGGTTTCCACAATACAATAGGGAGGAGGCAGGTATGGACAGAATGGATGAGAGAGAGCAATAAAAATGCGATTAGATGGTTATATCTTAGGTCTCTTGAACTTCTAGAAATTATCATATGCCCCAGATAAAAAACCCTGGAGAAGGACAGCATGCTTGATAGAGTAGAGGGTCAGCGAAAAAGAGGAAAACCCCCGTGGACATGGACTGACACAGTGGCTGCAACAATGGGCTCAAGCATAGCAACCATTATAAGGATGGCGCAGGATTAGGCAGTGGTTTGTTCTGTTGTACACAGGATCTCTATGAGTCGGAACCAACTCGATGACACCTAACAAAACAACCCAGGTAAATATTTATCCTCCTCCTCCCCTTTTAATAGTCTTAAATTTATTGTGGAATATTTATAATAAAGACTATACAGTATAGTAGTTTAAAAGCATAGTCTTTGGAGAATTAGAGACCCAATTCTAATTCTACTACTTATTAGTTGTGTTACCTTCAACAAATACTTTCTCTGAGCCAGTTTCCTCACTGGAAAGCGTGAAAACAACCTACCTCATGGGGCTGTTTAAAGAATTAAATATCACATGTAAAGTGCTTACAGTACTGTCTGCCACTAAATAAATGATAGCTAGTATTATCATTCTAAAAAAGCTAATCTCAAGAGAGGAAAAAAACTGACAACTAACAACTAGACATGCAAGCTCTCATTACATACAGTTTTATTCCTAAGGACAAATCTGTAGAGTGGCAAGCTTTTCTAAGAATCCATATATGAGTTTATAGATGGTTCGGTGGTTAAAATGTAGCATGTGCTTATAAGATTTAAAGAAAAACATAATATAAAATTGTCAATACACATAATTGTGCTAAAAAAAAAAACCCTGTTGCCATCAAGTCGATTCTGACTCATAGCAACCCTATAGGACAGAGTAGAACTGCCCCATAGAGTTTCCAAGGAGCGCCTAGTGGATTCGAACTGCTGACTTTTTGGTCAGCAGCCCTAACTCTTAACCACTATGCCACCAGGGTGTCCCATAATTGTGCTAGCAATCAAAAATGTAAAATATTTTAAACATACAGAAAAGCACAAAGAACAGCCTAACACAAGCAAACCTGCCATCTAGCTCAAACAAGCTCTAATATTTTATGCTTACTTCAGATTATTTTTTAAAGAAATAAAATAGTTACAACTGATCCCTTGGACTCTCTATCTCCTACGTTTTCTTCTAAGAGTTTTACAGCTTTAGCTCTTAAGTTAGGTCTTTGATCCATTCTGAGTTAAGTTTTGTATATGGTGTCAGTAAGGGTCTCACTCCATTTTTTGGTGCTTTTCTTATAACTTTATGGTACCTTTTCTTGAAACGGTTTTCAATTTTTCATCTCTTCCTTTACTGTTTGTGCTTTCTGTGTCTTCAAGAAACCCTTCCCTACCTCAAAGTCATAAATATGTTCTCCTCTATTTTCATCTGAACTTCTGAAGTTTTGCTTTTCATTTTTAGATTTAGAATCTATTCGGAACTTTTTGTGTATAATGTTAGCTAAGGAAGGAATTTTTTTTCTATATGAATAACTAGTTTTGACCCAGCATCATTTATTAATTAGTTCTTCCTTTCACTATGGATCAATAATCCAATCTCTGTCATGTATCACAAGTTTATGTTATGTGTGTGTATTTTTTTCCAGGACTCTACTGTTCCACTGTCTATACCTGCACCAATACAATTACGTGGCTTTAAATAAATCTTAATATCTGGTAGGACACCCCCCCATTTGTTATTCATCAAATTTTTTATTATTTTTGTTCCTTTTCTTTCACATGAATTTTAGAATCAGCTTGTTAGGCACCAGATTTACAGATTATTTGGGAGGGGAGCAACTGGTATGATTATAATAGTGACTCTTTCCATCCTGAACATGGTATGTACATTTACTCACAGATTCTGTATTTGTGAATTTGTCTACTTGCTAAAAATACTAGCAGCGCTTTCACAGTCATTTGCAGGCACACACATGCACACAGTGAGAGAAAATTCCCAGCTCAAGTTGTAGACGACTGGCTCAGTATTCATTAATTCAGTATTTGCAGGGACTCCTTATAGAATACAAGTACTGTGATTAATGAGAATCAATCATGTTTCCATTTATTCAAATCTTCTCTTATGAACTTAGTATTTTATAATTTTCTCAACAAAGGTCTTATATATCTTTAGTTGGATTTATTTCTGAGTACCCTATAGTCTTTTTTTTTTTTTTTTTTTACAGTGAATGGTACCTTTTCTAACATTTATATTTTATTGGTTATAACTGAGCAAAATAATAATGTTAGCAATTTTTTTATACAAATTTTTTATCTAGCAATTATACTGAACCTGAAAACCTTGGTGGTGTAGTGGTTTAAGTGCTACAGCTGCTAACCAAAAGGTCAGCAGTTCGAATCCACCGGGCGCTCCTTGGAAACTCTATGGGGCAGTTCTACTCTGTCCTATAGGGTTGCTATGAGTTGGAATCGACTCTACGGCAATGGGTTTGGTTTTTTTTTTTTTTTTTTAAATACTGAACCTGCTTATTAATTGTAGTACTATATAAATTTTCCGGGATCTTCTACATAGGCAATTATGTTGACTACAAAAAGGACAATTTTGTCTCCTCTATTTTTGTCTTTTTCCATTGGTTAATAACTCCATTAGTAGAGTACTGACAGAAATGGTGATAGTGGGCATTCTTTCTAGCTTTTGAATATTTCTATAGTTTAGTCATTAAGTATGATATCCGCTACAGATTTTTGATAAATTTCGTTTATTAGGTTGGGAAGGTTCCCCTCCTATTCCTCATTTGCCACACATTTTAAGAAATTCATGAATGAATGCTGAATTTTATGAAATGCTTTTCTTATCTGTTGAGGTTTAAATCTGTTAATGTGGAATATTACATTAAAATTTTTTAAAATTTCAAACCACTTATGAGTACTCTAAGATAAATCACACTTGGATATAGTGTTTAGTTGTATTATAAACTGATGCATTTGCTTTGCCATTTTTAAAAAGGTTTTTGCATGTGTAACAGTGGTTCATACTCTTTTTTGTGTTGTCCTTACCCAGTTTCAACATGTCTACACAATCCTGCTAAACTGAGTTGCCCTTTGTGTCCCTGTTCTTTGAAACAATTTGTAGAAGAGCAACATTAACTTTTTGGAAGACTGGTAAAACTATCTATGATAGCACCTGGTATATGCCTTGAGTCATTTGTGAAAATATAATTTTGATTATATTTCAATATTTTTAATAGTTTTTAATTTGATCAGGATACCTACTTTCTCTTGCCAATTGTCCTGTTTTATATTTATATATTTTAAATAGTTTAACCATTTCATTCAAATTTTCAAAAATTTAAAGTGGATTTTACTATTCTTTTATGACTGAAAAAATCTTTATCTATAGTTCTGTCTTTTTTGATGCTAATATTCGTGCTTTTCTCCCCACATCCCCTTGATTACCCTTAACTAGAAGTTGTTTTTACATTTAATGTTTTCTAATTCATTAATTGTTTTTCTATTACTTCGCTGCTTATATTCTCTTAAGCTTACCCTATTATCTTTGCTGTTTCTTGAACTGAAATCTTAACTAATTACTCCTATTTTTAAAAAAATACATTTAAAACCAAGTTTTCTCTAAGAACTGCATTAGCTGCATCTTACAAGGTTTGGTATATAGTACTTTCACTTTTGTTCAATGGTACTCCATTATCGTTCCCTCTTTAATCTGTGAGAGATTTATAAATTGATTTTTAAGGTTTCCAAGCATTTTTTAAAACTTTTTTTACTGTGAATTCTAATTAACTGCATGCGGTCAGAAAAGATGGTATGATATGATCTGAAATTTGAGGACTTCTTTGTGATCTAATACCATGGCCAACTTTTGTTGAAATAACATGTATCTTGAAAAGAAAGTCAAGTCTCTATTTGCTAAGAGCAGGGTGCTGTATGATATATATGTATCAAATCTGTTTAATTTGATAATTCTTACCTTCTAAATCCTTACTGATGTTTTTTCAGTTTGATCTATTTCCGAAAGAGATGTATTAACATTTCCTACTACGATAGTAGCTTTTTCCATTTCTCAAAACTTGTAATGTTGTCAGTTTTTACTGCTTGTATCTTGAGGATTTTAATACACGTTCATGACTTATATCTTTGTGATACGGTACCTTTTACTATTAGGTAGCATTCCTCTCTACCATTAACCCGTTGTTGTCGAGTCGATTCTGACTCAGAGCGACCCTATGGGACAGAGCAGAACTGCCCCATAGGGTTTCCAAGGACCAGCTGGTGGATTTGAACTGCCGACCTTTTGGTTAGCAGCCGAGCTCTTAACCACTGCACCACCAGGGCTCCTCTCTACCATCACTAATGTGTTTTTTCCCCTTAAAGCTTACTTTGTCTGATATTAATATTGATATACCAGCTTCTTTTGTTATAATTTTTTGTATGTTACTATTTTTCCATGTCTTTATTTTAAATATTTCTCTGGTACTGTTTTAGGTATGTCTATTGTAAGCTGGATAAATTGGATGTTTAAAAATTGAATCTAATAATTACTTTCTTTAAATAAATGAATTTCTTCAGTTTATATATGCTGAGTTGCTAATATAGTTGGACTTATTTGTACCATATTTTATTTTCATGATCAATATTTTTCTTTTGTTCTCATTATCACTGCTTTTCTTTGCTTCATTTATTCTTTTTTTTTTTTTTTACTATCAGTGAAAATCATGTTACTATAGTTCTTTTCCCTCTCTGTACATTGTAAGCTATACATAGATTTCTAATCTCTTGGTGATTTTCCTGAATGTTTTAAAAATCAAATATAGTTGTTTATAAATTTCTCTAACAGAGCTTAAAGTTATTCAGTATTTCCATCCTAAACACAAGTCTGTTTTACACACTGTACATGTTGTTACTGATGCCTAGAAATTTAGTTTAATCCCCTTTTAAATACAACAGAAATATTGGTTTTAAAAATATTTAATAGTTTCTTAATTTACAAACATATTTCACCAATTTCTTTCTCACTATTAGTTTTTGTATTCCTTGACTTTTCTCCAAGTACACTTTTCTTCTTGTTGAAAAACACCCTTTAATACTTCTTGTAATAAGGGTCTATGGGTAGTAAACTCTCCGGGTCATTTTATGTCTGAAATTGTTTTTATTTTGTCACCCACTTTTTTCTTCTCTCGTTGTTAAACTGATATGTAACTTACAAAAACTCCACAATTTGATGAATTTTTACATATGTATGAATGCATCTATGCAATCACCACCCAGATTAGGAAATAGAACATTTCCAGTATGTCAGAAAGCTCCCTCATGCTCCTCAGTCAACCACCACTTTAACCTCTATTCCCATAGATCAGTTTTGCATGGGTTTGAACTTTTTATAAATCAAATTCTATAGTAATATTTTGAGACTTACTTTGATCAACATTCTGTTGCTGCTTTTATCAGTAGTTCATTTTTTTTTTTATGGCCATGTAGTGTCTGTATATGCCATATAGCATTGGTATACTGTGTGAATGTGAATATACCATCAATTATCCAATATGAGTAATCCTGCTACTAACATTCTTAAACACATCATCTGGTAAACATAGGCGCTCATTTCTGTGGTATAAGCACAAGAGTGACACTGCTAGATCATAGGGTAATTGTACGCTTAAGCTTTAGAAGATATGCCAGTTTTCCAAAGTGGTTGTATTAATTTACCTTCCTATTTGCAATGCAGAGTTCCACTTGCTCCACAGTTTTAAGCTGCATTTCCTTAAGGAATAATGATGTTGAGCATCTTTTCTCAACCTGCTCAGGCCTTTTGCCTATTTTTTTTCAAACTGAGTTGTCTGGTTTTTTTACTTATTGATTTGTAGGAGTTCTTTACATACTATGGATACAAGTCCTTCATTGATATATGTATTATAAATATTGTCTCCTGGTCAAAGCTTGCCTTTTCACTCGTGTCTTTTAAAGAACAGATGTTCTTATATTTAATGAAGTCCAGTTTATCAAACCTTTTATGCAGTGCTTTTGTATACTGTTTAAGAATTAATCTTTGCCTACCCCAAGTTCATGAAGATCTGCTCTTATGATCTTCTGAAAGCTTTATTATTTTAGATTTTGTGCTCACACTTGAATGATAGTTTAGCTGGGGAGAAGATTCAATTTTCCCTTAACACTTTGAAGCCACTACTTAACTGACTGCTAGCCTCTACTGTTGCTAAAGAGAAGCCTGCTGTCATTTTAATTGTAGTTCTTTTGTAGGTAATATTTTATTTTCTCTCATAGATTTTTTTTCTTTTTATTCACTGATGCTCTATAGTTTCACTACAATGCTTAGCTATGAGTTTATTTTTACTTATACTGTCCAATATTTATTTTTGATATGAAAACTCATCTTCATTTTTGGAAAATTCTCAGTTTTTATCTCTTCAAATATTGCTTCTCCATCATTCTCTTCTTCTGGAACTCTTATTAGATGTATACTGAAGTCTCTCAATGTAGCCTACATTTCTCTTAACTAGTCTTTTGTATTTCTTACCTCGGTCTTTCTGTGTCACATTCTCAGTGAATTCCCCAATTCTGTCTTCCAATTCACTCATTTTATCCTTGAACTGGGTCCAGGCACGTGTTGTATAATGGATTTTTATTTCAATGCCTATATATTTAATTCCCCAAATCTCTAATTGTTGTTGGTTTTTTGTTTCTATTTTGGTATCTGTTTCTTTTTCCTTTCTACCTGCTTTTGTTTTATAATTTTTTTTAAGTGAATCATGTTGCTTCATCTCTTTGAACATCCTAAGCAATCTTCTTTAAAGTTTTTGTATGCCTATTGCTTAAAATTAATTTCATCTGAAGTAAATTCGTAGTTTAATGGTTTATTTTGTTAGATACCATTCTAAGCATTAGAATTTGTCCATTTTGGAATTTTATATTTGTGGGAGACTCATTAGTGGGAAACTTTTAATTTTTGATTTTCCTTTTTCTCTCCCATCCCTTTGTGATCACTCCTCCAGACCACAGCCTTACCTTAAAATCACTTTTGAGGGCTCAGGCTCTGTGATCATACTGGCATCATGGGAAACTTTGCTAAGTTATTGTTGTAAGGCAGTGTTTTTGCCTCCCCACCTCCTCAACTTTCTATAAAACCTTGCCATAGGTAGTAGGTTGGCAGATTTCCCCAGCATCCTCTTGTAAGTGGGTACTTTGAGCTAGAAGCCTTACTCCAGCTTTCATGGAAGACATTGAGTCCTCATTATCCGTAAGTGTTGAATACCCAACTACCAGAATTCATTACTTTTTGAATGTCTATTCCATTTCTGATCTTGTTTTTGAGTCTAGTTATGTATACTCCAGGTCCCTGGGTGACACAAATAGTTTGTGCTTGACTAACCTCAAGGTTGACAGTTTGAACCTACCTAGCAGCCCTACAGAAGAAAGGCCTGGTGAACTGCTTCCATAAAGGTTACAGCCAAGAAAACCCTAGGGAGAAGGACAATACACACTACAGGGGAAGTCAGCACAACCGGACTAAACCAAAGATAAGAAGTGTCCTGAATACAATCAAACATTTCAAGGGACAGAGTAGCAGGGGCGGAGGCCTGGGGACCATGGTTTCAGGGAACATCCAGGTCAACTGACATAACAAAGTTTACTAAGAAAATGTTCTGCATCCCACTTTGGTGAGTGGCATCTGGGGTCTTAAAAGCTAGCGAGTGGCCATAAGATGCATCAGTTGGTCCCAACCCACCTGGAGTAAAGCAGAATGAAGAACACCATGGACCAAGGAAAGTACTAGCCCAAGAAACAGAAAGGGCCACATAAACCAGAGTCTTCATCAGCCTGAGACCAGAAGAACTAGATGGTGCCCAGCTACCACAGTGATTGCCCTGACAGGGAACAGGAGAAAAGTGGGGTGCACAACTCAAATTCTAATAAAAAGACCAGACTTAATGGTTTGATTGAGACTGGAGGGACCCAGGAAGACATGGCCTCTGGACTTTCTGTTAGCCCAAAACTAAAACCATTCCCAAGGCCAACTCTTCAGACAAAGGTTAGACTGGACTATGGGACATAAAAGGATACTCGTGAAGAGTCTGCTTCTTAGCTCAAGTAGATACACGAGACTAAACAGGCAGCTCCTGTCCAGAGGTGAGATGAGAAGGCAGAGAAGGTCAGGAGCTGGCTGAATGGACACAGGAAATCTGGGGTGGAAAGGAGGAGTGTGCGGTCACAGTATAGGGAGAGCAACTAGGGTCATATAACAATGTATGTATAAATTTTTGTATGAAAGACTAACTTGAACTGTAAACTTTCACTTAAAGCACAACAATTTTTAAAAAAAAAAACCTAGGGAGCAGTTCTACTCTGTAACACACGGGGTCACGATAAGTTGGAATCAACTCGGTATCAACCGGTTATGTATTTTTTTCTTTTTATATTACTTCTATGTGTTTGGAGCAAGAGTAGAGGTGTTTTGGCGAAGCCTGAACTATTTTGCTTAAAAGTCTTAGTTTTTTAATGGCCACATTTTAAAACTATCCATTTGCAAGTTCAACTCTGTCTTGTAATAAGAGATAAGGTGGGTTTTGAGGGAGAAGAGAGCAAGAGCTAGAATTCTTACAATTAGTATAATGCTAGCTTATTAGGACTAACCCATAGATTTTAGCATTGGAAATATCCCAGGAGAGGGTTACCAGTGTTCTACTCCATGATGTTTAAATCATTTAGGCCCTGGACTTGATGTTCCTCTTCATTACACTTCTCCTATTCTAAATAATAATGCAGCTAACATATATTGAGTAGTTAACTGTGTGCTGGGTGGTTAAGTATATATTTTGATATGCTATTTTATTTAATTTTCACAAAAATCCTGAGTTCTATTATTATCTTAATTTTATAAATAAAGACATGGGGGTTTAGAGAATTAAATTAACTTGCCCACATTTACACAACTAATCATTAGCAGAGCTTGGATTGAAACACAGGTAATCTGACTCCAGATCCAAGTTCTTTGGCCTTTTCATAGAAAAATACACTTTTCTAATATACTTGACTTTCCTTAGCCTTGCTACGTGAGATTTTATGGCAAGCCACTGGGTGTCAGCTGTAAATGCCACTTCCCTGTGGGATATGCTTTTTTTATGATGGGTGAGAAATGACTTTTCCTATGTTTAGTAAGGTAACAGAAACAACTGCTGACAATGACTCTGTGAAGAAGGGGCAATACAGCTGAGTAGTCAGACGTTAGTATCTATGACCTTCGCTGGAAACAAGAATTAAGACTCCAATTTTAATTCAAATGTAGGCTTTTATGCAGACCTTTTTTGTTTGTTTTGGGCATATAATGGAAGTACTTACCTCTGCTAAGTCTTCAAAGCAGCTTCCTACTAATGGATGGGGACTGCCTTCATCTGTCATTTCTACAGTGTCTTCTATGTGGCCCAATAACTTTACACTAAGTTCATGTATATCTACTATACGACTAAATATATTTTCTACATCCTGTTGGAGGGAAAACACATTAATTTAGTTAGGTTATAAAATAATAAAAATCAAAATTTGAGCCAATAAGTCAGTTTATAATCACAAAATTAACACGGTAAATACAGTGAGAAATGTTAATCATTTAAAAATATAAATAAAAGATAATTCAGGAATTCCTTTTGCAATGAGGTATAATTTGTAAATACATTTCTCTAGCTCAGTGGTTCTCTTTGAAACTTTGTGGTCTCAGGACTCCTTCACACTCTTAAATTACTGAAGACTCCAAAGTGCATTTGTTTACCAATATATCTATCAATATTTACCATGGTAGAAATTAAAACCCAAGAAATTTTAAAATATTCATTAACTTATTTAAAATAACAATCAACTCACTATATGTTAAACGGCATTTCTGTGAAAAGCATATTTTTATAAAACATTTAGTGAGAAGAATGGCACTGTTTTATATTTTTGTAAATCTCTAACATCTGGCTTAATAGGGGATAGCAGGATTTTCATGCCTATATCTTTACTCAATCTGCTGTGATACACTGTTTTAGTTGAATTATATGAAGAAAATCTAGCTTTGCACAGATATTTCATTGGAAAAGGGAGTATTTTAATAGTCTTTTCAAATAGTGGAAACCCTGGTAGCATAGTAGTTAAGTGCTACGTCTGCCAAAATGTCAACAGTTCAAATTCACCAGGTGCTCCTTGGAAACCCTATGGGGCAGTTCTACTCTGTCCTATAGGGTTGCTATGAGTCGGAATAAACTTGATGGCAATGGGTTTGGGTTTTTTTTTTTTTTTCCAAATAACTGTGGGTATCTTTTTCTCTATGTAACTTTTAACTGATATAATATTTACATACCATAAAATTCACCCTTTCAAAGTTCGGTGGTTTTTAGTATGTTCATAGACTTGTGCAACCATCACTACTATCCAATTCCAGAATATTTTCATCACCCCCAGAAACCCCATACCCATTAGCAATCACACCCCATTCCTCCCTTCTCCCAGCCCCTGGAAAATTCCTGTCTCTGTGGGTTTGTCTATTCCAGACATTTCATCTAAATGGAGGGGATATCCTTTTTTGATACAACACCAAAACTCAACAAATGGTAGTTTCTTGAAAGTTAGTCATGTGAAATTTGAAACCATACCAATTTTGTACCATAGCCTTAAAATCCATTGGTCTATTCTGAACTTTGAATGGATCATTTATCCACGCACATTAACTTTGAAAATACTGGTTCACTAAGTTCTGCAGATCATCCAAACGTTAACACATTTCACTATGCAACATTAAAAAACCAAACTCATTAATAACAGCACTGATGGTGGGAGTGGATACAAGTTTTCCAAAATTCTAATTTAAATCTGAGAGCTCAAATTTTATCACTGGTAACAAATATTGCCAGTTGTTTTCCCTGAAGTGGCAGGCTTACTTCATTCATATTTTAGAAAATGTCTACCAAAATATACAAAGTATAAATACCACAGTTTGCCAATTTCAGGTAAAATTAGTGTTTCATGAAAAAAGTGGCTAGTTCACTTCACAACTCAAACAATTGCACAGTAATTTCGCTAAGGATAACCACCATACTTTGGTATGCAGCAGAAGCGCTTTATATGTACTTCCTACCTGCCTCAGCTCTCCTCTGACCCAGTCTTTCTCCTGGCATTCCAGGCTCTTGTTCTACCCAGCAATGACCAATAATTCATATATGGTCCCCTTTTACTTCATTCATTCATTCTACTCTTATTTTTATTACAAATAGATACATATACAAGATGCTCAAAATAACACTTTGTGATTTCTGTAAGATTTTCTGTAGGTTGTTGTTCTCTGTAGGTAGTTGCCAAAGTGTCAGCTCCAACCTTATATATAACAGAATGAAAGGTTCCTCAGTCCTGTGCCATCTTCACAATCATTAGTATGTTTGGGTCCACTGTTATGGCTATTGTGTCAATCCATCTCATTGAGGGTTTGTCTGATTTTCACTGACCCTCTACTTTACCAAACATGACGTCCTTTTTGAGCAATTGGTCTTCCCTGATGACATGTCCAAAGTAAGCAAGCCGAAGTCTCGTCATCTTCGCTTCTAAGGAGCATTGTGGTTGTATTTCTTCTAAGACTGATTTGTTCGTTCTTCTGGTACTCCACTGTATAGTCAATATTCTTTGCCAACACTACAGTTCAAATATATCAATTCTTCTTCTGTCTTCATTTTTCAGCGTCTAGCTTTCACCTGCATATGAGGTAATTAAAAAAAACCATGGCTTGGGTAAAGCCAAAACCAAACCTGCTGCCATCAAGTCAATTTCGACTCACAGCAACTCTACAGGACAGAGTAGAACTGCCCCAGAGGGTTACCAAGGAGCAGCTGGTGGATTCGAACTGCTGACCTTTTGGTTAGCAGCCGACCTCTTAACCACTGCGCCACCAGGGCCCCTGGGTAAGGCACACGTTAGTTATTAAAGTGACATCTTTCTTTCTAAAACTTTTAAAGAGGTCTTTTGCAGCAGATTTGCCCAATCAATACGTCATTTTGTTTCTTGACTGCTGCTTCCATGGACATTGTTGATCCAAGTAGAATGAAATCGTTGACGACTTTAATTTTTTTTCCATTTATCATGATGTTATCGGTCCAGTTGTGAGGATTTTCATTTTCTTCATGTTCGGGAGTAATCCATACTGACCTTCATCTGTAAGTGCTTCAAGTCTTCTTCATTTTTGACAAGCAAGGTTGTGTCATCTGCATATCACAGATTGTTCTTCTTCATATGTCCACCTTCTCATTTTTTTCAGCATACAGATTGAGTAAGGTGAAAGGATACAACTCTGCTGCACACCTTTTCCAATTTTAAATCATGCAGCAGCTCCTTATTTTGTTTGAACGACTGCATCTTTATCATATGTACAGGTTCCACATAAGCTCAATTAAGTGTTGGAATTCCCATTCTTCATAATGTTATCCATAATTTGTTATGTCCATGCAGTTGAATACCTTCACACAGTCGGTAAAACACAGGTAAAGATCTTTCTGGTATTCTCTGCTTTTGACCAAGATCCATCTGACATCAGCAATGATATCCCTCATTCCACATCTTCTTCTGAATTCTGTAGTTCAGATTCCTGGATAAAGACTCTTGTCATGGGGTATGTATTTAAAATTTTGGTGTATATTTTCTTTAAAAAGGTACAATAATTCACCCTCCCATCAATACTGTATGGGAGAAACAGTTTTGCCAAATCCTTACAACAGTGAATACTGTCAATTTTAACTTTATCTTGCAATTATTTGATTAACATTGTTTAATTTGATTCTGTCCTATAGGGTCGCTATGAGTTTGAATCGACTCGACGGCAGTGGGTTTGGTGGGGTTTTTTTGGTTTTTATCAGTGACTATGGTTTTTTTTCCAGATCAACTTTACTGAGATAGGTTCACATACAATAAAATACTTATTTTAAGTGTACATTATTTATGAGGGTTTACATATGTATCCACCCTTGCAGCCACCACCGTTATCAAGATACAGAACATTTCCATCATCCTAAGAAATTTTCTTGTGCCCCATCCCAGTCAAACCCCCACCATCCTTGCCTCCAGAAAACTAGTGATCTGCTTTCTGTGACTACAGGCTAAAATGATCCTTTCTAGAATATCAAATAACAGAATCATATACAGTCTTTTGTATCTAGTTTTTTTGTGCTCATATTTTTGAGATTTATCCATGCTGTTGCATATATTACTACTTCATTCCATTTTATTGCTGGTAACATTCCATTGTATGGACATAACACAATTTATAAGTCTGCTCACCTGTTGGTGGACATCAGGGTTGTTTCCAGTTTGGAACTAATAAAAATAAAGCTGTTATGAACATTCACGAACAAGTTTTGTCTGGAAATGTTTTCACTTCTTTTGCGTAAAAACCTAGGCGTAGAATTGCTGGGTAGTGGTGCAAACAACTAAGTGCTCAGCTACTAGCCAAAAGGTTGGTGGTTCGAACCCACTCAGAAGCTCTTCAGGAGACAGCCTGGTGATCTGCTCCCAAAAGGTCACAACCTTGAAAACCCTATGGAGCAGTTGTACTCTGCGCACATCAGAGTCACCACTGAGTCACAACTGACTCAAAGGCAACTAACAACAACAACATGGTTAGTTTATATTTAATGTTATAAGAAACTGCCAAAATATTTTCTGAAGTTTTTATACCAGTTTATCTTAACACAAGCCACAAGCAGTTGATACACATCCTTTTCAATCTTTTGAATTATTGGTCTTTTCAATTTTAGCCTTTCTAAAGAACGTGTAGTAGTATTTCATTGTGTTTTTAATTTGTATTTCCCTGATGACTATTCAGGAGCCCTGGTGGCACAGTGGTTAAGAGCTACAGCTGCTAACCCAAAGGTCAGCAGTTTGAATTCACCAGCTGCTCCTTGGAAACCCTACAAAGCAGTTCTACTTTGTCCTATAAGGTCGCTAGGAGTCAGAATCGACTCGACAGCAACAGGTTTGGGTTTTTTTTGGGTTTGATGACTATTCAGGCTGAGCATATTTTGAAGTGCTTTTTTGGCCATTTATATATATTTCTTTATAAAGTGTTCATATTTTTTGCCCATTAAAAAATAATCAGGCTGTTTTTCTCATCACTGAATTGTAAGAGTTCTTTATATATTTGGGATACAAGTCTTATGCTAGATATATACATTTCAAATATGTTCTCCCAGTCTGTGACTTGTTTTTTTATTTTTCTGACAATGTCTTTAGAAGAACAAGTTTTTCATTTTAATAAAGTCTAACTTATGAATTTTTTAATTTTATGGTTCTTGATTTTTGTGTTCTAAGAAATCTTTATCTTTTACTCCTTTTAGACAACTTTATTGAAATATAACTTACATACTATGAATTTCATCCATTTAAAGTGAACCATTCAATCATTTTTAGTATATTTACAGTTTTGCAACCATTACAACCTACTCCTTTATTTTCTAATGTCTACTTGTTACTATATCTTGAACCTAAGTCCCAGAGTCTCTAGTGAGCATTGTTTCTTGATGAATCACTCTTGGCTGTGTGGCTACAGTTTCAGGAATTACTGGACTTGTAACCACCTTTCACAACCTGTTCTCACTCAGCATATCCCCAGCATCCAATCAGGTTAGTATGATGACTACTGTTAAGTTTCAATGTTACTGGCTCCCTCCTTTGTGCTCCCAGTACCCAGTCACACTTCTATTACGGTAATTACCTTAGTGTACTGCAATTTAAGTTTGTAACTCTGACTTGACTAGACTGAATTTCTTGAAGGCAGGAATTATTTCTTATTCATCTTTGAACCCTCACTGCCAAGCATGGTGCCTTACAACATAGTTGGCACTGATGAAATGCTGGTTGAGTGACTTGAATGAGCTTAAAATAAATCAAAATACCTTCCACCTATACAAGAGACTTTATTCTTTAGAATAAATAAATCTTCTAAATTCTTTAGAAGATTCTGTGAATTCATTTTCACTTAAACCATCAGTCTAATTTAGATTTTGTCTTTTAATTTGATGTTTAATTTTATTAAACTGTTGTTAGCACTTTATTTGTGATCATAGTCACTATAAATCAAGTCCCACACATGATTTAAAAAAAAGTTAACAAATTAGCAACTATGAACTATACAAATTCAAATTTGAAGTGGTCATGCAAATTTTAACAATAGGCAGTGATATACATATATACAATGATACTTACATTAGTTGAAAACAATTTTGAATTGGAGACAAAGGGCTCTCTAAAAACTTTTATAATTAGATTTAGCTCTCTTATATATTGTCGAATTTCTGCCATAAATGCTTTTACCAAATCATAATAGGTTTGCTCTCCTGAAGTGGAAGGCTCTTCATCAGTTAAAGATAATACATTTATATCTTCTACATCTTGATGAAACATATCCATCAATACCTATGTAGTTGGAGATATAAAAAAAAATAATAAAATATGAATCTATACTCAAATTTGAAGTTAAATGTTTAAAGGAGATCACTGAATACAGTTCTTAATGATTAAAAAAAAGTAGATACAAATCAACTGATTATAAATTATCTTATTAATTCTGAGTTTATTTTACTATTAATTTAAAATTATATTTTACCATATTTAAGCAATGAAAACTGAAAGAAACAATATGTAATTTGAAATTAAAAGGATTAGTTTTAAACTTTTTAAATTATGAAGATTCAGATTGTTTTGTAGTTTTATCAAATAACTCTGCTCTAGTATCATTTCTGAAGGCCCAAAGAATATCTACTCTTGGATATATGGCTACCATCCCCTCCACACCGTCTCTAAAACAGAATTCTACTTCTGATAACACAAACTGCTTCCTCCAAGTTCTATCAATACCAATCAATATCAATATCAATACCAATACATCTCTCTCTCTAACCTATTACTTCTAATTTATCCCCAAATCCTGTGTTAGATTCCTCCATTATCTCTGTTCCATTCCCTTCCCATTATCACCTTACTCAAGGGCCTCACCACCTTATATTTGAATAATTCTTATGGTTTTTTAGTTGGCCTCTTTGTCTACATTTGTTGGAAGTGGATCAAAACAAATCCTGTTTTCTCCAAAAAGTCCCCTATTACTCTTGCTGAAACTCATCTTTTTCCCTCTGTGAACTTTTCCAACATCATTATCCCTATAACACAATAAAATACGGTAATATTTTATTCTACATTACTTTCTGCTTATTTCATGAATATAAATATCCCTTCATCAACTCTGGAACCTTGTCTTATACTTCTCTTGCATCTCATCCTTATGTGAGCCCATACTAAATCAATAATCTGTATTCATTTTTTAATATTTTTTTTTAACCAAACAATGATATATTAAGAAAAGAAAATCAAAACATTTGAAGCTCTTCTTGCTACCCACCCCGCCACGGCTTCTCTAAAACAGAAGTCTACATCTGGTATCACAAACTGCCTCCATCAAGTTCTCAATCAATACTAGTGTCTGTCTGTCTGACTCTCTCTCTCTATCCGACCACTTCTAATGTCCTTAAATCCTGTCTTGGATTCCTCAGTTTCCTCTGTTCCACACCCTTGGTGATTTTGACTGTATATGGTTCACATTCTGAAAAAAACAAACACTAAAGCATAATTAAATGGATTCAGTAATTAGAGAGAATATTCCAGTCAGTAAGAGTAGAATGAGAAAAAAATGGAATGAAATGTTTCATCACAAAATGTGTTCCTTTCTGTAAATTCATTATCATAATCTGAAAATACTGAGGCAGGACAGTGCAATGACTAAGAGCTTTAGACTCAGATATGGAGATTAAGTTTAGGCTTTGAAACTTCTCAAAAATTCTGGACAAACTTCTTAATTTCTCTGAGTTTCAGTTTCCTTTTTATAAAATCTAGATAAGAGCACCCACCTTAGAGAAGTATTTTAGGGACCAAATGACATAAGTCATATATATGCTTAACTTTCAACAAACGATTACTCTTAATATTATTAGAGTAAAACCATACAAGAAGTATCTAGAGAAACCTAAGAATTAAAACTCCCAAGAGTTTAGTACTTTCACATTTAAAAAAATTGTCTTCAAGTAAATTAACTAAGTCATTTAATCCAAATAAAATTATAAGAAATTTACTGTTAAGAGACTATTAACTAATATTAACCCCAAATACAGCAATACTAAAAGAAAAATCACATGACATGCTTAAAAACATTGTAAAGTTATCTAATATACCATGTCTGTAAGATGACATCTTGAGTACTTGCTATTAAAGTACTGAAGTATCTCTTAACACATAATATATAATTTTATTCTGCCTGAATAGTATGTTACACTCCAATAAGCCACACACACACCAAAAAATTAAGAACAAAACACACAGAAGCTCAGTCTCCTACCTTATCGGCACACATTGCCACTTTAATATCTTGTTTTGTAATTTCATAGTGCCGTATATTTCGTACATAATTCCCCACCAGCTTTAAAATGTCTGCAGAAATGTACTCTAATACTGCTACTATGTAAGCAGAAACTTGGTGGTCAATTTTATAACCTAGGACCTCCTGGAAAATTAAAAGAAAAACATGTCTAAACGTTACATACTATAAATTTAACACACTGATTAAAAATAAAAAACACGTATGCAGTTCAGCTTAACTTTCACTGAAGCCCTGTAATTATCAACATTTAAGTGTTCAACTATGAATAATATATATATTGATATTTGCAAATGTAAGTTTAAAAAAGGTAAGTTAAAAATACCTTTGATCATATAAAACACTTGAGAAGTATGTACTACTAAATAAAGAAATCCCTCACCTAGGAAGAAAGGGTAAAATGAAAGCCCAAATCTGGGAGAGGGGAGCAAATGCTCTTTGTTCCCTAACTCAGATTACCCAGGAGTAACTATAACAACAGAGTTTTTTCTCTTATTTAGAACAAGAGTTAATACATTACTGCCAGCAAGAATCTCTACTAGCCTTGTATCTCTATCCTTCCTGAAGAAATCTGGGCTCCCCCAAGCCCTAGTGGTACATTCCTTGGTATGGAAAAAAATTCAGGCTATGTCCTAATGAACAATGGTAGTTATTAAGAGTTACAAAGTTCTATAATTATACTTCAAAGAAAGTATGAACTTCTGTGGGGTTGACTAGTTTCTATAGGAAAACAAACACTATTTTCTAAACAATCCAATTAGGAAAAATTTTTTTTGAAATAAGAAGTATACTTAAAAAGTTGGGGGCAGGATGCATTTCCCTTTTAGGATATGTAAAAACTAATAAACGTATAGCGATAAAGATGTATTAATAAACTGAAACAACACCCAAAATCAGATAAAACTCAAAATTCAGGGTCATTAATAAAGCATGCACATGTATCAATTTCTTAATTCTCTTAGAATATAATTAAATGCATGGCTAATTAGAATTATGAAAACAGAATTATAAAGAAGTTATGACATTACCAATAATATAGCAATTTTCCAGAACTTGCACTTATTTTCTCAGACCAGTCAGTAACATATAAGCAGCTATTTCTACTTAAACAACCCCAGTGGAAAACATAGCTTCTTGATAGCCATAAAAGCCATCCAAGTGGTTAGCTCTGAATCTTTGACAAGATCAAGCAGACACTGAGACCCCTAACACTGTCACTTAGGAGCCTTGTAGACTTGTGCAAGTTACTTCTGTCAGCCTCTGTTACATCACATAAAAACTGAAGATAATAATAATAACTTGGTTGAGTAATAAACTCAGGGACAATGTATGTAAGCATCAGCAGTTTGCTTATATTCCAGTAAGTACAAAACTATTGCTATCTAGAAGTATTATTAAGGTTTTATTATTACACTGAAACCTCTAAGAGCTGGAACTTGACAGGACGGCCTTGGTTTCCTGGGTCTCACAAGTTCCACGCCTTTGACAGGGTGCAGTCTTACCACTTGTCTATCACTCTCTTTTAGTGGAAAATATTTGAGTTTTCCTTCTCTGACAGGTTTCCATCTTACACAGGTTCAGGCTTTTGCAGGCTTTACTGTATAATAATGTACCTATATTTTTGATGTAAGAGTCAATCAATAGTTTGCTCACTGTATTAAATAAAGTAGAAATAACATTACTAGAGTCGCTAGCAGTTACTCTTTCTGTTTGTTCTGGAGAGACTGAACTGACTGACTGATTGATTTAAATGACAAGTAGGACTAGATAATGTAGGTAATCCTCAGGGAATTTTTGTCCAACCAAAGACTGCACATTGCCCTACAGCAGTCTCACAGAGGTCCCTACACAAAATATTAGTGTCTGAAGGATTTATAGGGACAGCTGGCTCGAGCCAACAAGAAAGGATGATACATTCTCTTTGAGGCTCTATTAACACCTGAGATTAATAAAATCCATAATAACAACTTTCCTTAATCCTTTCAATTTGCTTCATTATTATTGCTGGTATGAAACTACTTTAAAACACATTGCCCAATTTATACTTTCCTATTATCATAGCAGGAGCCCTGGTGGCACAGTGGTTAACAGCTTGGCTGCTAACCAAAAGGTGAGCAGTTCAAATCCACCAGCCGCTCCTTGGAAACCCTAGGTGGCAGTTCTAGTTTGTTCTATAGGGTCCCTGAGTCGGAACTGACTCAACGGCACCTTACAACAACATTATCATAGCATTCCTCCCCACCATATGAATTTCTGAAAAAATTAAAAGGAGAGAATTTCACTCTTCACTTGACTCTATATCCATGAAATATATTCTCAGAGTTTAAAAATAGTGGGTTTTATTTTGCTCTTAAAAGGCAAAAAGGCAGTATTTCAGCATTACCTTTAATAAAGGATGAATTTTTTCTACTGGGAGAGATAAAGGGTTTCTTCGCTTCCTCTTTTCAATAGCCGATTGGGCATCAGCTATTGCCCACTTATCAATTGGATGAGGGAAACTTTTTTGAACACGTTCCTTGGAAAATAGGAAAATAACAACTAAGCAACATATATATTAAATAATGCCCATTACTTGCAATTTACTTTTAAAATCAAAGAATTTTAAAATCAAAGAAGATTACCAAAAGCAGAGCTTTCCCACATGTGCTATAATTTACACTAAAAACTTACTTAAGCTATGAGAAAACTATAAATGCCAATGTATTTGTTTTTTAATTAGGCAATTAGGAGACTAAACATTCCTTGTATTATCTAGGAAGGCAAATCACATCCTGAATTTCAATTTCACTGTAATAAAGCTAATGACAAGAATGAATAAGAGAAGTAATTTTAAAACATTACTTGATCTAAGCTCGAGAAGCAAATATCTAAATCCAGTTCTCATTTGTCCTTACTTTCGATACCAATTACAAGCTCAAACAGCGTTTTGCAATTGAAACCTCTAAGATTTTTTATTTTTGTTTTTCCATCATGCAATAGTACTTGACTTCAAAACTATTTGCAAATCATGAAAATCAATGCATTACATTGGTAACAGCAATTTTAATGCACTGTAGCTTGTCATTAGAGTTAAAATAGGTCATTAATTTTGAACAAAATACTTCATTTAATTTCCAGCAGTTATTCTGTCAAAATTTCCAATGAAAGTGAAAGAATTCATGTTAATGTAGCAGCTGAATTTTCTTATTTTAACAAGCTAATGTAATTCACTTCAAACAAAAGGTACTTTCATCTTTTTAAGTTTTTAAAATCCACTTGCAGCATACCATAATTTACACCAGTAGAGGTCGCTGTTAAATAACTAATTTTTTAATTGACAGCTATTCAACTACCTGAGTCCCTGGGTGGTGCAAAGGGTTAATGTGATGGGCAGCTAACTAAAGGGTTGGAATTTCCAGTCCACTCAGAGGCACCTTGGAAGAAAGGCCTGATGATCTTCCAAACAGTCAGCCATTGAAAACCCACGGAGTACCGTTTTACTCTGACACATACGGGGTCGCCATTAGTTGGAATTGACTCCGCAGCAACTGGTTTACTGGTTTTTATAAAACCTACTAGAAAAAATTAAACATCATCCCTGATTATAAATCTGAATGAAAAGTTTTGTCAGATGTTACTAAAATGGAAAATATGAGATTTCACTGTGATAATCTGGGGAAAAAAGGAATACACTGATTCCAGGTACGTATAATGAGCACATTTAAAAACTGAGAGTAGTTTTAAACTCATTCAATTTTATTTAAACAAAAAAAATTCTCTTCTTCCATGTTCAAGGCTAAATCAGTTGCCAAGTCAAAGAAGTGATCATTTTAATTCTAATTAATGGTATCAGAGGTGTGCTAAAAGACATTGTTATAGTTAAAAAGTGTAATTTACATATTTTCTCAAATGCTTTGTTGAAAAGCTACTTGCCAGGATACTACCCTCATGTAATTAAGGCAATACAAAAGTCCAAAGTTTAGGAGAGCATGGTAAGGAGGAGAGAAAGGTACGGGGGTAAGAGCGGAAAGGAACATCTGAAATAAAACTCTTTCCCTTTTGCCAAATCAATATTTACACTGATAGATTTAACCATAGTTAACTGAGTGGGTTACCCTATGTTCCTGTGGCTTTCTAACTTTTTTTGATCTTAACTTACAGTAAGAAGTAATAAATTCTCAATACATTTTACATTACACCCTTATACACTCACACACACACTAAAGTTTCATAAAACAAAACCTGCCCTCACTATGCAGAGTACACTGATTTTCATACTCTATTTCATTAAAAACAAAATGGTTGGGCAACGCACTAAACTGATTCTATGACTTACTTATGGGTCATGATCTGGAGTCTGAAATCACTGATATATACTGGAGACAGAAAAGCAGAAGAGGAAGTAAACAGAATTCAATCTGATAATTCTAAATAGATCTCACATATACCTTTGGAAAAAAAGCAATCAGCAATGGTGGAATTACAGAGGCAAACTGTAGGCCAAGGCTGAAATTGGGGGAAAAAGAAAATAAAATAGCAATCCTTATCCACTTCAATTTTATCCATCCCGTTCCAAATCTATCCACTGTTTTGAGAAAGGAAAGAAGGGGAAAGAAAATCTGGAATGATAAAAGAAAAGGTAAGAAAGGGAAAATTATAATGATAATAATTTTAACTTACTTATTAGTGGATTAATGGACTCAGATTACTAAATATATACTTAGGAGGTAAGACCAAGGGTTGGAATGTATGGAAAAAGATTGGTGCCTTAAATGTGGAAAAGCCACACTGAATTACTTTATCTCTTATAATGGTAAATTTAATTACAATTTTATAGCAGAATAAAATTTATTTTCATAATTCTTCTTTTATTTTTTAAAAGAAGCCTAAGGAGGAACCAACTATCAACCAAAGACTCATGAATTAGAATTCTGCTACTTTCAAGATTAGTAATTTCATTTGTTTTAAATAAGAAACTCCATCTTGATTAATATCAAGTGGCTTTGGGAAAAAATAAGATACAGAGCTAAGGTTTGAGCTACAACTTTCTCTCTTATTAGGGGAACCTTGTCTTTTCCTTTTACATAATACGTGGGTTTAAATAGATTATCTTGAAGATCAATTCCAATACAAATGTTCTAGGAACCTATAAAGATTTCTACGCTTACATTTCAGTGCAAAAATTCAGCCCCACACAGACTTTTGAAGTCCTGTTAGTAGTAAGTAACAAGGCTTATAATGTGTAGGAGAAATTTTTTGTGCTGAGAAAGGTAGAAAATTAATGAAAGTTAATGAACATTAGAAATCATAAGGATTTTGTCAATATGCCAAGGAAAAAGTTTAAAAAAAGGTAGATTTTTTAAATTTTAGGATAAGATGGCTCTGATTTAAAAAAAAAAAAAAAAAAGGCTTAGAGTAAGAGTCCAAGAATACTTGGTGCTCCTCTGAGTTAACTGGGGAGAACAAAAACGTATCTGTGTCCTAAGTACCCAAGTTGGTTCAGTGCAGGACCCCAGACCACAAAGGAAAACTAGAAGGACATAGCAAATGGAAATCAGTCTAGACATTCAGATAGAAAAAAGAAAAGGCATAAATATGAAAGGACAAGACCCAAGAAAGTAAATAAAGGATATACTTTATCAGGGACATATCACAGAAAAAAATACTACTAGTTACATACTTTTTAAAGAGGCCCAAGGACAAATTAATAGCTCACTAGAAATCTTATAACTACATGCTGGCAGTAACATTATTTTTTGCCTCTTTTATTTTAATAGAATATATACAGAAAATGATACTTATTATAGGAAAGGGAGAAACAAACCACACTGGAGAAGTTTTGATATATTATTTTCTAAAATTTGAATTAATTTGAATCATCATGGCCAAAGTAACATATTCCTCCTCTCCATCCCAGAGCGTTATACACACTTTCTTAGTCATCTGGAACACTGCCTGATAGTAAAAAAAAGAAAGAAAAAACCCACTGCCTTGGAGTTGAATCCAACTCATAGTGACCCCTTATCGGACAGAACAGAACTGCCCACAGGATTTCCAAGGCTGTAATTTTTATGGGGAGCCCTGATGGCACAGTGGTTAAGAGCCTGGCTGCTAACCAAAACGTCAGCAGTTAGAATCTCACCAGCCACTCCTTGGAAACCCTATGGGGCATTTCTACTCTGTCCTATAGGGTCGTTATGAGTTGGAATTAACTTGATGGCAATGGGTTTGGGTTTTTTCCCAATCTTTACAGAAGCTGACGGCCACATCTTTCTTCCACTTAGCGGCTGGTAGGTCCGAGCTGCCGATCCTTCAGTTAGCAGCCAAGTGCTTAACTACTGTGTCACCAGGGCTTCTGGCAATAGTAAGCACTCAAATATTGGTAGCATAGATTAGTGAATGTTGGCAGTGTCAATAAAACAAAATCTCATTAATTTGAACTATGACAGTTCACAACTTGTGATGGTCTGTAGTATGAGTTATCAAAACTTTTAAATCAGCAAAAGTGAGATTATAGACACGTATGCAATCCAACTATTTTCAAGCATTTTTTTAAGCACTTATTTTCCTAAAACTGTATGACAAGAAATCACTTTTACTTTTCCATTAAAATAAATTTCCCCAGCTGCCTTAACATTAAGCAATAACTGCCACCCTACTTTGAATTATGTTTATACTTCAAAGTAATTAAACTGCATTCTTTAGAAAGATTTTAAAATACAAATATTTCACAAATTCAGAGTGTTCTATTTTTTAAAGTACATTTTCCTTACAGGGATCTCAAAAATTTTTACAAAATTTTGATGACTTCTCTCTCACCTCAAAATGTATTTGAAGGGCTAAATTCAGGGCCCTTATTATTTTTTTAAAATTCTGTAAATGTGTAATATTGAATCCTAATGAAATATTGAAATTATAAAAATTGAAATATTGAATCCTAATGAAAGAAGCAAACAGGAAGTTACCTGCTCATAAAAGAATCTAAGACAACATTATATTCATCTAAACATTTCCACATCTCCATATCCTTATCTAAACATTCTTCCAGGTATGGTATAGGAAGAAGGGTATTTGACTACTGATTGGAAAAGATCTAGGTTCTTTTCTATCTACCTCATCATTCTCAGAGTCAATTTTCTAATATAAAATAAGGAGAATAATAACTACCCTGCAGTGTTGTTGTAAATATGTAGAAGCGCATATAAGAGTACCTTGAAATTACAAAGCTCTATAGGGTGGAGCCCAGGTAGCGCAGTGGTTAAGGGCTCAGCTGCTAATCAAAAGGTCGGCAGTTCAAATCCACCAGCCACTCCTTGGAATCCCTATGGGGCAGTTCTACCCTGTTCTATAGGGTTGCTGTGAGTTGGAACTGACTCGACAGCAACAGGTTTGGTTTTTTTCTGTGTTTTATGGGGTGGTGCAAATGGTTAAAGTGCTCAGTTACTGAAAGGTTAGCAGTTCAAATCTACCCAGAGGTGCCTCAGAAGAAAGGCCTGGCGATCTACTTTCCAAAGGCCACAGCCATTGAAAACCCTATGCACAGTTCTACTCTGAAACACACTGGGTTGCCGTTGGTCAGAACGGACTCAATGGCAACGTTTTTTGTTTTTTTTAATTAAACAACTGATTGCTATTTCTACTACTGTCATACAGTCAGTTTCAAAAAATCCATCACCAGCCCCAAAGTGAGCTCACTGGAATCTCATATGACTACATGTACTTTTAAGAGCCCAAGTTAACTACTTAAAAATAACAAGACAGGGCATGGGGTAAAAATCTTAAATATCTCAGAGTTCTCCTCTAGGTAAGTATTAAAAAGCTACAAAATATCCTCTATTATTTAGGGTCTTGAATACCTAAATATTGATTAAATTGATGCAAGTAGAAGACTGAGAGATTCATTAGTTATTTCGGAGAATTCGTGGAGATCTCCTTCAATATTAGAAAATGATACATTTAGTTTCTGTATTAATTAGAAGGAGGAAATTAGATGAGCGTAAGTACAGTACAAAAAATATGGAAAGAGCTGAATTTGAGTTTGTAGTATCATCAAACTAACACGTTCCAGGACTGTACCAACATCAGAATGATAACGAGACCTGTAACACCATTCTAATATACTAGGAGCAGGGTTGGATGTTGCATTTTATAAATACTCTGGGAAAACCTAACTGGAATCCAAAAGAGTAAGCAGAATTGTTAATAGGAAGGAGAGTGAGGCAATCAGTTCTATTCAATATATAATCTGTGAAGCCCATGGTAATAGGTGCTTAAAGGAAATTACAAATACAAGATATTTGGTCTTATAATTCAATGGAAAAATGAGATAAAATGTAAGAAATCTACTTTGAATTACTTAAGGAATCAAATCAAATTACAATTTCATGGGACACAATCTTTTCTACACGCACATCTCTGTAATTCAATGTTCCTTTGCCTCAACTGAAATCTGGATCTCCTCTGAAAACTTCTAGAGCAAGCACTGTTCCTTGTTCCATAGCCCACATGAAGGTAGATTTAGCATCTTCTTCACTCCCAGAGCCATTCTGGAACATCACTCTTCCATTCTCATGTAAAGTCCTGTCATCATCCATTGTGACTTTATTATCTACATTAAGAACACAAAGAATACCCTGGCCTTTAAACTCCCTGAACATCTCATCTTGGGGACCTTCACGTCTAGTCAAGCTACCACCACATGACCACATCCTGCTTTGTAACTATGTTTACCAATGAAATCTTAAATTCAAACAACTCTGTCTCTAATCCCAATCTATTCTGTTTTTCTCACTCAGGTACTCTAATCGTTTCTCTAACCTTATTGGGAACTCCAACGCCCTGTTCCCTCTATGTTTCTCCAATCTACCTGCCCTCTTCTATAAAGCAAAATAGTTTAGTGAAAGGCATGCTCAAATACCTAGACTTTCTGGTTCTATTTATTTTATTTTTAATATTTTACTGTGTTTTCAGTGAAGGTTCACAAAGCAGTTGAGACTCCCAGTCAACAATTTCTACACAAGTTGTTTAGTGACATTGGTTACATTCTTCACAATGCATAAACATTCTCATTATTTTCATTCTGGTTGTTCCGTTTCCATTAATCTAGTTTCCTTGCCCCCTTACATTCTCATTTCGTTTTAAACTAATCGTTGACCATTTGGTCTCATATAGGTGCTTTTTTAAAGAAGCACAGTACTTACTGGTGATATTCTTTTTTTTTGTTTTGTTTTTACCCAGATCCTAATAGTTATTTTTTTCATCATTCAAAAATTTATACACAAATTGTTTTGTGACACTGGTTGCAATCCCCACAATGTGTAAGCACTCTCCTCATTTACACCCTGGGTTCCCCGTTTCCATCGGTCCAGTTTTCCTGTCCCTTCCTGCCTTCTCGTCTTCCTTTTGGGCAGGGAGCTGCCCTTTGGTCTCGCATATTTGATTGAACTAAGGAGCACGTTCCCCACATGTGTTATTGTTTGTTTTATAGGCCTATCTAATCTTTGTCTGAATAGTGAGCTTCAGGAGTGGCTTCAGTTCCGAGTTAGCAGGGTGTCTGGGGCCACAGTCTCAGGAGTTCCTACAAATCTCTGTCAGATCATTAAGTCTGGTCTTTTTTTGTGAATTGGAATTTTGTTCTACATTCTTCTCCTGCTCTGTCTGGGACACTCTATTGTGATCTCTGTCAGAGCGGTCAGTGGTGGTAACCGGCACCATCTAGTTTTTCTGGGTTCAGGCTGGTGGAGTCTCTGGTTCATGTGGTCCTTTAGCCCTTTGGGCTAATGTTTTCCTTGTGTCTTCGGTTTTCTTCATTCTCCTTTGCTCCAGACAGGACGGAATCAATAGATGTATCTTAGATGGCCACTCATAAGCTTCTAAGACCCCAGATGCTACTCACCAAAGTATGATGTAGAACACTTTATGAACTGTTATGCCAACTGACCTAGATGTCCCCCGAGCCTATGGTCCCCAGCCCTCAGCCCCAGCAACTCAGTCCTTCAAGGTATTTGGATGTGTCCAGGAAGCTTCTATGACTTTGCCTTGGTCAAGCTGTGCTGACTTCCCCTATATTATGTCTTCTTTCCCTTCACCAAAGTTGACACTTGTCTACTATCTAGTTAGTGATTTCCTCTCCCCATCCCTCCCCTCCCCCTTAACCATCAAAGATTGTTTTTTTTCTTAGATAAGTGGTATCTTTGATGAAGGGTGAGACAGTACACAGTACTGGGGAAACCAGCACAACTTGTACAAGGAAAGGTCATGGAAGCTCCACAGACACATCCAAACTCCCTGACGGACTGAATTGCTGGGCGGAGGGCTGTGGGGATCATGGTCTCTGCGAACATCTAGCTCAAGTGGCATAACACTGTTTATAAAGACAATGTTCTACCTTATACCTTGGTGAGTAGCATCTGGGGTCTTAAAGGCCTGTGGGCAGTGATCTAAGATACTCCACTGGTCTCACCTTTTCGGGAGCAAGGGAGAATGAAGAGAACAGGATATAAGGAAAAGATTAGTCCAAAGGACTAGTGGGCCACAACTACCAAGGCCTCCACCAGACTGAGTCCAGTACAGCTAGATGGTGCCCGGCTGCCACCACTGACTGCTCTGACCAGGATCACAACAGAGGGTTCTGGACAGAGCTGGAGAAGGATGCAGAACAAAATTCTCACACACACAAAAAAGACCAGATTTACTGGCCTAAAAGAGACTGGAGAAACCCCGAGAGCATGGCCTCCAGACACTCTTTTAGCTCAGTGGTGAAGTCACTTCTGACGTTCACTGTTCAGCCAGGGATTAGACAGCCCCATAAAACAAAATGGGACTAATGAGGCACAGCAGTCCAGGGACAAGGACTAGAAGGCAGAAGGGGACAGGAAAGCTGGTGATAGGGAACTCAAGGTTGAGTATGGACAGTGCTGATATGTAGTGGGGTAGTTAACCATTGTCATAGGGCAACATGTGTACTGTTTAATGATAAACTATTTTGTTCTGTAAACCTTCATCTAAAGTGAGAATAGCAGCACAACTGGAAGAATGTAATCAATGTCACTGAACTGTGCATGTAGAAATTTTTGAAATGGTGTATCTTTGGCTATGTATATTTTCACCAAAAAAAAAAAAAAGAAAAAAAAAAGGTCGAGAAGGGAGAGGGTTGACATGCAGTGGGGATGTTAACCAATGTCATAAAACAATATGTTTATTGACTGTTTAATGAAAAACTATTTGTTCTGTAAATCTTCACCTAAAGTACAATTAAAAAAAAAAATGTGAAAGAAAAAAAAAAGATTGTTTTTTTCTGTGTATAAACCTTTTCTTGAGTTGGGTCTATTTATTAGTACCTTCACTACTGATTAGCTGTGACCTTGGGCAAGTTATTTAACCGCTCTGTGCTTCAGTTTCCACATTCATTCATTCCAATATATATTTCCGCAGTGCCTTCTATGTGCCAGACATTGTTATAGGTGTTGGAGATTCATCAATGAACCAGACAAAATCCACTGAGCTTACATTCTAGTAAGAGAGAAAACAGCACCATCTTCACGGTGTCTTTTAACGTTTAAATGGAATATACAACATGGAAGTGTTCACACTATAGCAAGCACTCAAATATTGGCTGTTATTATATTTCATTTTTTTCCTTATGCAATTTAGATTCCCTGATGCTCTTTTTAACAAGTTCCTCATTGGATATGCCTATGTCAATCCCTCCACCCTCAGGGAGCTCGGCAGGACCTAAGGTAGCTAGAGATACTTCCATCCCAGTCACTGTGTGCCATAAAAAATGTTATTACATTCTGTGTGTGTTCTCTTCTAAGAAGGGTTGTGAAGCATTGCCAGTATCAATTTCCTTGCCCTACTGTCTTGACACTGTACATCTATGGTAGACACTATTCTTGGATCAACCCAATCATCTTTTTTGTGCCCATACCTAACCACTGCAAAAGAAAAAAGTCATACAAACCCAAAGATTTGTACCATTATACATTTAAGGTCACCGAGGTCAAATGCTCCTTCATCACTGTCAGAAAACTCCTTTACTACCAGCTCTCTCTCTCATTTTAATTGCTTCTTCAAACTTTCCTACTTCTGTCAAGTTTTTGACTCCTTCAGACCTCAACTTAGATGTCTCTTCCTTTGAGAAGCTACACCTAAACCCCAAAGCCTATGTTACTTGTCCCTTTTATGGTTTCCTACATACCCTGCACTTATAGTATATCCATTAAGTTATTGCCTATATATCTGTCTGTACCTCCACTAAACAGCAAGCTCTAAAATGGTAGGGTCCATGTCATCTTTCTAAGAGATTTCAGAACATATTTTTTAGATTTTTACACATTTTCCTCCCTTCCAACTGATGGAAGGGAGTTCACTTACCACCTGAAATGCATGTAACAGAAGACTAAAAAAGATGAAACTGTTTTTGGAAGGCTACCTGGCTTTAAAATACAAAAGAAACACTTGGACATATTCCACTCTTAAATGTATGAGTACATTATTCTAGCATCAAGAAGTAGTGTTTAGAGGTCAACTAAAGTTCATTTGAGATTAAAAGCAAAATATGGAATAGTTTAACAGCTAAAATGTATACAAGCTATTATATACCCAATACAAAATTAAAATAAATTCAGTCTTCATTTTCTTAATACTATATACATTTTGTGGAACGGAAAAGTAAGCTCTTTTTCCTTTCACAGACATTACAACAAACACAGATTAGACATAAACATAAGGCAAAATTTATCATACCTCCACATCTAAAACACTTCGGGGCTGAGCTTGGCATAGCATATTCAATAATTGCAAAATTAATTCTTCAACATACTGAAGAGCATCATCATTAGACTCAAGTGTAGGATGAACTTGCCCTTGGACCTATAAACAAAAGACAAAGTAATTAAAATGTGGGTTTATTTTACTTCAATTAAACAAAATTTTTTTAACTGTAGGTTTGTAAAAGTTATTGACTCAGAAGTCAGGAATTCCCAACCTTTTTTCCCAGTCACACGCACTATATCTGTTTATAACATGCTCCTAGAGATGGAGATACTTAACTGCATAATCCTAGTATTTTATTTTCTTAAACCATGATTACCCTGAGGTGGAGGAATGGGGAGAGTGAGAGGCTGAGGTGGGAGTAAAAGATGCCGTTTACATCATTTTCGCCAGGAACTAGTAGTAGTTAGGACATTTATTCAACATACCACTTGGGCAAAAATGACCTCCTATGGAGTTCTCTGCTCTTTGTTTAACTCTGTATTTCCTACTAAATGATAAAATCCAAGCCAGACATGTCTCATCTTGTTCATCTGGTACCATGCAGGGCACAGAGCACAAGCTTGAAAATATTTGTTGAATACAAAGTCACCCTGTATTAATGGACACAAAATGGGCATTTTGACAATTTGTGAAAATTTGTCGTCACTCATCAGTGACTCCTAATAATCTTTCCTTTTCTTCTTGACCATTTCTTTGAAGGCACCTCAGGCCACTGGCCTTTGTAAAACTTGCATTTTAATAACCAGAATAATAGCCTTTACTTGCACGCCTTTATCATTCATTACAGATTAAAACTGTTCCCCACTAATAAACAGCAGAAGAGCAGCTCCAGGTGATAAGCAACACGGTTCAAAACATGCTCAACTCTAGAAAGTGTGGCAAGCACTCACTGGATGGAAGTGCACAGGGCTCACCGACCAAGAACATTCAGTACTTCTACCCTACTACATACACACCTCATTAGCTGAGAGGGCACAAGAGCCTCAGTGCAGGGTGAAATTTCTATAAACAGTGTACTATATAATGAAATTTTTTAAAAGAAAACATTTTAGAGGCAAATAGCATTGTAACAATTCAGAGCTGTGTGAGGAGGTACTAGATAAAGTATGGGTTTTTAAACAATTTATAATTTTACAGGTGAAAAAACAGCCCCAGAAGGCTTAAAATCATTTGTCAAGCACTTCTGATCAGTATTTGGTACAGCAATTACCAACCTGATTGTAATGTATCTGTTTACAAATCTCTTCACCTGATTAGATGACTGAATGATTGTGCAGTTAAAATAATGGACAGTGTGTGGACTAGAATCCAGAATTAATGATTCCAAATTCAGTGCTTTCCATTCACTATGCCATCATACTATGACTAGTGCAATGTAGGTAATGGACCTTGTAAACTTAGTCCTTTCTCAACACTTAGCATGATTAAAGCATCTTTTCTTTTTTTTTTACTGGAACTTGACGGAAGTTTTATTTCTGCACACTGAATTGCATGCCTCCATTGGTTTAAACTGTCTTCTCAGACACCGACCCTTTTATCTTCATGGCTGACTGATCTTCATTTAGCAATGAATCATAACACCACATGGTGGGTTGTTTCTGTCTGGCTCTCAGTCAAGTCACCCTTTGTTTTCTGAAACTCTCTTTTCTTAATATCAGTGACACAGTCTATTCTACTTCTTCTCTTACTTTGTTGCTCCTTTTCCATTTCCTTGTAGAGCTCTATGTCCTCCTCCATCGTTCAAATGTGGATTCTATCCTTGTCTGTCTGCTCCTTTCTGTTTCCCCCAGGTAATCACATTTACTCTCACATTTTGAACTATCAACTACGTAGATGACTCCAAATCTATCTCTAGTTTGGATTTCTCTTCTGAGTTTTAGACCCTTACTTCAAAGTACCTGGTAGATACCTCCACCTGACTATCCTACCAACATCTCAAATTTAACATAAAATGGTGCTTACTGTAAAAGTTGAATAAGAAAAATTTTATCTCACATAGAAGGTACTTAGTATTTTTTAAATGAATATATTTATTTTAGAAAAACACAGTATAAACAGTCCCTGGTTTCACTAAGATGCAGTCATGAAAAAAATGTAGCTATAATTGGGGGTTACATTTCTGTCCAAGACCCCAGCATCATATAAACTTACAGCTACAGACTCATAAAACCACAGAATTTTATGATTAAAAGGGACTTTAAAGGTTATTTAATTCAATCCCTCTATTTAGCAGATGAGAAAAGGAAAACTTCCACATTCATGTAGATAACTAGTAATACTCTTAAGTATTAGAACCCGGGCCTCCTGGTATCTTGGCCAGAGCTCTTTCCACCAAACCACTGACTGTCAAACCTGAAGAACCTAGGGAGTGCCCTAGTCCCATCAGGTAGGGAGTGGGTGCCCAAAGGAAAACCTGAAGTTATGTTTTCATATTTCAATAAGCATCAGCCTGTCATAAATGTAAGCACAGCATTTACACTATAAATCTTCATAATTTGGAAAAGTTAAATCATTAGCCCATTCCAATAGGTAAAATAATTATAGATCACATGAATGATCTTACTGAGTTATAAATCACCGTATTTTTACGCAAATAACACACACGGTCTATGTTTTTTTTTGCCAATTGCTCCCTCCTCCAGCCCTGCCAGGCATTTTCTTAAGCGGTGATATGCCAATTTTTTTTACACGTTGCTGTAAAAAAAAATTAGCATAGTGTGCTTAAGAAAATACCTGGGGGCGGGGGAGCAGTTGGCAAACATAGAAGGCGTGCGTTAGTTGTGTAAAAATACAGTATATAAAATTATAACTATACTAAAAATCTGACATAAAACTAAAATGCTAGCAATAATAAATATTAAAATAAAATATTTAACCAATAACAATTTTAATCGCCCTTTAAAAATACCAAAGCACTTTGAGGAGGTGGTTTAGGTGCCCTAAAGTTTTTCGTAAGCATTCAGGGAAATGTAAACTGATGCCTCTCAAGTTATTTACTTATTTTTTAAATAATGTTCACTGTTTTCAAAGAAACCTATGGAAGCAACCTAATTCTTCACTAACATAACCCCATCTCCAGATGTTCTTCCCTTTACACTTCATGCAGAAGTAATCCAAAACTGTCTTCAGTTTGCTGAAACATGGCATGCAGTCTCGCTCACACCACTCTCCATGCTTGGCATTCACGCTCTTACCCTTTCATCCACCTAGTCGACTTTCAAAACTCAAATCTCATGTCATTTGGAAAGACTTGTTTTTTGTCTCTTTGTAAGGCAGAATTAATCCCCTTCATTTAACTTATTTATTGACTCTATTAAATACCAGACCCTCTGTTAGGTACTGGATATACAGAGATAAATCAAACATAGTCCTTGCTCTTGTGGGCCTTATACTCTGCCTTGTGCTAATCCCTGTACTAGGTACCACACTTCTGTTATCACGTTTGTCACGTGGAATTACAATTGCTTGTTCCCATACCTAGTTCCTCTATTAGACAGCGATGTTTCTATTTATGGAATCATTTTCTCTTTGCTTTTCACTCCAAACCCCTGACATTTAAGAAATACTCAAAGCCTTTGTGTTGTAGGGGTAAGGGAGAGAAATTAAATCTTTCCTTTGAATTAAGATTCAAAAGGGGTGATGGTAAGGCTAGAGAGTCTATTTGGTTGATTTCAGGAACATTAGCCCTTAAAGTAGAAAGCACTCAACATATAAAGGCAGTTAGAACTAAAATAGATGCTTATTACGTACAATCAAATGAACTGTATATAACCACTGCAGTGAAATGCTATGGTAAAAACAAAACAAAACAAAAGAACACCCAACTAGATACTGCTTATTATTCAGGCACATATATTTAAAATGTTGATTACATTCAGCACCTAGAAAGATGTATAAATTTTCAGAAATACATATTCAAATCGTTTTATTCATGGCTGGTTTCTACTAAGCTTCTGGATATTAACCTTTATCACATCTTGAACCTGTCAAATCAGGATCACAAAGTTCAGTCATACAAGAGACCAATTATTTTACTTCCTTCAAAACGAAAACAATACTTCAAAACTTCAGACTAGAAAACCTGGGCAATGGTCCATTTTTAAAAGGCAAGCAGAGTACCACTTCCTAAAAATACACAGACTTTGCTCTTTATTCTTTCAAGGAAGATGCTGTTAAGAGATTTCTTTAAGGAGCAGACAGAAGTAGTATTATAGTTCATATACAGACAGAATAAAAAGCACTTCTTTTCTACGAGATAGTGTTACAGTGAAGTGTTCCACTGCATCACAAATGGTACTCAAAGACATTTAATAGATCAAATGATCCAAATTATTCAAGACTATACAGAATAGGTTACACAGCCAAATCTCATGTCAGCCTTCAGAAGCCATTCACAACTGATATTTACTGAGTAGAGGTGTATGTGTTTATGAGCAATTATAATAAGTACTTGGAAGTTAGTGTAAGCTAGATGTGGGGTGTCCGCTATATGCAGTTTTCAAAAACATTATATTTTATATTTATGTTTACTGACAAAGAAAAATTTCACATACTTCTCTAAATGCAATTCTTTTAAGTAATTCGAATAAATATTTCACAAAAGAATTAATGATATCCTTGAATAAGAATTTTACCATGACAATAATTCTTCTTTCATGGTATAATCACCATACTGAATTAAAGATGCCACCCACTGAATTTTAAAACTTCCTTAAGGTCTATGTGCTTCTACCCTGACAGTTCATTTTGTCTCTAGTTATTTTTAATAGGTTCTGAAGCAGATTTGTTACTACTATTGCCAGATTTTGTGGAATCTGAAAAAGCAAAAGGATTAGGTCTATATCAGTTCATAGTTGTCTGATATTTGAGTCTTCTAAACTATTCAGGAATCCCTTGGGTAAGCTGTGAAAAACACTATGTTGAATTCTGATGAATCTTTAATAGCCTTCTCTAGCTAATGGCTCTCTGAAGAATTTGAAAGGCTACTACTGAATTCTGTAGTATCTAGAGTCCAGATCTGCTACTTTTATTTACAAATATAGTGGAAGGATTTGAAGTAAAACTGGTATTAAAACCTTTACCATTTAAATAACAAAGATTTGAATTCTCCAATCTCTTTCTCAGTGTTACAGTGATTATTTAGTCAATATTTGATGTTTAGGTGCTTATTTCTTCTCATTCTGAGATTAGTTTATTTAAAAACCAAGGCAAAATTCTTCGTAAAAATTTAACTTAAAAAAAAAAAAAAAAGACAATCAAGCATATTAGACAACTTACATTTTCCCATTAATAAAAACTGCCTAAAATTTTTTTCTCATATCTTAATGCCTGTTTCTTAGCCTTCAGGCCCATATATGTAACAATCTTTTTTTTTCCCCCTGAGCTCTTGTTATTCGCTGGGAATATGAAGATGAATGAGAACATGGCATCTACCCTCACAGAGGAGCTAGAAATGTAAACAACTGATTATAACACTGTGTGATAAGGGCTAAAATGGAGTTATATTTAAAGTACAATGATGACACAAGAAGAGTGACCCTTGCTGGGGGAAGATGTGGGAACTGTTAGCAGTCTTCACAAGTAAGACCACCCTTGAACTGGCGCATAACGGATGAGTAACGTTTGACAGGCAGGTAAGGAAGCAGGGCATTAACTAGAAGGGCTAGCATATAAAAAGGCATAGAGGTCAAGAAAAAGACAGGAAGAGGTAGGTTTGGATAACTACTTTGGGGGGCAGTCGGGGCAGCAATGAAAGAGAAGAACCAATTTAACCAGGATAGGAAATATTAGTAGAGGATACTATTTTGCAAAAAAGATAAGAAATTTAACTTTGACATTTGAGTTTAAGTCCCTGTATATTATCTAGGGAAACAAAGCTGAAATGGCATTTGATCAAGTGGTTTTTGCTGTTGTTGTCTTTGAGGTTTTTTTTGTTTTTTGTTTTTTGTTATGGAGAAATATTTGCCTAGTAGTGTTTCAAAAATTCAAGCAGCAAAAACAACCTAACTGTTAGGAGTTTATGGTAGAAATAAATCTACTTATTAACTTACTAGCTGTCTTAACTACAGTTTAAAAAAAAAAGGGGGTTTATCTAATGGATATTTGCAAATAGCTTAGTCCTAATTTTCAAGATCTTTAAACTAATTTTAAAAGATCAATGGTTATAATAAATTGAAATAAGCCAAAATTATTAAACTATCACATATTTGGAGCCCTGTGGCACAGCTGTTAAGCGTTTAGTTGCTAACCAAAAGGTCAGCAGTTCGAACCCACCAGCTACTCCTTGGAAACCCTATGGGGCAGTTCTACTCTGTTCTATAGGGTCGCTATGAGTCGGAATCAACTCTATGGCAGTGGGTTTGGTTTTTAGTTTATCACATATCTGGCTATGTGAACAAAATACACACAAAATACAAATTTTAGAAACTATGCACATTGTATAAGAAGCTTTGTACTGCATATGGCAAAAACAAATACGTGCAAAAATAGTAAAGGTAACTATAAATTTTTTAAATAAAAGCAATGAAAAATAGTTAATGTATAGTAATAAACTTTAAATTATAGGAAATCTAGTTACTAAAGTACAGGAAAATGTAATTTATGGGGAAATACTATCTTAAGAAATATTTAATTATAGTAGGAAAGATTCATGCAAAGTAAATTTAAAAAAAAATACACACATTTAACCCTATTCAAAACTAAATAGTAAAGGCAATATAAGCCTGGGACATTTTATTGTGCCAGAAGGCAGGAAGCTATCAAAGACGGATGCTTATAACAAAAGAACATGGGAAGATCATGAAGGGGCTCTCCTTAGCCAAAGATGGGAAACAACTGTAACTGACTGAAATACACTCAATTTGTAAAAATCCAAAAGGTCAAAATGATGCTTTAAAAAACAAACAAAATAACACCGCCACTCTGAACAGCACTGGCAATAACTGGGGCACTAATTCTTTACCCTGAAAGAATTAAATCTACACACTTCTTTTCTGTCTGAACTATATTTTGGGGGTAACCAAATAGCCCTCGTTGATGAGGAAAAGTTCTTCCTTACAGGATTCCAGACAATAAACGTAGAAGCAATACTGATTTAGGAAAGCACCAATCTGCAACCTGAATGACATAAATTCAGACATCACATTAACTGATGAAACCAATATGTAAAAGGTGTATCTTTATAAAAGGGGGCTCTGACAGTTGCCTCCTGAATCCACTAATCAATCTTAGTATAACTAAAACTGGGATCAGACTTTGATGCAGTGTGAAGTCGCAGCACGACCTGTGAAGTATTCTTACCAAAAAAGCTGAAAATAAATCTAATCAAGCCTCTAAAGCTAATTTCCATTAACAGAACTTATGACAGATACAAGAAAAAGTTAAATATTACCACAAGTAAACAAACAAAAATGCTGGACATTTTACAGGACAATTCACCCAGTTCCTACAATAAGTCAGTGGTGGGGAGGAAAGGGGGTAGGGTAGTGAGGCCTATTGATCAAAGAAATTTAAGAGACATAAGAACCACATGTAATGTGCAGACTTTATTTGACTCCTAATTCCAATAAACCAACTGCCAAAAAAGAAGATATTTTTGAGATCTTTGGACAAATTTTAATGTTGACGGGGTATTGAGTTTAATAGGTATGATAATGGTACTGCAGTTATATAAGAAAAAGATGCGTATTGAAGTTTGTCGAGAGAAAATGATCTCTGATAATAGGATTTGCTTTAAAGTGCTTCAGGGCAAAAAAAGGAGGGTAGGTGAAGCAAACATGGCAAAATCTAGATAACTCTTAACTCCAGGTGATAGGCACATAAGGGTTTATTCTATTTTTGTGTATGTTCCAAAGTTTTCATTAAAAAATTAAAAATCATAGTGGGATAGGAAAATACTGAGCACACCCAGGGAGCTTAACAACCATGCAAATCCACCCTGCCCTCAACTATTCCCTGAGAAGGTTGGTGATGGGGCCCCAAAATCTGCATCTTTAACAATACCTCAGAAGATTTTCAACCAAGTGGTCCTGAGATCACTTTCTGAGAAACATTAACATAGAGAAAAGAAGTTCTAACTACGTCTGGAGAAGCTAGGGGAGGCTTCACAGTTTATATCTTCAGTTGATTTGAAGAATGAATGGAAATTTGCTGGGTGAATAAAATGGGGAGGACAATCTAGAAGGAATAATATGGGTAAACGCACAGAGAAAAAGAGTACATACATATTATAGTTTAGGAAATGCCAAGCAGTTTGGTGTGGTTCAAATAAAAGAAAGTATGGGCGCAGATGGCAGGAAATGAGGTGAGCAAGAGGTAGAACATTAAAGATTTCTGTATGCCATGCTAAGAAAATTAAACTACATTTAAAATGTTGGTCCTAAGGGAATTTTCATTCTATATTCTAAAAGTTTAGTTATGAGATTTTGGAAATAAATTATTTATATTTTGAGGACTATCTTTTGTCTTAAAAACGGTCTTGGCAGTTTTAATTCATAAAAAGGCTGCTCTATTTTTGCTCAAATACATGCGCCTTCTAGGTCAGCAACTGCCCCCCACCATGTCTGCAACTGCCCCCCCACCACCTCGCATGAGGTATTTCCCTAAGCACGCTATGTAAAAAAAAAAATTAGCATAGTGCGCTTAACAAAAATACCTCGTTGGGTAGAAGGCGCGGTTGGCAAACAAACATAGAAGGCAAGCGTTATTTGTGGAAAAATACAGTACACCAGTATCATATGGTTACCTTTCAGCTAAGCTCCCTACACTAACCATCCACTACTTGAAGTCTTAAAAAAATATGTTCTAAAATCAAATGCACTTAAGCAGAAAGGTCAAAATTGAAGAATATGCTCACGCATTACCATTATATACATATAAATATATACATGTGTACATACTATTATGTACATGTACTTCCTAGTTCTGTCCACTGAGAGAGCCTAGAAGCATTGACAACCTGGTAACAATGAACACACCTAGTACCAAGATCTTGGTTTCTAATACCACTGACCTATATGAGTAGTCAGGATTCCTTGGTGAACTGGCTGTTTGTAGGTCTGGGGCAGGGAATATACAAAATGGGTCTGGAGCATCTTATAATGCCAGAAGGTAAAGAAGTACTCAACAAACAAAAGAATGAGGGCATGTCAAAAAGACATAGGAGATGGCAAAAGTTGTGTGATATATTCACGACGACCAAAAAAAAAAAAAAAAAAAAAAGTAGAGTAGCTGCTGAGGCTGCTTATGAACAACCAAACACCTCATGGGACTTGGTTCCTTGGTTTGGAGGTTTATCCGTTGTCATCGAGTCAATTCCGACTCATAGTGACCCTACAGGACAGAGTCGAACTGCCCCACAGGGTTTACAGGAGTGGCTGGTGGATTTGAACTGCAGACCTTTTGGTTAGCAGCCTGAACTCTTCATCACTCTGCCACCAGGGCTCCATGGTTTCATGGGGCATCCCAGTTAATTGCCCTAATATCGTGTTTCGTGCTTCTGTTCTACCTCCTACTTTGCTGCATAGGACCTGGGGTCTTAAAAGCTTGCAAGTGACCATCCAAGGCACAATAATTGGTTTCTATTAGACTGGAGCAACAAAGAACAGCCAGATATAGGAGGAGGAAACAGAATGTGAGGCTAACTACCTTCACGAAAATCTATCCCCTTTGCCATGAGACCAGAAGTACTGGATGGTGCCTGGCTACCATTAATTAACATTTTGATCAAAGACTCTACAGCAGAATCCTGATCAAAAGGGGGAAAATGCAGAAAGAGAACTTTAAATTCTTATGCAATCCAGAATTTCCAGAGTCATGAAGACTAGATGAAACCCAGAAACTACTGCCCTGAGATAATCTTCAAACCTTAAACAAAAATATCCCCTGAAGTCTTCTCAAAAACAAACAATAGTTTAGCTTAACTAGTAAAGAATGTCCACCTTGAGCATTGTGTTCTTTTAAGATCCATCTATATGGGATCAAACTGGCAACAGCAACTCAAAAGATTAGACAGGAAACTTAGAGGTCAGTGAGTTTATGTCAATGACAGAGGAACAACTTGGAAAAGGAGGGTGAGAACGGTTTCATAACTTGAAGAATGTAATCAATGTCACTGAATTGTACATGCAGAAACTGTTGAACTGGGATATGTTCTGCTATATATATTCTCAACAACAACATCAAAAAATAAAATACATTATTTAAAAAAAAAAAAGGGGGTGGGGGGGATAGGAGTCAACATGGACGAGCTCCCAAAGACCAAAGATGGAACAATTTGACAACAAAGTAAGTGACACAGTACTGGATTATAATCCAAAGTGTGAAAAAAATATCCATGAGTCCATACTGATATAGATAGATAATAAAGAGACTATTCTCCCTTACAGAATCAAGCTCCCACACTTGCTTCCAAAGAGAAGAGTATAGAAAAAACAGTTGAGGCGAGGAACTTTACACTGGATTAAAAACAAACAAGCAAACAAACCAGCTGCCACAGAGCCAAGCTGACTCTGACTCATGATGACACTGTGTGTGTCAGGGTAGAACTGTGCTCTGTAGGGTTTTCAATGGTTGATTTGTCCCAAGTAGATCATCAAGCCTTTCTTCTGAGGCACCTGTGGGTGTACTCAAACCGCCAACCCTTCGATTAGTAGGCGGGCACTTAACTGTTTGTGTCACCCACAAATCTGGCAAAATGCTACCTTGGGCAGGTGATAAAGGTTAACATCAACAGTGATAAGTCATGTTGTCAGCATGTACCTTTGATAGAGTGTGATGAAATGGCACTTTACCTCTGTGGTCTTCCTCCCAAAAACACATGACCTCAGTCTAACCATGAGAAAAATATTGGACAAACCCAAATTGAGGTACATTCTACAAAACACCTGACCAGTGCTTCTCAAGGTCATCAAGGAGAAGGAAGGTCTAAGAAACCATCACAGACTAGAGGAGGCCAGGGATAATCTAAATGTAACATGGTATCCTAGATGGGATCCTAAAGGACACTGAGGAAGAACTGGTAAAATGTGAATAAGGTGTCAAGTTTAGTTAATAATAATGTACCAATGTTGATTTCTTAGTTGTGACAAAACACACCACAGTGATGTAGAATATTAATAGAGGAAATCGATAATAGGATGTACATAGGAAATCTCTGTATTATCTTTGCAACCTTCTCTATAAATACAAAACTATTCTAAAATTGAAAGTTTGTTTCAAGATGTGTGATATAGCTAACCAAAAAACCAAATGCATCGCCGTTGAGTCGATTCCAACTCATAGAGACCCTACAGGACAGAGCAGCACTGCCCCACAGGGTTTCCAAGAAGCGGCTGGTGGATTCGAACTGCCAACCTTTTTGTTTAGTAGACAAGCTCTTAACCACTGTGCCACCAGGGCTTCACTACGCCACCAGGGCTCCACAATACAACTAAGTAGTACTTAAAAGGTAATGTAGAGCCTTAAGTGCTTATATTAGAAGAGAAGGATGAAAATTAATGGGCTAAGCATCCAAATTAAGGAATTATGAAAACAACAATAAAATAGCACCCTCTAAGAGAAAGAAATATAGAAGAGCAATAATTAATAAATAAAAACTTGGTACTTTGAAAAATACTAGGTAAATAGAGAAATCACTAGAGAGATTGGTCAAAAAAGGCACAAATACAATTATATGTAAAAGGGAGGGCATAACTACAAATATAGTAGAGTTCAAAAACATAAAAAGAAAATCATGAAAAACTTCAAGGTAAAACTCTAAAAACTTAGGTTAAGTGAACAAATTCCTTAAAAATGTAAATTACCAAAGCTAACTCAAAAAGAAAGAAAACACGGTCACCCAAGGAGTAGGCCAAGCCACAAGTTTGCCATGCCCCACCCAGGGACTGGCTGGGACCCTACCCCCACATGGCAGTGCCACCTGTACCTCCCACTTCTGGTCCCCAGGCACAGCCTGGGGCAGAGGGCACCCTCTCAGACCTCCTATGTGTGCACCTGTATGGATACTACAGACACATTTGTGTGGTCCCAAGTAGCCCTGCATGGCCTCTTGTAGCCCTCCAGCTCCCAATGGGCAGGGTGCCACCTCCCACCCACTCACTGTCACATGAGCCTTGCCTGTAGCCCACATCCAGGGTCTGGGGGCAACACCAGGTCCAAAAGAAGAGGGACTGAGCTAGGAGAAGAGGGTACACATCTTCCCTCCTGACACTGAGCCTCCCCTTCCCCTACCCACTTCACCCTAGAGTGCTGCCCTCTCCGGTGGGAGGGGTGGGGATCCAAATGAGCCCCAAGAGCAGATGGGGGGTGAGAATGCTTTGGGGAGGAGGACGCCTTCCTCTGTTCTGCCATTTATTACAGTTCCAATAAATGGGGACAAAAAAAAGAAAGAAAGAAAGAAAGAAAATATTCTGAATGACTCTCTAGTGGAGTCCTGGGTGGAGCAAATGCTTAAGCGCTCCACTTCTAGCTGAAAGGTTGGCAGTTAGAACCACACAGAGACGCCTCAGAGGACAGGCCTGGCGATCCGCTTCTGAAAGGTCACAGCGTTGAAAACCCATGTGTTCTACTATGCACATGTGGGGTCCCCATGAGTCAGAGTCTAAGGCAACTGGCATTATCAACAATAGCAATGATTCTCTAATCATTATAGAAATTGCATAAAAGTTTAAAATCTTACCATAAAGAAGATAAACTTACAGGTGAGTTTTACCAAACTTTCCTGGAATTGATAATTCCCATCTTAAAAATGAGACATGTATAACTTTGACACTAAATCAGACGAAGGCTATACAAGAAAGAAAAATTACTCATGAATATAGATGCAAATTTTGTTGTACTAATATAACCTAAAAGAAACCAAATCAGAATCTGCTGCTTGTCAACAAAGAATATTTTATAGGGAGCAGATGTAATTAACTATTGTAAAATTTAGAAGGAATTGTTACAGGTGAGCTAAAATACAACCCATAAAATAATTTTTTAACTATAGTGTGCTTTTTTCTTAGCAAGAATTTTTCACTTATTAAATTCATAAGTATTGTTATAAAAGCTTGCCTACTCAATTTTTAAGACTAATTGGAAATAGTTCTGATGATTTTGTTCATAAGCATTTTTTAAAAAAACAAATATTCTTTTTGTTTTAATTTTAATATTTAGAAATGAGAAACCACAGCAAATTGTTCAAAATTAGAAAATGGCATTCCACAAAGGCATGAAAAATGATTTAAAGTGATTTTTCTCTGCTGCTTTTATTAATGAAATAAAATACATACCATGTTCTTTGGTTAGAATTTAATTGGTACTTGTCTGTTTTTAATTTTTATGGAAACAGTTACTGAATATGAAAGATATCCTAGTCTTTCATTCTAATCAGTTACAGATTCAATAAAATTGGAGGACTACTGATCTCTTCATGTACTCCAATTGTAAATAGTGAAAATGGAACCAAAATTTGTCAAACTAGTGGGGGAAGAAAATTTGTGTTTAGGCCTACGTTTATATACTCAAGAATAAGAGGTTCTGTAATTTTATTATAGGTTCTTTCTATTCATTCATAGGAAATCCTTGATTTTTGAAATATTTACAAATATTTAATCCATGCTATTTAAAAATCTGAGGAATTTCCCTGATTTTTAATTCATAACTAGCATCTGACTGTTCACAAGTTTCTGGATTGATCAAAAACACTTACTGAACCCTCTCTCCATAAAGAATACCATCCTAAGTTCTATAAAAAAGGATATAGAAAATGATACCTCTAAGAGCTCAGCTGCTAACCAAAAAGTTGACAGTTCAAATCCACCAGCTGCTCCTTGGAAACCCTATAGGGCAGTTCTACTCTGTCTTGGAATAGACTCGATGGCAACGGTTTCTTTTTCCTTTTTTTTTGGTAAAAGTATATAGTATAGTCCTTTTTTTTTGGTAAAAGTATATAGTATAGTTTATAGTATACAATCTAAGCGTAGGAGAAAGAAAGGGCTGGGGATGGCTTTGTAGCCTGAATTCCTATCTAAAGGGGATTTCATGTGAAATAGCTTTAACTTATAATGCATCACATCAAAAAGTTAAAAAGGCTGACAAAGTTAAGAGTACTAAGGGTAAAAACAGTCTTGAGGGGCTAATTAAGCACAGCTTCCTGGCTTCCTTGTCCATCAGTAGCTTGTTACATACTATTAGCCTTTTATCATATTTTCAATACAAATTAAGGGCAAAGAGTATTACAAACTCTTGTTTGGCATAAACATGTTGAACAGAGGTATTTTTCCAAAACTGAGTTTGAAATTTTCACCCAGAAACATTCTATTTCTAATTTCAATGTTTGCCCTAGGGGAAAACTTAACTTGTCTTGATTTGACTAATATCATAAACTGTTCGATTTATTTCATTTTATTATTAATATCTAAAACATAAAATTAAACTTTAAATAAGGATTTATGCCCTAGCTGTTATGCTGCCAAAGAAAATAAGAGTTAATCTACTTTACAAAACTGATTAAAGTATGTAATTCATATGAAAGAATTATAACATGCTTCAAGCTCAAGAAGAAACAGAAATAAAATAAACACTACTATATAAAATGTTAAGAGTGAAGACTCTAGGCCACATTAGCTGGACCAAATGTTTGGTAGCTCTTTTTATGCCCACCTCTAAATTTCTTTCATTCATTCATTCAACAAAAATTTATACAGTAGCTTATATACTCAATGGTATAGTAGGCACGCGGGAAAATTCAGTCCTTAAAGAACTTACATTCTATACTCCAAGTCAGCTTCTATATTATCGTCTCTTTCACCTCCGTTTCCTCTACATTTATGGCAATAAAAAACTGGATCAATGTTAATGAATGAATAAAGAGGAAAAGAAAAAGAAGAGGAAAAAAAAGGAACTCAGCAGTCAAATTTCACTTTAAATGTACTTGAGAATAGCTTGAAATCTAGCTAGGTCTCAAGCGCAAGGAAGAAGTTAAAGCCAAAGGCATGGATCTGCAGTTCACTCAACCACTCACAGGTAACAATGGAAACAGCAGTGGTGAGAAAGATCTCCCAGTCCAGGCAAGACACAGGAGCAATGAAGGATAGGATGGAATCTTGGGAAGCACCTACATTAGAGCAACAAGCAAATGAAGACGAGGCAAAATACGATTAGGGAAGCATGCAGTATATTATTAAAGAAGTCAAAAGAGAAATTACAAAAACGGTGGCCAGGAGTTTTAAATACTGCAAAACTCAAAAACAGTATATTGTGAGAAGACCAATTAATGAGAAAATTAACATACATAATTGGTGGCCTTTGAGAGAAGAGTATGAATTGAGTAGCAGGAGCAGAACCTAAATTGCATTCAACTGAAGAATAAATTGGAGGGGGGAGGGGTGGATAGGGAAACTGAATGCAGATTGCTCTAGAAAGAAATTTAACAAAGAAGGGAAAAGGAGACACAGCTGTATGTAGCTTGAGAGAGGGTGCAGAATACAGAGGGTAAAGAAAATACTAGCCCAATTCTGAGGCAATGATTTATTACTATTGCTATTTCATACATTTTGCAGGAAAACATTTCAATTATGATGATATAAAGGTTTAAGAGAAGGTTAAAAAAAACCAGCTGCCATCACCTACTCCGATTCAGGTAACACTGGAAACAGTAGTGGTGGGAAAGATCTTCCAATCCAGGCAAGACACAGGAGCAATGAAGGATACGACAGGATGGAATCTATCCACTTGTATCAGAGAACTGTGCTCCATAGGGTTTTCAATGACTAATTTTTCAGAAGTAGCTCGCCAGGTCTTTCTTCTGAGGAGCCTCTGGGTGGACACAAACCTCCAACCTTTCAGGTAGCAGCCAGGCACGTTAACCATTTGCACCACACCCAGGGACTCAAGGGTATTGAGATATTTATGCAACATACTTCATATTCAACCCTATATGCAGAGCTTACCATACTATCTGTCGCATTCACTCATTTAAAAAATATTTCCTGAGAGTCTACCATGTTCCAGACATAATGCTAGGCACTAGGGATATTACAGAGAGCAGACAGCCATGACTGCATTTGTGTAGTTTACAACCTTGTGAATGAGAACAATATTAAATAAACAGTAAGTTGTTACAACTGTACGAAGGAAATGAAGTTTTATGAACAGAAATAACCTAGATTAGGGTCAAGGAAATCTTGTCTGATGAAGTGATGTTTAAACTGAGGTCAAAAGGATAAGTGATCGTCCTGCATCTGCTCCTAAAACATACTTTCACACCTCCATGCTTGCTCATACTTGTCCTCTGCCTCGAATGTCCTTCTGTCACATCTGCCAGCTGAAATCCTAATGATCCTTTAATGCCCTGTTATAATTTATCAATTCACCTGATCTCACAGTTAGAATTAACAACTGCCTTCTGCAAGTGACTGTATTTTCTTGTTAATAGTTTAACATTGATTTATACTACAGCTAGTTGTTTCCCTTAATGAACTGAAAGCTCCTTAAGGGCAGGGATTATGTCTTCTTAGTAACTTTTTGCCCACAATGCATACTTCCTGGTACACAGTGCGCGCTTAATGAGTGTCCTATTGCTTGCTTCTATTTCTAATAAAGATTTAATGGCTGTCTAGTGAGTATGTTTTTCCTTTTTTTTTTTTTGTTTCTAAACAAAGTGGATATTACACTGTGGGGCAATAAATCACTTTTATATGGCCTTTCTTGCCATGGTCTTGTAACTCCCACCCAAATGATTGAGTGGGTCTATGCAAATTAAGGTAACTGTGGCCCACCAAGGGGACGAGTCAGTTTTGCCAGCCTGCTAGGGTTAAAATGAGCCATCCCACAGGCGGAAAGAGAGGATCTCATCACCACCAAGAAAGAAGAGTCAGGAGTGGAGCACGTCCTTTAGACCTGGGATCCCTGTGCTGAGAAGCTCCTGGAATCAGAAGACTGTGAGAGAGTTGCAACATCAAAGACGGCAAGCAGCAGCAGCAGAGAAACTGCAGCAGCAGAACCAGGAGACCAGCAAGAGACGACCTGGCCCAGGGAGCAAGAAAGCTGAGTGTCTTCAGCAGGAAGCTTGCTGGTTGAGTAGAGCGCCTCCAGGCACTTGGTAGAGCTCATTTGCCGACCCAGAGAGCTAGTGCTGAGCGCCTTCGGGCCAAGGCTTATGGGTGGAATGGGGTGCCTCTGGGCACTTATCAACAGAGCTAAAAGAGCTTTGTAACACTTGGAGTCTGGCAGAAGCCAAGCCGAGGGGCTTGAGGCAATCACCTGGGTCCACGCATGAGTGGAAGTGGGAGAAGTGCAGCAATGAAAAGACAGGCTGAGTTTGGACATGTTCCACTGGCACCTAAGGGAGCTAGGGATAAGAGAAAGGGCTGGCTAGTCAGAAGTGCAGGGAGTTGTGTGGACTCCTGAGTTTACACGTAGACGCCTGCTGACCTAGCCCATAGGGTTAGGGATGAGAGAGAGAGGAGCTGGCTCGGCTGAAGTGCCAGGAGGTGTGTGTGAACTCCCAAGCCTAAGGCTGGCACCCATTATGACCTGGCTTGGATGGCTAGGGATGAGCTGACCAGATACCGACTGAAAAGAGAGAAAGATGTTTGACACCGTGAGCTTAGTGTAGATTGCTGCAATTTGATGACTTGCTCTGGACTGGACTTTACTTATGGATGCAGATGCTCAAAGTTCTAACTGGAACAGAAGATTCTTCAAGACCAAGGAATAAGCTTGTCTCCTCAGAGTCTTGATTTGATAGGGATGGGCAATTTAAATACCAGCTATCTAAAATGGGGAGAGATAAAGGCATGAAGTGGCTAGCTTACACACTTTCGTGGGTGTGCCTTACACTCAAAATGAAGGGGACAAGTAAGGATCCCCACTGAATAGATTCCTCTTTTCCTGATGGGTCTGGGGAAGAGAGGGTGGGGGAAGATGCTGATAGGATTATATGAATTCAGCTGTGAGTAATGACTGTTAACAGGGTTAACTGTGATTGTAAAAACTCTAACTGCAGAAGCAGTAACTGTGAAAGAGTGGACTAAGGGGCAGGCACGGTTGGACTCGAGTAGACTCGAGTACAGTGGCCGAACCTAAAATCCCTTAAAGGTTTTGCTATGCTGATACCTCATACAGCTCAGAGCAAGAGAATAATCTTCTCTTAGTGAAATTTTATCAGACACCAGAAAGAGTGAAGCTGAGATGACTTTTGGAGAACGTGACCAGATCAAATGGACACCTGAAGCAGACCTGGGCAGCTGGCACCTGAGTAACCTCACTCTGAGGACTAATTGTTAATGACTGTTTGGACTGGTAAAATGATTGGAGGAAAGAAGTTATCCTCCAACTATGAAACAACTATGGCTAGAAAAAGTCAGGAGGTAGACTGTGGTGCAATGGATCGCTTCTGTATGGCCTTTTTGCCACAGTCTTGTAACTCTTACCCAAGTGACTGGGTGGGACTATGCACATAAGGTAATTGTGGCCCACCAAGAGGATTGGTCAATTTTGCCGTTCTGCTAAACTTAAAATAAGCCATCCCAGAGGCGGAAAGAGAGGATCTCACTGCCACCAAGAAAGAAGAGCCAAGAGTGGAGCACATGCTCTGGACCCGGGATCCCTGTGCTGAGAACCTTCTGGAACCAGGAGACAGAGAGAGACAGAAAGAGAGAGAGGGACAGCTTTAACACTGAAGACGGTGAGAAGCAGAGGAGAAACGGGGCAGCAGAACTCAAGGAAGCAATTAGTACATGAGACTAATGGCCCACACAAACAACAGCCTCTTCTAGCCTGCGGGCAGAAGAACTAGATGTCCCTGGCTACCACTACCAACCGCTCTGACCAGGGACACAATAGAAGGTCCCACTTAGAATGGGAGAAAAATGTAGAACAAAACTCAAATTTATAAAAAAGACCAGACTTACTGGACTGATAAGAGATTAGAGGAACCCCTAAGACTATCACCCTAAGACACACTTTTAACCTAGAACTGAAGCCACACCCAGAGGTCACTTTTCAGCCAAACAGACTGGCCTATAAAATAAACAGTAACATTGAGGAATGTGCTTCTTAGAGCAATCAACTATATGAGACCAAAAGCAAAGGTGAGAAGGCAAGGAGGGGCAGGGAAACTAGAGGGATGGAAATGGGGAGGGCAGGGAGAAATGGGTACAGTGCTGACACATTGCAGGGACAGCAACAGATGTCACAGAATTTGTGTATAAACTGTTGAATGATAAACTAATTTGCTGTGTAAACTTTCACCTAAAACACAATATAATGTTAAAAAAAAAAACCAATGAAGCACAGCTCTACTACAGTACACGTGGGATCACCATGAGTCAGAACTGACTCAACAGCAACTAACAACAAAAACATTCCTGAGTGAGGAAAGCAAAACAATAGAAAAATTTAAAGTACAGGGAATGCTGAAAAGCCATCTATACACATATATATACACACAGTATGTGTATAATGTATTATAAATACATATTTGTACATGAATACGACAGCATGGAGAAAAATATGGAATAATATAACTAAGTCGTTAACGTGTGTTAGAGGGTTCTGTAAGGGTAAAGATGTGGGTGAAAGGGAATAAAAAAGGGAGAAGAATGAACCAATTCTCCCTCCCAAAATCAAATGCACTAAAAATAATTACGTATGATATGGTCATATTTATTCACTTTTGTAATATTTATGTATATTTGTATATATGATAAGATATAAAATTTTAAAATAAAAATTTTCTTTGGTTCAGAACTGCTTTTCTCCTGTGTGTGTATATATCAGCCATGAAGAAGTCCTTTCCCACAGAAAATAACTACACACATCAAATTGCAAATATGTGTCAAGTCCCAAGTTCATACCATCTTTCATTTGTCTAGCTTTAAAAACCTTCCCAACCAAAAACTTTTATTTTGTGATCATGAAGTTCCCACCAATAAAACAAAAAACTGACTCACAAAAAGAATCTCTAAGTTTTTTAATTCTTTACCAAGCATTCCCTTAACCTTCCTAACTCAAGAGTGTCCCCCACCCCTCCCCAAAAAAGTTCCAAAGGTGGCAGAAATCCCTTATCAGTGATGTCCTGAGATAGATAAGTGGTTACAGTAGAGCTAATTCCGACTCATGGTGACCGCATGTGTGTCAGAAAAGAACTAGGCCTCTTCATAAAACTCCCAGTTTTTTTTCTCTAGTACCTCCCTCCATCCTACTCTATTTTAAGTTTCAATCCCATTCTATGAAGCATCTTTAAAAGCGAAGTAGTAATTCATAATATACATGTGTCTATTCTTTGGCAGTTTTCCTAATATAGCAATATGTGATATAAATATCTTTCTATTAAGATCTACCTGCTGACTGCCTACAACTTCTAAGTATTAGATTCTAACATCTAGGGAATCAAAGGCATAAAAGCAGAGAAAAAAACTTTTTCCAATTCAAACTTCCCCAAATAGATCAAGTTCCTTGATGTACGATCATTTAACAGTAAATTGTTTTACTACATGAACTAAATAGTTTTCTCCACATTTACAGGAATTTTCATTTCAAAAAAGTAAAACCATCAATGTAATCTATGAATTCCACTCGTAAATTTTCTCCATTTTATGACTTTCTGAGTAAGAGAAGCTATACGCCAAATATGATACATGGTAATTTTTTTTACAGTGACATGCAAAAAAAAAAATTGGGATAGCGGCGCTTACAAAAATACCTCGTTGGGGGAGGACACAGTTGGCAAACAAACACAGAAGGTGCCTGTTATCTGCATAAAACACAGTAATAGCAAGCCTAAATTAATCTAGGGATTCTGGAAGGAAGATTAAGGCTGATACCTGAAGGATGAGTAAAATTAAGGTAAAAGGTGTACTGGTGAGATGAAAGTAAAAACATTCTAGGCAAAGGTAGCAGCATATACATATGTGAAGTAGATGAAATTAGAGAGGGTTAGGTAGGGCCGCCACTACTCATCTCTCAGTTTGTCATACTGTGGTGGCTTGCACGTTGCTGTGATGCTGGAAGCTATGCCACCAGTATTTCAAAGACCAGCAGGATCACCCATGGTGGACAAGTTTCAGTGGAGCTTCCAGACCAAGACAGACTAGGAAAAAAGGCCTGGTGATCTACTCCCAAAAATTAGCCAATGAAAACCTTATGGATCACAACAGAACACTGTCCAACTCACTTGCTCTGGACACCTCATCACAGGGATCTGTCGCTGCAGGAGGACATCATGTTTGGTGAAACAGGGCCAGTGAGGGAGAGGGAGAGCTTCAATGAGGACAGATTGGCACAACAGCCGCAACAATGGACTCGAACATGCCAGTGATCACAAAGGTGATGCAGGAGCAGGCAACTATTTGTTCTGTTGTACATAAGGTCACCATCAGTCAGAGTGGACTCGGTGGCAGCTATCTATTTGTCTAGATAGGGCCCAGATCACGGACCCTGATGCACGTACATTTAGTTAGATGAAGAATACTGTTAAGTTGAGCAAATTTTTTAAAAAGTTCAGTTCTGGACTTCACTAAGCTTGAGATATATTTGAGACATGGAATTAGCAAAAAGGCAGTTTGATAGATGGGTAAACTAGTCGGGAATTGTACTTTTAATGACTTTATCCTATAATGCCTCTATCCTATCAAAATAGCAAGATAAGAAGTAGTTAGATATGAAATTACTGGAAAATAAAAATGTCACACAAACAAAGTAAAATCTCCCAGTTTTTTCTTCTACACATCCCATACTACCCAGCAGAAATCAGAGGCATTGCAATGCTTGAGGACTGTGGCCTAGTAAGAGGTGTCCTTATTTCACAAATTCATGATGGCAAATAGCTAAGATTAAAGTGGGTACTAGTGTAAAACAAGAATCTTAGAAGTGGCTTTCCCCCACATTTTTCTACTTTATTTTTTTCTACTCTCTTCTGGATGCTCCTGGCACAGAAGAGAATTAACCAACTCCTAGGTTCAACTGTGACAAATACCCTCTTCAAAGGGATGCCCTAAAAGAATAGTAACATTTATGAAAAGAATACAATGCACAAATAATTGCCACTAGAGATCATTTCAATGCAAAAGAAGGAAATAATGCCACAGAATGATAGATTTGCTTCAGATTTTCTAATAACTGGCATTGATTAGTATTTATAAGTACTCACATGTTTATACTTCATAAAAATACTTCCTTATATAGAATTAGTATATCTTAGCTTTGTAAATATTAAGCACTGCCAACACAGCAAGAACAGCAGAGCTGCCAAATGACAGTCTTCTCTTCAGCATAAAACAGTATCAAATAATATAATAGCACTCTGTCTTAGTCATCTAGTGCTGCTGTAACAGAAATACCACAAGTGGATGGCTTTAACAAAGAAAAATTTATTTCCTCACAGTAAAGTAGACTAAAAGTCCAAATTCAGGGTGTCAGCTCCAGGGGAAGGCTTTCTCTCTCTGTCCACCTTCTCATCAATCTTCCCCCAGACTAGGAGCTTCTCTGTGCAGGGACCCCAGGTCCAAAGGACACACTCTGTTTCTGGCACTGCTTTCTTGGTGGTACGAGGTCCCCAACTCTCTGCTTGCTTCCCTTTCCTTTCATCTCTTGTAAGATAAAAGGTGGTGCAGGCCACATCCCAGGGAAGCTCCCTTTACATTGGCTCAGGGATATAACTTTAGTATGGGTGGTAAAATCCCACTCTAATCTTCTTTAACATAAAATTACAATCACAAAATGGAGGACAACCACTCAATACTGGGAATCATGCCCCAGTCAAATTGATACGCACATTTCTGGGGGGACATAATTCAATCCATGACACACTCTTCTTAGAGATTTAGCATGCTCATGATTAATTTAATAAATCTACTTTCTTTTTCAATCACAAAACCATTACACCCATGGAATCTTTATAAAAGCCTGAACAAAACTGCCTATTACCTGTTATTCTCTAGGGGACTGCTAAGAGGGAAATAACAGAAGTGGTAGTCAGAAGACCTACGCTGGTGGCCTGTCTCTACCTACATGATCTTAGACAAATCATTAAATCTCCTAAATCTCAAGCTTCTCACCTAAACGTGGTAATAATTTCACCCATCTCCAAAAAATACTGTGATGATCAAATGAAATCATATATTGGAAGGTGCTTTAAACAGTAGATACTAAATAATTATCAGCAGTTGTTATTTCCATTACCACATGTAGTGAGGTACAAATAGTAACTGAGCCAAACTAAACATAACAAATCTGGATGAAGACTATGCATCAACACATTAATCTGATAAATTTCTCTTTAAAAATATACCAACAAAATCCAGGGCACCCTACTTTGCATTATATGATTCCATATACCAGTAATTCTTAATCTACATTATGCATAACAATTACCTGAGAATCTTTTGTTAAAATGCAGCCTTTTGGGACCTACCCCTGGAGATTATGCCTAGGATGGTGTCGAGGAATGTGCTTTTTTTAAAAACAAATACCTCAAGTGATTCTGATGTAGATTGCTGGTCAGAAGACCACACTTTTTATAAAATACTGATCCAGCATTAGGCATCCCTAAAAATAGGGCAGAAGTGAGCAAAAAATTGACTCAAAAAATAGTTTTCAATAGGAGCCAAACTGAAAGAGCTCTCAATGGCCAAAACTGGAACAATCTGCACAAGAAAAGAAACAACCACCATAACAGATTATAACCCAAAGAATAAAAAATAAAATCCATGGGTCTTCTGCTAGAAGGCAGTGACTGCCTCACACTTACCTTTATATCCTAGTACCTCCGAAGTGCATGGCACTAGCAAATATTTTATAAATTGCAATCAAATGATGTAATCTTGGCCTTCATTATTCCTGTTTTTTTCTGTGATTTGAGTCTTTTTTTTTAAAGGTACAGTTTAGTGATATCAATTATATTAATCATGTTGTACAAGCATCACCAATAATCACTGCCAAATTTTCCATTACCATAAACAGAAACTCACTACTTCCTAAACAACGTCTTATTCTTTTTATGGAAACAATCTGTTTACAAACATGCTGTACATAAACATTAAATGCACACTAAACCAAAACCAAACTCATTGCCATCGAGTTGATTCCGACTTATAGCAACCCTACAGGACAGAGCAGAACTGCCCCAAAGGTTTCCCAAGAAGCAGATGGTGATTTGAACTGCCGACCTTTTGGTTACCAGCTGAGTTCTTAACCACTATGCACCACATCTCAAAATGGTAGTCTTTGGCACCAGTTAAGTTCAACAAACTCTACTAAGCACCATTTTTCTTTTATTATTGTGGTAAAAATACATAAAACGTAACAATATATTTGCCAATTTAATGAATTTTACATGTACAATTCAGTGATAACTGATTATATAACATCACATTGTGCAATCATCATCCCTATCGGTTTCCAAATTATTCCACCACCATTAACAGAAACTCAGTGTCCCTAAGCAATGACTCCCCCTACCCCTCCCTCACTCCCACCCCTGGTAACCACTAATAAACTCTGATCTCTAAATATTTGTCTATTTCATACAAGTGGGATCATACAATATTTGTCCTTTTGTGTCTGACTTATTTCACTCAGCATGATGTTTTCAAGGTTCATCCATGTTGTAGCATGCACCAAGACTTCATTTGTCTTTATGGTTGAATAATATTTCAATGGACAATGAATAAGGAAGAATGAAGAAGAACTGATCTATCTAAATTACAGTGTTGGTGAAGAATACTGAATATACAATGGTCTGCCAGAAGAATGAACAAATCTGTCTTGGAAGAAGTATGGCCAGAATGGTCCTTAGAAGAAAGGATGGCAAGACTTCGTCTCATGTAGTTTGGACATGTTATCAAGAGGCACCAGTCCCTGGAGAAGAACTTCATGGCTGGTAAAGTAGAGGGTCAGTGAAAAAAAGGAAGACCCTTACCGAGATGGACTGACACAGTGGTTGCAACAATGGGCTCAAACACAGCAGCGATTCTGAGGATGGTGCAGGACTGGGCAGTGTTTTGTTCTATTGTACATAGGGTCGCTATGAGTCGGAACTGACTAGATGGCACCTGACAACAATATTTCATGGTATTTATTTATCCATTCATGTGTTGATAAACGTTTAGGTTGTTTTCACCTTTGGCTATTGTGAACAGTGCTGCAATGATCATTGGTGCACAGGTTTCTCTTTGCATTCCTGCTCTCAATTCTTTTGAGTATATACATAGCATTGGAACTGCTGGATCATATAGCAGTTGCATGTTTAACTTTTTGAGGAACGGTTTTCCACAGTGACTGTACCATTTTGCATTCCTACCAGCAATGTATGGAGTTCCAATTTCTCCACATCCTCCTCAACACCTGTTATTTTCTGTTTTGTTTAGTTTTTTCATAGCCATTCTAGTGGTGATGAAGACGTATCTCACTGTGGTTTTGATTTCAATCTCTCTAATGACTAACGAAGAGCCCTACTGGCGTGGTGTTTAAGTGCTCGGCTGCTAAATCAAAAGGTCGGCAGTTCGAATCTGCCAGCCACTCCTTGGAAATCCTGTGGGGCAGTTCTACTCTATCCTATAGGGTCATTATGAGTTGGAATCGACTCGACAGCAACAGGTTTGGTTTAATGACTAGTGAAGGAGCCCTGGTGGCACCATTGTTCAATGCTTGCCTGTTAAACTAAAGGTTGGTGGTTTGAATCCACAGCGACTCTGCAGGAGAAAAGCCCTGGTGATCTGTTCCCATAAAGATTACAGCCTAGGCATCTATGCAAAACCAACAGCCAACATCATTCTTAATGGAGAAAGGCTGAAAACATTCCCCCTGAAAACAGAACAAGACAAGGATGCCCTTTATCACCACTCCTATTTAACATTGTGCTGGAAGTTCTAGCTAGAGCAGTAAGGCAAGAAAAAGAAATCAAGGGCATCCAAATTGGTAATGAAGAAGTTAAACTCTCCCTGTTTGCAGATGATATGATACTATACATAGAAAACCCTAAAGACTCCACGAGAAATTTACTGGAAGTAATAGAAAGATTCAGCAGAGTAGCAGGATACAAGATAAACATTCAAAAATCAGTTGGATTCCTATACACCAGTAAGGAGAGCGATTAAAAGGAAATCAGGAAAACAATACCATTTTCAATAGCCCCTAAAAAGATAAAATACTTAGGAATAAATCTGACCAGGAATATAAAAGACCTATACAAAGAAAACTACAAAACACTACTGCATGAAACCCAAAGGGATCTACATAAATGGAAAAACATGCCATGCTCATGGATAGGCAGACTCAACATTGTGAAAATGGCAATTCTACCTAAAGCAATCTACAAATACAATGCAATTCCGATACAAATACCAACAACATTCTTCAAAGAGATGGAAAAACAAGTTATTAACTTTATATGGAAAGGGAAGAAACCCCGAATAAGTAAAGCACTACTAAAGAAGAAGAATAAAGTTGGAGGACTCACACTACCTGACTTGAGAACCTACTATACAGCTACAGTACTCAAAACAGCCTGGTACTGGTACAACAACAGAGACATTGACCAATGGAACAGAATTGAGAACTCAGATGTAAATCCATCCACCTACGGTCACCTGATTTTTGACAAGGGCCCAAAATACATCAAATGGGGAAAAGACAGTCTTTTTAACAAATGGTGCTGGCAAAACTGGATATCCATTTGTAGAAAAATGAAACAGGACCCATACCTCACACCATATACAAAAACTACTTCAAAATGGATCAAAGACCTGAATATAAAGCCTCAAACTATAAAATTCATAGAAGAAAAAATAGGACCAACACTTCAGACCTTAATACATGGCATTAACAGGATACAAACCATAACCATCAATGCACCAACCCAACAGATAAGATAGATAACTGGGATCTTCTAAAAATCAAACACCTATGCGCTTCAAAAGACTTCACCAAAAGAGTAAAAAGAGAACCTACAGACTGGGAAAAAATTTTTGGACAGTACAAGTCAGACAAAGGTCTAATCTCCATAATCTACAAGAAAATCCAACACACCTCTACAGCAAGAAGACAAATAATCCTATTAAAAAATGGGCAAAGGAAATGAACAGACACTTCACCAAAGAAGACATTCAAATGGCCAACAGACACATGAGAAAATGCTCGCAATCACTAGCCATTAGAGAAATGCAAATTAAAACCACAATGAGATACCATCTCACCCCGGCGTTACTGGCACGAATCAAAAACACTAGAAATAACAAATGTTGGAGGGGCTGTGCAGAGATGGGAACTCTTATGCACTGCTGGTAGGAATGCAAAATGATACAACCATTTTGGAAAATGATATGGCACTTCCTCAGAAAGCTAGAAATAGACATACCATTCGATCCAGCAATCCCACTCCTAGGAATACATCCTACAGAAATAAGAGTCGTCACTTGAATAGACATATGCACACCTATGTTCATGGCAGCATTGTTCACAGTAGCAAAACGATGGAAACAACCTAGATGCCCATCAACAGATGAATGGATAAACAAACTATGGTACATACACACAATGGAGTACTATGCAATGAGAAAGAACAACGATGAATCTGTGAAGCATCTCATAACATGGATGAAACTGGAAGCCATTATGCTGAGTGAAATAAGTCAATCACAAAAGGACAAACACTGTATGAGACCTCTACTAAAAAAACCCATGGAAAAGTTCACACACAAAATGTAACAATCTTTGTTGGTTACCAGGGATGGGAGGGCTGGGCGAGGGAATACTAAATAGGCAATAGATAAGTGGTATCTTGGGTGAAGGGTGAGACAGTACACAATACAGGGGAAACTAGCACAACCTGTACAAGGAAAGGTCATGGAAGCCCCACAGATACATCCAAACTCCCTGAGGGACTGAATTGCTGGGCGGAGGGCTGTGGGGACCATGGTCTCGGGGAACATCTAGCTCAACTGGCATGACACAGCTTATAAAGACAATGCTCTACATTCCACCTTGGTGAGTAGTGTCTGGGGTCTTAAAAGCCTGTGAGCGGCCATCTAAGGTGCTTCACTGGTCTCATCCCTTCGGGAGCAAGGGAGAATGAAGAGAACAGGATACAAGGAAAAGATTAGTCCGAAGGATTAATTGTCCACAGCTACCAAGGCCTCCACCAGACTGAGTCCAGTACAGCTAGATGGTGCCCGGCTACCACCGACTGCTCTGACCAGGATCACAACAGAGGGTTCTGGACAGAGCTAGAGACGGATGTAGAGCGTAATTCTAACTCACAAAAAAAACATCAGATTTACTGGCCTATAGGAGACTGGAGAAACCTCAAGAGTATGACCCCCAAACACCCTTTAGCTCAGTGGTGAAGTTACCTCCGAGGTTCACTGTTCAGCCTGGGAGTGGACAGCCCCGAAAAACCAAATAAGACTAACAAGGTACAGGAGTCCAGTGACAAGGGCCAGAAGGTAGAAGGAGACAAGGAAGCTGGTGATAGGGAACCCAAGGTTGAGTAAGGATATTGTTGATGTGTTGTGAGACTGTTAACCATTGTCATTGGGCAACATTTGTAGTAACTGTTAAATGAGAAACTATTTTGTTCTGTAAGCCTTCATCTTAAGTGAGAGTAACAGCACAATTGGAAGAGTGTAGTCAATGTCACTGAACTGTGCATGTAAAAATTTTTGAAACGGTTTATCTTTGGCTATGTGTATTTTCACCAAAAAAAGGTTGAGAAGTTAGAGGGTTAATATGTTGTGGGGTTGTTAACCAATGTCATAAAACAACATGTGTACTACTGTTTCATGCGAAACTATTTGTTCTGTAAGCCTTCACCTAAAGTACAATAAAATATAAAAAAAAAAATAAAGATTCTGATTCAATAGGTCTAGGGTGCGGCATTTGGCGGTTCCACTAAGCTCTCAGGTGAGGCCAATGCTGCTGGTCTCAGAACTGCACAGCAAGGGTGTCTATTTTGCTAGATTTTTAGCTCCCTGAAGAAGGTACCATGTCTTACCTTTGTATTCTAGTTCCTGATACCTGGGTAGGAACTCAAGTACAATTATTCAAATGAATGAATGAAATTACATATGCAATGTGTTCAACTTTTGATGTTTCACCTGTAATTCCAACTGAAGAATTCCAAGTTTTCCAAAGGAATAAATAATCTTCTATAAACCCCTTAACTCTTTTCCTACTTTTTTTTTTTTTTTTTTTTTTTTTACTCTTTTACCTCAGGAAACCTTCACTTCATTCACAAACAAGAAACTAAACTTATCATGACTGGATCATTTCCACTGGTATACAAAAACGCTCAAAAACAAAGAAAAAACCCAAAAACTGTTCCTTGTCCTCATGTCCCCCTAGCCTCCCACTCATTTTCTGCTCCTTTCAGAGGCAGAATCTTCAAGGAAGAGCTTTCCATAGTCTCTTTCCTATACTACCCCCCAGGCTCCTCCCCATCAAGGTTTGTCAGGGTAACCAGGGCTGTCATTCTGTAAAGTGGCCATGGCTAAATCCATGCCCTCAACTTATCTGACTTCTTGGCAGCACGTTACGGTGTTCACTCCCACCTTCTTGAAACTCTTTCTTCATCTGACTTCCAAGGCACTACTCTTTCCTAATAGTCCACTTTAATGAGCACTCTTAGTCCTCCTCCATCTCTAAAATGTTGGATTGCTCCAAAGCTTAGTCCTTGGCACTCTTCTCTTCTTTATCAAGGGTACACTCTCTCTAAGTGATCTAGTCCACGGCTTTAAATATCAACTATTCATTGATAATTCGATTTTTTTTTTTATCTCAAACCACAAGCTCTCTCCTGAATTCAGATATCTAATCCTCACACAACATCTCTACTTGAATGTCTAATAATTCTCTCAAACTTAACACAAACAAAACTGAACTCATGAGTCTCATCCCACTCTCAAACTGCTCAAGTTTTTCTCAGCTCAGTAAATGGCACCTCTATTCAGTCAGCACACACCAAAAAGTATCAGTCAGCCTTGATTCTTCGCTTTTCATTCATCCCTACTTAACCAATAAACTAATTGTTTTACTCCAAAATATATCCCAATTTGACTACTTCTCACCATCTACACTACTAGTTCACACTATAATCATCTCCTGCCTCCAAACTAGTCACTTTGTTTCATTCTTGCCCCCATGGTAGTCCTTTTTCTTTCACAAAATGACCAGAATTATCTTTTTTAAACTTTAATTTGATCATGTCACTCCTTGGCTCAAAATTCTTTAATGGTTTGCCATCACTATGCCCATAAGGCCCTACATGAAGTGGTCCTTTACCTCTCCAAATATATCTCTTATTATTCTTCCTGACACATGCTATGCTCCAGTAGTACTGATTGTCTTGATATTTCTTGCACACACCAAGCTTGTCCCACTTCAAGGTCTCTGCACTAGCTAACTCACTCGTCTGTGTCAATAAATTTGGAAGACAGCTACTGGCCAACCGACTGGAAGAGATCCATATTTGTGCCGGTTCCAAAGAAAGGTTATCAAATGGAATACAAAATTTATTGAACAATATAACCGGTATCACTGATAGCAAAATTTTGCTGAAGACAATTCAAAAACTACTGCATCTGCAGATTGACAGAGAACTGCCAGAAGTTCAAGCTGGGTTTAGAAGAGGATGTGGAATGAGGGACATCATTACTGATGTTAGATGGATCTCGGCTGAAAGCAGAGAATACCAGCAAGATGTTTACCTGTGTTTTACTGACTATGTGAAGGAATTCAACTATTTAGATCATAACACACTGTGGATAACATACAAAGCATGGGAATTCTAGAACACTTAATTGTGTTCATGAGGAACCTGTACATAGACCAAGAGGCAGTTGTTTGAACAGAACAAGGGGATACTGCCTTCCAGAATTGGAAAAGGTGTGTGGCAGGCTTGTATTCTTTCACCATACTTATTCAATCTGTATGCTGAGCAAATAATCTGAGAAGCTGGACTATAAAAGAACACAGCAACAAGATTGTAGGAAAACGCATTAACTACCTGTGATATGTAGATGACACAACCTTGCTTGCTGAAAGTGAAAAGAACTTGAAGTACTTACTTATGGTCTTTGATCCATAGCCTTCATTATGGATTACACCTGAACATAAAGAAAACAAAAATGCTCACAACTGGATCAATAAGCAACATCATGATAAACAAAAATACTGAAGTTGTAAAGGATTTTCATTTTACTTGGATCCACAATCAACACCCATGAGAGCAGCAGTCAAGAAATTAAATGACACACTGCATTAGGCAAATCTGCTGTAAAAGACCTCTTTAAAGTGTTAAAAAGCAAAGATGTCACTTTGAGGGCTATGGTACACTTGATCTAAGCCATTGTGTTTTTAATCACCTCATATGCACGTGAAAGCTGGACAATGAATAAGGAAAGACGGAAGAATTGATGCCTTTGAATTATGGCATTGGCGAAGGATGTTGACTATACCACGGACAGCCAGAAGAATGTACAAATCCGTCTTGGAAGAAGTACAGCCAGAATATTCCTTAGAAGAAAGGCTGCCGAGACTTCGTCTCACATACTTTGGACATGGTATCAAGCGGAACCAATCTCTAGAGAAGGATATCATGCTTGGTAAAGTACAGGGTCAGAGAAAAAGAAGACACTCAATGAGACAGACTGACACAATGGCTGCAACAACGAGCTCAAGCATAACAATTGTGAGGATGGTGCAGGACCGGGCAGTGTTTTGTTCTGTTGTACACAGGGTCGCTATGAGTCAGAAGCCACAAGTTGGCACCTAACAACAACCACCACCACCCCTCTTCCGGGATGCTTTTTCACCAGATTTTTGCATGGCTGGCTCCTTCTGAAAATTCTGGTCTCTTCTCAAATGTCACCTTCTTAGAGAGGTCTTCCTTAGCTACTATTTTTATAAGTGTACCATTTTCTTGACTCTGAGGCCCTTTTTATCCCAATCTGCTTTATTTTCTTTATTTTACTTTTACCTAAAGCTACAGTATTTGTCTACTTATATTAGTCTGTTTTCTCCTACTAGAATTTAAGCTCCATGAAAACAGAGACTTTGTCCTGTCACCTGCTATATTCCTGGTATCTAGAATACCTCCTAGAGCCCTGGTGGCAAAGTGGCTAAGAGCTTAGGCTCCTCACCAAACGGCTGGCAGTCTGAATCCACCAGCCGCTCCCTGGAAACTGGACGGGGGCAGTTGTACTCTGTCCTACAGGGTCGCTATGAGGCGGAATCGACTCGACAGCACACAACAACAGAATACTTCCTAACATTTCTGTTGGCTGGAGGAATGAATAAATGACTAAGCATCAAGAAACACTGAACAGATTTATAATAAAGAAAAGTCATTTGAAATTTTGAGAAATTGAAAGTAACAAATCCAAATGTGTGATATGAAATTAGAGTTAATATAAAGCCATTGTCATTAACCTCTAAAACTCCTTGCAAGCAGCTCTGAATACAAAGTATCACCTACCTCTACATCCTTCTACAATTAAATCTATTTTTTCTCAAATACTGTCAATGACAACTTTGAAAAAACTGTCGTTTATTTTTAATGCTTTAATTATCCATTTCATTTTCTACCATTTTCTTATACTATAACCATTCTTTTTTTCTACTGTATGAGAGTTTAATGTGCTTTGGCAGAGCTAGACTGAGAACTACCTACCAGGTCTGATGCTGAGCTGCTGCCCCAAGACTGCAAACATCCCTCCCCAACAACAGACCTACTCCCTGCCATCCAGGCCCTTTCCCAGAAATCAAGGACTCTCCCCACTCTCCACTAACTAAAGACTTAACACCTGACAGATCAGGGTGCTGTTCAGACTGGTAGATGCCAATACCAGTCATTAGTTATTTTAATATAGTCCCTGCACTCATGCAAAGTTTCATTTATGAGAAAATGGGAGGAGTGCGATCTGAAACTACTTTAACATCCAACTTAAAAGAAACATTTTTAAACTGGAGACTAAGTATCCTTTCTCTGCCTTTTTCTAGTTTTCAAGTTAAAGCTGACTTTTGTCAGCCAAACCTGCGGCTGCTGAGTTGATTCCAACTCATAGCAACCCTATCGGACGGAGTAGAACTGCCCCATAGTGTTTCCAAGGCTGTAATCTTTGTGGAAGCAGACTGCCACATCTTTCACCCACGAAGCAGCTGGTGGGTTCAAACCGATGACCTTCTGGTTAGCAACCGATTGCTTAATCACTGCACCACCAGGGCTCCTTTTTTGTCAGCCATAGGTCTTCATTTTAAACCAGCCATCCTGGATCTAATCAGGGTTTCTCATCCTCAGCACTACTGACATTTTGAGTCGGATAATTCTTTTTTGTGGGGGCTATCCTGTGCACTGAAAGACGTTTACCAGCATCCCTGGCCTCTAACCACTAGATGCCAGTAGCACCTTCCCCCAGTTATGACTACTAAAAATGTCTCTAGACATTGACAAATGTCTCCTGCAGGGCAAAACCACCCCTTGTGGAGAACCACTGATCTAAATCATACCTTCCCTCTTACCTCCTCATGTCACCAGTTGCAGATGAATCCCCTACCCCACTATAAATTTCCTCAGATAAAAATAAAATCGCCAGTATTTCATAACTCTCCAACCTCCTCTCTACCACTTGACATATATTCTCCTACAATATTGCCTTCTTAAATGTAGAACAAAAATTCTAACTCACAAAAAAAGACCACACTTACTGGCCTGACAGAGACTGGAGAAACCCCGAGTGTATGGCCCCTGGACACCCTTTTAGCTCAGTAATGAAATCACTCCCGAGGTTCACACTTCAGCCGAAGATTAGGCAGCCCCATAAAACAAAACAAGACTAATGGGGCACAACAGCCCAGGGACAAGGGCTAGAAGCCAGGAGGGGACAGGAAAGCTGGTAATAGGGAACCCAAGGTCAAGAAGGGAGACTGTTGACATGTCACGGGGTTGTTAACCAATGTCATAAAACAATATGTGTACTGTTTAATGAGAAACTTCATTCTGTAAACCTTCAACTGAAGTACAATTAAAAGAAACAAAATTATAAAGGTAAACACACCAATAACAAGCAAAGTACATGAATAAACGTTCATAATAAAAATATATATATACATTCCCTTCTTTGTGTTTTTACAACATGCATTCATATTTTACCTATAGTCCAACTTTTAAAAATAGCTAAAAGTCCATATATTTACATATTGACACCTTGTTTATCTACTGCACACAGGAATCATACCTTTTTGAGGCAAGAGAGGTAGGTGACATATTTAAAACTTGGAATAAAAAAAAAAATTTATTCAAAATATGCCCCAACAGAGAAGGTTTCAAAAAGTTCAAATAAAATCTTTTTAAAAGCAAGACAAATTTAAATCCACTTGGGTCTCTAACAAACAGTGCTGACATAACTGGATGTCCATCTGTAAAAAAGTGAAACCAGAGCCATACCTCACACCATACACAAAAACTCAAAATGGATCAAAGACATAAATATAAAATCTAAAACAATAGAGATCATGGAAGAAAAAATAGAGACAATGCTAGAGGCCTAATACACGATACAAATACAATACAAACCATAACAATGTGCAAAAACCAGAAGAGAAACTAGATAAATGGGAGCTCCTAAAAATTAAAACTTAGGCTCATCAAAAGACTTCACCAAAAGAATAAACAGAGAATCTACAGACTGGGGAAAAAATTTTGGCTACGACATATCCGGCAACGGTCTAATCTCTAAAATCTCCAAGATACTGCAACACTTCAACAAGAAAAAGACAAATAATTCAATTTAAAAATGGGCAAAGGACATGAACAGACACTTCACCAAAGAAGAAAAAGAGGTGGCTAATAGACACATGAGGAAATGCTTGCGATCATTAGCCATTAGAGAAATGCAAATCAAAACGACACTGAGATACCATCTCACACTGACAATACTGGCACTAATCCGAAGAACACGAAGTAACAAAATGTTGGAGAGGTTTTGGGGAGACTGAAACTCTTATGAACTGCCGGTTGGAATGTAAAATGGTACAACGACTTTGGAAAACGATATGGCACTTCCTTGGAAAGCCAGAAATAGAAATACCATACGATCCAGCAATCCCACTCCTAGGAATATATCCTAGAGGAATAAGAGCCGTCACATGAATAGACATATGCTTACCCATGTTCACTGTAGCACTATTCACAACAGCAAAAAGATGGAAACCACCTAAATGCCCATCAACAGGTGAATGGATAAACAAATTATGATACATATATACAATGGAATACTATACAATGGATAAAGAACAATGATGAATCCACGAAATATCTCACAACATGGATGAATCTGGAGGGAATTATGCTGAGGGAAATAAGTCAGTCACAAAAGGGCAAATAATGTATGAGGCCACTATTATAAGAACTCAAGAAAAGGCTTACACACAGAAAAAAGCATTTTTTGATGGTTACGAGGGTGGGGACTGAGGAGCAGGGGAATTCACTAACTGGATAGTAGAGAAGTGTCAACTTTGGTGCAGGAAAGGACAACACACAATATAGGGAAAGGCAGCCCAACTGGACCAAAGCAAAAGCACAGACATTTCCTATACACATCCAAACACTTTGAGGGACCAAGCAGCTGGGGCTGGCGGGTAGGGATAGTCTCAGGGGACAACCAGGTCAATTGGCATAACATAGTTCATAAAGAAAATGTTCTACATCCCACTTTGGTGAGTGGTGTCTGGGGTCTTAAAAGCTTGCAAGCAGCCATCTCAGATACATCTATTGGTCCCATCCCATCTGAAGCAAAGGAGAATGAAGAAAACCAGACACAAGGAAAACATCAGCCCAAAGGACTAAAGGACCACATGAACCAGAGACTCCACCAGCCTGAGACCAGAAGAACTAGCCGGTGCCCAGACACCACCATGGACCACTCTGAGAGGGATTACAACAGAAAGTCCCAGACAGAGTGGGAAAAAAATGTAAAACAAAATTCAAATTCACGAAAGAAGACCAGACTTACTGGTCTGACAGACTGGAGGAACCTCCAAAACTATGGTTAACCCAGAACTGAAACCATCCCCATAGTTCACTCTTCAGACAAAGATTAGACAGGCCTATAAAACAAAAAATAACACATGTGAGGACCGTGCTTCTTAGTTCAATCAAATATACGAGACCAAATGGACAACTCCTGTCCAAAAGCAAGACAAGGCGGCAGGAAGGGACAGCAACTGGAAGAATGGGCACAGGAAATCCGGGGTGGGAAGGGGGAGCATGCTGTCACATTGTGGGGACTGCAACCAATGTCACAAAACAATATGTGTATATATTTTTTAATGAGATATTAACTTGAGCTGTAAACTTTCACCTAAAGTACAATTAAAAAAAAAAATTAAATCCACTTGGAAGCTTTTAGTCGTAAGAACAGTCTCTTCAAACTAGGCATTCAATAAAAATGTCACGTTATTCCAATTCCCAAATTAAAGTTTCAAACAAAAATAACAATTCACTTCTAAGTATCAAAGTGTTATAACTCTAATGTCAGAAATTTTATGAGGCCGTATTACTTCTTGAGTACAATATGACTCTTAAAAAAAAAAAGTATGTTTACGCTTATGCAAAGGTCTCAAATTACTACAGAAATACTTTAATTTATAAAATAAATACATTTTAAAAACTAACATGATTTAACAAAAGGCTTGTGAACACTTATAATAACAGTAAACTTTTCATACATTATCTCTAACCTTCAATCTAGTAAAATTGATACTATGTTCCCCCATTTTATAGTTAATAAAGGGATATCCAGGCCATTCTTACATATGTGAATTAATTAAGACTTGGATTAAAAACTGGATTCTTTAATTTAGCAGCTACATGACTCTGGATGTGACTTTTAACTACTTAGTTTCCTTACTCTGTAAGTTGGGGATAATACCTACATCATAATGTTGTAACAAAGATTAAATAATAAATGTAAATATGCTATAAAACTTTAAAGGATTTATTATATGTATGTGAATTGGCCCATAAACTTTTGAGTAAGGTCACTATCAGTAAAGTGGTAACTGAATTCCTTTCAATACAAACTGCAATACACACACAGAGTTAGGTTTTCAGGAATATTACAATTAAGTGGTTAGCTAAGTATATTAACTTCAAAAATTACTAATGCAATAATCCAGTTTTTTTTTAACTGACTACTATTCATAAAGTGCTGGGTTTTTAGCTGCAATCTTTTTTCTTTTTTTCTTTAATGGAGGCAGCAATCCAATTTTAACCAAATTTTTGTTCCTTCTGTGGGTTTACAAAGCTAGCTCTCCTCCCTTTAACTAACTGTAGTGAGTATATGTCATTCCCAGTCTCCTTCCTAAGAGAACCCTGACTTGAGAAATCACCTCTCCACCTCTGGGCAATGTTGGTAGAAAAGGAATTTCTGATGACCACCTCCCACCCTGGATGCCAACAGGATGGACTCTCTCTCCTCCAGTTCCAGCATTGCCAGAGGATGGGCACAGTTCTCTCCCCAAAACAAGAGAGATGACCAAATGCTGGAGGCCAGTCACAGCAGCAGAGATCCAGCAGGCCTTTCCCACCTAGAAGCCCGCTGCTGCGAACCATGAGGTCCTGGACAGAGCTCCATCAGCTCCTGCCATTTTCTCTATCAGGGCTACCTTTCCCCTCCAAGACCCTCTGAGCAATGCCATCCGACGTATCTCTTTTATGACCAGTTCCTTTTATTTGCAACCAACAACCCTAACTGACATGTTAATCTAAATGGAGAAACAAAAAGAGGAAAGTTTCTCTTTTTCAAATAAGCTGAATAAGGAAGGCAGACTTTCTTCCTCATGCTGCCATCTGACTTTTGTAGGATTTTAAGTACAATATTAACAAATATTTCTAATCATTAAGGTGCACTGACAATTATTACCTTACAGTAATTTAATTTTTAAAGTATTAGGTAAATAAATATATCCAGATACATAAAGTTATATAATTACATATTTCTGGATCTCTTAAACTCCTAACACATAACCAAAACCAAATCAAACCCACTGCCATCAACTCGATTTCGACTCATAGCGACCCTACAGGACAGAGTAGAACTGTCCCACAGAGTTTCCAAGGAGCGTGTGGTAGATTTGATCTGTCGACCTTCTGGTTAGCAGCTGAACTCTTAACCACTACACCACTAGTGTTTCCTAACATATAACAGGGGAAAAATCCTAAAATGTCCATCTTTAACCCGTTAAATCAGAGAGAAGCCTTTTCCCAAAGATTTAACAAGAATTTGCCTTTGTTTACTTGCAGCGCCTAATCATGCAATATAATACTGTAACAATTCTGTAACCTTCTTGAGAGCAGGAGATGCATCTTTTTTAACTGCTGTACCCCTGGCCTAGTACTGAATAAATTCGTGAATTCAGTGAAACATAAAAAATAATCTGAAAATGCAACTTTCCTAAAATGTGTAGCTTATAACTTTTAAGGATATTAATTACATCAAGCAATAAAAATGTACTTTCGAAGAAAAATGCCTAATGTTCCTAATCATTTTAATCACCTACGTTTAAATCAAATCTGCCCTAACATATAAAATAATGATACTCTATTTGTATATTTTCCTAAAATACCTGATCACCTATGCAGTTAGCTCTTAGTAAGCTACAGCAGTAAAGAAAATTTATAATGTTACTGTAATAGGGAGGCACATTTGTATTCTCTATATTACACCATGGACTGCCAGAAGAATGAACAAATCTGTCTTGGAGGAAGTACAGCCAGAATGCTCCTTAGAAGCAAGGATGGCAAAGCTTCGCCTTGCTTACCTGGGACGTGTTATCAGAAAGGGCCAATTCCTGGAAAATGACATTATGCTTGGTAAAGTAAAGTGTAAGCGAAAAAGAGGAAGACCCTCAATGAGATGGACTGACACAGTGGATGCAACAACGGGCTCAAACGTGACTGTAAGGATGCTGCAGGACCAGGCAACATTTCATTGTTATACATAAGGTCACTATGAGTGCAAGTAAACTCTAGGGCACCTGATAACAAAAATAGCAGCAGCAAAGTATGGGTAATCAAAGGACTTGGTGCCACTTTCACTTCTATCAAGACAGGACTGGGTCAGAGTCTGACATAAAGGTGGTGAATAAATGTTTCTTATTGTAGTGTCAGTGCCAAGAATAAGCGATTGTATTCAGGGATTTCTATTTACCCATTCAAAAACAAATATGTTCTGCTGGCAAGATTTTACTAAATTAAGGCCAAACCAAAAAAAAAAAAAAAAAACCAATGCCATCGAGTCAATTCCGAATCATAGCGACCCTATCGGACAGAATAGAACTTACTGAGTTTCCAAGGAGCACCTGGTGGATTCGAACTGCCTACCTTTTGGTTAGTAGCTATAGCTCTTAACCACTATACCACCAGGGTTTCCAAATTAAGGCCATTTAACACAATATCTAATTTACGAGTTAAGAAGCCAGAGTAAACAGCCCAGAGGCAGAAGGCTGTCCAGAGAAACAACATCAGAGTCAACAGAGAGTGATTAAAGAGACAGTATGGGGGCCAGGTCACTTAAAGGACTTAGGGCTTGACTCTGAGCGCGACGGAAAGCCAACAAGAAAGTCTTCAGAGCCTCCTTACAAGAGTTTATCCACTGCCATTGAGTCATAGTGACCCTAGAGGACAGAGCAGAACTGCCCCATAGGGTTTCCAGGTCTGTAAATCCTTATGTAAGCAGACTGCCACATCTTTCTCCCATGGAGCAGCCGGTGAGTTCAAACTGTCGACCTTTCCGTTAGCAGCCAAGGGCTTAACCACTGCGCCATCAGGGCTCCTCGGTAGTTGTAAAACGGAGGGATATTTTAACAGTTTTAGTTGTTATGAATATTCTTTTTTCATACTATACCAAAATCCACAAGTGGTAGTTTATTAAAGGTTAGTTGCAATGTGGACTCTGAAATCATAGCAATGAACTTTTTGTTGCCTACATTAAAAGCAGTAAGGAGCCCTGGTGGCGTAGCAGTTAAACGTTTGGCCGCTAACCAAAAAAAAGTCGACATTCAAATCCACCAGCCACTTTACAGGAGAAAGATGTGGCAGTCTCCTTCAGTAAAGATTTACAGCCTCGGAAGCCCTATAGGGTAGTTCTACTCTGTCCTGTATAGGGTCGGTATGAGTCAGAATCAACTCAATGGCAATAGGTTTGGGTTTTTTTGTTTATCATCATGGTTTTAGCAGTTCCCAAATGGTGTGAAGAGTTAACATCCTTGGCTGCTAACCAGAAGGTCAGAGGTTCCAGGCCACCCAGAGGCACTTTGGAAGAAAGGCCTGGTGATCTACTTTGGAAACTCACCCACTGAAAACACTATTGTGTACAGTTCTCCTCTGACACACATGGGGTTGCCATGAGTCAGAATCTACTCAATGGCAGCACCTGGTTGTCATGGTTTTAAAGCAATGTGATGTAAAGTAGTTTTATAACACACAGAAAAGTTATTAAATACATGTCAGAAATCAGAGTCCCACCATTGTCTTTAAATGAATACAGCTGAGAATGGTAATTATCAATAAGTATATTCTGTTACAAATTATTGGACTGTATATAGAAATCTGTTTACTTACAAATGGTTTAGATTGTAAATGAACTAGAAATTGGGACTTGCCTATATAGAAAAAGAAAAGCTTGTTTCAAGAATCATAAAAGAATAACTGGAGTTTAAATTGTTGTTGTTAATTGTCAGCAAGTCAGTTACTTTTTACAAAAAAGTCTGTGTCAATTAAAAATTCAATTCGATTTCCTTTTTTTAATACAATATTTGTCGTACTACTTGATTTCTTTTTAGCCCTGAACCTTCTATACTAGGAGTGATTCCATTTGCAATTGGGATGTTTTAACACCTATGAGTTGACTACAGGTTGTTTTGTTTTTATCACCAGATAAAAGTTTCATAAAAGTTATCAATTATGTTTTAATTTTTAATTGTACATCCATAATGCTCACCACAGAGAAAGTGCTCAACAAATTTAGTCAATGAAACCAAACTAGTAAAAATGAGCATGAAAGCAGCATTACAGACTCTTTCCAAAATCATCTTCCTATTATAGTTTAATAATATCTATTTTAAAAATAATGTCTGAGTAATTCAGGGTCCATAAAACCAAGACTTTAGATTACTTCTTTTCTCTCATGCGTATCTCCACATCCAACTCCAATGAAGGGTTATCAGGACCTGACTTTATGAGGAATTTATTTAATGTCTCAGTTTACTAGGTCTTAGCATTTTCTAAGACTGATGTTCTTTGCCTGCCTTTGAGATAGCCCAGCCTAAGAAAAGCCAACAAGCATTGTATAGTTGGCCTACTCAGGGTACTACTTACTCCTGGTTTGCCTGAAGCACTCCGGGCTCACTAGTTTATATAGTAATAATCTGGGTATCATCTACATTGTTTTCTTTTGTCTTTACTGTTCTGTTTGTGTTTTTATGCACTAAACTTTTAATTACATAAACCTTGTATATAAAAAATACAAACTTTATTTGACAACTATTAAAGCAACTGTGTGCCATTAATTTCAATGGTAATTAAGTTTTCAACCTTTAAGAATTCACCCTAAGACATCTTTTTTAAAGCATATGGGTTTTGTTTTGTTTTTTCAGAAACAAATTACCCACTTTAAGTGGGGGAAGACTGTAACTCAGTTATCCCCAATCAGGCAATTCACAGCCACACAGACAACCCTGGCTCGCTACGAGAATAAGCCTCTCAGATCTCCAGCTACAGGAAGCATAATTGACTGAGGGCCCCAGCTGCTGCGGTTTGAAATCCATCACTGTGTTTAAGCTGAGGCCACACTTCTCAATGGCTGCTCAATCAATGACTGAGTCAATGACTGAGTGTGGCAGGCAAACTAAGGCAGGACTATTCCTAGAAGATGCGGAATTCCTGTGAAGGGCAATTTTCACTCGAGGACTTCCTAATGGCCAGAGTGAACTTTCCTTAGAACTGCACCGCTGTCTAAAACACTTTAATCCAAACTTCCTTCCTTACCTCTCCTTTACTTGGGGTCAGACTTACATCATGGTCTAAGGACCCTTCCAGCCTCCTGTCTCCTTCCCCATTTCCTCTCAGCAGCACTTCCCCTAATAAATTTCCTGCATGTTTAGTCCCATCCTGCCATTTGATTTTCAGAGGACGTGGCTTAAGACAACAACTAAGGCTTCCCTTGAAGCCTCATGTTTTTAATAATTCTAACAATTTTAAATGAACTATCTCTAAAGTATTCACTACCCTATTTGCTAAAATCGAATAAACTGAATATGACAATTCTGAGGCTTTTTGGAGCCCTGGTGGCACAATGATTAAGCGTTCGGCTGCTAACCAAAAGGCTGGTAGTTCAAATCCAGCAGCCGCTCCTTGGAAACCCTATGGGGCAGTTCTACTCTGCCCTGTAGGGTCCCTACGAGTTAGAATCAACTCAGTGACAACAGGTTTTTTAGGTTAATGCCTTTTGACTGGTAAAGATCTCAACTAAGACCCACCTAACTCATTAGTAGTAAATTCTTGAGAGGACAGACACAGAACCACATGCAATCAACAAATACATACTGAGTACCTGTTATACGTGAGAAATATGCTAAGCATTATGGAGAATACGAAGGATCCTATCCTTACCCTCAAGGAACTGCCAATCTAGAAGAGGAGACACAGATTCAAGTAAACTTTAAAAGACACACCGTCGTAAGTGCTACAATTGAGGTATAAGGTACTAAGGAAATGAAGAGATTGATTCTACATAGGGGAGGAGTAGTAGAAAGGCATCGTAGAGGTGGCATTTGAAATGTACTTTGAAAGACATCATCAGAGCCTTCAAGTTGCGTACCTGCCTATTACTACCAGGTGCATTCCAACAAAGACACCTTCCACGCTTGCCATACTTGGCTACCTCCAAAGCGCAAACCCCTCTTTTATCACAGTTCTCTTACATCCTCTTAACTCCAGAATACTGATTATTTCTTAGTTCTCCTCTAAATGCTCTTCTAGTATTCCCTCTTTCATCACTATCATCACTTAGACCCCTCGACCAGAAAACTAGGGATTAGCCTTGAAACCTAGGGATTAGCCTTGACTCTCTCTCATTACCCCCGCCCACTCAGTCATCAATCAATATACCTCTAAACCTCTCTACAATCCACTTTTTCTCTATCCTTACTACTACTGCCATGATCAAAACTACCATCATCCCGTCCATGAATTGCTGCAAAAGTCTCCTAACTGGCCTTCTGGCTCTCTCATTCACCAGGTTCCACAGAGCAGATAGTGATCCTTCAAAATTCATATTTTATCGTCAATAACCTGCTTAAAACCTTTCAGTGACTCCCCATTGCTCACAAGATAAAAATGCAATAATTTGGCTCACAAAATCTGGCCCCACACTCTAGCCACTCAGAATTCGTCAAATGCTGAGTTCCTCTTGGCCTCCAGACCACTACAAATCCTTGGAACACAATACCTCCTTGTCCTCACCTGGCTAACGTGCACTTTCATTTAAAATGTCACTTCCAACATTCTCAGACATAGGCACTAAAGGATAGTTTCCTAGCTTCCCACTGCTATCCCAAGAACTCTACTCCTTTAGCCTTTTTCCTTTATGGTCTATGATCTCTTTCTACTAGCTAGTGCCTTTAAAAGTCTTAATTTTTAAATGCAGCAAAATCTTTTTTTCAAATGAAATCCTGTTCAGAGCCCCAACATGTAAAAGCGCTGAGCTTCTCAGCTTAAAGCAAGGGGTTTCAGAACCCTCTTCATTCAGCCTCCCTATCCCCTGAGGCACTTCATCCTTGAAATCTACGGTGCAGGGAAATTAGACCACCACTGTTCTGTATTCTACTGCCTACTCAAAGGACGCAAAATAGTATAGTGGAAAGAGTTGTCTTTGAAGCCAGACATATTTAGGTTCAAATCAGAATTCTACTCCTTATTAGTTACAAGATAGTGAGCAATTTGCCTCTTTGATGATCCATTTCCTCAGCTATAAAACTAGTGAAAAGTCAAAGAGTGAAGTAGACTCAAGTATGTAAAGTACCAAGCATAGTGCCTAGCTAGAATACTGGCATATAGTAGGAACTCAGTGAAAATACTAGCTGCCATAGTTTATTCCAAGAATGTAAGGTTATTTTAATATTTAAAAAGCAATCAATGTAATTCACCATATAGACAAAGTAAAAGAGAAAATTCTTATGATCATTTTAACAGATGCAGAAAAACCATCTGACAAAATTCAACACCCACTTATAACAGGGAAAAAAATCCTCAAAAAACTAAAAATAGAAGGGGAAATCCTCAATCTGACAAAGGGCATCAGTGAAAAACAGCCAACATCATACTTAATGGTGATGTTATGAATGCTTTCCCCCCAAGTCTGGAAACAAGGCAAGGATAACCACCTCACTGCTTTGATTCAATATGCACTGACGGTCCTAACCAGTAAAACAAGGCAAGAAAAGGAAATAAAAAGCATTTAACGATCAGATTGTCTCTATTTGTAGATGACATAATTATGTAGAAAATCATACAGATTCTACTAGCAAGGTCATAGGACAGAAGGCCAATATACAAAAATTAGCTGTATGCTTATATACTAGCAGCAAGTAAGTAGAAAATGAAATACAAATTTTTTAAAAATTTACATTAAAAAAATCAAAACATTCAGGATTAAATTTAACAAAAAACATGTAAGTCTTCTACACTGAAAACTACAAAATGTAGCTAAGAGAAATTAAAAAGTCTAAATAAATGGAGAGACATACCAGGTTTATGGGTTCAAAAACTTAATATTGTTAAGATGTCAATTCTCTCCAAAATGATCTATAGATTCAATTACTATCAAAATTTTACCAATTTTTTTTTTTTAGAAATTAACAAGCTAATTAAAACTTACAGGGAAATGCAAAGATCGAGAAACACTAAAACAGTATTTTAAAAGCAAAAAAGAAATTGGAGGATTTACAATACCTAACTTCAAGAAAGAAGCCCTGGTGGTGAAATGGTCAAGCACTCACCAGCTAACCAAAAGGCTGGCAGTCTGAACCCCAGCAACTCCAAGAAAGACCTGGCGACCTGTAAAGATTACAGCCAAGAAAACCCTAGGGGGTAGTTCTACTCTGTCACATGGGGTCGCTATGAGACCAAATCAACTTGATGGTACTGAATAACAACTTCAAGACTTACTATAAATTTACAGTAATCCAGACAGTGTGGTCCTATCATAAAGATAAGCAAATAGAACAATAAAATAAAATGGAGAGCCCAGAAATAAACTCACATATATATGATCATGTTCACAAAAGCACTGATTCAATCCAATGGGGAGAGGAAAGTCTCTTCAATAAATAGTTCTGAAATAATATGATATCTGTGTGTGTGTATATAAAACCTCAATTCATACCTTATATCACACACAGAAATTAATTAGAAATAGACCACATATTATGTAAAAGTTAAAACTATAAAGCTTTTAGAAGATAACATTAGGAGAATATCTTCACGGCTTGGTAGCAGGAAAAGGGTTCTTAGACACAGAGAGCAATAATCATATAAGAAAAAAACTGATAAATTTGACTCCATTAATGTTTGTAAAAATGGCATGGTGGCATCTGTCCTCTTCTAACTTCACAAGACGAAAGAGAGAGAATTAAGATCAACATCAGCCCAAGGCTGATTCCTATGAGGTGGAGGTCAGAGATACCTCCTCTTTCCAACTTTTACCAATTCTGACACCAGCTGTCCCTCCACAGCACTCTCTACTTCTCTGCTGGGTTCGATAATTCATTGCAATGGCCACACAGAACTCACAGCCCATACTTACAGTTAAGGGGTTTATTAGGGAAGTACCAGGTTACAACTCGGGATCAGGATCAACAGGCTACAACTCGGATCAGGATCAGGAAGCATGTGGGCAAAGTCTCCCTTCTTCAATGCAGGACAGCTCTCTCAGTTCCTCTTGTCCATGCAGGACTCCTCTCAGGCCCCTGAGGACAGGCTTCTCTTGGCCCCCTCACAACAGGCTACTCTTGGCCCTGGCCTCTGCCCTGCTCAGGCAAGTGTTACAAAGCTCTCTAGCTCAAATGATAAGCACCCAGAAGCACCCTACTTCACCAAGAAGCCTCCTGCCCGAAGGCACTCAGCTGTCTCACTCTGTGGGTTGGCAAGCCTGGTTCCGCCAACAAGTGCCCAGAGGCACCCCACTCCTCCAACAAGCCTCCTGCCCAGAGGCACTCAGCTCTCTCACTCCGTGGGTCGGCATGCTCACTATAGCTCCTCTCTCAGTAGGCCGGAAAGCCCACCACAGCCATCTTGCATCAGTCAGGCTCTGCTGCTGCAGTTTTTCTGCCATGCTTGCCGTCACTTCTCACCATTTTGCACCTTCTCCAGTCTCATAGCTCTCTGTCTCCTGGGTCAAGAAGGTACCCAGATCAGGGACCCCAGATCCAAAGGACACACTCTAGTCCTGGCTCTTCTTGGTTATAGTGAGGGTCCCCCTCTCTTACTATGGGATTGGCTCTTTTTAAAACTAGCAGAATGGCAAATTGACCAAGCCGCTACAAGGATGCCATACACCTTATTTGCCTGGTCCCACCTGCACAAGGATTCCACATGCCTTATTTGTATTAACAGTCTGTCTAATCCTTTTGGTGAGCCACAAACACCTTATTTGCATAGCTCCACCCAATCATTATGTGGGAGTTACAAGACCATGCCTGGCTAAAAGGGTCATATTAAGTAATTCACTGCACCAGAATGTTAAAAACTCTGCTCATGAAAAAAAACCCACTGGGAAATTTCTCAACATAATAAAGGGCATCTATGCAAAACCAACAGCCAACATCTTTCTTAATGGAGAGAGGCTGAAAACATTCCCCTTGAAAACAGGAACAAGACAAGGATGCCCTTTATCACCACTCCTATTTAACATTGTGCTGGAAGTCCTAGCTAGAGCAATAAGGCAAGAAAAAGAAATAAAGGGCATCCAAATTGGTAATGAAGAAGTTAAACTGTTCCTATTTGTGGATGATATGATACCATACATAGAAAACCCAAAAGACTCCACGAGAAAACTACTGGAACTAATAGAAACATTCAGCAGAGTAGCAGGATACAAAATAAACATACAAAACTCATTTGACTTCCTAAACACCAATAAAGAGAACGATGAAAAGGAAATCAGGAAAACAATATTATTTATAATAGCCCCTAAGACAATAAAATACTTAGGAATAAATCTAACCAGGGATGTAAAAGACCTATACAAAGAAAACTACAAAACACTACTGCAAGAAACCAAAACAGATCTACATAAATAGAAAAACATAAAACGCTCATGGATAGATAGGCGCAATATTGTGAAAATGACAATTCTACCCAAAGCAATCTACAAATACGATGCAATCCCGATCCAAATACCAACAACATTCTTTAAAGAGATGGAAAAATTAATCATTAACTCTATACAGAAAGAGAAGAAACCCCTCATAAGTAAAGCACTATTGAAGAAGAAGAATAAAACAGGAGGACTTGCACAACCTGACCTCAGAACCTACTATAAAACTACAGTAGTCAAAACAGCCTGGTACTGGTACAACAACAGATATGTTGACCAATGGAACAGAATTGAGAACCCAGATGTAAATCCATCCACCTACAGTCACCTGATCTTCGACAAGGGCCCAAAGTCCATCAAATGGGGAAAAGACAGTCTTTTTAACAAATGGTGCTGGAAAAACTGCATGTCTAATCTGCAAAAAAATGAAACAGGGCCCATACCTCACACCGTATACAAAAACTACTTCAAAATGGATCAAAGACCTGAATATAAAGCCAAAAACAATAAAGTTCATAGAAGAAAAATAGGACCAACACTGGAGGCCCTAATACACGGCATTAATAAGATACAAACCATAACCACCAACACACAAACTCCAGAAGATAAGCTAGATAACGGGGCTCTTCTAAAAAATTAAACACTTATGCTCATCAAAAGACTTCACCAAAGAGTAAAGAGAGAACCTACAGACTGGGAAAAGATTTTTGGCTATTACAAATCAGACAAAGGTGTAATCTCTAAAATCTACAAGAAAATCCAATACCTCTACAACAAAAATCCAGTTAAAAAATCAGCAAAGGAAGTGAACAGACACTTCACCAAAGAAGATATTCAAGTGGCCAACAGACACATAAGGAAATGCTTGCAGATCACTAGCCATTAGAGAAATGCAAATCAAAACCACGAGATACCATCTCACCCCTGACATTACTGGCACGCATCAAAAAAACAGGAAATAACAAATGTTAGAGACACTGCAAGGAGATTGGAACTCTTATGCACTGCTGGTGGAAATGCAAAATGACACAACCATTTTGGAAAATGATATGGCACTTCCTTAGAAAGCTAGAACAGAAATAACATATGATCCAGCAATCCCACTTCTAGGAATATATCCTAGAGAAATAAGAGTCGTCGTATGAATAGACATATGCACACCTATGTTCATGGCAGCACTGTTCATAATAGCAAACAAACTGGAACAACCTAGATGCCCATCAACGGATGAATGGATAAACAAACTATGATATATACACACAATAGAGTATTATGCAATGATAAAGAACAATGATGAATCTGTGAAGCGTCTCATAACATGGATTAATCTGGAGGGCATTATGTTGAGTGAAGTAAGTCAATCACAAAAGGACAAATATCGTATGAGACCACTACTGTAAAAACTCATAAAAAGGTTTACACACAAACAGAAACAATCTTTGATGTTTACGAGGGAGGGAAGGGGTGAGTGTGGAAAAACACTAAGTAGACAATAGATAAGTGGTAACTTTGGTGAAGGGTAAGACAGTACACAATACTGGGGAAACCAGCACAACTTGTACAAGGCAAGGTCATGGATGCTCCACAGACACATCCAAACTCCCTGAGGGACCGAATTGCTGGGCGGACGACTGTGGGGACCATGGTCTCCGTGAACATCTAGCTCAAATGGCATAACATAGTTTATAAAGAAAATGTTCTACATTCTACTTTGGTGAGTAGCGTCTGGGGTCTTAAAAGCCTGTGAGTGGCCATAAAAAATACTCCACTTGTCTCATTCCTTCAGGAGCAAGAGAGAATGAAGAAAACTAAAGATACAAGGGAAAGATTAGTCCAAAGAACTAATGGACCACATCTACCATGGCCTCCACCAGACTGAGTCCAGTGTAACTAGATGGTGTCCAACTATTACCACTAACTGCTCTGACCAGGATCACAACAGAGGGTCCCGGACAGAGCTGGAGAAAAAATGTAGAGCAAAAATTCTAACTCACAAAAAAAAGACCAGACTTACTGGCCTGACAGAGACTGGAGAAATCCAGAAAGTATGGACCCCAAACACCATTTTAGCTCAGTAATTAAGTCACTCCTGAGGTTCACCCTTTAGCCGAAGATTAGACAGGTCCATAAAATAAAATGACACTAAAGGGGTACAACAGCCCAGGAACAAGGACAAAAAGGCAGGAGGGGACAGGAAAACTCCTAACAGGACAGGAAAAACCAAGGTTGAGAAGGAGAGTGTTGCCATGTCGTGGGGTTGTTAACCAATGTCATAAAATAACACATGTACTAATTGTTTAACGAGAAAAAAAAAAAACCCTTAGGGGGAAAGAATAAATGGTGCTGGGACAACTGGATTTCCATATGCAAGAGAACGAAGCTTGATGCGTACCTCACACCATTTATGATAATTAACTCAAAATAAATCAAGAACCTAAATATAAACTAAATCCATAAAACTCTTAGAAGAAAACAGAGGGGTAATGCTTCGGGACCTAATTTTTTTAACAATGGATTCTTCGATATCGCACTGAAAGCTGAAGCAACAAAAGACAAAATTGATAAATGGAACTTCATCAAAACTAAATACTCTGTCCAGAGGATTTTATCAACAAAGTAAAGAGAAAACCTACAGATTAGGAGAAATTTTTCAGGAACCACATTATCTGATAAGGGTTTAATATCCAGAATAGATACAGAATTACAACTTAACACAAAAAGACAAACAACCCAACCAAAAAATGGGCAAAGCACCTGAACAGTCATTTCATCAAACAAGAAGTACAAATGAACAACAAACACACGAAAAGATGCTCAACGTCATTAGGGAAATGCAAATCAAAATTACAATGAGATATCACTTTACCCCCACTAAGATGGCTATGATTTTAAAAAAAAGTGAAAGCAACAGGTGTTGGCAAGGATGTATGGAAACTGGAAATCTCATCCACTGCTGGTGGGGCTATAAAGTGGTACACTGGCTGTGGAAAACTGTTTGGCAGTTCCTTAAAAAATTAAATGTAGAGTTACCACATACTCCAGCAATTCTGCTCCTAGGTTATACCCAAAAGAACTGAAAGCTGGAATGTAAACAGATACTTGTATACCAATGTTCACTGCAGTACTACTCACAATACCCAAAAGGTGGAAAAAAACTAAATGTCCAACAGATGAACAAAACATGGTACATACATGCAATGGAATACTACTCAGCCATGAAGAGAAATGAAGTCCTGATACACACTACAACATGGATGAATCTTGAAAACAGAGTGAAATAAGTCAGTCACAAAAGGACAAATATTATATGATCCCACTTATATGAAATATATAGACTAAGCAAATGTAGACTGCTAACCAAAAGGACAGTGGTTCAAACGTACCAGCCACACCATGGGAGAAAGATGTGGCAGTCTGCTTCCATAAAGATTACAGCACTGGAAACTCTATGGGGCAGTTCTACCTATAGGGTTGCTATGAGTCCAAATCAACGATGGCGGCAGGTTTGGTTTTGGTTTTACAAAGATGAAAGTTTATAAGTGGTTACCAGGGGTGAGAGGGAGTAGGAAAGAGGGAGTCATTGCTTAGGGAGCACCGAACTTCTGTTAAGGGTGGTGGAAAAATTCAGAAACGAACAGTGGTGATGGTTGCACAATATGATGAGCGTAATTAATGTCAATGAATTGTACATATGAAAAATGTTGAAATAACAAATGTTTTGTTATATAGACTTACCACAATTAAAAAGACAGGGGAAAAAAAACCTTAGGAAAATGAATAGGCAAGCCACTGGCTGGAAGAAAATATTTATAAAACATATATGTGACAAAGAATATGTACAGTTACCCAGGATACATAAAGAACTCCTACAGCTCAATACTAAAAAGAAAAACAATCCAATTTTTTAAACAGGCCAAATATTTGAGCAGACACTGACCAAAGAAAATTATATGAACGGCCAATAAGAACATGAAAAAGTGCTCAATATCATCAGCTATCAGGGTAATATAAATTAAAACCACAATGAATTGCCACTACACATCCACCAGAACAAATAAAATTGAAGAGTGATAACATCAGATGTTGGGTGATAACATCAAATGTTGGCAAAGATATGGAGTAACTGGAACTCTCATACATTGTCGGTAGGAATATAAAATGATACAACCACTTTGGAAAGAGATCATCAGTTTATTTAAAAAACTAAACACACATCTACCCTATGAGCCATGTCTCCTGGTATTTACTCAAGAGAAATGAAAACATATGTCTACAAGAAGACTTGCATAAAAACATTAATAGCAGCTTTATTTATAACAACCCCAAAATGGAAACAGCCCAGGTATCCATCCACGGGAGAATAAACAAACTGTGACATATTCCTATAATGAAAAGGAGGAATGAATTCTTGATCTATACAACCTCAAAAGCCTTAGCTAAAGAACGTATACCGTATGATTCCACCTATATAATATTTTAGAACAGATAAAATTAGTCTACGGTGGGATAAAAGATCAGAACAGGTGTTGCTTCTGGGAGGTGGGGGTAGAGACTGAGAAGGCACATGAGGGAAATTTCAGAGGTTCATGAAGGTAATGCTCTATATCTTGATAGAGGTTTGGGATACACAGATACATGCATTTGTCAAAATTCATTAAATGGCACACTAAACATCTGTGTATTCTATTGTACGTAAACTTTACTTAAAAGAAAAAAAGAACTATGATCAAATATTGAACTTTAATTAATTATATCCATGCTGAAGTGTTCATGGTTGAGGTGTACTAATTTTTGCAACTTTGAAATGCATCAAAACATATGATGGATTGATGAAAGAATGGATAGGTATGTAATAAACAGTAAAATGTTAACTGTAGAATCTCTTTGATCAGTATGAATGTTTACTGTACAATTTCTTCAATTTTTCTGTATATTTGACATTTTTCATTATAAAATATTGGAGGGGAAAACCTGATCACGAAATAAAAGAATTCTAAAATGAAGTGCAAAGTTTTTTCCTATTCCATCTACAGTTATAATAAATGACACATTATAGGGGGTGGGGAACATCTACCACTTTTATTATTATTTGGTTAAAGCATCCTCATTACTGTTATTTATGTACCTCCCTGCCTCTCCTGGATTAGTCTTCTTCTTCACTACAATATATACCACAATCCTCACAGACTTCATCATCCATGTGTGCAACCCATTATTCAAAATACCAACTTCAGAGCACCTAACTGTCTCATTTCCTTCATCTCTGGAATCTTAAAACTCAAAAATTAAAAAAAAAAAAAAAATTATCACCATCTCTAATTATAATTCCCATCTGCTCCCACTGCAGCCCTGATGGCACAGTGGTTAAGAGCTCGGCTGCTAACAAAAAAAAAAAGGTTGGTAGTTCGAATCCACCAGCCACTCCTTGGAACCTATGGGGTAGTTCTACTCTGTCCTATAGGGTAGCTATGAGTCAGAATCAACTCCACAGTAATGGGTTTGGGTGTTTTTTTTTTTGTTTTTTTTTTTTTGGTATCTGCTCCTATTGCCCTCATCTTTCAACTCATCAAGATTTCTAATCCATAGAGCGCTCATTCTTCTTTCAGTACATTGCCTCCCTTGTAACTTTACTTCCTCTCAATCAACTAAAATATCCCTACCCTCTTAGTCTCTACTGCAGCCACATACAAACAGCCATCTTCTCTACCCCCTCACCTGAACTGGTAAGTATTGCTGGAGGAAAATCTCACAACCACCAGACCAATGAATGTTACTCCAAATTTATGGTCTCCACACTCAGCCCGGCTCAGCAATACCTTTCTAAGTCACTGGTGGCTCTTTCTGCACACCCAACAGCAAAATTCCAAAACTTCATCACTCTTGTTAAATTCCTTACTCATTTCTCCATTTTCACCATATGTAAAGCATTTTGCCTTTCATTTAATCATGAAAATAGAGGCTACCTAGTATGAACTCCTGCTCCCCAACACACAACCAAAAACACCAAACCCACTGCCATCGAGTCAATGCCAACTTACAGTCATCCTACAGGACAGAGAAGAACTGCACCATCAGGTTTCCAAGGCTGAAATCTTTACAGAAGCAGACTGCCACATCTTTCTCCCACCCTCCACATACAAACCCATCCTTATTTCTTTCCCTTCCATCTCAGAAGAAGGATGTCATCTCCCCTGCTGGACGTAGCATAACATAGTGTTTAAAAATAGACTCTGTAACCAAATTACATGGACAAATTTCTTAGCCTTTCCAAACCTCAGTTTTCTCTCCTGTAAAATGGAGACAATAGTATCTTGTGAGAATTAAATGAAAACACACATGAAACACTTAAAATAGTACCTGACAAAATAGTTCAAGGCAAATTCCACTGCCTGTGATCCTGCGCTCATCCCCGCCTCGTCCAGTATCTTCCCCAGCATTCTCTGCCAGGCCCTTCCTCACAGGTTCTGAAATATCTAAGTTTCTGCCACCTTCGAATAAGAAACAAAAATGTCTTCTCCAAACTTGAATCCCCTTCCTGCCACAGCAGTACCCCTTTCTCTTCATTATTAAGCTTGTAGGGGGAAAAAAAAAAAGAGACAGGATGGGGAAAAAAATAATCTGTCCTTGCTATTCTTATTTTTCCCATGCTATTCCACCTTTTACCTTCACACTGAAACTGCTCTAACATACGTGACTAATGACCTTTTAGCTGTCAAATCTAACACTTTCAGGCATCTTATGTGACTTTTCTGTAGCCTGATATAGTTAACGACTCTTGAGTATCCGTCTTCCCTCCTCTTCTTACGCACTTATGGTTTTCTCATTCCTTCTCCACCTTCTTTCCTCATTCCTCTTTCTTCGCCCTCCCCCTAAAATAATAGTGTCTGCTATCTTCCCCAGTTCTCTTTGTCATACTCCAATCATTTTCAGTAGGTGACCTCATCTTTTTTTTTTTTTTTTTTACCAGCTTTACTGAGATATAATTGACATACAATAACGGATAAAATGTGATAAATATTAGCATATGTATACAACCCTGAAACCATATGCACAATCAAAATAAATTAACATAAAAGCTACCCAAGACAAACACTGATCTGCTTTTTGTCGCTATAGCTTAGTTTCAATTTTCTAGAATTTTACGTACTCTTTTTTGGTCTGGCTTCTTTCACATAGCTTAATTATTTTGAAATCCATCCATGTTGTCATGTGTATCAACAGTTCATTACTTTTTATTGGTGACTGGTATTCCATTGTATGGTTACACCACAATTTGTTTATCCATTCACCTGCTGATGGGCATTTCAGTTGTTTCCAGTTTGGGCCTAAATAAAGTTGCTGTGAACATTCATGTCTTTGTATGGATATTGTGGTAAGCTGCTGTCAGCCTGACTCTTGGCAACCCCATGCACAATGGGATTGGACCACTGTGATCCGCAGCATTTTCATTAGCTGATTTTTCAGAAGTAGATGATAGCCAGGCCTTTCTTCCTAGTCTTAGCCTGGAAGCTCCACTGAAACCTGTTCAGCATCATAGCAACACACAAGCCTCCTGACAGACTGGTGGTGGCAGCTGCGCTTAAGGTTCACTGGCAGGGAATCGAACCAAGCATGGAAGGCAAAAATTCTACCACTGAACCACCATTGCCCCCTTTGTATGGATATAGGTGTCATCTATTCTAACGGCTTTAATATACACCAAAAGTCCTAAATCTGCTTTGCCAGATACCAACCAGTTGCAAGTTGCAAGTTGGATAACCCAAAAGGACTTTGAAATCTACATGTCCAAAACTCACCTTATTATACTCCTTTCTCCAACTGCTTATCCTCCAGCATTCTCTATCCAGATTAAATGCACTCAAACCAGAAACTTAGACTTTTCCTGCTCCCTCACCACTCTCCCCCATCACTCGGTGAGTTACTAAAAAAACCAAACCAAATCCATTGCCATAGTCAATTCTGACTCATAGTGACCTGAAAGGACAGAGTATAACTGCCCCACAGGGTTTCCAAGGCTATAAATCTTTATGGAAGCAGACTGCCACATCTTTTTCCCATGGAGCAGCTGGTGAGTTCAAACCAACAATCTTTCAGTTAGCAGCGGAGTGCTTTAATCACTGCATGTCAATTCTGCCCTTCAAACATCTCTCAAATAAAATCCATCCCCACAATTCCATCCAAATGGATCCTTAGTTCAAATACATGTCATCTCTTGGCTGGACTATTCAACTAGCCTTCTAACTTTTCTCTTACTTCAAGTCTCACAGTCTTCTCCAATCCATTTTCCATTCTATGGTCAAAGTGAACTGTCTAAAATTCGAATCCGATGTTCATCTCCTATTTATAACTCCTCAATGGCTTCTTCTCCCAAGATAAAATTCAAACTCTTTAGCTTTACAAAAAAATTCTCTATAAACCAGCTACCTGAGACCAGATTCATCCTCTGACACTCCCTATCATGTTCTAATTCAGGCATTTTAGAATATGTCTTTTATCTTTTTATCCTTAGTGCTAAGGGTGATGCCTGACCTAAAGTAGTAATAGATAGTCATTAGAATCTATTTGGACTTAAACTGATAGATGCAGTAGGATGTTCTGGACATATTCAGGAAAAGTAGTAGTCTATCCAGTCAGGCTAAAGCATAAGAATACGAATGATTATGGTAGGCAATTTAGTTAGAAAAGATAAAGGTAGATATCACTGATCACTATCAACTCCATGCTAAAGACTGTATACTTCATTCTAAGCTCTCAAAAGATATCAACTATTCTGAACAAGGGCATGACACGTTCAGAAGTTTACTTTAACTTCTGAAATCTGCAAAATACACAAAGGAGACATAGGAGGGGGCAGTGAACTCAGTTAAGAGGCTATTGCAGTAGGCTGGGAAAGGGAACTCAATTAAAGCAATCGGAGTAGGAAGGAATAGACTCCAAGAACATGTCAAAGGGCAATGAATCTACAAGTTTTGCCTTAGTGTGGACAATAATGCAAAGACAGAAATCAGAGATGACTCCAAAGTTCTGAGCCAGTCAAATAAAATAATAAGGCCATTAGTTACCATCAGATCCATCCTAACTCATGGTGACCCCATGAGTAGAACTGTGCTCCATGGGGTTTTCAATGGCTGTGCACTTTCAAAGCAAATTGCCCGGCCTTTCTTCCAAGGTGCCTCTGGGTGGATTTGAACCACCAACCTTTCAGTTAGTAGCCAAGTGCTTAACCAGTTGTGCCACCCAGGGACTCCATAAATCAAGAGGAAATACTAGAAAATGGAAGGTGGAAGGAAGAGAGGTGATAGTTTTAGTTTGGGAAATACTGTGTTTAAGGGACGTGAAAGAAATATATGTATTCCCATAATTCATTCAAATAATATGAGTGTCTACTAGGTACCTGAATATGCATGGGAGATAAAATGAAAGTAAGACATCATCTGTGTTCTCAAGGAGCATCCAATCTAGTTGTGAAGCTGGGGGACACAGAGAAGTAAATGTTGTTGTTAGGTGTCCATCAAGTAAGTCAACTGGCTCACAGTGACCCCAACTGCCCCACAGGGTTTTCTAGGCTATAATCTTTACAGAAGTAGATCACCAGGTCTTTCTACCACAAAGCTGCCAAACCTTTTGGTTAGCTGCAGAACCACTGCACCACCAGGGCTCCTTAGACAAGTAAATAAGAACTTAAAATTCACTGTTAAGTGCTAGAGTGCTAAAAGAAAACAAAGGATGAATATCCAATTCAGCCCAGAAGATTTGAGAAAAGCTCTCACGTGGAGAGTGAGTCCAGAAGGAGCAGTGTTAGACCAAGCAAAGAAGGGCAGCCCAGGTGAAGGAAACAGCATGTCCAAAGAGCCTCAAGTCAGAGAATACAACAGTTGGACGCAAACAGTAAGTCTGACAGAAGAGTTCAAGATGTGGAGATACCCTGATGGAAATGTCCAGCAGACAGGTGAAAATTCAGGTTTTGAGCTCCTAAGAGCACATCCAGATATGAAACATATTTCCAATCTTTTCTTAGGTGGCTTAGAATTATCAATAATGAGTATATGAATGAGGACTGGAAGAACCTTACATATCAGCTAGATGTCCACACTTTCACCTTTACCTCCTCACCATCACATCTACTGCCATGAGATGGTATCTCTCTGCTTAAAGTCAAATGCTGGTTTAAGCAAATAAGCAAACTGGACTAGTGGGGATTGTGGTAAATTGGAGATACATGCCTTGCTCAAAGGGATCAGCCATTTACTTAGCTTCAGCCTTACTTGAATGTGGGCTCAATATAATAAAGAGATCTTCCTATTCTTCAATAAAAGTTGAAATTCAAGTTTTATGTAATATCTCATTTTTAAATGCTGGCAACAAATTACATTTAAAAATGACAAAACAACACTGTGCCAGCAAACAAAACGCTTCCGTTGACAGAATTTAGCAATGGCCACCAGTACGGTAGAGTCAGACCAGCTCTGCCAACTCCTACACCACTCTTTCCACTACTTCATAGGACCCTCAACTGACAGTTTATCTTGGCAATTCCCTCAAATTAGGAGTTGATTGATTCTGAGCAAAATGGTCCCAAACTGATAATGTTTTAAGTTCTTTTGTATGTTTTCAGGCAATTTTTCTGTCTACCTCCCTGGCAGAATACCTGCTTCTAGCATCACTGAGACCTCCTACTCCCCTTCTACTACAAGCTAAGAAGCCAAACTTGCAATTACAAGTAAAGCAAAAGTAAACAGATGGAGAGAAAGTCTGATGGGATTTCTAATGAATACAGTATATTAGCTATATGTTGTCTCTTTGGTTTCCTTAGAAAACAATATGACAACAATATTTGTGACTAGTTAGACACTTGAGAAAAAAAGTAACTTAAATCTGAAATATATGAGGATATTCTGCTAACTAGTTTCCACAGTAAGACACCAAAGGGGGGAGGGGAAGAACAGGGCAAAAGGGAAAGTAAAAGTTGCCAGCCTTTGACAAATAACAGACACCTTTTAAGAAACATTTTCAAAAGTATAAATGTTTAGCACAAAAAGTACACCATAATCTTCAATTCTCAGTAGGAGCAAAAATATATTTTAACAAGATAGCATGAAATATTCTTCGAGCAACAAGAAATCAGGATTCAGGAACACTATTAAAAGAGTAAACCAATCTCTATACTTACAGAAAAAGGTAAATGAAAAAGAAGGAAACAAAAAAAAAAACTACTCTGGCGGTTGTTTTTAAAGTCATTCAAATACACCCGTTTCTGATGTTTTGAGGCGTTTATTAAGTCACAACGTTGCTTTTAGAAGCTATTAAAATGTAGCAACATTTCCTAACTATACTGAAACATTTAAAAGCACAGAACATGGGGTAGAACTTTAGATAACAATATGGCAAACTTGAAAAAACATACAAAGGTTAAAAATGTAATCAAACCAAATGACAGTACCAAAATTAAGATTTTCAGACTCTTAGAAAACAACAAAAACCCTGAAAATAGTCGCATTTGCACCCACTCCTGTTATTCAGACGAGTGGAGGAACTTGGGCGAAAGGGGAGTGATTACTGAGGTCGAGCAAAGCAGGCCGTGTTCGTGCTGCTACGGACAGGCGAGCTCTGCAATTACTTAGGGCAAGCATTATGGCCAGAGCACTCCTTGAGCCCACTAAAAAGAGCAGACTGGACGCCTAAAACGGGAGGCTGACAGTGGCTCCTGGTAAGACGAAGAAGGCGGAAAAGTGGCCTGCTTTGACCTCCACTGAAAACCGGGGCTCCTCCAACTGGTGTCGCCGAATCAAGGGGCAGGACATTCCTCGCTCAGTGGTTGCATTATTCGGACAAACTCTCCCTGGTTTCCTGCGGCCTTCCCACACCCAGGGTAATGTCAACACCGAGACCCAGCCGAACGTGGGGGAACCTCTCAGTGTGCGGTCCTTTACGAGAGGCAGTGAGACCGGGAAGAAAGACGGCCCTGCGCGCCCCGCCTCCCCAGCCCTTGCCCGGCGCCCTCGCCCGCCTTTGCAGCAGGGAAGCGGGATCCCGCGCGCTCCTCACCTTTTTCAGCGCTGGCACCAACAGCCCCCGCCACTTGGGCGCGTTCTCTTCGCTGAAAAACTCGTACGGCAGCTGCTGCGCCTGCATGGTGCCCCCGGGGCGCCTCTGGGCGGGGAGGGGGCGGCGGCGGCCGGGCCGGGGAGCCGCGAGAGGGCGAGCTCTCAGCGCAGAGCAGGGCCGCGGCCCCGCTGGACGGCCCGGCCCCCTCGGGGCGCCGCGCGGCCGGGCTAGCCCTGGCGAGGGGGCTGGGGGGCGAGACCCGCGCCCAGCCACCCACCCGACACGGGCACCAGCCGCGGAGAGAGAACACAACCCGGAGACGGCGGCGGCGGCATCCCGCACCACCGCCCCGGGGCCGGGCCCCCACCCCTCCGCGGCCCGCCGGCGCCGCCCCGGGCTGCCCTCCGCTGCAGTCGCCGCCCGCCCGCCGGCGCTGCGCTCCCGGGCCCGGCCTGGCCCCGCGGCAGAGCTGGCGGCGGGGGGAGGGCGTGTGGAGGGGCGCTCCGGCCGCGGCGCTCGCTCCGCGCAGCGGGGACCCCGAAACGCGCGAGGGCCCGCGCGAGGCAGAGCTGGGGCCGGGGTCTCGCGGGGGAGGATAAGGGTCCGAGGTCGTTACTGGGAATCTGGCCGCCCTGAGGTACCGCCGCGGCCGCCGCCGTCGCCGGTGTAGCGCCGGAGCTTCCTACTTGCGAACTGAACCTGCTCGATACTGAGCATGCGCCGCCGGGCCGGGGTGGTTCGCTCCGGGTTTTCTGGCTCACTAGTGAGGAGGAGAAAGCGCGAGAGGGGGAGGGCACCCGGCCGGGCTGTGGCAGCGTCCCCGGGGCTGCAGGGGAGGGGCGGAGGAGCCGGGAGAAGTTGGACCCCGGCGGAGTGGGGCCGGGGAAGGGGGTGGGGAGAGAAGGGCATTGGCGAGCTACGGTGATGCGACCCCCATTGTGTGCTTCGGCCGCGAGGGATCGCACACTTCTCTCGGAGCCCTTGGGCCTTTCGTTTCGGGAAGAGGCGTATTCGTATGTGTACTTTGTTCCCGAACAAGAAGATAAGGACTGCCCAGAGCGTGCAATGTATAGTAAACAGACTAGACAAAAGATAGTTCCTTACTCACGGAACCTACTGCTCAATGTTAGTGAGGTGGTAAAAGTGACTGCAATGTTTCCATTCACCAAAGAATGTGTACGTGTAGTATTTTCTTTATGTTCGTGTTTTTACATTCCATCTGTTCATCTTTCAAACCCACTTAAAATACAAGTCCTTCAATGGAAATTGAGACCTCTTCTTAAGCTCCCAAATCCCAGAGTACTTATACCTCTTTCAGGGAGCTTAAAGTCTGTCGTGTTTTGTATCTTTCCTGGCTATTTCGACTAGATAAGAATAGGTAATTACTCCTGGAAGGCAGATCTTTTTCACTAGGGGTTTTACACATAATAGGTACTTCGTGAATGTTTGTGGAATGCTGGAGGATCAGTGATCTATAAATTATCCCTCCATCCCAGGGCTGTAGGTATTTGTAACAGCAGCATTCTGTGGCAGACACCTCGTAGTTTATCTTTCAACACTTTTTTGAGCATCATCTCATTTATCCTCCTAACAATCCTATTGTTTTCACTTCACGGATGAGGAAAGAGTTTGTTTCGAGAAGTAGCCAGGGTCGGAGTTGACACTGATCAGAAAGGTTTAAGCACTGGTTCTTAATCTTTACAGGACCTCTTTGAGAATCTGACAAAAAGTCTTAAGACCTTTCTTTTTAAAATGTGCATGATTTACAGAAAATTTTTTCTCATACTATCAAAGGGTTCAGAATGACATTTTCAAATCCATAAGCCCTCTGGGTAAGGAGTTGAGGAACCATACCTTGGAAGAATTTTTGGATTTTTGGGTCCTTGGAAGGAGAGGATCTCTTCAAATATCTAAAGGACTGTGGTTGGAAAAAATGGCTTGTGTGGTTCTTAGTAACTGAACTAAGATCACGCCTCTGCCACAAACTCTTCCTTGACTTCCCATTTCTTTTTAATACATTTCAAGCTTCTACCATGGCCCACAGAGCTGTGTTTACATTCTCAACCTTTTCTCGCCATTCCCAACATTGGCTCAGCACAATCCAGTCACAATGGCCTTCTGTCCGTTCCTAGAAAACACCCTCTTTCCTGCCTCAAGGGCTTCGTTCTTCCCACAGCCTGAAAAACTCTGCTCCTAGCTGTTCACTCGGCTGGTTCTAAACCTCGCCACCTCCAAGAGACCTCTGATCATTCTAAGTAGTTCCCGCCTGTATTTTTTTTTTTCTACCAAAGCTCTGTTTATTTCCTTGCTAACACTTAACCACAGCCTCTATTTTTAGTTGTTGGTCTCCCCCACTAGAATGTAAACTCCAAAAGATCGGCAATCTTATGTTCATCATTGCATTCCAGAGACTTACGGTGCCTGGCACACAGTAGGCACTCAATAAATATTCTTGAAAGAATGAAAGTTGCTTGGAGGTAACTTTCAGGAAGGAAGACTACGTAGTCAGAGTTGTCCTCAGGGAAGGAGCGATCTTCGGAGGTGTGCAAGTAAAAACTGTAATATTCACTCAGGATGTCGGGGAGGGTTTGGAAGTTGGACTTGACGTCCAAGGTCCCTCCAATTCCCGAGTTTCTGATTTGACTGCAAAAGGAAACAAGCCCTAGAAATATGGATTACAGCCTGGACTGGGCATGCTCAGCTTTTCACTAGCTTGAAAGTTTGGGCCGCAGACTGAGAGCAAGCAGCTGGAGGGAAATTACAGTGAAAAGACTGGGCTCTTCTCAGCTGAAAGACGTCGGGGGAATGGTGCCGAACACTCGAGGGCCAAACCAAAACACCTATGGATACAAAGCGAGAGAAGATAGTCGTGCCGAACTAGAAAGCGTGCGAATCATGAGATGGAAGACCCCTTGTCTCCTCAGCAAGGACCGGGAAGACCTCAGGCTCCTTCATCATTATCCGCCCATTGGGTCTCCTCGGCGCAGGCGCAGAAGCTTCTTCTCGTGTTCCTACTCAGACCGAACCAACCCTGCGCCAGAGCGGACGTGACGCACGGAGGCATGTTCAGGCAGACTTAGCCGAGGCCCGAGGGGATCGCGTCCAGGCACGCTAGCTGAGTTTCGAGCGCTAGTTTCGAACGGGGCGCGTCAGAGCTCGGGCGGCGAGAGAGAGGGCGGGGAGGGCTTTCAGCCCCGCGGCGCGCCCCCTGCAGGTGGACGGTCAGCACACCGTGCTTTTTGTGGCGCCGCTGGCTAGAATAGTGTCACAGTGTTCCCTGACGCGCTGCAGCAACAATTATCTTCCTGAAGCACACTTCAGATCCCTTTATTCTCCTGTTCAGGAGCCTCCACTGGCGTCCCAGGATAAAGTCCAAAGTCCTTAGGTTGGCGTTCATGGTCTTACACAATCGGAACACTACTTATCTTTCCACCTGTATTTCCCACTCAAAATGAACTACCTATTGCCTCCTACAAACCTATCACTTGTTTGTCTTTGTTTACTACGTATGCTGTTCCGTGTGCCTGGAATGCCCATACCCATTTTTCTCCAACCCGACCTGCCACAGTCCAACCCCAGCCCCCAGACATGCTCACAGTGGAACTCTCACCCAGGCTGTTGCGCCCCCGGCTCAAATGCCACCTTCTCTCTGAAGTCTTCCCCAGCCCCCACTCAGAGCTCCCCTTGAACTTCAGAGCCCAGCAGGCATAGCAGCAAAGTAACTGTTCTCTCTCCTGCAGTAGCATATTCTCCCTTCATTCTTCTTCTCGCCCTTTCTCCCAATTCCTACTTTGAATTCCGCTTCTCCAAATAGCGTTTCTCTCCTCAAAAAATGCACCAGAGTAAACAGTGGCTCATAAGCCTACCTTTTACTTACCTTTGGCTAATACTTAGAGTCTCTCTCAAACAGAAGAGAAGAGGGCAGGGAGCAGAGTAAGTGCAGTTAGGAGAAACGGGTTTGGTTTGGTTTTGGGTTTCTCCAAGATATATTGGACTATTCCTTGCACTTCTCCTTTTTTTCAGGATCCCTATAGTGGTGCAAACTGTTAATGCACTAGGCTGCTAACCGAAAAGTTGGAGGTTGCAGTCCACCCAAAGATGCCTCGTAAGAAAGGCCTGGCAATCTACTTCCAAAAAATCAGCCCTTAAAAACTCTATGAAACACAGTTCTACTCTGACACACATGCCGAGAGTCAACTCAATGGCAACTGCTTGGTTAGTTTTTGCAGAAGTCTCTTTCCAGTTGATTCAAGCTATAATGGCTTCTCAAACTGATCACACCCCAACCCCGTGCAATTTTAATCAAATTCCCAACAGGCTTTGTCATGGAACTTTATAAACGGATTCTAAAATGTATATGGAATACCAAAGAATCAAGAATAGCTATTTCTCCTATAAAAGAACCAACCTTTTGGTTAGCAGCCTAGAGCTTTAACGACTGCACCACTCGGGCTCCCTCTGTATAATCTAGCACAGGGAATATTCCTATATCATCCCAGAGAAACCCTTTCACATTTGAAAAAAGCTCCTTGAGGCATTGTTTGTAATTACATCGGTAAAACAGATAAATTGTGGCATACTATAAAGCTTCAAAAATAAATGAACTACAGCTATACAAATCAACATAGTTGAATCTGAAAAACATAACACTGAGCAAGACACAGAAAACTATACACTATATGATTCATTATATAAAGTACAAAAAAACAAGTAAAACTAAATTGTGTGTTATTTATTGTAGTATGCAACCTCCAAAATGAGCCTCACCTCCTGGTATTCATGCCCTGGTATAAGATTATATAGAATTTTAAGAAATGATGTGCGTGACTTCCAAGGCTAAGTTATAAGAGACATTGTGACTTTAACTTCTCTCCGTTGGGTCCCTCACTCTAGGAGAAGTGAGCTACCATGTTGTGGGCATGGGACACTCAAGGAGTCCTACGGCAAAGCTCATGTGGTAAGGAGCTGAGGCCTCCTGTCATCACATTAGCCAAGCGAATAAACCATGTTGGAAGTAAATCCTCCAGCCCTAGTCAAGTCTTCAGGTGACTGAAACCCTAGAATGAATATGTTTATATAGACTCTGGATATAAATGTACTCTTTTTTGCATGTACAATGTGTTGCAATAGCATGTGATTGAGAACTGATAGTATTGAAAGAAGTACAAACTGCACTGGAGGCATTGGCAAAAAAAAAAAACTCCAGAAAGTGACGGAATATCAATTTAGATGTTTCAACAAACAGATGCGGCCCTGGCAGTGCTCACTAGTCTATGCCAAGAAATTTGGAAGACAGCTACCTGACCAACCGACTGGAAGAGATCCATACTTGTGCCCATTTCAAAGAAAGGTGATCCAACAGAATGCAGAAATTATCTAACAATACCATTAATATCACATGAAAGTAAAATTTTGCCGAAGATCATTCAAAACTGGTTGCAGCAGTACATTGACAGGGAACTGCAAAAATCCAAGCCGGATTCAGAAGAGAACGTGGAACCAGGGATGTCATTGCTGATGTCAGATGAATCTTGGCTGAAAGCAGAGAATAACAGAAAGATGTTTACCTGTGTTTTATTGGCTATACAAAGGCATTCAACTGTGTGGACCATAACAAATTATGGATAACATTGTGAAGAATGGGAATTTTAGAACACTTAATTGTGCTCGTGAGGAACCTGTACATAGATCAAGAGGTAGTCGTTTGAACAGAACAAGGGGATACTGTGTGATTTAAAGTCAGGAAAGGTGTGTGTCGGGGTTGTATCCTTTCACCATACTTATTCAATCTGCATGCTGAGCAAATAATCTGAGAAGCTGAACTATAAGAAGAAGAACAGGGCATCAGGATTGGAGGAAGACTCGTTAACAACCTGCGACATGCGGACGACACAACCTTGCTTGCTGGAATCTAAGAAGCAGTTGAAGTACTTACTGACGAAGATCAAAGATTACAGCCTTCAGTATGGATTACACCTCAACATAAAGAAAACAAAAATCCTCACAACTGGACTAATAAGCAACATCATGATAAATGGAGAAAATATTGAAGTCGTCAAGGATTTCATTTTACTTGGATCCACAATTAATGCCCATGGAAGCAGCAGTCAGGAAATCAAATGACGTATTGCACTGGGCAAATCTGCTGCAAAAAACCTCATTAAAGTGCTAAAGAGCAAAGATGTCACTTTGAGGATTAAGGTGCACCTGACCTAAGCCATATTTTCAACCACCTCATATGCATGCAAAAGCTGGACAATGAATAAGGAAGACTGGAGAAGAACTGATGCCTTTGAATTATGGTGTTGGCGGAAAATATTATATATACCATGGACTGCCAGAAGAACGAATAAGTCTGTCTTGGAAGAAATACAGCCAGATTGCTCCTTGGAAGCGAGGATGGCGAGACTTCATCTCACGTTCTTTGGACGTGTTATCAGGAGGGATCAGTCCCTGGAGAAGGACATCACGCTTGGTAAAGTAGAGGGTCAGAGAAAAATAGGAAGACCCCCAATGAGATGGACTGACACAGTGGCTGCAATGGTGGACTCAAACATAACAATGATTGTGAGGATGGCGCAGGACCAGGCAGTGTTGCATTCTGTTGTATGTAGGGTCACTATGAGTTAGAATCAATTCAATGGCACCTAACAACAGCAATATGTTGCAAACACACACCACACACAAAGGTGTAGTGGCTACTATGGGCCAGTTGTATTTATTGACAATTATAGGGCAAAGTGGATTTATCGGTAATTCTGAACAGGACTGTGACAGTCTCAGAAATGCACCTAAGAAATAAAAAATCTTCCTACTATGAATTATAGCTCAAAGTTGGAAGAAGCTGAAAGTAAGCACAAGAAGACAACGTTTTAGAGACAAACTATATGATGCATCCGTTCTGATTGCCACTTTTCTTTTTCTCCTTCTCTCTCCAGCAGCAAAAGGCTGACATTTCCAGGGCTTCTTGATCTCAAATATGGGGGGTTAGAGAGGCAACTGCAGATTGAAAAGAATAACTACATTTTGGTTTGAACACAGGTCAGCCAACTCAAGTCCTTTATTGCCTTAGGCAAATTACTTACCATCTTTTATAACACATCGTACAATTTGTGTCCAGAGGAACTATCGTCATCGATCAATCAACACTACTTATTAAACATCCACCATGTAAAGAGTTTTAGGAAGCCCCAAGTGGTGAAAACGGTTAAGTGCTTGGCTAACTGAAAGTTTGGCAATTCAAATCCACCAAGAGGCAACTCAGAAGAAAGGCCTGGTGTTCTACTTCGAAAAGATCATAGCCATTGAAAACCCTATGGAGTACAGTTGTGCTGTGACACATATGGGGTTGCCATGAGTCAGAATCAATTCAACAGCAACTGCTATATAAAAGGTTTAATACCTAAATATGAAAGATCATAATATGTAACTAAAACATACTAAAAGCCTAATTTAAAAGATAAATTGGCATTTAAAAATTTCAGATAAATAATACATTCCCATGATTCAAAAATGTCTTTCACCTTGTCTACCAGCTATAGTGCTGCCACCCTATTCCCTAACAGGTAACAATTTTTTATAAAGTTTCTTATATATTCATCTACAGTTGCTCAAGGCAAACACAAATATAATTTTTTTATCAACATTTGTTTTGAAATAATTTCAAACTTATAGAAAAGTTCAAAAAAACAGGACAAAGCTCCTATGTAGCTTTCACCTGGATTCACCAATTTTAACATTTTGCCACATTTGGTTTATCATGTTCTCTGTCTCTCCATAAAAGCACGTGTATAATTTTTTTCCGAGTTACTTAAAAATAAGTTGCAGACATCATCCTTCTTTACTCCCAAGTACTTAAGTGAGTCAGTACACGTTTTTTTAAGAACAAAGACTTTCACATACATAACCATAGGACAATGCTCATGTTCAGAAAACTAACATTGATAGAATACTGTCATTTAATCTATGATGTTCTTTATAGCCTTCTTTTTCCTGGTCTAGGATCCAATCTACAGTCATATACTGCATTTAGCTTTCATGTCTCTTTGTTGTTGTTGTTAGGTGCCACCAAGTTGGTTCTGACTCGTAGTGACTCTATGTACAACAGAACATAACACTGCCTGGTCCTGCGTATCTTCACAATCGTTGTTATGTTTGAGTCCATTGTTGCAGCCACTGTTTCAATCCATCTTATTGAGGGTTTTCCTCTTTTTCATTGACCCTCTACTTTACCAAACATGATGCCCTTCTCCAGGGAGTGGTCCCTCCTGATAACATATCCAAAGTATGTGAGATGAAGTCTCGCCACCCTTGTTTCTGATGAGCATTCTGGCTGTATTTTCCCAAGACAGATCTGTTTGTTCTTCTGGCAGTTCAAGGTATATTCACCAACTCCACAATTCAAAGTCATCAATTTTTCTTCCGTCTTCCTTATTCATTCATGAAGAAGAACACAGCATCAGGCTTGGAGGAACACTCATTAAAAACCTGCGATATGCAGGTGACACAACTTTGCTTGCTGAAAGGGAAGGGGACTTGAAGCACTTACTGATGAAGATCAAAGACTACATATAGCCTTTGGTATGGATTGCACTTCATCATAAAGAAAATAAAAATTCTCACAACTGGACCAATAAGCAAGATCATGATAAAGGGAGAAAATGTTGAAGTTGTCAAGGATTTCATTTTACTTGAATCCACAATCAACACCCATAGAAGCAGCAGTCAAGAAATCAAAGGACATATCGCACTGGGGAAGTCTGCGGCAAAAAACCTCTTTAAAGTGTTAAAAAGTAAAGAGGACTTTGGAGGACTAAACTACGCCTGACCCAAGACATGGAATTTTCTTTCTTTTTTTTTTTTTATTGTTGTAGTTAAATGTAGTTTACATTTCAAGTTAGTCTCCCATACAAAATTTTATACACGCATTGTTATGTGACCCTAATTGCTCACCCCATTCTGCGACAGTACACTCCTCCTTTCTGCCCGATTCCCCGTGACCATTCAACCAGCTCCTAACCCTCTCTGCCTTCCCATCTAACCTCTGGACAGAAGCTGCCCCTTTGCTCTCTTGTATCTACTAGACTAAGAGGCACACTCTTCACGAGTATCACTGTATGTCCCACAGTCCAGTCCAATCCCTGTCTGAAGAGTTGGCCTCGGAAATTGTTTTAGTTCTGGGCTGATAGAGAGTCCAGGGGCCATGCATTCCGGGGTACCTCCAGTCTCAGTCAGACCATTAAGTCTGCACCCCATCCTTCAAGCCACGGAATTTTCAATCACCTCATATGCATGCGAAAGCTGGTTATGTCTCTTTAGTCTCCTTTAATCTAAAACAGTTCTGTAGCCTTTCTTTGTCTTTCATGGTGCTGACATTTCTTAAGAGGACAGGCCGTTTTTTAATAATGTTCCTCAACTTGGGTTTGTCTGATATTTTTCCATAAGAAGATTCAGGTTTTGTATTTTGGCAGGATCAGCGACCACTAGGGTTTCCAAGGCTATAAATCTTTACAGAAGCAGACTGCCACGTCTTTCTCCTGAGGAGCCCCTGGTGGTTTCAAACTGCCAACTTTTCAGTTAGCAGTTGATCGCTTCACCGACTGTGCCACCAGGGTTCCTTAATATAGCTTTATTGAGATATAATTCACATACCATACATTTCACCCACTTAAAGTGTGCGATTCAATGATTTTTAGTATATTCACAGAGTTGTACCATCAACAAAGTCAATTTTAGAATATTTTCATCATCTCAGGAAAAAAAAAAAATTTTATACTCATTAGCAGTTATTCCCCATTATCCTTAGCCCCTACCCCCAGCCCTAGGCTACCACTCATCTACTTTCTATACATTTGCCTATTTTGGATATTTCGTACAGATAGAAACTAACAATATGTGGTCTTTTGTTAATGTTTTCTTTCACCTAGAGTAATGTTTTGAAGGTTCAGCCATGTTGTAGCATATATCAATACTTCATTCCTTTTTATTGCTAAATTATTTTTCATTGTATGGGTAAACCACATTTTGTTTATCCATTCACCAGTTGATGAACGTTTGGGTTGTTTCCACTTTTTGGCTGTCCTGAATAGTGCTTCTATAAACACTGGTACACAGGTGTTTGTGTGGACATATGTTCTCATTTCTCTTGAGTATATACCTACGAGTGCAATTGCTGGGTCATATGGTGACTCTAAGAAGTCCCTGGGTGGTGCAAACAGCTAAGTGCTCAGCTACTAGCTGAAAGGATGGCAGTTCCAGAGGCACCCAGAGGCACCTTGGAAGAAAGGCCTGGCGATCTACTTCCAAAATGTCATAGCCTTGAAAACCCTACGGAGCAGTTCTACTCTGCATACATGGGGTTGCCATGAGTTAGAATCAATTTGACAGCAGCTAACAACAACATGGTAACTATGTTTGGCCTTTTGAGAAACTGCCAGATTATTTTCCAATCAGCAATATATTGAGGATTCCAATTTCTCCACATCCTCATCAACATTCGCAACTCTCAGTCTTTTTATTATAGTCATTTTAGTGGGTGTTAGGAAACTCTGGTGGCGTAGTGGTTAAGAGCTACAGCTGCTAACCAAAACATTGGCAGTTTGAATCCCCCAGGTACTCCTTGGAAACTCTATGGGGCAGTTCTACTCTGTTCCTATAGGGTCGCTATGAGTTGGAATCGACTCAGTGGCAATGGGTTTGGTCTTGGTTTAGTGGGTGTTAAGTGACATCTCATCGTCGTTTTGATTTGCATTTCCCTGATGGCTGATGATGTTGAGTATCTTTTCGTACACTTATTGGCAATTTATATATCTTCCTTGGAGAAATGTCTACTTATATCTCTTGGCCATTTTTAAATTAGGTTTTTGTCTTTTTCTTACTGAGTTGTAAGAGTTCTTAATATATTCTAGATACTAGACCCTTATCAAATATATGGTTTCATGGATTGAATAGTGTCCCGCAAAAATATATGTCAACTAGGCTATGCTATGATTCCCAATACTGTGCGGTTGTCCTCCATTTTGTGATCTGATGTAACTTTCCTATGTGTTATAAATCCTAATTTCTGCCTGTGGTTAATGAGGCAAGATTGTTGTTGTTAGGTAACGTCCAGTCAGTTCCGACTCACAGTGACCCTATGTACAGCAGAACAAAACACTGCCCGGTCCTGTGCCATCCTCACAATTGTTGTCATGCTTAAGCCCATTGTTGCAGCCACTGTGTCAATCCATCTCATTGAGGGTCTTCCTCTTGTTCGATGACCCTGTACTTTACCAAGCAAGATGTCCTTCTCCAGGGACTGATCCCTCCTGAGACCATGTCCAAAATATGTGAGACGTAGTCTCGCCCTCCTTGCTTCTAAGGAGAATTCTGGTTGTACTTCTTCCAAGACAGACTTATTCATTCTTCTGGCAGTCTTCTCCAACACCACAATTCAAAGGCATCTATTCCTGTTTGGTCTTCTTTATTCACCGTCCAGCTTTCACATGCATATGAGTCGATTGAAAACACCATGGCTTGGGTCAGGCACACCTTAGTCTTCAAGGTGTCGTCTTTGCTTTTCAACACTTTAAAGCAGTCTTTTGCAGCAGATTTGCCCAATGCAATGCATCTTTTGATTTCTTGACTGCTGCTTCCATGGGTGTTGATTGTGGACCCAAGTAAAGTGAAATCCTTGACAACTTCAGTCTTTTCTCCGTTTATCATGATGTTGCTTATTGGTCCACTTGTGAGTATTTTTGTTTTCTTTATGTTGAAAGGTAATTCATACTGAAGGCTGTGGTCTTTGATCTTCATCAGTAAATGCTTCAAGTCTTCTTAACTTTCAGCAAGCAAGGTTGTGCCATCTGCGTATCGCAGGTTGTTAATGAGTCTTCCTGCAATCCTGATGCCCCGTTCTTCTTTATATAGTCCAGCTTCTCTGATTATTTGCTCAGCATACATACTGAACAGGTACGGTGAAAGGATACAATCCTGATGCATACCTTTCCTGACTTTAAACCACACAGTATCCCCTTGTTCTGTTCAAACGACTGCCTCTTGATCTATGTCCAGGTTCCTCAAGAGCACAATTAAGTGTTCTGGAATTCCCATTCTTCACAATGTTATCCATAATTTGTATGATCCACACTGTCGAATGCCTTTGCATAGTCAATAAAACACAAGTAAACATCTTTCTGGTATTCTCTGCTTTCAGCCAGGATCCATTTGACATCAGCAATGATATCCCTGGTTCCACGTCCTCTTCTGAATCCAGCTTTAGTTTCTGGCAGTTCCCTGTCGATATACTGCTGCAGCTACTTTTGAATGATCTTCGGCAAAATTTTACTTGTGTGTGATATCAATGGTATTGTTCGATAATTTCCGCATTCTGTGGGATCACCTTTCTTGGGAATAGGCGTTAATATGGATCTCTTCCAGTTGGTTGGCCAGGTAGCTGTCTTCCAAATTTCTTGGCATAGATGAGTGAGCACTTCCAGCGTTGCATCTGTTTGTTGAAACATCTCAGTTGATATTCCGTCAATTCCTGGAGCCTTGTTTTTCACCAATGCCTTCAGTGCAGCTTGGACTTCTTCCTTCGGTACCATCGGTTTCTGCTCAAATGCTCCCTCCTGAAATGGTTGAACACTGACCAATTCTTTTTGGTATAGTGACTCTGTGTATTCTTTCCATCTCCTTTTGATGCTTCCTGCATCATTTAATATTTTCCCCATAGCATCCTTCAATATTGCAACTCGAGGCTTGAATTTTTTCTTCAGTTCTTTCAGCCTGAGAAATGTCGAGCGTGTTCCTCCCTTTTGGTTTTCCATCTCCAGGTCTTTGCACATGTCATTATAAAATACTTTACTTTGTTTTCTCGAGCCACCCTTTGAAATCTTCTGTTCAACTGTTTTACTTCATCATTTCTTCCTTTTGCTTTAGCTACTTGACGATCAAGAGCAAATTTCAGAGTCTCTTCTCACATCCATTTTGGTCTTTTCTTTCTTTCCTGTCTTTTTAATGACCTCTTGCTTTTTCAAGTATGATGTCCTTGATGTCATTCCATAGTTTGTCTGATCTTCAGTCATTAGTGTTCAATGCATCAAATCTGTTCTTGAGATGGTCTCTAAATTCAGGTGGGATATACTCAAGGTGGTACTTTGGCTTTCGTGGACTTGTTCTAATTTTCTTCAACTTCAATTTGAACCTGTATATGAGCAATTGATGATCTGTTCCACAGTTGGCCCCTGGCCTTGTTTTGACTGATGATATCGAGCTTTTCCATTGTCTCTTTCCACAGATGTAGTCGATTTGTTTCCTGTGTATTCCATCTGGCGAGGTCCATGTCTATGGTCACTGTTTATGTTGTTGAAAAAAGGTATTTGCAATGAAGAAGTCGTTGGTCTTGCAAAATTCTATCATGTGATCTCCAGTGTCACTTTCATATTTTCCAACTACCGATCCTTCTTCTTTGTTTCCAACTTTTGCATTCCAATCACTAGTACTTATCAGTGCATCCTGATCGCATGTTTGATCAATTTCAGACTGCAGAAGTTGGTAAAAATCTTCAATTTCTTCATCTTTGGCCTTAGCGGTTGGTGCATAAATTTGAATAATAGTTGTATTGACTGGTCTTCCTTGTAGGCATATGGATGTTATCCTATCACTGTTAGCGTTGTACTTCAGGCTAGATCTTGAAATGTTCTTTTTGATGATGAATGCAACATTATTCCTCTTCAAGTTGTCGTTCCTAACATAGTAGACCATATGACTGTCCAATTCAAAATGGCCAATACCAGTCCCTTTCAGCTCACTTATGCCTAGGATATCAGTGTTTATGTGTTCCATTTCAAGAGGATTAGGGTGGGATGCAACACCCTTACTCAGGTCACAGCCCTGATCCGATGTAAGGGGAGTTTCCCTGAGGTGTGGCCTACTTCACCTTCTATCCTACAAGGGATAAAAGAGAGAGAAAAACAGAGAGAGAGGGACCTCATGCCACCAAGAAAAAAGCGCCAGGAGCTGAGAAGCTCCTAGACCAGGGGAAGATTAATGACAAGGACTTTCCCCCAGAGCCGACAGACAGAAAAAGCCTTTCCTGGGAGCTGGCGCCCTGAATTCAGACTTTTAACCTCCTAAACTGTGAGAGAATAAACTTCTGTCTGTTAAAGCCATCCATTAGGGTATTTCTGTTATAACAGCACTAGATAACTAAGACACATGGTTTACAAATATTTTCTCCTATTCTGTGTGTTATAGTTTTACTTTCTTGATGATGTCTGTTGAAGCACATTTTTAATTTTGGTGAAGTCTAATTTATCTATAGTTTTCTTTCGTTGCTTGTGTTTTTGTTTTTTTATTTTTTATTTTATTGTACTTTAGATGAAGGTTTACAGAGCAAATAGTTTGTGTTTTTGGTGTTGCATCTAAGAAGGTTTTGCCTAACCCAAGGTCACGAAGATTTACTCCTGTATTTTCTTCTAAGAGTTTTGTAGTTTTAGCTTTTACATTAGGCCTGTGATCCATTTTGAGCTAATTTTTGAATCTGATTTGAAGTAGCAGTCCAACTTCATTCTTTTGCATATGGATATCCAGCTATCCTGGCACCATTTATTTGAGTGGCTATTCTTTTCGCATTGAATTGTCTTAGCATCCTTGTCAAAAATCAGTTGACCATAAATGTCAAGGTTTATTTTTGGACTGTCAGTTCTAGTCCATTGATCCATATATCTATCCTTATGCCAGTACCACAGAGTTTTGATTACTGTAGGTTTGTAGTAAGTTTTGACACCAGGAGGTGTGAGTCCTCAAACCTTGATTTTATTTTCAAGATTGTTTGGGCTATCCTGGGTTTCTTGCATTTCCATATGAATTTTTGGATCAGCTTGTGAATTTCTACAAAAAGGAACTGGGATTTTGATAGGGATTGCTTTGAATCTATAGATCAATTTTAGTCTTGGATCAAGTCTTTGGATAAATATTAAGTCTTCCAATTCATGAACATGGAGTGTCCTTCCATTGGTGTATTAAAAAAAAAAAAAAAGTTGTTGATTCGATTCCAACTCACAGCAACCCTATAGGACAGAGGAGAACTGCCCCATAGGGTTTCAAAGGAGTTGCCGGTAGATTCGAACTGCCTACCTTTTGATTAACAGCTGAGCTCTTAAGAGTTCTTAACCACTGCACCACCAGGGCTCCTCTGTTTGTATAGGTCATTTAAATTTAGTTCAACAGTGAAAGAAAAACTATACTCTAGTTTTCAGAGTATAAGTTTTCAATTTCTTTTGCTAAATTTATCCCTAAGTGTTTTGTTCTTTTTGATTCTATTGTAAATGGGTTTTTTCCCCCTTATTTCATTTTCCGATTGTTCATTACTAGTATATGGAAATACAATTGAATTTTGTGTATTGATCTTATACTGGCAACTTTGCTAAACTCATTTATAAGGTCTAAAAATATGTATTCTACCAGGAGCACAATAGAAGGTCCTGGATAGAATGGGAGAAAAATCTAGAACAAAACTTAAATTCCTAAAAAAAAGGCTAGAACTGCTGGACTGCTGGAGACTTGAGGAACCCCCAAGACTATTGCCTTAAGATACACTTGGAACTTGGAATTGAAGCTATTTCTGCAGGTCACCTTTCAGCCAAATAATAAATTGGCTTGTAAAAGAAATAATATCACTTGTGAGTAATGTGCTCCCTTAAACAATTAACCATATGAGACCAAACAGTCAACATTTACCCAAAAGCAATGAGAAGACAAGGAGGGGAAGGGAAGCTAGATCAATGGAAACAGAACAAACAGAATGGAAATAATGAGAATGCTGACATATTGTAAAAATTGCAACCAATGGCACGAAACAATTTGTATAAAAATTTTTAAAGGGGAACCGAATTTGCTGTGTAAACTTTCACCTAAAACACAGTAAAATATTATTTAAAAAATAATAAAAACATGTATTTGTAAAAACAGCATGGGGGTGGTATCTGACCTCCTCTAACTTCACAAGGGGGAAGGAGAACCAAGATCAACAGCCCAAGGCTGATTCCTATTAGGCAGAGGTCAGACGTGCTTCCTCTCTCTGCAGTCTTTAACAACTCTGACACCAACCATCCCTTCCCACAGCACTGTCTACTGGGTTTGATAATTCATTGCAATGGCCACACAGAACTCACAGACCATACTCACGATTATGGTGTTTATTAGGGAAGTAATAGTTACAATTCAGGCTCCGGAACACTCAGGATACAGTTCTTCCATCAGTTCAGCCTCTTCCCAGCTTGCAAGCACACCTCTTCATGGCCCTAGGCCTCTCCTCAAAGGCACTCAGATATCTCTCTCTGTGGGCCCACCACTCCGTCTCCTGCTGCCGGGTCTCTGCTGCCAGGTCTCTGCTTCCAGGTCTTTCCTGCCACCCCTTCTCAGCGTCTTGAGGGTTACGACTTACTCTCTCTCATTCTCCTGCTTCCAGGAGCTTCTCAGCACAGGGATCCCAGGCCCAAAGGCCATGCTGGCTCCTGGCTGTTCTTCCTTGGTAGTGGTAGGATCTTTTCTTTCCCACCTCTGGAGTGGGTTCATTTCAAGCCTAGCAGTATGGCAAAACTGACCAAGCCTTTTGGTGGGCCACAATTACCCTATCACACGTCCCCTCTAATCACTTGGGTGGGAGTTACAAGAGAAAGGCCACACAAAAGTGATCTATCACACTGCAATATTCTTAAACCTTATTTTATTAATAAATTGTAACAAACACTGATTGGCACCTTTTTTCTACGCTTAACAATATATCTTAAAGATTTCTCCAAATGTGTACACAGAGAGTACCCTCACTGTAGTTTCACAGAATTCCATTACATGGATGTACAATAATTTATTTAATCAGTCCCCTATTGGGACACTTGGTTTGTTTGTTTTTTAATTATTACAAGCAATGCTACAATAATTAAAATTATTTTGCTTTAATTCATATATATCTGAGGATAAATTCCCCAAAGAAGAATTGTTGTCTCAAGGGAAAAATACATTTGTAATTTTAATAGACACTGACGAATTGGAGGGTTAATTATTTAACGTTCATGATATACTTTAGCATGCTCAGTAGAAGTAGTGTTGTAATAACAAATCAAAGCAGAAAATTTTAATGACTAAATAGTGACTATTCCTATTGTATTAATATTTACAAGGACTTAAAATGGTTTCTTAAGTTTTGTCCATAGTTATACTTCCTGAACTCTATGGTACAAGTGATCATTTCTATACTATTGTCTTATTCCATGTGCATTCTGTAAAGCATATTAGTTTAGTTACAACAGATAAATTTACTCCAGAATAAATCTGCTGTCCAACCTTTGAGTATCAGGGCTATTACCCCACTGAGAACTCAGATGATCTGACAGGCTGGTGGTAGGGTTACTTTGAATTTTATCAGATAAACACACATGGCCTATGAAATGTCTTTTTCTTCCACGTATATAAAGAAAATGAGAGAACCAGTCAGGCTAATTGGTCAGTTGGCCTTTCTTAAACACTGATGATGGTTATAGGTTTTATATCCTTATCATTTTTAACGAATAAGAAATTGAAAGAAGTAGCACATCATTTGTTTTATATGTGATACTACTGCTAACTCATGGCAGACGTGGAGATACTGCGCAGCTTAGATTCCTCTTCAAGAAAGAACTCATTGCCCAACTGCTAGGATTGTGTGGTTAGCTGATAGCCTCCAGCTGTTAACTCCTTCAGGTCTTTGTCAGCTTTTGAGCCAAAGTCATACTCTTCTTGGGGCGGCCTGTCATGGATTGAATTGTATCCCCCCAAAATATCTGTCGACTGGGCTGGGTCATGATTCCCAGTATTGCATGAATGTATATACCATTTTGTAGTCTGATGTGATTTCCTTATGTGTTGTAAACTCTATCACTATGACATAATCAAGATGGATTAGTGGCAGTTATATTGATGAGTTTTACAAGATTAGATAGTGTCTTAAGCCAATCTCTTTTGAGATATAAAAGAGAGAAGTGAGCAGAAAGACATGGGGACCTCATACCATCAAGAAAACAGAGCTAGGAGCAGAGCGCGCCCTTTGGACCCAGAGTGCCTGCATGAAGAAGCACCTAGTCTGGGGGAAGATTGATGAGAAGGACCTTCCTCCAGAGCCGACAGAGAGAGAAAGCCTTCCCCTGGAGCTGATGCCCTGAATTTGGACTTGTAACCTACTAGACTGTGAGAAAATAAATTTCTCTTTGTTAAAGCCACCCACTTGTGGTAATTCTGTTATAGCAGCACTAGATGACTAAGACATGGCCCAATCAATGACTGAGCAAGGTGGTGGTACAAGAGTCTGGCCATTTCTGCCCAAGTCACCAAAAAAAACCAAATAAGTTGCCTTTGACCCGCTTCTGACTCATGGAGACCCCATGTGTGTCAGAGTAGAACTGTGCTCCACAGGGTTTTCAGTGGCTAAGTTTTTGGAGGCAGATCTCCAGGCCTTTCCTCCTTTCTTTCTTCTTTTTATTGTTGTTAAAAATCTACATAGAAAAATATACACCAACATGTACATTACAGTGACATTGATTACATTCTTCAAATTGTGTAGCCATTCTCACCCTCCTTTTCCAATTTGTTCTTCCACTATTGACAAAAACTAATTTCTCCCCTAAGTTTCCTATCTATTCTTTTAAGTTTCTGTTAACAATTTGATCCCATATAGTAAGTTCTTTAAAAGAGCACAATGCTCACAGCAGACATTCTTTATTAGTTAAGCTAGACTGTTGTTGGTTTAGATAAGGCTTCCAGGAACATTTTTGGTTTATGGTTACAAGGTCAAAGATTATCTCAGGGCAGTAATTTTAGGGGTTCATCTGGCCTTAATGGCTCCAGAAAATCTAGAGTTCATGAGAATTTGAAATTCTGTTCTGTGTTTTCCTCCTTTTGATCAGGATTCTACTTTAGACTCTTTGATCAAAATGTTTAGTAATGGTAGCCAGGCACCATCCAGTTCTTTTGGTCTCATGGCGAAGGAGTCAGTTGTTTGTAAAAGCAACCAACCATGCATTCTTTTCCTCCTCCTGGTCCTGACTTTTCTTCTTCCTCTGTTGTTCCAGGCAAGTGGAGACCAAGTGTTGTACCTTAGAAGGCCACTTGCAAGCATTTAAGATCCCAGCCAGTATGCAATGAACTAGAAAGTAGAACAGAAGCACTAAAAACAATATAGGCCAATTAACTTCTCTAGGCCTTTCTTCTGAGGTGCCTCTGAACCACCAACCTTTTGGTTTGCAGCTGAGTGCTTAACCACTTCACCACACAGGAACTCTTCTACCCAAGGCAGATTCCTCTAATGGTCCATCTTTGCTCCAGAGCATCCCACAGGGCTGGCGAGTGTTTGTTAAGTCTGCATTGTGGACTGATGGCTCCTTTACCCAGGCCTGCTTCCACCCTTTTCCTTTCACAAGTGCCACTCCTCAGTAAGCCTTTTGCATACTTAACTCCATCTCAGTGTCTGCTTTCCAGAAGACTCAGCTGATACATTTGCGTGTGTGTGTGTGTGTGTGTGTGTGTGTGTGTGTGTGTGTGTGTGTGTGTGTTGTTTTAGAGGATATCAGCCAATATTTTAATCCATGATGCATCTATTAAACTCGTAAAATTACTTGATTATAAAAAAATCTGTAATTTTCCAAACTGATTCCTTTCTCAAAATATGTGTAGAAATTGATATGGCTCTGAACCCATAAGTAAAGAGCTTGTAATTTCCTATAACTTTGGCTATGTTCTTTAAACAGAGTTTATTAAGATAAACATAGCTCGTGTATCTAAGCTTCATCAGATCTACACTTCTTCCTTGACTGCTTCTGACAAACACTGTCTTCATTTTTGAGTCAATAAATGACCAGCAACTCTGAAAAAAGAAAGAGAAAAAATAAAACAAAACAAAAGCATATCCCAAAATTCCTTGTGCAACAGCTCACTTCCCTAATTCTTTGAAAATTACTTATACATGCATGATTTATGAAGGGAATGCCAGGAACACAGTTTCATAAGGATTGTATTAAAGGTTTCTCTCCCTGAGGCGAAAACATTGCTGCTTCAGAATTGCTTTCCTCATAATCGCCTTTGTCTCAAAATGAAAAAAAATTTTTGCCTTGATTTATGAGGGTGTATAGTTTTTGTTTACCTAACTCTAACATAGAAATTAAAACCAAAACAAACAAAACCTTGGGATGAAAAACAACAGTAACTGCCAAAGAGAAATTGAATTTTAATTTGCTCAGCTGATCAGACAAAAATAGTTTTGTTTTGTTCTACAACTGAGACTTCAGTGGGAACAGTTCTCATAGTGTATTTTGTTGTAATATTCTTTTTATATGTTTATTGATTTTAGTTAGGAGAGTGTTGAACACATTCTAAAGGCAAAACAGAGGGAGAGAAAGGGCTGAAATGGAACCTGTGTGCTGAATACGTCTAGCACATTTCTTGTAAGTTTATACCTGGCTATTGTCAACTTTTGTTGTTGTTTGAAATGCAATTTTTAAATTACATTTTTACCTGATTATTACTGGATGAAAGAAAAAGCACTGGTTTTTGTATAGTTGGCTTAAATCTGGTCACCTTATTTAATTCTTTGATTAGTTCCAATGGTGTTCTTTTTAAAATATAGTCTCTTTGATTCTTCAACCATATAATCATTTTATATGCAAATCATGACAATTTTTGCCTCCAGTCATTTTGTTAGGATTGAAGGAGACGAGTGACCTGGGCTGAGGTTTCAGGAAGAACTCCTGGACTCCATAATCACTCTGCCTTGACCAAAATTGGGAAAGCTGACAGTACTGACATTGAAAGCTGCTGAATCAAGAAGTCATCTGCCAAATGACTAAGCTGCTGCTACAGCAGCTGGATCCAGAACCATGTCACATCTGCCACAGTCTACACCAACAAAACAGATTGTCTCTCCACGTACGACCCACTGTCTCCGTGTATGACTCAGTTCCAAGTCAAAGTCTCACATGAGTGCTTCTCTTTGGTGGGACCCAAAACACATTTAAGCTGTAGCCACAAGAGAGTCTGGGAAATGTAGTTTTCTACATTTGGAATGTAGAAATGTAGCTTCCCAGTCTGTGCATCCATTTCAGAGCATGGCAATATGCAATATTTGCCACAGTATCCTTCAGTATGTTTAGAAAGTTTCCTTCTATTTATTAAATCTAAGAGCTTTAAAAAGGAAAGAGCTGCTGAATTTTATCAAACACTTTTTCTGCACCTGTAGCAGACTGAGGCCCTGGTGGCACAGTGGTTAAAAGCTTGGCTGCTAACCAAAAGGTTGGCAGTTTGAGTCCACCAGCAGCTCCTTGGAAACCCAATGGGGCAGTTCTACTCTGTCCTCTAGGGTCACTATGAGTTAGAAGCTACTCAATGGCAATGGGGTTTTTTAGCAGGTTGTATTTTTTTAAGGTGTCTACAACAATATCTCCCATCCCATATGCTTGACACTATTTCCTGTTGAGTTGTGGGAACTATATCACCACTCCTTGAGCCTGGGAAGAGCTTTGTGACTGCCTGGACAGGCAGAGTATGATAGAAATGATGCTATGTTACTCCTGAGGCACATCATAAAAATGTCATGTACTTCCACCTTCTTCTCTTGGGACGCTCACTGTTGTAACCCATCAGTCATGCTGTGAGGAAGCTCAGACTAGCCCAGGGAGAAACCACTTGGATAAGCAACGTGTAGGTTTTCCACTTGCCACCCCCAATGAGGTACCAGCCAATAGCCAGCATCAAGTGCCAGACAAGTGAGTGATGATGCCTCCAGATGGTTCCATCCCTCAGTCATCAAGTCAAGTTTGTAGAGCAGAGATAAATTGTCGCTGCTGTGCTCTGTCCTATAGAACTCATGTGTATAAAATAGTTGCTTTACGCCATTAAAATTTGGGGTGTTTGTTACGCAGCAATGGATAGCCACTACACTATCTAATGCTAGGATCATTTGGTTAGTCTTTTTTCATCTCTTGATGTAATATTTAAATACTCATGTATTCCTAGAATAAATTCTTCTTGCTCATAATAATTTTTTTAAATAAATTGCCGGGTTTAGTTTGCTAATGTGATGGAGATAAATAATTATTATTTTAAAACAAAACTAGTTTTAAGTGTGTCTTAGTTTCTTAGTACAGCTATAACAGAAATACAAGTGAGTGGTTTTAACGAACAGAAATTTATTTTCTCAGTTTAGGAGGCTAGAAGTCCAAATTCAGGGTACTGGCTCTAGGGGAAGGAATTCTGTCTCTGTCAGCTCTGGGGGAAGGTCCTTGTCTCTTTTCAGTTTCCATTCCTTGGCTCCTTGGTGATCTTCATGTGGCACGGCTTCTATCTTCCCCATCTGTGCTCCGTTGCTTCTACGCCTAATCTTCCTTGCTTCTAAACTACTCTACTTATAGCTCAAAAGTGATTGGCTTAAAATACAACCTCATTAACATAACAAAGAAAACCCTATTCCCAAATGGGATTACATCCACAAGTACAATAAAAAAAAAATAGTAATAACCCAAACCCATTGCCATGGAGTCAATCTGACTCATTGCAACCCTATAGGACAGAGTAGAACTGCCGCACGGGGTTTCCAAGGAGCGGTTGGTGGATTCAGACTGCCAACCTTTTGGTTAGCAGCTGTAGCCCTTAACCACTTCTCCACCAGGGCTCCATCCACAAGTATAGCAGTTAGGATTTACAACACACATATTTCTGGGGGACAGAATTCAATCCATAAGAAACAGCTTTCCTTCCAAAGGGGTAGGGGGGCATAATTCATGTCAAAGGGAGAATGACTATCCACACAGCTTCCTTTCACTTTCAGGGCAGGCTCCAGCTGTCTGGTCTTCTCTCCTTATTTAGTTTAAACTCCACGATTACTACTCTGATCAGTTACATTTCCTAGCCTCTCTCCCTTTACCACATTTGTCTTGCAAAAAGTCTAGCCTTTGATAACTCCAGTCATCCACTAGTTCTGTGCCTGCAGGTAAGCAGCTGAGCATCGTTAAAGAACACACAATTGCACAGCTTGATGTCACTTCATTTCGTGATCACAAACCTCAAAAGGTTACCCAGTATCACCCAGTGGTCCGCTGAATCTCTAGTAAGCTCTCTATATCAATCTGTAGAAAAGGAATTTACTCCTTTTTCTCCTTTCTTATACCTTATTTCCCCCACTCCTTTCCGCCCCTTTTGCTCCTCCTGATCTTGACTCTTTACTTTATTGAGAAAATCAAAACCATCAACCTGGAGCTCCCTTATCTTGCCATCACCTTCTCCTACGTTCTTAGAGAGTACAAGCTCTATCACTCCCTTCTGCCTCTCTTAAAGAAGTGGTGTGGCTTTGGAGAAAGGAAACTAATATTTTCTTAAGAATTTCTCTCATTTCATGTACCTTACTTATATTTTAATTTAGGTATAATTATCCCCTTTGAGGGTCACTATGAGTTGGAATCGACTTGACAGCAACGAGGTTTTTGTTTTGTTTTTCATCCCTTTTCTGAGGAGAAAACTGAGGCCCAGCTAGGTCAAGCAAGCACCCTGCCCTGCATCACCCAGCGCAAAGCTGATTCTATCAGTCAGCTGACTCCAAGGTCAGCGCTTGCCTCACTCCATTCCAGCAGCTCCTCATGCCGCGGACTGTATGCACACTGCTGTTTCAGATTTATCTTTGTGGGAAAAGAGACTGTTCAAGACAAGAAAGTTCCAGCAGTTTTGTTCTTTAATCCTCTGAAGGACATCAGTGTGTAAGGCTACTGTCAGGTCTAGCTGGGGCTGACAGCAGGCTATGACTTGAAGAGGTCCCCTTGCTCAATCCCGTTTTTGTTCTTCAGCATTTTGATTTTAGGAGGTAAGTCTGATCATTAGTCACTACTTCTCTCCTACCATCAAAACTTAGTACTAGTAAAATGACTCCTTGGCATAAGTCCATGAAACCAAAAACATACTTCTATGCTTGTGATATATCTATCGCCCTATATCTTAGCAGCCTATATGCTTTTAAAACATGGGACCAGAACTAGGTCTTACAAAAATGAGACCCATGATAAGTTAAGAACTTAGCAAGATATAACTATCGGAAAGAAAATAATTTTCTTTAATTTTATAAAGTTTTTAAATTATGAATTATTAGGATGGATATGTTCTTAAAGCCAGATAAATAAGTGCATATGCTTATGTAGGCTTTGGAATGTCTTTAATTATGTGTTTCTGTTGGATGTAATTATCCTGGAATGCAGGCGATACAAAGACTGAACACACTCACCGCCCTCCCCCTTCTCAATCTGCACATCTGACTTGACTTAGTCTCCACGCAGCAGCTTGTACTAGAGTTTGGGGCCACCAGGCGAATTCCAAGGACCCTCATGAGCTAAGGAGCTGGATACTGTAGACCAAGAGGAGAGGCTCCCAGCCCTTTAGGGCTGTGTTTGTCCCTCCTTCATTGGCCTACAACCCATTGCTATGACAGAGAGTGACAAAAGGGTGTCTTGCTGGGATAGAAGAGTGGGAAGTGGAAGGGAAGGCAGTACTGACTGAAGCATGGGATAAAAATACATGGGAACGTTTGGCCTAGAACTGAGTAATTTCAGTCTTAACAGTTTTGCTAAAAGTGATATTTATAATCTACTTGCAACATAAAGGAAAATGAAAGCAGGCCTATGGGTCATCCTCTTTTTCCCATCTGACAGACAGGCTTGGCCTTCAGGCTGCCCAGAACTTCACTCCGCCCACACCGCCCACCTGGATGCCTCTAGGATTTACCTCCCTATTCCTTAACTGAGCCCCGCTTCCTGAGCCCCTTACTTACCTACCTCCAAACTGCAATTTCCTCAGAGTCTAATTTTATTGAATCAAACTCTGACATGCAGTCTGTTTCTTGCCTGTCCAGTATCCTTTCCCCTTCCTTCCCAAGAGGTCCTCAGCTTTCTTTTGGAGACTCACCTTTCCCTCACTGCACACCCATCAAGATGACCTACCCTCTCCTGGCCAACAGGATTGGATCTGTAATGATGGGATTTCACGTAAAAAGACAGGGGCTGGAGAGGAGGTCTTTGAGGAACACTTCCAATTATGTCGACTGTCACTCGAACTTTATTCATTTTTTAGAATGGCCTCAAGACTGGAATGGAGACCCCATAAAGGAGAAAAGCCTAGGATGTGTCTACACAGCATTGATTATAAACTAGCTGTATTTTACAGACAGTCGGTAGCAAAGAAACATATATTTTCAGATAAGGTTTCTCTTAACCTCACCACACAAAAAATTTGACAAGGGTGGTTTGCGGTTTTATGTCTAACAAGAGAGTTCAAAAGAACCAAGTTAACTTATTTCTGCAGAATAAAGTGATTCCTATTCCCCCATACCAATCAGAGTGGCCACAGCAACATTTTTTTTTTAACTTGTCTTAAAGCATTTGTCATTCACATTCTTTTAAAATCTATATTGCTAAGACCAGCATCTTTCTCAGAAAAATAAATCCCTGATGCAATGTTATAAAAATAATTTTCACTAGAGACGGTGTTTCTGTACTGCTCTTTTTTGATTTCAAAGCTGCAGGATGCAGCAATTTCTTCCAGCCTGATGTCTTCAGACTTTGTAAGCTTCTTTGATTAGGCCCATGGAATATACTTACTTCAAGACCTATATTTTGTGTCAGACATCAAGGATGCTCTCAACAACTTCTGGAGCCAGGTGGAAAGAACCCCCAAATCTTTATATTGAAAAACCTGTGTTTGTGTGAATGTCCCATTACCCAATTGTTCAGATCAGTGATTCTCAAAACGTGATTCTGGAACCAGCATCATCTGGGAGCTTGATAGAAAAGCAAAGTCTTTGATCCCACCCCAGATCTACTGAATCAGAAACCCTGGGAGCAGGACTCAGAAATCTGTTTTATCAGGCCGCCAGGTGGATTCTGATGTCCTCTGAAGTTTGAGAACCACCGGTTTCGATAATCTTTGCTTCAATTAATCACAACACTGGGGTTGCAAAATGGTGAATTCCTATCATCCATTGAACATTTATTGGCTGGTGTTCTTTGGTGAAGAGAAGCTTTCCTTTGTTTTCCCTCTTATCACTATGGGTTCACAGGAAGGAAATTCAGTGTGCTAAAACCAGTTATAGTAACCATTCTTTTCATGTTCATATGTCCCTCTTTTGCCTGATGAAATCCCTTCCAGCTGTCCCTGTGTTCTTTCCACCTGGCTCCAGGAGTTGTTTAGAGTGTCTTTGTTGTTTGACACAAGAAGACTATGATTCTTAACTGTGTGTTTGTGTGTTTTTATACTGAAACTTGGGGGCAAGAACAAAGTCTGCTATTTGACATGTCCCTGAAGTGACATGGTATATAAACAGTGTTCTACACAATAAGTGTATTTGAATGAGAGAAGTGAGTTTAAACATCATTTTGGAAAGAGCAGAAGGTCATTCACATTACACTGAAGTTCTCATGATTCTTAGACTAGGATGATTCAGGGCTGATGTTGTAAGTTGAAGTGTTTTGTTATGACTTTAGGTTAATTGGCTCTGGGATCTGATCCTGGTAAGATAACAGAGATACTTATTCATAAATGACAAGAGCATCCTAGAGTTAGTGCAATGATATATTTGATTTCAGTCTTTAATTTGAATAGTTTTAGGATCTGTGTAATACAACACATACACAGCTACTTAAAGTAATATGTCAATGTTTATCAGAGTAACCTAAACATAAAAATTAATTTGCAAAAGCAAAAATACCTTACAAAACAACAAACCCATCACCATCAAGTTGATCCTGACTCATAGCAACCCTATACAACAGAGTAGAACTGCCCCGTAGGGTGTCCAAGGAGCAGCTGGTGGATTCGAACTGCTGGCCTTTTGGTTAGCAGCCATAGCTCTTAACCACTGTGCCACCAGGGTTCCCAAAAATACCTTACATGTATTAAACGATTAATGTGAGCTGGGCATTATACCACTTGCTTAACAGGTATTATTATGTCATTTATCCCGGTAAAACCCTATGAGGTAGGTGTTTTTATCATGCCCATTTTCCTCATTTACAGATGAGGAAACTGTGGCACAGAAAGGTTAAATAATTTACCCCAAGTCACACAGATAAGCAGTGGTTCCACAGTCCCTGCACTTAACCACCACACTATAATGCTTTTCTAAATTTGTATTAGTAAATATAATTTACTAAAGAGCTTGCCCCATAATTAACTTACTTCTTAGCTTTCACTTTATTTTATTGTTGTAGTTTAAATGAAGTTTACATTTCGAGTTAGTATCCCACACAAAAATTTATACATACATTGTTATGTGACCCTAATTGCTCTCCCTATACTGTGACAGCACACTCCTCCTTTCTACCCCTGGTTTCTCATGTCCATTCATCCAGCTCCTAACCCTCTCTCCTTCCCATCTCACCTCCAGACAGAAGCTGCCCATTTAGTTTCTTGTATGTACTTGAACTAAGAGGCACACTCCTCACAAGTATCACTTTATGTCCCACAGTCCCGTCCAGTCCCTGTCTGAAGAATTGGCCTCGGAAATTGTTTTAGTTCTGGGCTGATAGAGAATCTGGCGGCCATGCTTCCGGGGGCTCCTCCAGTCTCAGTCAGACCAGTAAGTCTGGTCTTCTTACTAGAATTTGAGTTCTGCACCCTACCTTTCTCCTGCTCTATCGGGGACTCTGTCGTGTTCCCTGTCAGGGTGGTCATTGGTGGTAGCCAGGCACCATCTAGTTCTTCTGGTCTCAGGCTGATGGAGTCTCTGGTTTATATGGCCCTTTCTGAGTTTTCATAATGTTTTCAGGAAGAGAAGAGAAGTAGTGAGAGACTGTGCAAAGAGCTCAGGTGTTTTGAATGTCAAGACCTGAGTGTGGGTTACAATTAAAACCAGGTATGACTTTGAGCAAAACTATTTTTCATCTATAAAATCGGTTTAAAAATACCTGCCCTACCTATTCATAGGTTGTTGTGTCAGATGGGATAGTGGGTGTGAAAAGTACTTTCTAAATTGTACAGTAAAAAACAGAAATGGGTTAGACATAGAACCCTAAAGATGTATTTTTTTTAATGCTCACATTTTTCATTTATAAAAAAGTTCTCAATCTAGTTTTAAATATTCTAGGCCCTTAACTATTTCTTTTACAGTATATTTATAACTGAGTTTTTCCAACTGCCAATTTTCTTTTTTCCCCATAATTATTTGACTTCCCATCCTGGATTTATTAAAAACTCTTATAATATTATTATGCAAACAAAATATCTCTTACATGCTTCTTCCCAAGGGCAAATTTTAACTTCTTGTCATGTTTAATTTTATCTGCAACATTCAGGCGACATAATCTGCTGCTCTGGTGGCTTGTGCATTTGTGTTTTGCATATTTCATATAAGAAAATGAAGAAAAAAGAGAAGCTGGCCAGATGGGATTCTCGTTCCAGGCAGAGAAGAACAAGAAAAATTTGCATGGCCGTGACCTCGCCTATAGACAAAGGATGCTTGTTTACAGGACTGGCCGTGGTCACAGGGGGACGACTCATCCCCAAATTCCTGAAGCAGCCCTAGGTTTACAATGTGAGGTTCTGAAATTGTTCCCAAATGCAATTATTTCCCCATTTAATCAAACCCCGGAAAATAGCTCATTAAAAATAATCACATAAAACAGCAGGCACTGTCTCCAGAATTAAACACACTTTCTTTTACTGGCTGTTAAGCCAAGTCTTGCAAAAGCCCAGCCACCTGTACTGGGGGAAGAGGGGGTGCTGGAGTTCCTAGGAGGTGACTGTTCTCGGCAGCCACCTCCACCCAGTCCTTCCTGGAATCTGTCATTGTCAGCTTCTGCTAAGATATGATTTTTGTACTGGGTGGGTAAAGATAGATAAGAAATTTTTTGACCTCTCTTTAAATCTCTTTTCTATACTTTAAAGGAGATAATTAAAGTAAAGCTGCTAAAACAGTACATGGCATGGAGAAGGGGTTCAACAAGCGATACTTCCTCTCCTCCCCTGTTTCTGTAATACCCCGCTGCCCTGACTGCCCAATTTCCCCCGACTCTGCCCTACTATCCAGGAAGTTGGGTGTGGTTCTGAGACGGTTTGGTTGGGATTTACATTTTAGTTTGCACTGATGATTTAATACATTGTTTGGGCCTTTTCCAGCAGACAATCAAGCAGAACATTTTTCTGACCAAATTTGTTTTTCTCGAAAGTAAAACCATACTCAATAGAACGTTATAGGATAAAATTAGCATGTAGGGTAGTATTTTTCTAAAACCAAGAAATTCTCAAGAACACAGGGACCATAATGGGTATATTTTGGAATGTAATACTTTGGGATTCGATTAAAGCTCTTTCCCAGTTCAGTTTCTTTCTTGATGACTGTTAATAGCTAAGGCAAATAAAAAACAAGAAATGATTAAAAAATGTTTTAAGATCTTCTAAACAGTTGTGGGCTTTTCATGTTGTTATTTACTGAGCAGTGGTGAGATGAGTTCTGGCAATTTAGAAAACCTAAATTCGTGAAGCAGTGTTTTATTGTACCATTAAAAAATTTTTTTTATTGTATCATTTTATTTTACAGTATCCCTCACTTCTATTTGCTATACAGCATTCTTAACTTTTCCCCACATTTCTTCAACCGCCCCCCTGCAAGAGCTACTTGAACAGCAATCTAGAACAATGAATTAAATTTTCTCCCCCAACAGGGGTTCAATTAAAAATATTTTAGAAGGATTGACTTATTTTATTATCATTATTTATTTATTTTGCCAAGGAAGGGCTTAGTTAAAACTACTATGTCCTATTACCATCACTTTATATGACACTTTAGTTTTAAAAAAAGAAGAATCAATCTCAAAACAAAGGAAAGCCTTTCAAATCCATTTAGCTTTTGGAAAAATTTTATTGTCCATACTTTTCTCATTTTTCCTGTGGTTCAGAAAAACCAACTGTTTTTTGAGACTCCAAAGGGAGAAGCATGCACCCAAGGCAATACAAGAAGATTTCACGGAGGGAAAATATCAGAACTTCTCTTTATTTGTTACCTGGAAAATAAGAAAGAGATGAAGTATTCTGATATTTAACATACAGGCCAGTACTGGCACCCTCACACAGCTACATCTGGTACATACCTGAGAAGGGGGTCCCATGAGATGGAGGGATTGACAGAGGGGCTTCCATTCATTCTTTGGCTTTCAGCATATTGGAGTATTTTATGGAATGTTGTAGCTTAGGTGAGCCTACTTAAGTTGACTAACTCTCATTTCCTAAATAGTAGAATATTTATAGTACTTTGTAACGAGGTGGGGAGTGTGGAGAACATCTCCATTGGGAATACCCAAATTCTTTTGAACACCCTCTCCACGTTTTGATAGTTCCTCACAATGTAAATCCCATGGCTCATAAGAGAATGTGAAAACTACATTTCCCAGCTTTCTTAACCTAAGATGCAGGTCTTTTATTTAGGTTCCATTTGTGAGGCTCATCTATGTGAGAACACTAATTTGGAATGAGTTACATGGTGAAGAGGCAGGGTGTGAAGCATCCATTTTGCTGCCATGGATATGTTAAAATAAAACTCATATTAAGCTAATAATATAAATGGATTTGAAGTTTATTTAATATACAGTTTGCAAATCGGGCAACATTTCTGACTAAAGAGTCAAAGTTTTCCAAAGATGAAAGAACTTCCAAAGATTCTTATACCCCATCTTATTGACATGGACTTGGAGAAGAGCTTGAACAGTGTCTATGAAAGACAATTTACCCTAGAACACAGCTTCTGGTTTGATCTTGGACTCTTTTAGGAGACCAGTTTCTTCAAGGCTCAAAGTTCAAAAGGACATCTAAGGGCAATGGCCTGGGTTGGATATCCCACTCCATGTATCCCGGATATCTGGATTCCAGGAGAATTAAAACTGCTTGTCAGATGGTGGCAAAAGCTGCATGGTCCTCGGGCCGGCAGGTAGAAGCAATAGATTCCTTGGTGGGCCAGTTCTGGTGGACTTCTAGTAGTCCACCCAAGGATGTGTTTCTTCAGCTGTTCTGATTATTCTTTTTTAGCTACCTTTCTGCTCAAACTAGCTAGAGTAGATTTATAGTTTTCAGCCAAGAACCTTAAATAATATCAGGGGATGCCCATGAAGATGAAGGTTTGCTGGTTATCTTGAGGCAAAATCCTTAAAGGAATAATCAACCTTGGTAAAGAGTTACTTATCTTTCTTTTACTGAAAGACAAAAAGATTAAGTGTTCCATAATTAGTCTTTTCAGTAACTACAAGGGCCATTCAGTAATTATAAACCACCTAGCAGATATTTTTTTTGGAAAACAAACCAGTCCAACTTTTCAAGATACAGTTGCCATTTTAATAATAAGTGATACAGTAACTTCTTAATTTTTTTTTATTGTGGTAAAACATATGTAACAAAATTTGCCATTTTAACCATTTTTAAATGTGTAACTCAGTGACATTAATTACATCCACAACGTTGTGCAACCATCGCCACTATTCCCAAAAGTTTTACATCACCCAAGACAGAAACTCCATATCCATTAAGCAAAAATCCCCATTACTCCTTTTCCCTAGCTCCTGGTAACCTCTAATCTACTTTCTGTCTCTATAGATTTGCCTATTCTAGATATTTCATATAAGTAGACTCACGATATTTGTTCTTTTGTTCCTAGCTTCATTTAGTTTTTAAGATTCATCTATGTTGCAACATGTATCAGAACTTCATTTCTCTTTATGGCTAAATAATACTCCATTGTATCCCTATACAGTAAAACCTGCAAAAGCCAGAAACTGTGTAAAGCCAAAACCTGTCAGAGAAGGACAACTCAAATATTTTCCACTAATAGAGAGCGATAGAAAAGTGGTAAGACTGTACCCTGTCAAAGGCGGAAAACTTTTGAGACCCAGGAAACCAAGGCAGTCCCATCAAGTTCCTGCTCTCACAGGTTTCACTGTGCCACATTTTGTTTATCCATTCATCTGTTGATGGGCACTGGATTGGTTCTACCTTTTGGCTATTGTAAATAATGCTGCTATGAACATTGGTGTGCGAGTATCTGTTTAAATCCCTGTTTTCATTTCTCTTGGACATATACCTAGGAATGGAATTGCAAGGTTATATGGTAACTCTATGTATAACAATCTGAGGAATTGCTGGATTGTTTTCCAAAGTGGCTACAACATTTTACATACCTACAAGCAGCGTATGAAGGTTCTAATTTCTCCACATTCTTAATAACATTTGATATTATCTGTCATTTTTATTAGAGCCATCCTACTGAGTGTGAAGTGGTATCTCATTGTGGTTTTGATTTGCATTTCCCTGATGGCTAATGCAGTGTGATGGATCACTTTTGTGTGGCCTTTCTAGCCATGGTCTTGTAACTCCCACCCAAGTGATTGGGCGGGACTGTGTGATAGGCTAATTGTGGCCCACCAAAGGGATTGGTCAGTTTTGCCATTCCACTGGGCTTGAAATGAGTCACCCTAGAGGAGATAAAGAGAAGATCCCACCACTACCAAGGAAGAACAGCCAGGAGCCAGTACATCCTTTTGACCTGGGATCCCTGCGCTAAGAAACTCCTGGAAGCAGGAGACAGAGAGAGAGCGAGGTGTAATCCTGAAGAGGTGAGCCAATGATACATTTCTACATATCTTTGTGAGGTTCTTTTTTTTTTTTTTTTCCAGCTATAATGGACTTTAAAGGAGTGTGCTGAAAAAAGACTGAACATAAAACTAGACCTTTGATTGTTTCATTGAAAAGTGTTAAATCAAAAAATTTCAAGTGTCACATATAACAGTTATATTGCCCTCACTAAAAGTGTTATCACCAACAGCATATTAGTAAGAGCAAAATTTTTGTATTTATAATAAAATAAGTATTTTCTAATGCGTGTTATGTCTTAGCCTGGTAGTTCTGAAAATCAGTCAGTGAAAACCCGATGGATCACAATGGTCTGATCCCTAACTGATCATGGCAGTTTCAATCTATTCTAGATGGGGTCACCATGAGTCTGGGGCTAACAATAACCTGTGTGTAACTTATAAGTTAATAATTAGAAATATATTAGGAGTACATGCTCAAAACTTAAAAAATATATATTTATGGAAGATTTTATTTCAGTTTCCAAATTGGTAGCCAAAATGTTTCCGAGTTCCTTCAGTCTTTCAGCTGTTATTTTTCTTCACACCTCAGTTCTTACCAACAAGCAAAAGGATATTAAGGAGACCTTCTGTAAGCAAAATGGCATTTTTTTTTCTTTTTTATTGACATAAAATTCACCTAACATAAGATCCACCATTTTAATGATTTTAAAGTGCACAATGAGTAGTTCTTAGTATATTCATAAAGTTGTGCAACCATCACCACTAATTCCAGAACATTCTTATCACCCCAGAAAGAAACCCTGTATCCATCAGCAGTCACTCTTCATTCAGCTCTCTCTGGCAACCACTAACCTACTTTCTGTTTCCATGGATTTGCCTGTTGTGAACTTTTCACATAAATGAAATCATACAATGTGTGACCATTGTGTCAAGCTTCTTTCATTTAGCATAATGTTTTCAAGGTTTACCCATGTTTTAGCATGTTTTACTACTTCATTTCTTTTTATGACAGAACTATATTACATGAATATGCTATATTTTGTTTACTCATTCATCAGTTAATGGACATTTGGGTGGTTTCTACTTTTTTGGTTATTATGAATAATGCTGCTATGAACATTTGTGTTGAAGATTTTTAAAAAAATTTATTTTTGTTGTTGTTGAGAATATACACAGCAAACATACACCAGTGCAAGTTTCTACATGTACAACTCAGTGACATTGATTACATTCTTCAAATTGTACAACCATTCTCACCCTCCTTTTCTGACTTGTTCCTCCTCCATTAACATAAATTCACTGCCCCCTACAGTTCCTATCTAATCTTTCGAGTTGCTGTAGTCAATTTGATCCCTTACAGATAGATATTAAAGAGCAAAATGCTCAAGGCAGACATTATTTACTAATTAAGCTAAACTATTGTTTGGTTTTAAGAAGACTTCAGGGGATATTTATTTTATTTTATTGTGCATTAGATGAAGATTTACAGAGCAAATTAGTTTCGTATTAAACATTTGACACACATATTGTTTTGTGACATTGGTTTCCAACCCCTCGACATGTCAACACTCTGCCCTTCTCAAACTTGGGTTCCCCATTACCAGCTTTCCTGCCCCCTCCTGCCTTCTCGTCCTTGCCCCTGGGCTGGTGTGCCCATTTAGTCTTGTTTTGTTTTATGGGCCTGTCTAATTTTTGGCTGAAGGGTGAACCTCAGGAGTGACTTCATTACTGAGCTATAAGGACGTCCCGGGGCCATACTCTCGGGGTTTCTCCAGTCTCTGTCAGACCAGTAAATCTGGTCTTTTTCTGTGAGTTAGAATTTTGTTCTACATTTTTCTCCAGCTCTGTTGGGGACCCTCTATTGTGATCCCTGTGAGAACAGTCAGTGATGGTAGGCGGGTACTATCTAGTCGTACTGGACTCAGTCTGGTGGAGGCTGTGGTAGTTGTGGTCCATTAGTCTTTTGGACGAATCTTTCCCTTGTGTCTTTAGTTTTCTTCATTCTCCCTTGCTCCAGATGGGCTGGGACCAGTGGAGTATCTTAGATGGCCATTCACAAGCTTTGTGTATATGTGTGTGTGTTAATGAATTTTTTTTAATTGTGCTTTAGGTGAAAGTTTATAACTCAAGTTAATTTCTCATTCAAAAATTTATACACGTATTATTTTGTGACATTGGTTGCCATCCCACAATGTGAGAGCACTCTCCCCCGTTCCTGTTCCCTGTCCCTTCCTGCCTTCTCATCCTGGTTTTGGACAGGAGTTGCCCATGTGGTCTTGTATATCTGATTGAACTAAGAAGCACGTCCCTCACGAGCATTATTTTTTCTTTTATAGGCCTGTCTAATCTTTGTCTGAAGAGTGGACTTTGGAATGGTTTCAGCTCTGAGTTAACAGAGCATCTGGGGACCATAGTTTTGGGGGTTCCACCAGTCTGTGTCAGACAATTAAGTCTTGTCTTTTTACGTTAATTTGAATCCTGTTCTACATTTTTCTCCTGCTCTGTCCTGGACTCTCTGTGGTGTTCCCTGTCAGGGAGGTCATTGGTGGTAGCCGGGCACCATCTAGTTCTTCAGGTCTCAGGCTGGTGAAGTTCTGGTTCATTTAGTCCTTTAGTCCTTTGTGCTAGTATTTTCCTCGTGTCTTTGGTTTTCTTCATTCTCCTTTGCTCCGAGTGGGATGGGACCAACAAATGTATCTTAGATGGCCGCTTGCAAGCTTTTATGACCCCAGACGCTACTCACCAAGGTGGGATGTAGAACATTTTCTTTATAAACTATGAATTTGACCAATTGACCTAGATGTCCCCCAAAACTATGGTCCCCAGGCTCCAGTCCCAGCTACTCTGTCCCTCAAAATATTTGGGTGTGTCTAGGAAACTTCTTTGGTTTTGCTTTGGTCCAGGTGTGCTGACTTCCCCTGTATTGTGTATTGTCCTTCCTTTCACCTAACTTTACCCTTGCCTACTCTCTAGTTAGTGATTTCCCCTCTCCCTCCCTCCCCACCCTCGTAACCATCAAAGAATGCTTTTTTCTGTGTTTAAACCTTTTCCTGAGTTGTTATAATAATGGTCTCATACAATAATTGTCCTTTTGTATCTAACTTATTTCACTCAGCATAATGCCCTCCAGATTCATCCATGTTGTGAGATGTATAGCGGATTCATCATTGTTCATTATTGTTGCATAGTATTCTGTTTCGTTCACAAGCTTTTAAGAATCCAGATGCTACTCACCAAAGTAAGATGTAGAACATTTTTTTTAATAAACTATGGTATGCCAGTTGAGCTAGATGTCCCCCAAGACATGCTCCCCAGACCTCAGCCCAGTAATTTGGTCCATCAGGGAGTTTAGATGTGTCCATGAAGCTTCCATGACATTCCCTTGGTCAAGTTGTGCTGACTTCCCCTGTATTCCCCTGTATTGTGTCCTGTCTTACCCTTCACCAAAGTTACCACTTATCTATTGTCTATTTAGTGTTTTTCCCTCCTTATCCCTTCCCTCCACAGTAACCATCAAAGATTGTTTATTTCTGTTTGTAAACCTTTTCATGAGTTTTTATAATAGTAGTCTCATACCGTATTTGTCCTTTTGTGACTGACTTATTTCACTCAGCATAATGCCCTCCAGATTCTTTCATGTTGTGCGATGTTTTGCAGATTCATCATTGTTCTTTACTGCTGCATAGTATTCCATTGTGTGTATGCACCATAGTTTGTTTATCCATTCATCTGTTGATGGGCACTTAGGTTGTTTCCATCTTTTTGCCATTGTGAATAATGCTGCAGTGAACATGGGTGTGCATATGTCCATTCCTGTGATGGCTCTTATTTCTCTAGAGTATATTCCTGGGAGTGGGATTGCTGGATTGTATGGTATTTCTATTTCTAGCTTTTTAAGGAAGCTCCATATTGTTTTCGAAATGGTTGCACCATTTTACATTCCCACCAGCAGCGCATAAGTGTTCCCTGCAGCCTTTCCAACATTTGTTTATTTTCTGTTTTTTAGATTCGTGCCAGTAATGTTGGGGTGAGATGGTATCTGGTTGTAATTTTGATTCGCATTTCTCTAATGGCTAGTGATCACGAGCATTTCCTCATGTGTCTGTTAGCTGCCTGCATGTCTTCTTTGGTGAAGTGTCTGTTTGTATCCTTTGCCTATTTTTTAATTGGATTATTTGTCTTTTTGTTGTAGAGGTGTTGGATTTTCATATAGATTTTAGAGATTAGAACTTTGTTAGATTTGTCATAGCCAAATTTTTTTTCCCAACCTGTAGGCTCTCTTTTTATTCTTTTGGTGAAGTCTTTTGATGAACATAAGTGTTTAATTTTTAGAAGATTCCAATTATCTAGCTTATCTTCCAGTGTTTGTGTATTGTTAGTTATGGTTTGTGTCCTATTTATGACATGTATTAGGGCTTCTAGCATTGACCCTATTTTTTCTTCTATGATCTTTACAGTTTTTGGTTTTATATTTAGGTCTTTGATCTATTTTGAATTAGTTTTTGTGTATGGTGTGAAGTATGGGTCCTGTTTCATTTTTTATGATGGACATCCAGTTTTGCCAGCACCATTTGTTAAAAAGACTGTCTTTTCTCCATTTAATGGTCTTTGGGCCTTTGCTGAAGATCAGGTGACCGTAGGTGGATGGATTTACATCTGGGTTCTCGATTCTGTTCCATTGATCAATATGTCTGTTGTTGTACCAGTACCAGGCTGTTTTGACTATCGTAGCTGTACAGTAGGTTCTGAGGTCAGGTAGTGCAAGTCCTCCTACTTTCTTCTTCTTCTTCAATAGTGCTTTACTTATCCAGGACCTCTTTCCTTTTCATATAAAGTTAATGATTAGTTTTTCCATCTTGTTAAAGAATGCTGTTGGTATTTGGATTGGGATTGCGTTGTATTTGTAGATTTCTTTGGGTAGAATTGACATTTTCACAATGTTGAGTCTTTCTATCCATGAGCATGGTATGTTTTTCCATTCTCATTTGGTTTCTTGCAGTAGTGTTTTGTAGTTTTCTTTGTATAGGCCTCTTATACCTCTGGTTAGATTTATTCCTAAGTATTTTATTGTTTTAGGGGCTATTATAACTGGTATTGCTTTCCTGATCTCCTTTTTGTAGTTTTCTTTATTGGTGTCTAGGAATTCAATTGATTTGTGTATGTTTATCTTGTCCCGCTACTCTGCTGAATCTTTGTATTAGTTCCAGTAGTTTTCTTGCAAAGTCCTTTGGTCACTCTTTATATAGTATCATTTCGTCCACAAATAGGGATACTTTTACCTCTTCCTTACCAATTTGGATGCCCTTTATTTCTTTTTCTTGTCTTATTGCTCTAGCTAGGACTTCCAGCACAATCTTAAATAGGAGTGGTGGTAAGTGCTATCCTTGTCTTATTCCCTTTCTCAGGGTGGATGTTTTCAGCTCTCTCCATTAAGAATGATGTTGACTTTTGGTTTTGTATAGATGTCCTTTAATTATGTAGACGAATTTCCCTTCTGCACCTATTTTATTGAAAATTTTTATCAGGAATGGATGTTGGACTTTATCAAATGCCTTTTCTTCATCAATTGAGATGATCATGTGATTCTTTTGTTTTATTTATGTGGTGGATTACATTGATTGATTTTCTAGTGATGAATCATCCTTGCATACCTGGTATGAATCCCACTTGGTCATGGTGTATTATTTTTTTGATATGATGCTGAATTCTATTGGCTAGAATTTTGTTGAGAATTTTTGCATCTATATTCATGAGAGGAACTGGTCTGTAATTTTCTTTTTTTGTGGTGTCTTTGTCTGGTTTTGGCATCAGGGTTATGCTGGCTTCATCGAATGAGTTCAGAAGTATCCCTTCCTTTTCTATATTCTGAAATAGTTTGAGTAGTACTGGTGTAAGCTCTACTCTGAATGTTCGGTAGAATTCTTCAGTGAAGCCATCTGGGCCAGGGTTTTTTTTTGTTGGGAGTTTTTTTTTTTTTTTAATTTAAATTACCTTTTCAATCTCTTCTCTTGTTATGAGTTTGTCCAGAATTTCAACTTAAGTTTGTGTTAGTTTAGGTAGGTAGTGTGTTTCTAGAAATTTGTCCATTTTCTCTAGGTTTTCAAATTTGTTGGAGTATAGTTTCTCATAGCACTCTGTTATGATCCTTTTTATTTCAGTTGTGTCTGTTGTAACGTCCCTCATTTCCTTTCTTGTTTGGGTTATACATGTCCTTTCCTGTTTTTATTTTGTCAGTTTGGCCAATAGTTTGTTGATTTTGTTGACCTTTCAAAGAACTAACTTTCGGTTTTTTTGATTCTTTCTATTATTTTTCTGTTCTCTATTTCATTTATTTCTGCTCTGATCTTTATTATTTTCTTTCTTCTGGTGGCTGTGGCTTCTTTTACTGTTCTCCCTCTATTTGTTCAAGCTGTATAGCTAATGTTTTGATTTTGTCCCTTTCTTCTTTTTTGATGTGTGCATCTATTTCTATAAATTGAACTCTGAGCACTTGGATGCAATCTTTACTGAAGAAGTTTGCCAGGTCTTTCTCCCACAGAGTTTCTCTGTGGGTTCTATCTGCTGACCTTTAGGTAGTTGCCCAGCACTTAACCATTGCACCACCAGAGTCTAGCTGGGGAAATTTTACAGTTGATGCAATATTTCCTGTTATTCCTGTGTGTCCCTCCAAAATAGGATTTTGAGTATTTATGTTTTTAAACAGAATTGTGGTATTTTAGCAACTACTTTTATTGACAGGTCTGGATTTTATCAGGGGAGTGACAGATGCTTTTTTGTTTTAACTATTCATTTCTTGAGCCACGTTGTCAATGCTTAAGGTTGTATGCAGTGTTTAAAAAATGGAGATAACAATCTAATGTAGTGTTATTCTCACATTTAAGGAAAATATAGTAGCTAATGTCTAAAGAAGACAATTAATGAAGTAATTCATATAATCCCAACTCAGGCAAATAAAGACTTTGAGGAATAACCTACATTAAAATTAGCTACAACAGTGGCCTGTCAATGTTGATGCAAATTGGTTTTCTTATGCAGGCTACAGATGAATCACTATTTGGTTAAGCCTGGAAGTAGAAAGTTTTGGTTTCTGTTTTTAAGTTTTTGTCCCCGGTGGCGCAGTGGTTAAGAGCTCTGCTGCTAACCCAAAGGTAGGCAGCTCGAATCCTACCAGCCACTCCTTGGAAACCCTATGAGGCAGTTCTATTCTGTCCTAGAGGGTCACTATGAGTCAGAATTGACTCAGTAGCCATGGGTTATGAGAGTGATACGGAGCCCCTAGGTGGCTCAACTGGTTAAGCACTGTGCTACTAACCAAAATGTTGGCACTTCTAATCTGCCCAGAGGTGCCTTGGAAGAAAGGCCCGATGATCTAGTACCAAAAGGCCACAGCCTTGAAAACCCTATGAAGTGTAGTTCTACTCTGCAGTGCATGGAATCACCATGAGTCAGAATTGATTTGATGGCAATGGTAATGAGACTGATTAGTTTTAAGCTGAAATTATAGAAAACTGGTCATTATCATGTGCTCAGTTGTGCACTTTAAAGCTCTTAGGGAATATCATGGTCACCTAGCCCAGCCCCCTCTATTTTATAGATGAAGAAAGTGAGGTCTGAGGTGTGAGGGCTGGGGCTGCTTTCCAGGTCTTTTGACTCCCAGCCCCAATGCTCTTTCCACTAAGCTACCAAGGAGATGAATACGCAAAATCCAAAAGAAAACAGTGAAAACATGCATGAAAAATTTATAATTAAGGAAATACTAATTTAAATGATAAGATACTATTTTTTTATCTATCAAATTGGCAAAGATATAAAATTATAATCAGTCTTTCATGTGAGATTTTTGGAAAACAAGCACTAAAGCCCTCAGCTGACTGATGCCTGAAATATCACAACTAGAGATGAGTTTTTTTGGCTTAAGATATTGTCTCGTGTTAGACATGGAAAGAGAAAAAAATGATTTTACTAGTCATTTACAGAGGAACGAGTGCTTTGGATCCTTCTCCACCAACAGCATTTCATGAGGGTAAAGCAAAATGGCCTTAGGTTCCTGGTGCTGTATCTGTGTGAATGTGTTTTTGTGTGTTAGCTCAGGAGACAGAAGCAAATGGCCTTCCTCACAGTTTCACTGATGCCTGGCTCCGATTTTTTTTTTTTTTTTTTTTTTTTTTTTGAGTCCCTAATGGGATAGGTTCAGGATATTAGAATCACTTGGAGAAAAACTTCCAGACAAAAATGGTATGTTTTTCTTTCATTCTTCATAGTAGACATTTTGGTTGGGGGTTTACTTGGTAAGCATTGCTTCCTTTGCCGTTTTATTGAACTTACAGACATGTTCAGTTTTTCAGAGATGGCCACTTGAAGCTGGAGATGAATTTTGAGGCTATCGCTTTTGCAGTTCCCTACTTACACAAGACTGGCAAAAAGAAATTTGTTGTTGGCTCAAGGCTGCGGAGTTAAATGTTGATACTTTCTCTCCACGTATTCAAACAGGTGACAATGGGAAAGTCAGTAAGGCTCACATCTTTATTCCTTTAGATGTATGGTCCTCATTTGAAATATTTATATAAACCCTGCCTGAGGCAGCATGAACTACTAAACCCAGGATTAGAGATTGCCAAAGAGCCAGAATTTTTCTGGGTTTTTGTTTGTTTGTTTCGACTTCTACATTGTTATTTCATAGTAAAATAAGCCAACCAATTTCACTAGAAGTTTATTATTATTATGAGTAATTTTATATTTGCATAATACTTTATAATTTACAAAAGACTTTAAAATTGCTGTTTCATTTGATTCTCCCAACAAACTTGTGAGCTAAGGAGGAAAGGTCTATCAGTTTACAGGAGAGGGAGCTGAAGATGAGAGACTTTTTTATCTTCAAGTCTCTCACGCTTTTCACTCTACCACACGTCCTCTCAATAAGAACAAAGGAAAAAGAATAATTTTTCAAATTAGGATGATGAACCCCTACCAGCTGTATGACATGAAATTCATCCCTTTTTAAAGAGTTCCCAAGCTCTTTTTGGAAGTTCCATAGGCTGCTATCTCAGGAAGTCCCTGAATAAATTCTCTGTAATCTTCTCTGACATCTTCCGTAAGCAGCCACACATTCCCTCTGCTGCTACTGCTCCTTGCTGTGATCTCTACTCAACTAGGAACACCTGGCCTCTGATGTGACCACATAGTAGAGAAAGCTGGCTGTCCATCAAGGTCTCTACACTCCCTTTTCCACAGAAAAGATATACAGCCAAGACATGCCTGCCCAGCCAGAGAGTGCATTGCCCAAACTCCCTTGCAGCTAGGTACCCAACTAAGTTCTAGCCAAGGGAATGTGAGTAAAGGTGATGTGGACAAATCCCATTTCTCTTGCCTGAGTGGGAATTCCTAGCTCTAGATTTCTCCTCTTCCCCCTTTCTGCTGGCTGGGATGGTGTACCCTTGGAAGCTATGTGTTAAAGATGTAAGAGCACCCACCAACCTGGGTCCCTGAATGCCTGCGTGGAACAGAGCTGCTCAGCAACCTGGAACTGCCACCTGGACTATTACATGACAGAGAAGTAAACTTCTACATTGCTTCACCCACTGGACTTTGGAGTCTCTTTATTACAGGTAGTTTAATTTTTTACTCCAAAATAATCACTTTATATTGACCTTGGAGGATGGAATACTGTTCTTTCCTTGACTGCTGCATCAAATCTATATGAAAGCTCTTTAATTTCTCACTGTACATCAATACCAGGCTATACTTTTAATGAGACCTTATAAAACATTTGGGGACAAAGAAAGGAAAGCACTCAGAGGCAGCAGCTTAGCAGACAAGTCATCAGTGTCCACACCAGCCCAATCTCTCTTTCTCCATTCCTGGCCTGCTTCACCCTGTCTATGGCTCCACCCTCCAATGAAGGCACTTCAGGCCTTTCCTTATCTGATGTAAGGATGACAGATAGTGGGGATATCAATTTCCCTTACAGGAAATCCTGTTCCCATCACAGAGGGCAAAAAACACCACAAATAGTCTAATATTAGTATATTCATCAACAGCTGAGTTATTCAGCCATTTGTTGTTTGTTTTAGCTGTCATCCAGTCGGCTCCAACTCATGGTGACCCCATGCAGAATGGGACTGCACTATTGTGATCTGTAGGGTTTTCACTGGCTGGTTTTTTCAGAAGCAGATCGCCAGGCTTTCTTCCCAGTCTATCTTAGTCTGGTAGTTCTGCTGAAACCTGTTCAGCAACACAACAACACATAAGTCTCCACTGACAAAAGAGTGGTGACTGTGCTTGAGGTGCATTGTCTAGGAATAGAACCCAAGTCTCCTGGATGGAAGGCAAGAATTCTACCACCGAACCCCACTGCCCTTAGTCATAGATGACACCATATACAAGGCACAAAAAACCCAATGTTATTCTAAATCATGCTCTTTCCAGTTCTCTTTCAGGCTTTCCTGAAACTCTTCACTAAGTGTTTAAAACATCCTGAGGTTCAATCTCACAAAATAAAGTTATCTTGTTACACTTTGTTTTGACATTTTTCTTTTTTGGTGAATTCTGAAAATATTTACGTCTATTTTGTGGATAATAAAATATACCCAGGGCTATTTTAGGGATAACTATGGATAATCCTTGTGTTATGTCTTTTGGGAGTTATCACAATTCTTTTAATTCAAGCCCTGACCCAAAACAAGCAATCCATCCAACCTCTTTGGCTCTCTACTGTACTCCTTGTAAACACTCTGCAATTAAGTTCCAAATGGATTAAAAAAAGATTTAATAATATCTTAACACATGTTTAATACAATTGAAAGGTAATGCTGTTAGAAATGGGTAATGATGAGGCCTCAATTCTAGATGGAGGAATTATCTCGTGAGACAATCCAGAGCTGTTTTACTGTCCTCTGCTAATATGGGACTCATTTACATAATCTGCTAAGAGTTCTCTGCCAGTAGCTATGCCCTATAATGTCTGTTGGGTGTTAGCCAGTGCTGATTGAGAAGTTATACCTTGGTATATTAATTATCTAAGGAGCCCTGGTAGTGAAATGGTTAAGCTCTAGTCTGCTAACTGAAAAGTCTGTGGTTCAAAGCCATCAGCAGCTCCATGGGATAAAAGACATGGCGATCTGCTCCCATAAAGATTACAGCCTAAGAAACCTTATAGGGTAGTTCCACTCTGTCCTGTAGGGTTGCTATGAGTTGAAATCAACTTGATGGCACACAACAACATATTAGTTATCTATTGCTACATAAGAAATTACCCCAAAAGCTAGTGGCTGAAAAAAACAATAAATGCTTATTATCTCACACAGTTTCTGTGAGTCAGGAATTCAGGAGTAGCTTACCTGGATGAGGTCCCTCATAAGTTTGTCATCAAGATGTCAGCCAAGGCAGTGGTCATCTGAAGGCTTGACTGGGGCTGGAAGATCCACTTCCAAGATGGCCAGCAGGTTGGTGCTGTTGTTGGCAGGAGCCTCATTTCCTTGCCACATGGAACTCCCCATCAGGCTTAAGTGTCATCATGACATGGTGAGTGGCTTCCTCCAGAATGAGCAATTCAGGAGAACAAGGCAGAAGCCCCAATGTCTTTTATTACCTAGCCTCAGAAGTCACACTCATCAATTCTCCATATCCTACTAGTAACACAGGTCATCCCTTTTCAGTGTAGGAAGGGAAAACACAAGGACATGAATACTAGAAAACAAGAGTAATTGGGGTCATCTTCGAGTGTCTGGATACCATGCCTGACCCTGTGCTTTCTCTACACCTTTAAAAGTTTTAAGGCTATTTTTAAGATTACAGAAAGGACCCTGGAAATGTACTTCTTATTGTATCCAACACAGACTTTTTCAATGGAATGTGCTGTTGTCTCTTCACCTGACTAGCTGCAGCATATTAAGTACTGCCTCACTCAAGAGTGAGATGATTTTTATCCTGGATAGGAAGTGCATCTAGTATCAGCTACGGGGCATCTTTGAGGGCAGCACCTTGGCGGGGGGAGGGGGGATGGGTGGCGGGGAGCATTCCCAAGTCAATCTCTTCACAAATTTTCAAGGGGCCCAAATCGCAGTCACCATAAGACACTATAGAACATGCTAGAGGTTCCTGAAGCTGGAGTAAACCAGGTACAATCCCTTTCCAGTCCTTCCACTGGATCCTGTGACCAATCCCTTATCATTCCTATTCTGAACTTAATAAATTCGCACCCACTCCTGACTCAAAAACTCCTCTCCAGCCCCAGTTCCCCTCCCACCCAACTAGAGCTCCTTCCCCACTCTATTCAACACTCCCTGGTCCTCAGTATCAGAAAGTGTCTTATCCAGCAGCCTCCCTGGTAAGGCCTTGGTGCCATCATTTCTGCCTGGTATTGGCACTTCTCTTCTATTGGCCAGGGTTCTGACAAGACTTGGCATTCTTTTCCCATCCCACCAGCATTCCAGAGGGAAAAACATAATCCCATTCCATTTGGGAAACATCAGTTGGAACACTGCCTGGATGTCAATTATAACTTGACTGGAGGGTCCTAGGCATGGACCCCATGCTCAGGATGACATCATCCAGTGTCCACTCCAAGTATTTTTCAACCAAAGAACTACTACCAACTGTTTAATAACTACCAGACACCATTGTTGGTTTTCTTCCAAAAGACAACAGGGCACATTAGGAAAATAAAATAAGACAAATCAACCAACAACAAATGTTACGTGTGAATTTAAATAAATTCCAATTTCCAAAAATAATCTAGGATTCACTGAAACATGTTGTAAAGTTAAGTTAGGAATTCAAGGGTAAGGATAGAAAAACAGCTGGAAAGAAATTACACCAAAATGTTAAAAGGAGTTAGGCTTGGGTGATGACTTTCTTTTCTATTTTCATGTTATATGTTTCAGGTTACATGTGCATATAATGAATTCTAGTTTCTATAAATTATTTAGGGCCTACTGAAATGTGTTGTAGAGCCATATTAGAATTCTTCAAGGGGGTAAGTAGAAAAAAGCCTGGAAGGAAGTACTCAAAATGTTGAAAGGAATTGTGTTTAGATGGTGATATTCTATTTTCTTTCTGTTGTACATAGGGTCGCTATGAGTCGGAATTGACTCAATGGTACCTAACAATAACAACTATTCTATTTTCTACTTTCAAATTTTCTCTAATTAGCACAAAATACTATAATGAAAACATGTTAATAAAATTTTAAAATAATTCTAAATTCAACAGACATCTGCAGCATTGCATTTAAGAGGGGATAATCATTTATGCCTTTTCCCACCTTGGTTTCTTTCTTTTTTTTTTTAGTTTCTCATACAAAAATTTATACACACATTGTTATGTGACCCTAGTTGCTATCCCTATAATATGTCAGCATACTCCTCCTTTCCACCCCGGATTTCCCATGTCCATTCATCCAGCTCCTGACACTCTCTGCCTTCTCATCTCGCCTCCGGACAGGAGCTGATCATTTAGTCTCAAGTATCTACTTGAGATAAGAAGCATTCTTCACGAGTATAATTTTACGTCCCATAGTACAGTCTAATCTTTGTCTGAAGAGTTGGCCTCGGGAATGGTTTTAGTTTTGGGCTAACAGAGAGTCCAGGGGCCATGTCTTCCGGGGGCCCTCCAGTCTCAGTCAAACCATTAAGTCTGGTCTTTTTGCTAGCCTTCAAGTTCTGCACCGTACTTTTCTCCGTACTTTTCTCCTGCTCTGTCAGGGACTCTCTGTCGTGTTCCCTGTCAGGGCAGTCATTGGTGGTAGATGGGCACCATCTAGTTCTTCTGGTCTCAGGCTGATGGAGACTCTGGTTTACGTAGACTTTTCTGTCTCTGGGGCTAGCATTTTCTTTGTGTCTTTGGTGTTCTTCATTCTCCTTTGCTCCAAGTGGGTTGGGACCAATTAATGCACCTTAGATGGCCACTTGCTAGCTGTTTAGACCCCAGATGCCATTCACTAAAGTGGGATGCAGAACATTTTCTTAATAAACTTTGTTATGCCAGTTGACCTAGATGTCCCCTGAAACCATGGTCCCCAGACTCCTGCCCCTGTTACTCTGTCCCTAGAAGTATTTGGTCGTATTCAGGAAACTTCTTAGCTTTTGGTTTAGTCCAGTTATGCTGACTTCCCCTGAATTGTGTGTTGTCCTTTCCTTCACCTAAGATAATTCTTGTCTATATCTATTTAGTGAATACCCCTCTCCGTCCCTACCCTCGTAACCATCAAAGAATGTTTTCTTCTGTGTTTAAACTTTTTCTTGAGTTTTTATAATAGTGGTTGTATACAGTATTTGTCTTTCTGTGACTGACTAAATTCACTCAGCATAATAAGTTCCAGCTTCCTCCATGTTGTACGATGTTTCACGGATTCATCATTGTTCTTTATCATTGTGTAGTATTCCATTGTGTGAATATACCGTAATTTGTTCATCCATTCATCTGTTGATGGGCACCTGGGTTGTTTCCATCTTTTTGCTATTGTGAACAGTGCTGCAATGAACATGGGTGTGCATATATCTATTTGTGTGGCAGCTCTGATTTCTCTAGGATATATTCCAAGGAGTGGGACTGCTGGATCTTATGGTACTTCTATTTCTAGCTTTTTTAAGTAAGTGCCAAATCGATTTCCATAGTGGTTGTACTATTTTACATTCCCACCAACAGTGTATAAGTGTTCCAGTCTCTCCACAGCCTCTCCAACATTTATTATTTTGTGTTTTTTGGATTAATGCTAGCCTTGTTGGGGTGAGATGGTGTCTCATTGTAGTTTTGATTTGCATTTATCTAATGGCTAAACATCATGAGCATTTCTTGTGTATCTGGTAGCCACCTGAATATCTTCTTTGGTGAAATGCCTGTTCATATTCTTTGCCCATTTTTTAATTGGGTTATTTGTCTTTCTGTTGAGGTTTCACAGTATCTTGTAGATTTTAGAGATTAGACACTGATAGGCTATGTCATAGCCATAATTTTTTTCCCAGGCCGTAGGTTGTCTTTTTACTCTTTTGGTGAAGTCTTTTGATGAGCTTAGGTGTTTGATTTTTAGGAGCTCCCAGTAACCTAGTTTCTCTTCTGGTGTTTGTGCATTGTTAGTAATGTTTTATATTCTGTTTATGCCACGTATTAGGACTCCCAGCTTTTTCCCTATTTTTTCTTCCATTATCTTTATCGTTTTAGATTTTATATTTATTTAGGGCTTTGATCCATTTTGTGTAATTTTTGTGCATGGTGTAAGGTATGGGTCTTGTTTCATTTTTTTGCAGATAGATATTCAGTTATGCCAGCACCATTTGTTAAAGAGACTGTCTTTTCCCCAATTAATGGGGTTTGGGCTTTTGTCAAATATCAGCTACTCACAGGTGGATGAATTTACGTCTGGATTCTCAATACTGTTCCATTGGTCTATGTATCTGTTGTTATACCAGTACCAGGTTGTTTTGACTACCGTGCCAGTATAATAGGCTCAAAATCAGGTAGTGTGAGGCCTTTCACTTTGTTCTTTTTCTTCAGTAATGCTTTACTTATCTGGGGACTCTCCCCTTTCCAAATGAAGTCGGTGATTTGTTTCTCCATCTCATTAAAAAACGTCATTGGAATTTGGATTGGGATTGCATTGTATCTGTCGATGGCTTTGGGTAGAATTGACATTTTCACAATGTTGAGTCTTCCTATCCATGAGTAAGGTATGTTTTTTCACTTACGCAGGTCTCTTTTGGTTTCTTGCAGTAGCGTCTTGGAGTTTTCTTTGTATAGGTCTTTTATGTCTCTGGTTAGATTTATTCCTAAGTATTTTATCTTTTTGGGGGCTAATGTAAATGGTATTGATTTGGTGATTTCCTCTTGGAAGTTCTCTTTGTTGGTGTAGAGGAATCCAACTGATTTTTGTATGTTTATCTTGTAAAATCCTGATACCTTGCTGAAATCTTCTATTATTTCCAGTAGTTTCCTTGTGGATTCTTTGGGGTTTTCAGTGTATGATCACATCATCTGCAAATAAGGATATTTTTACTTCTTCCTTACCAATTCGGGTGCTTGTTTTCTAGCTTCATTGCTCTGGCCAGGATCTCCAGCACAATGTTGAGTAAGAGTGGTGATAAAGAGTATCCTTGTCTGGTTCCCGTTCTCAAGGGGAATGCTTTCAGACTTTTTCTATTTTGGATGATATTGGTTGTTGGCTTGTATAAATGTCCTTTATTATGTTGAGGAATTTCCCTTCTATTCCTACTTTGCTGAGTGTTTTTATCATGAATGGGTGTTGGACTTTGTCAAATGCCTTTTCTGTATCAATTGATAAGATCATGTGGTTCTTGTCTTTTGTTTTATTCATGTGATGGATTACACTGATTGTTTTTCTAATGTTGAACTATCGCTGTATACCCGGTATGAATCCCACTTGGCCATGGTGAATTTTTTTTTTTTTTTTTTTTGATATGTTGTTGAATTCTATTGGCTAGAATTTTGTTGAGGATTTTTGCATCTATGTTCATGAAGGATATTGGTCTGTAATTTTCTTTTTTTCTGGTATCTTTACCTGGTTTTGGTATCAGGGTTATGCTGGCTTCATAGAATGAGTTTGGGAGTATTCCATCCTTTTCTATGCTCTGGAATACCTTTAGTAGTAGTGGTGTTAACTCTTCTCTGAAAGTTTGGTAGAATTCTCCTTTGAAGCCATCAGGTCCAGGGCTTTTTGTTGTTGTTGCTGTTGGGAGTTTTTAAATTACCTTTTCAATCTCTTCTTTTGTTATAGGTTTATTTAGTTGTTCTATCTCTGTTTGTGTTAGTTTAGGTAGGTAGTGTGTTTCTAGAAATTTGTTCATTTCCTCTAGGTTTTCAAATTTATTCCACCTTGGTTTCTGAATCAATTGTGAAATAAATACAGCAGAGATATATAAACATTTATTTTTACTTCTATAAACCTAGATTACAGAATGCAGCTTGACCTGTAATCAGAATTAGACATCTATTATTTCTCACTCTGAGTTGAGCTTACCAGTTGCCATCGAGTCAGCCAACCCCATGTGTGTCAGAGTAGAACTGTGTGCCATATGGTTTTCAGTAGCTAATTTTGGGGAAGCAGATAACCAGCTCTTTCTTTCAACGTACTTCTTGGTGGACTTGAACCTCCAACCTTTTGGTTAGCAGCCAAGCATGTTAACCATTTGCATCACCCAGGGATTTGAAGTTGAACTTACTCACCCTGACTAGCAAGCCTCCCTTCTGCAGCAGCAGAGCCTACCCCAGAAGAAGAGAGAATTCAGACCTGCTGAGGATAGGCCGATCCTAGAAAGAGAAGAAGGGGTCCAGCTACATGTCAGTTTATTTTCCTGACCCCACCATTAGATGATTCCCTCCTCTTCAGGAAGAAAATGAGTGAGGTTGGTGGAAGAAAGGGTGGAAGCAACACTCTCAAAAGACTGTAGATTCTACTCTATGGTGTAGAGAAAGGAGCACTGGGAGAAGAAGAAATGGTTTCTCAAATATTATATTTTCTCTGTTTCTTTTTTATATGAGATAGTGCTTTGCAAACAGAGATATTGATAGACTCCAGCCCTTCTGCTTGAGAAGCTTCAAAGAAATCCATGACAGAAAGAACTGGAAGGGAAGCCAAGGCAGACGAGAGATTTTGACATGTCTATAAAAGACAGCAAATGATAAAGAAAGGTTAAGCAATGATGAAGAATGGAAAGAGCCAGTGCTTGGAGTATGGGCAAAGGAATACAGCTCAGAAGAAAGTAATACGCCTTAAGGAACCTAGGAGAGATGGCTTGGAAATGCCGGATACAAAGAAGAAGCGAGTTAGACAGGTAATGAAAATATTGGTAGTAATTCAAAATCTGTGATGGACCAATCAGCCATGCCTACCCTTCCTCCCTCATGCATGCACACAACACCCATCAGCCAAGTGTCTATTCCCTCCTATTCCTTGACCACATAAAATAGAGGATCTTTCTCTGAAGAGGAGTCCCAGGGTGGTGTAAACGGTTAATGCACTTGGTTGGTAAGTGAAAGGTTGGAGGTGCGAGTCTATCCAGAGGTGCTTTGGAAGAAAGGCCTGGTCATCTACATCTGAAAAATCAGCAACTGAAAACCCTATGGGGCACAGTTCAACTCTAACATACATTGGGCCACCTTGGGTTGGAGTTGACTTGACAGCAACTGGTTTGTCTTACTCATAGTTAAAGTCCAGGGTTTCCAATGGTCCACAAAGTTCTTCCTCACAAGCCTGGCCCCCAGCTAGCTCTCTGATCTCAGTGCATGTCTTCACTGCAGGCACCGTAACCCCCTCTCTGGTCCTTAAGCACACTAAGCTTGATCCTGCCCTGAGCTTTTAGATTTGCTGCTCCTCTGCCTGAAACACTCATCACCCAGATAGACTCAAACTTTCTCCATCATTCAGATTTCTGTTCAAATGTCACTTTATCAGAAAGGCATTTCCTGATCGCCCGATATAAAGTCACCTCCCCTGCTGACTTTATCTTTTTTCCTTGCTTTATTTTCCTTCATTGCACTTATCTGAAATGTTATTGAGTATTTTTTTTCTGGAGAATTGTCTTTTTCTCCCATTAGACTGTAAGCTTCATAAAGGCAGAGGATTTGTATGTCTTGTTTACCCTATATCCTCAGTACCTAGACTAAGCTCTTAGCAAGCTCTCAAAAGTATTTGTTGGATAAATAATGATAATGTAAACTCTGCTTATTGTTTTTGAACCTTTGGAATTAATCTGTAGAGAAGCATGGAAAACAAGTCTAATTACAGAACACAATGTAAATGTTATCAACATCAACAATGTAAATTGCAGCAGACAGAAGACAGCAGGTAGAAAGAGGAGAGGAGAGGTGATGGCACAGGTAGGTGCAAAAACATCTCCCATCTTGTGAAATGAATATAGTTGTTTGATTTAAAAAAATAAAGGTGTACAGGGATCACAATAGAAGGTCCCGGACAGAGTGGAAGGAAAATGTAGAACAAAATTCAAATTCAGAAAAAAAGACCAGACTTACTGGTCTGACAGAGACTAGAAGAACCCCTGAGGCTATAGCTCCCAGACACCCTGCTAACTCATAACTGTAGTCAGTCCCAAAGCCCACTTTTCAGGTAAAGATTAGACAAGCCTGCAAAACAAACAGTAACACACATGAGGAATGTGCTTCTTGGTTCAATCAAGTATATGAGACCAAATGGGCACCTCCTGCCCAAAGGCAAGACGAGAAGGCAGGAAGGGATAGGAAAACTGGATGAATGGACATGGGGAACCTCGGGTGGAAAGGGAGAGAGTGCTGACACATTGAGGGCATTGCAACCGATGTCACAAAACAAAACAAAATTTTGTGTGTAAAATTTTGAATGAGAAAATAATTTGCACTGTAAACTTTCACCTAAGCACAATAAAAAATTTTTAAAAAGGTGTAATCATATTATTTAAAGGTATAAAACTAACAAACAAAAAAAGCCAAACCTGTTGCCATCTAGTCAATTCTGACTCATAGTGACCCTATGGGACAGAGTAGAACTGCCCCATAGGGTTTCCAAGAAGTGGCTGGTGGATTCAAACTGCTGACCTTTTTTGTCAGCAGCTTAGCTCTTAACCACTGGGCCACCACTCCATTTAAATGTATAAAGGTATCTAAAAGAGGAACTAACTAGTGTTATATTTATTTGGAAGGAGAAGAAAGGTGGTATTGCGTGGTAGAAATGATCAAAATCCTCATTCAACAAACAGAACAAAAATAAAGTGATAATACATATTTAGTTTAATGTGAACACTTTCATATTTACTAATGTTAGCTGGTGAATATTAACTTTTGCTGTTGTTAGGTGCCCTCTAGTTGCTTCTGACTCGTAGCAACCCCTTGTACAACAGAACAAAACACTGTCTGGTCCTGTGCCATCCTTACAATCGTTGCTATGTTTGAGCCCATTGTTGCAGCCACTGTGTCAATCCATCTTGTTGAGGGTCTTTTTCTTTTTTGCTGACCCTGTACTTTACCAAGCATGACGTCCTTCTACATGTGCTTTACTGCTACTTTATATGTACACGTAACAAATGCATGAATGCCACTAATGTTGTTGTTGTTAAAGCACCGTGGTATCTGTCTCCAAAGGTGGCCCCCAATGCAGCTTTTCTCCTGTTGTCCATGCTTCTGTGTAGTCCCCTGACACACTGGATCTGGGCTGGCCCTGCGACTCACTTTAACCAGTAGAATGTGGCAGAACTGACATCCTGCCCGTTCTGGGTTTAGGCTTTAAGTTGGCCTGGCAGCTTCTGCTTTTGTGCTCTTTGGAGCCCCGAGCAAACACGTAAGAAGTCCTGCCACCCTGCTGGAGAGACTACCTGGAGAAACCACACACAGAAGAAGCCCTGAGATGACAAGGATAGAGACAGGCCCAGCTGTCCCAGTGTCCCAGCCGAGCCCAGCCTTCTAGCCATCCCTGCCTAATGCCAGACATGTGAGAGAAGCCATCTTGGATGCCCCAGCCCCACCACTATCTGCCTGCATATGCATGATCACCCCAAATGAGACCCGCAGAAATAATCATCCAGCTGAGCTCCAGCTAACCCAGAGAACTGAGATAATAAAATGGCTGTTGTTTTAAGCCACCAACTTTTGTGGTGGTTTCTTACTCAGTGAGAGATAACTGAAGAAGGCATGCTTAATCTTCTCTGTCAGGTCACTCGCTTTCCGGTCGAGTTCCAGAATATCAATCAGTCCCAAAATTCCAAGAACCTAAGAGAGTGAGAGTGTGAGGAGGAGAGAGGGGAGGAGGAAGAGGAGAGAGAAGACAGAAAGATGTATGATTGCTACCTGTGGTGAAGTGGAAGTGAAAAGAGCCTTGTGGTAAGGAAGTCCAAGAACTGTTATGCGTAGAAATGTCAAGATTCAAATTTGAAGTTTTTGGTACCACTGCTATGAATACCCTGCCTGTCTTTTTATTTTCTTCCCATCCTTACTACTACATGCAAGCTGCTTTATAGGAGTAGGGTTTTTTTGTGTGTATATGAAAATAAAGGAGCTGAATCATAGCTGGACACTTCCTAGAGAAAATTCAGAACTCCAAGACTAAGGCTTATTCCCTCCTTCCTTCCCTGTAAGTGGAGTTTACTTGGGCTCAGTCCAGAAATTTGCTTTGGGCAATGGACTGTGAACAGACTATGACCTGTGCCACTCTTGAACAGAAGATTCTAGAGGCCTTGTAGCTTTCCACCAGAACTTTTGGTCTTGTAGGATTCCCTGGGTGGCTCAAAAAGTTAAGTGCTTAGCTACTAACTGAAAGGTTAGTGGTTTGAATCCACCCTGAGGCACCTTGGAAGAAAAGCCTGGCAATCTAAGTCAGAAAGATCACAGCCATTGAAAACTTTATGGAGCACAGTTCTACTCTGACACACATGGGATCGCCATGAATTGGAATAAACTCAAGGGCAACTGATTTGGTGTGGTTTTTGTTCCTGTGCCCTCTGCCATGGTAAGAGCCTATCCCATCTAGATGCTGCTCCTTTAGTGTGGGTTCCTGAATGAGAGGGCATGCGAACCCTATCTTGAATCACAGCCTGGAGCAGAGCTATGGCTGCCAAACTACAGTCACTGACCTGTATCATAAGCAGGAAATAAACATTTGTTGTCAACTACTAAGATTTTGAGATTGTTACACAGCATGATCCAGGAAAAGCCAACTTACTTGAAGTCTAAACTCTAAAAACTTCCAGAAAGAAAAAAAAAATCCAGTCAAAAAGAGACCCAAGCCAGGCAACGTCTAACTTACATCAGCAATACAAGGTATTAGAAGATAATGGAGCTCTGTTTTCAAAGTGGAAACCCTGGTGGTGTAGTGGTTAGGAGCTACTTCTGTTAACCAAATGGTCGGCAGTTCAAATCCACCAGGTGCTCCTTGGAAACTCTATGGGGCAGTTCTACTCTATCCTACAGAGTTGCTATGAGTCAGAATTGACTCGACGGCAACGGGTTGGTCTTTAAAGATGAGGAAAAATTATTCTGAGCTTTAAAATCAATAAACGACAAGACTATGAAGATAAACTTATATGTGCAATGACTTGGAATGTTTGCCATCCACGTGCTCCTTATAAAACCAAAACAGAAAGACATTTCATTATATTTTTATCTTATCAAAATGTAAAGAAAAAAATACTATTTACTCTCAGTGAGGGGATAAGGAAATGGTATGGGGAACTATGACGGTGGGAGTGTAAGTTCATTCAGTGTTTTTGGAGAACATAGCAAATTTATTAAAAAAAAAAAAAAAAAACCCTAAAAATGTTCCCACCTTCGGATATAGCAATTTATTTAAAAGAAATTAGCATCAGTGTGGGCAAGGATTTAGCTACTGTAACGTGGTACGCAGCATTGTATATTTGTATAATTGGAAACAACCTAATGTACATACTAAGCAGGCATTATCTATGCCAGGATTTAAAAAAATTATTCCTTTAAAGTAAATAATTCATGAACATGTTACAAAATTCAAAATGATACAAAGGGTTATTCAGTAAAAAATAAGTCTTTCTCCATTCGTATCCTCCAGCCACTGGGTTCCTTCCCTGAAGGCAACTGATGGCACTTTTTTTTTTGGTGCAGTGGTTGGTTAAAGCCCTGGGCTGCTAACAAAAGGTCCGCGGATCAAACTCACCAGGTGCTCTGCTGCTCAGTGGGAGAAAGATGTGGCAGTCTGCTTCTGTAAGGATATACAGCCTTGGAAACCCTATGGGGCAGTTCTACTCTGTCCTACAGGATTGCTATGAGTCGGAACTGATTCAATGGCAATGGGTTTTGTTTTTTTATGTCTGTATGTAGGGTCGCTATGAGGTGGAACCGACTCGAAGCCACCTAATAACAACATACGTCCCTGGGTGGTGCAAATCATTAGGTGCTGAACTACTAACCGAAAGGGGTGCCTCAGAAGACAGGCCCCACGTATCTCCTTCCGAAAAGTCACAGCTTTGAAAACCCCCTGGAGCAGTTCTACTCTGCACACGTGGGGGCACCATTAGTCAGAATCAAACAACATATATATGTATATATATTACCCCATTCTTTGAAAAAAAAAACTACAGAGTATTCCATTGCCATGTGTCCCTTCACTTATTTAGCCATTTTGAGATCATATATGTAGAAGATTTGTAGAAGGATATTTCATAACACAGATAGACATTCGTGATTTACTAACTGGGAAACAAAAGCAGCAGATTATCAGTGGTGAAGTCATTGCTGAGGTTCACCGTTCAGACGGGGCATGGACAGCCCCATAAAACCAAATGGGACTAATGAGGTACAGCAGTCCAGGGACAAGGGCCAGAAGGCAGAAGGGACAGGAAACCTGGTGACAGGGAACCCAAGGTTGAGTAAGGATAGTGTTGATGTGTTGTGAGGTTGTTAACCATTGTCATAGGGCAACATGTGTACTGTTAAATGAGAAACTATTTTGTTCTGTAAGCCTTCATCTAGAGTGAGAATAGCAGCACAATTGGAAGAGCGTAGTCGATGTCACTGAACTGTGCACATAGAAATTTTTGAAATGGTTTATCTTTGGCTATGTATATTTTCACCAAAAATGAAGGTTGAGAAGGGAGAGGGTTGACATGTTGTGGGGTTGTTAACCAATGTCATAGAACAATGTGTGTACTGCTGTTTCATGAGAAACTATTTGTTCTGTAAGCCTTCACCTGAAGTACGATATAAATAAATAAATTAATTTAAAAAAATTAAAAAAAAATTGGATTAAACAGAAAAAAAAAAAGCAGCAGATTATAAAGTGGTTAAGAATAGTGGAACCCTGTTGGTGCAGTGGTAAAGAGCTCGGCTACTAACCATAAGGTCAGCAGTTTGAATCCACCAGCTGCTCCTTGGAAACCCTATGGGGCAGTTCTACTCTGTCCTATAGGGTTGCTGTGAGTTGGAATTGACTCAACAGCAATGGGTTTGGTTTGATTTTTTGTTTAAGAGCTATAGTTCTCTGCAAGGCTATTTCAAATGCCTAGCACACACATGCACATATTCACACAAAAGCTTGGCATTTGCCATTACAAATTCCTGGAATGGCACATCCACTGTGTTCTCTGTTCTAGTGAGTCAGCCTTTGTAACCAAGGAAATAGCCCTGGTTCAAGATCTAAGGAAACATTGAGAAGATAGTTTAGTAGAAGATAAAGAACAGGGTTATACTATTGTTCTCTGGGTACTTGGTGATCACCACACCCCTTCTCTTCCATGCCCACTTGTGATGTGCGGTAGTCATAGCATCCAGACCCAGACTTCCTTGCTGCCTGAAGCTAACCCAAGAATGGACTTTACCATCTCCTCTTTTGCTTGTTGATAATTGAAATTAGAAATATGTCAAAGCCATGGACTAATCAGTAAAAGTGGTGGTCCTTTCAACCCTGCGGAAACTACAGAACCAATCCCATGGGAAAGCTAGTTGCAGGCCCTAGGGCCAGGCATTAGAGATCAGTCTGCCCGCCCAGTCAAGTTTTACCTTTTGTACCCATTCTGGCTGGATGCTGGACGCTTGCTGTGTAGCAATGACAAGAAGAGGGAGCCGAATCAGATGCTGATAGTTTTAAATGCCTGCCATAGTTGCAGCCCTGGTGACGTGGTGGTTAAAAGCAACCACCTGTGGCTCTGAGGGAGAAAGAGGTGGCAGTCTGCTTCCATAGAGATTTACAGCCTTGGAAACCCTATGGGGTGGCTATGAGTGGGAATCGATTTGATGGCAGTGAGTTTTTGGGGGGCTATAGTTGGAACCTTATCTCTGCTATCCACAAGTAGTGTTCTTATTGAAACAAAAACAAGCACCCTTTTTGTTTTTAAAAAAATAAGTCTCTTATTTTGGAATAATTCTAGATGTACAGAAAAGTTGCAAAGATAATACAAGAGTTCCTGTATACCTCTTACCCAGTTTCCCTAGCGTCAACATCTTATATTACCATGGTACATTTGTTAAAACTAACAAGTTGACATTGTTACACTACTATTAACTAAACTCTGGATTTTATTTGAATTTCACGTTTTCCTACTAATGTCATTTTTCTGCTCTAGGATACACACTGCATTTAGTCATCATGTCTCCTTAGTCTTCTCTGATATGTGACAAGTTTCTTAGTCCTCTCTGTCTTTCATGACTGTCTTAGGTATCTAGTTCTGCTATAACAGAAATGCCACAAATGGATGGCTTTAACAAAGAGAAATTTATTCTCTCACAGACTAGTAGGCTAGAAGTCCAAATTCAGTGGACCAGCTCCAGGGGAAGGCTTTCTCTCTGTCGGTTCTGGGGGAAGGTTCTTGTTATCAATCTTCTCCAGGTCTAGGAGCTTCTCAACACAGGAACTCCAGGTACAAAGGATGCACACTCTGCTCCTGGTGCTGCTTTCTTCGTGGTATAAGGTCCGCCTGCTTCTCTACTCACTCCTCCGCTTTATATGTCAAAAGAGATTGACTGAAAGTATTACCTAATTGTCATGGATTGAACTGTGTCCCCCCAAAATATTTATCACCTTGGCTAGGCCTTGATTCCCAGTATTGTATGATTGTCTACCATTTTGTAATCTGATGTGATTTCCTTATGTGTTGCATATCCTATCACTATGATGTAATAAGATGGATTAACGGCAGTTATATTGATGAGATCTACTAGTGTCTTAAGCCAATCTCTAACCTAGGCATTAACCAAAAACCAAACTCAAACCCAATGCCGTCAACTCAGTTCCGACTCATAGAGACCCTACAAGTATTAGTGAGCTGAAATGGACTGGTATTGGTCATTTTGAATCAGATAATCATATGGTCTACTAAGTCGAGAATCACAAATATTGAAGAGGAATGGTGTTGCATTCATCATCAAAAAGAACATTTCAAGATCTAGCCTGAAGTACAACGCTGTCAGTGATAGGATAATATCCATATGCCTACCAGGAAGCCCAGTTAGTACGACTATCTTTCAAATTTGCGTACAAACACTAAGGCCAAAGATAAAGAAATTGAAGATTTTTTACCAACTTCTACAGTCTGAAATTGATCAAACATGCAATCAAGATGCATTGATAAGTACTAGTGATTGGAATGCAAAAGTTGGAAACAAAGAAGAAAGACTGGTAGTGGGGAAACACTGTATTGGTGACAGAAACGATGCCGGAGATAGCATGATAGAATTTTGCAAGACCAACGACTTCTTCAGTGCAAATACCGTTTTGCAAGAACATAAACAGTGACTATAACGTGGACCTCACTAGATGGAATACACAGGAATCAAATTGACTACATCTGTGGAAAGAGACAATGGAAAAGCTCAATATCATCAATCAGAACAAGGCCAGGGGCCAACTGTGGAACAGACCATCAATTGCTCATATGCAAATTCAAGTTGAAGTTGAATAAAATTAGAATAATTCCACGAGAGCCAAAGTACAAACTTGAGTATATCCCATCTGAATTTAGAGACCATCTCAAGAATAGATTTAATGCATTGAACATTAATGACCGAAGACCAGATGAGTTGTGGAATGACATCAAGGACATCGTACTTGAAGAAAGCAAGAGGTCATTAAAAAGACAGGAAAGAAAGAAAAGACCAAAATGGATGTCAAAAGACAATCTGAAAGTTGCTCTTGAACAGAGAGTAGCTAAAGCAAAAGGAAGAAATGATGAAGTAAAAGAGCTAAGTAGAAGGTTTCAAAAGGCAGCTCAAGAAGACAAAGGTGTTATAATGACACGTGCAAAGACCTGAAGGTAGAAAACCAAGGGAAGAACACACTTGACATTTCTCATGCTGAAAGAACTGAAAAAAAAATTCAAGCCTTGAATTGCAATACTAAAGGATTCCATGGGCAAAATACTGAACAACACAAGAAGCATCAAAAGAAGACACATAGGAATACACAGAATCACAGAGTCACTATACCCAAAAGAATTGGTTGATGTTCAACCATTTCAGGAGGTAGCACATGATCATGAACCGATGGAAGTGAAGGAAGAAGTCCAAGATGCACTGAAGGCATTGGGGAAAAGCAAGGCTCTAGGAATTGACGGAATACCAGTTGAGATGTCTCAACGAACGGAGCAGTGCTGGAAACACTCACTTATATATGCCAAGAAAATTGGAAGACAGCTACATGGCTAACTGATTCATATTTGTACCATTCCAAAGAAAGGTTATCCAACACAATGTGGGAACTACCGAATAATATCATTAACATCACACACAAGTAAATTTTTGATGAAGATAACTCAAAACTGGTTGCAGCAGTACATAGACAGGGAACTGCCAGAAATTTAAGCTGGATTCAGAAGACGATGTGGAACAAGGGATAGCATTACTGATGTCAGATGGATCTTGGCTGAAAGCACAGAATACCAGAAAGATGTTGACCTGTGTTTTATTGACTATGCAAAGGCATTCGACTGGTTGGATCATAACACATTACGGATAACATTGTGAATAATGGGAATTCCAGAACACTTAATTGTGCTCATGAGGAACACAGACCAAGAGGCAGTCATTTGAACAGAACAAGGGGATACCGTGTAGTTTAAAGTTAGGAAAGGTGTGCGTCAGGGTTGCATTGTTTTCACCATACTTATTCAATCTGTATGCTGAGGAAATAATTCAAGAAGCTGGGTTATATGAAGAAGAATGTGGCATCAGGATTAGAGGAAGACTTATTAACAATCTGTGATATGCAGATGACACAACCTTGAAGACTAAAGTGCGCCTGACCCAAGCCATGGTGTTTTCAATCATCTCATATGCATGTGAAAGCTGGACAATGAAAAACGAAGACTAAAGAATTGATGCCTTTGAATTACGGTGTTGGTGAAGAATATTGAATATAACACGGACTGCCAAAAGAACGAACAAATCTGTCTTGGAAGCAGTACAGCCAGAATGCTCCTTAGAAGCAAGGATGGCTAGACTTTGTCTCACATACTTTGGACATGTTATCAGGAGTGACCAGCCCCTAGAGAAGGACATCATGCATGGTAAAGTAGAGGGTCAGCAAAAAAGAGGGAGACCCTAGAGGAGATGGATTGACACAGTGGCTGCAACAATGGGCTCAAGCATAACAAGGATTGTGAGGATGACGCAGGACCAGGCAGTGTTTCGTTTTGTTGTACCTAGGGTTGGTATGAATCAGAACCAACTCGATGGCACCTAACCACAGCAACATTTTTCTAGTTTGAAAAAAAATAATAAAAGTTTGTCCCCAGATTAATAACACCTTGCACTGGTAAGCACTATCTCATACAACTGCTGGGAAGAAAATTTGCTAAATCCTTTTGTCTTGGCAATATGTATTAGAAGCCTTAATATTTTGCAGACCATATGATTGAGTAATTCCATTTCTAGCTCTTCATCCAGACAAAAATATTGTGTATATACATGAAGATTTATCCATACAACTCTCAGTGCATCAATTATAAAATAAAAAATTGGTAACAACTGAATGCTTACATATGAATTATGATCCTGTGTAGCCGATAAGACCATTTTGTAGAAGACTGTTTAATGAAACATAAAAATGTTCATAATATATCTAAGAGATTATCTTAGTTATCTAGTGCTGCTATGACAAGAATACCACAAGTGGATGGCTTTAACAAGCAGAAATTTATTCCTTCACGGTCTAGGAGGCTAGAAGTCCGAATTCAGAGTGTCAGCTCCCGGGGAAGTCTATCTCTCTCTGTTGGTTCTGGGGGAAGGTCCTTGTCATCAGTCTTCCTCCTGATCTAGGAGCTTCTCAGTGCAGGCATCCCTGGTCCAAAGGACACGCTCCGCTCACAGAGCTTCTTTCTTGGTGGTATGATGCCCCTCTCCCCTCTGCTTGATTCTCTTTTTTTATATCTCAAAAGAGATGGACTCAAGATACAACCTAATCTCATAGAGTTTGAGTCTTGTCTCATTAATAAAACTGCCTCTAATCTTGCCTCATTAACATCATAGAGGTTAAGATTTACAACACATAGGATAATCATATCAGAGCACAAAATGGTGGATAACCACACAATACAGGGAATCATGGCCTAGCCAAGTTGACACACATTTTTGGGGGATATAATTCAATCCATAATAGTGACAAAAGTCAGCTGCAAAAATTATGGCCAACATAAATTTATTTTTGTAAAAAAACTACACACATGTATGTACAGAAAAAGATTGTTTAAAAAAAACCATCTAAATGGCAATAGTTATTATCTCTGGGTAGTGGTATCAGGGGCGATTTCCTATTTTTTTTAGTTTGGGCTTATCTGTAGTTTCCAGATTGCCTACAAGAAATCTATATTATTTTAGTAAGTAGAAAAAAAGTTACGAAGTGCTATTTTTAATATGTTCATCATAGAGAATTTGGAAAATACAGAAAGTCATATAGAAGAAAATAAAAATTAGTCATAACTCTACCACTTAGGAACTATTATTAATGAGCTGATGTGTTTCTTCTTCTGTCTTTTATATGAGTTGTGTATAATCTTTGCCTCCTCCCCCAAATTTTAGGATCATAGCATATACAATGTTTTGTATTATTTTTCCCACTAACAATATATCATAAACACCTCCCCAAGTCTTGAATACTTTTTAAAACAACATTAACAAAAATAAAAACAATGAGGTAGATCTTCATGGATTGCTGTCTAAAGATTTATCGTAAAGTGAAGAAAACAAGTGGCAAAGCAGTATTATAGGATAATCTCTTTTTTTGTTTTCTTAAATATATATATTCAACAAGTACTTAATTTTGGTTATCTCTTAAGAAGAAGGATTTGGAGAAAATATCTGGAGATTTAAATATTTTTACAATGTGTATATTATTACCTCTGTAAGCAGAAAAATAACAGATTTAAAATTAATAAAAACCTCAGTTTTTTAAAGGGTTGCACAATATTCCACTACATCCTAAACTTCTCCTGTTGTTGGACATTTAGGTTGTTTCTACCTTTTCATTATTATGGATAATGATAATGCTGTGAGGAATATCTGTTTTCAAACCTTTTTCTGGATTCATTATTTCCTATGATAAATTTGAAGACGGGGAATTCCTAAATCAATTTGTGTGTACTAATCTTCAAACATTTTGCTGGGAATGTATAATTACAAATATAAAGAGAAACAGATTTAACTTTCTATTCCTTAATAGAAATCCAAGGAGCTCTGGTGGTGCAATAGTTAAGTGCTCAGTTGCTAACCAAAAGGTTGGTGGCTCAAACCCTCCCATCGGCTCTGAGGGAGAAAGACCTGGTGATCTGCTTCTGTAAAGATCACAGCCAACGGAAGAAAAAATAAAGACTATGCTAGGGGCCCTAACACATGGCATAAATACAATACTAACCATAACTAACAATCTACAAACACCAGAAGATAAACTTGATAACTGGGACCTCCTAAAAACGAAACACTTATGCTCATCCAAAGACTTCACCAAAAGAGTAAAAGAGAACTTACAGACTGGGAAAAATTTTTTGGCTATGACATATCAAACAAGGGTCTAATCTCTAAATCTACAAAACACTTCAACACATCAACAACAAAAAGACAAAGAATCCCATTAAAAAATGGACAAAGGATATGAACACACACTTCACCAAAAGAAGACACTCAGTCGGCTGAGAGACATATGACAAAATGCTCTCAATCATTAGTCATTAAATAAAATCAAAACTACAATGAGATACCATCTCACCCTGACAATACTAGCACTAACGAATAAAACAGAAAATACTGTTGGAGAGTTTGTGGGGAGATTGGAACTCTTTTGCACTGCTAGTGGGAATGTAAAATGGTACAACTACAATGGAAAATGGTATGGCACCACCTTAAAAAGCTAGAAATAGAAATAGTATAAGAATCAGCAATCCCACTCCTAGGAATATATCCTAGAGAAATAAGAGCCATCACACAAATAGACATATGCACACTCATGTTCATTGCAGCATTATTCACCATAGCAAAAGAATGGAAATAACCTAAGTGCCCATCAATAGATGAATGGATAAACAAGTTATGGTACATACACACGATGGAATACTATGCAATGATAAAGAACAATGATGAATTCATGGAACATCTCACAACACGGATAAATCTGAAGAGCATCATGCTGAGTGAAATAAGTCAATCACAAAAAGACAAGTATTGTATGAGACTATTATAAACTCTCAAGAAAAGGTTTACACACAGAAAAAAACAAACTTTGATGGTTACCAGGGAGGGGAGAGTGGGGAGGAGAAATCACTAACTAGATAGTAGACAAGTGTCAACTTTGGTGAAAGAAAAGACAACACACCATATAGGGGAAGCCAGCACAATTTGACCAAGGCAAAGTCATCGAAGCTTCCTTAAATACATCCAAACACCTTGTGGGACCAGTTTGCTGGGGCTGAGGGCTGGCGGCCATGGTCTCGGGAGACATCTAAGTCAATTGGCATAACATAGTTCATAAAGAAAATGTTCTACATCCTACTTTGGTGAGTAGTGTCTGGGGTCTTAAAAGCTTGTGAGTGGACATCTGGAGCAAAGGAGAATGAAGAAAACCAAAGACACAAGGAAAACATTAGCCCAAAGGACTAAAGGACCACATGAACCAAAACTCCCACCAGCCTGAGCCCAGAAGAACTAGATGGTGCCTGGCTACCACCACCGACTACTCTGACAGGGATCACAATAGAGAGTCCTGGACAGAGCAGAAGAAAAATGCAGAACGAAATTCAAATCCATGAAAAAAAAGACCAGACTTACCAGTCTGGACAGAGACTAGAGGATTCCCCAAGGCCATGGACCCCAGACACACTGCTACCTCAGAACTGAAGCCACTCCCGAAGCCCACTTTTCAGACAAAGATTAGACAGGTCTATAAAACAAACGGTAACACACATGAGGAAAGTGCTTCTTAGTTCAAACAAGTATAGGAGACCAAACGGGCCACTTCCACCCAAAGGCAAAACGAGAAGATAAGAAGGGATAGGAAAACTGGACGAATGGACACGGGGAACTGGGGGTGGAAAGGGAAAGAGAGCTGACACATTGCAGGGATTGCAACCAATGTCACAAAACAATCTGAGTATACATTTTTGAATGAGAAACTAATTTGTACCGTAAACTTTCACCCAAAGCAAAATAAAATTAAAAAAAAAAACAAAACAATCACAGGCAGGAAAACCCCATGGGGTAGTTCTACTCTGTCACGAGGTCACTATGAGTTGGAATCAACTCAATAGCACCACAAAATCAACAAAACTCCTTCGTTTATGGTTTCTAATTAGAGAATTTCTCATGGGAAGAACAATCCCTTTGAAAATATATTCCATAGAGTCTTATTTGAAAATAATTTTCTTAACCCCAATAGAAACTTTGAAACCTGGCCTAGTACTCTCCAACAGAGAAACGGAGGCAACAGATCATTGTTCATGATTTGGTAAGCTAACATGATGGGGCCATTCTACTAGTGATTTTGTAATGTGGAATACAGAAGAGAGACTGAATATAAAGTCGTTTCCTGATTTTATACTCTATCTTATTAATTAAATACATATATATACAGCCTTGCTTAAAAAAAAAAAAGCTTCATTGAGGTATAATTCACGTACCATAAAATTCACCTTTTTAAAGTATCTAATTCAGCAGTTTTTGGTATATTCACAGACTGTGCAGCCGTTGCTGTTGTTAGCTGCCACAGAGTTGGCCCCATTAATGTGTTTAACTTTTCTTTGGGTCCTTTAACTTTTTCAAGGCCTTTGTTTTCTTATCTGTAAAATCAGAAGTTTACTTTGATCTCGCAAGGATCCCCCTGATTTAAATTCTTTTATGTAGCATTCATGTGACTGTTCACATTTCATGATAATTTTAGTACAATCACTTTGTCTAGCATTTGCATTTCCAGAAGAGGAATATGCAGATGATTTCACGTACAAATGTGTGGAGTTGTCTATGCAAAGAGACCCAGTGCTTTGCTATAGTTTCTGGCCAGCCATTTAGCTAAGGACATGGTGTTTTTACATAGTTATTTTAATTACATTTGGCCTTAGAGAAATCCCAAATATGAAGATGTAAGAATTTAGTGAAAATTGAAAATGCCTCAAAGCAACGGACTTGGCTTCAGACAATTAATGCTTAAGACTTCTAAATGAGAAATAAGTGAAAAGTTTGGTGGAAGTTTTCTGGCACTTTTAAAGCCAGTTTTGTCATTTCCTGGGTACCTCTCTGAACCTGAGATTTCTCATCTGTAAAATGTGGACGTTTGTTGTCAGTTGTCGTCGAGTTGATTCCAACTCATTGCGACTCCATGTGATAGCAATACTTACTTCGTTTAGTAGAGTACACAAGAGATGATTATATATTCAGTACAGTGTCTGACATCTCATAAAGGTTTGACGTAATTTAATTCCCTGGACCAGGTAATCTAGTAATAATTTAAAGGCCATCAGAAAAGAGGTAATAGTACATATATATGAAAACATACAATATTTGCATAAAATGGTGAAATGAAAAATAAATCAAAATTGTGAAATAAAGTCACATCTTCTGTAAAGACATAATTCAATTTGCCTCCATAATGTATCAGTGATTTGTATTTCAATGTAGGATAGTTGTTTTACATTTAGGGTATTGATTTAAAAGATTTCTTTCCCTTTTGCTACAGATGGCTTGAGATTTCTATAATTATTTAATGCTCCTTCCTAGCTTCGATCCTGTCAAATTCCCTAAAACATTCAACTGCATTGGTCATTACTACTCCCTAAAGGAGCTAGAAATTCTGGAAATTAAAATAAAAAACACTGTGTAAGTTTGTACAAGATAAGCTCACTGGTGGTCAGCAGGTTGAGATAAAATCTAAACTATCACAGAAAATGTTCTGGGATTTTATATACCGAGAGTGTGCCTGGAAATCTGGTGATATTGCTAGATGAAGCCTTCTTGGGATCCTGGCCAAGGATTTACTTTAATCTTTAGGAATTGTGCAATTTGAAAATTAAAGTTTCCATTTCAATTGTATTTAATGGCTATTCTCTCAGCAATGCATACTCTTCTTTGTCAATTTTATTGATCAAAGGGCATGTTGTGCACTTATTGGGCAAGACTGATATTCTTCCTCTTCAGAGCAGCTTCCAGCTCATCGATTTACGGTCTGCCAGGATGTATGGCAACCAAGAGTTTAAAGTGCTTACTATGGCAAAACAAAATAAAACCACAGCAACAAAAACAAAGCCCAGTGTTAAGTAACAAAAAACACCTTGTAGCTCTTATATATCTTTGATTTGCTTAAAAATTGAAAGCTGGGCTCTTTCTTGCAAAGCAATCACACCCACAGGACTCCGCATTCGTCACCACAGAGCTAGCTCTCTGAAGCAGACAGGATGGAGAATGGGAAGCACAGCAGAGCACGAAGGTGAAGGGATGCAGGACTGGTTCCTTCCTTGTGGAGAAAGTAGTATCACTAGCTCAGCCCTTTCCCTGGGCTCACCATTCAAAGCAGGGACAGACCTGAGAAAAGGAAGGTGGAAGAGGACCCAGGAACAAGACAAGAGATAGATGACAGCTGTTTGTCTATGTCGTTTCACAAAATACCTTAGTGGAAAGAATCCTTAAAATCATACAGCTGGACTGCTTGCTATATAGACTGTGGGGCTAGGGAGGGAAGGCGACAGGAAGGGAAGAAAGCTTGGCCAGGACTAAACAAACAAACAAAAACCCAAACTGTTGCCGTCGAGTGGATTCCAACGCATAGTGACCCTATAGGGCAGAGTAGAACTGCCCCATAGGGTTTTCAAGGCTGTAAATCTTCATAGAACCACCCCTGACCTTTTGGTTAGCAGACAAGCACTTAACCACTGCACCACTAGGGTTCCTTGGCCAGGGCTGGCATTGGTAAATTCTCCTTGTGTCTTTGGTTTTCTTCATTCTCCTTTGCTCCCAACGTGCTGGGACCAATAGATGTATTTTCCCTGGCTGCTCAAAGCTTTTAGTAGGATGTAGAACATTTTCTTTATGAACTATGTTATGCCAGTTAACCTAGATGTCCCCTGAGACCATGGTCCCCAGCCCTCAGCCCCAGTAACTCAGTCCCTCAAGGTGTTTAGATGTGTCTGTGAAGCTTCTATGATTTTGCCTTGGTCAAGTTGTGCTGACTTCCCCTATATTGTGTGTTTTCTTTCCCTTCACCAAAGTTAACACTTGTCTACTGTCTAGTTAGTGATTCCCCTCCCTCTCCCTCCCCACCCTCATAACCATCAAAGAATACTTTTTTCTGTATGTAAACCTTTTCTTGAGTTTTTATAATAGTGGTCTCATACAATATTTGTCCTTTTGTAACTGACTTATTTCACTCAGCGTAATTCCCTCCAGATTCATCCATGTTGTGAGATGTTTCATGGATTCATCATAGTTCTTGATTGTTGCATAGTATTCCATTGTGTGTATGTACCATAATTTATTTATCCTTTCATTTGTTGATGGGCACTTAGGTTGTTTCCATCTTTTTGCTATTGGCAAATGCTGCTGCAGTGACCATGGGTGTGCATGTCTATTCGTGTGATAGCTCTTAATTCTCTAGAATACATATGGGATTGCTGGATCTTAGGGTATTTCTATTTCTAACTTTTTAAAGAGGTGCCATATTGTCTTCCATAGTGGTTGTACCATTTTACATTCCCACTAGCAGTGCATAAGAGTTCCAGTCTCCCTGAAACCTCTCCAACATTAGTTATTTTCTGTTTCTTTGATTATTGCCACTAATATTAGCACTAATAAAAAAAAGTTTCATTTATTTCTACTCTGATCTTTATTATTTTCATTGTATTATCTCATTGTAGTTTTGATTTGCATTTCTCTAATGGCTAATGAGCACGAGCATCTCCTCATGGGTCTGTTAGCTGCCTGAATTTCTTCTTTGGTGAAGGGTCTGTTCATATCCTTTGTCCATTTTTTAATTGGATTATTTGTCTTTTTGTTGTTGATCTATTGAAGTATTATGTAAATTTTAGAGATAAGACCCTTACTGGATATGTTGTAGACAAAAATTTTTTCCCAGTCTGTAGGTTTCCTTTTTACTCTTATGGTGAAGTGTTTTGATGAGCGTAAGTGTTTAATTTTTAGGAGCTCCCGGTTATCTAGTTTATCTTCTGATGTTTGTGCATTGTTAGTTATGGTTCGTATTGTATTTGTGCCCCTAGTGTTGTCCCTAGTTTTTTCTTCCATGATCTTTATCATTTTAGGTTTTATATTTAGGTCTTTGATCCATTTTGAGTTAGTTTTTGTGTATGGTGTGAGGTATGGGTCCTGTTTCATTTTTTTTACAGATGGACATCCAGTTTTGCCAGCACCATCTGTTAAAAAGAGTTTTCCCCATTTAATGGACTTTGGTTCTTTGTCAAAGATCAGCTGACCATAGGTGGATGGATTTACACCTGGGTTCTCGATTCTCTTTCATTGGTCTATTTGTTGCCGCTGTACCAGTATCAGGTTGTTTTGACTACCGTGGCTGTATAGTTGGTTCTGAGATCAGGTAGTGTGAGACTCCTGCCATGTTCTTTTTCTTCAATAATGCTTTGCTTATCCAAAGCCTCTTTTCCATATAAAGTTGGTGATTAGTTTTTGTTAAAGAATGCTGTTGGTATTTGGAATGGGATTGCATTATATCTGTAGATTGCTTTGGGTAGGATTGACATTTTCACAATGTCGAGTCTTCCTATCCATGAGCATGGTATATTTTTCCATTTATGTAGGTCTCTTTTGGTTTCTTGCAACAGTGTTTTGTAGTTTCCTTTGTACAGATCTTTTACGTCCCTGGTTAGATTTATTCCTAAGTATTTTATTGTTTTAGGGGCTATTATAAATGGTACTGCTTTCCTGACTTCCTTTTCAAAGTACTCTTTGTTGATGTATAGGAATCCAACTGATTTTTGTATGCTGATCTTGTATCCTGCTACTCTGCTGAATCTTTCTATTAGTTCCAGTAGTTTTCTTGTGGAATCTTTGGGGTTCTCTATGTATAGGATCATATCATCTGCAAATAGGGATAGTTTTACTTCTTCCTTTCCAATATGATTTCTTTTTCTTGCCTTATTGCTTTAGCTAGGACTGCCAGCACCAGGTTAAATAGGAGTGGTGGTAAAGGGCATCCTTGTCTCGTTCCCATTCTCAGGGGGAATGGTTTTGGTCTCTCTCTGTTGAGAAGGATGTTGGCTGTTTGTTTTGTATACATGCCCTTTATTATGTTGAAGAATTTTCCTTCTATTCCTATTTTATTGAGAGTTTTTATCAGGAGTAGGTGTTGAACTTTATAAAATGCTTTTTCTGTGTTGACTGAGATGACCATGTGATTCTTGTATTTATGTGGTGGATTACACTGATTGATCTTCTAATGTTGAACCATCCTTGCATACCTGGTATGAATCCCATTTGGTCATGGTTTTTCTTTTTTGATGTGTGCATTTATTGCTATAAATTGAACTCTGAGCACTGCCTTTGCTGTGTCCCAAACGTTTTGGTATGATGTGCTTTCATTCTCATTTGAGTCCAGGAATTTTTTTTATTCTCACTTTGATATCTTCTATTACCCAGATGTTTTTAAGCAAGGTGTTATTCAGTTTCCATGTATTTAAATTTTTTCCTTGCTCTTCCTGTTACTGATTTCTACTTTTATGGCATTGTGACCAGAGAGAATCCTTTGTATTATTTCAGTGTTTTGGATTTTATCGAGGGTTGCTTTGTAGCCTAAAATATGATCTAGTCTGGAGAATGTTCCATGTGAGTTGGAAAAGAATGTATACTTTGCTGATGTTGGGTAGAGTGTTCTATATATATCTACAAGATCAAGTTTGTTGATTTTGGCCTTTAGATCTGTATCTTTGTTGAGTTTCTTTCTAGATGTTCTGTCCTTTTCTGACAGTGGTGTGTTGAAGTCTCCTACTATTATTGTGGAACTGTCTATTTCACTTTTCAGTGCTGTTAAAGTTTGTTTTATGTATTTTGGAACCTTGTTGTTGGGTGTGTAGATATTTATTAAGGTTATGTCTTCCTGGTGGATTGTCCCTTTAATTAGTATAAAATGTCTTTCCTTGTCTTTTATGGTTTATTTTGCCTTAAAGTTTATTTTATCTGAGATTAGTATTGCCACTCCTGCCCTTTTTTGGTTACTGTTTGCTTGATATATTTTTTATGTCTTTTGATTTTAAATATATTTATGTCTTTGTTTCTAAGGTGTATCTCTTGTAGACGTATATTTATGTCTTTGTTTCTAAGGTGTATCTCTTGTAGACGATATATTGATGGGTTGTGCTTTCTTATCCATTCTGCCACTCTGTCTCTTTACAGGTGCATTTAAGCTATTTACATTCAGTGTGATTATCACTAGGTATGAGTTCAGTGTCATATTGTTGTGCTTTTTTTGTGGTGACAACGTTTTCTTTGTTCCTCTTACTTTCCTGTGCTGAGTTCCTTTTGTTTGTGGATTTTCTTTTCTTTCATTATTATAGATTTTGTGTTTACTGAGACTTTGTTTCTCTTTTTTTGTTATTCTGATGAATAGCTTTGTTAACTTTCTTTGTAGTTACCTTGAAATTTACCCTTATCTTCCTAAGTTTGAAGCACTCTTTTATTACTGGATATCTCCTTGACTTCCTCTCCATTTGAAAGTTCTTTAACTACACCGTTTATTCCGCTTTTAATTGTTCTGACGTTGTCACTGACAGATTGACGTCTGTTCCCCTGGTTTAAGTCTTTCAGCTTTGTTTTGTTACTAGTTCTTTACCTAGGTTGGTTTCTGGCACATGTTGTCCTGTGTCCTAGAATCGGGTTGTTGTCTGATGTTAGCTCTCAAACCAAAGGACTCCCTTTAATATTTCTTGTTTGGTTTGGTTTTTACAAAGTCCCTTAACTTCTGTTTATCTGGAAATGTCCTAATTTTGCCATTGTATTTGACAGTTTTGCAAGATATATTATTCTTGGTTGGCATCTTTTTTCTTTCAAGGTTTTACATATGTCATCCTATTGCCTTCTTGTCTGCATAGTTTCTGCCAAGTAATCGAAGCTTAGTCATATTACTTCCCCCTTTGTAAGTGATTTTCCGTTTTTCTCAAGCGGCTCACAGGGTTCTTTCTTGTCTTTGGTTTTGGCAAGTGTGATTATGATATGTCTTGGTGACTTTCTTTTGGGGTCTATCCTATATGGGGTTCCTTGAGCTTCTTGGACGGTTGGTTTTTTGTTTTTCATGATATTTGGGAAGTTTTCTGCCAGCAAATCTTTAACAATCTTTTCTGTGTTTTCCATTTTCTCCCCGTTCTGGAACTCTGATGACATTCAAATTTTTGCTCTTAATTGTGTCCCACATAATTTTTAGGTTTTCTTCATTCTTTTCTCTGATTTTTCCTCACACAAAGTGTCGTCCATGGATTTGTCTTCAATCTCACTGATTCTGTCTTCCATTGTTTCAAATTTGATCCTAAAACCTCCTATTGAGTTGTCCATTTCTGAAATGTTGTTGTTTAGCTTTTGGATTTCTAGTTGACATTTTTGTATGATTTCTAATTATTTAAATTTTTGATGTTTTGTTCTTGCATTATTTTCTTGAATTCTTCTATTGTTTTTTCTGTATTTTCCTTGATTTTGGCTATGTCTTTGTTGATTTTGTCTGTGTTTTCCATGATTTTGTCTATTTTTTCCCTTGGTTTTGTGTTTTCCTTGGTCTCTTTCCTAATTTCTTGGAGATCCCTAAATATTAGCCTTTTGAATTCCATATCAGATAGCTCCACTGCCTTTTCTTTTACTGGAAGGTCATCTGATTCTTTATTTTGGCCACTTGCTGGAACCATACTGTCCTGCTTTTCAAACGTTTTGATATTTTCTGCTGTCTCCAAGACATTAAGGTATTATTTTATTTATTGCATTTTCTCGTTTATTTCTTCCTTTTTTGTTTTGTTTTGATATGTCAGGGTGGGCAGGCCAGGTGTGCTTTGCTGCTTTCTATCTGTGGGCATGATAGCTCTCATCACCTTATCTGGGTGGGCAGAGCAGCAGTAGGCAGGGTAAGCCCACTTTGCTGTACACTGGTTTGTCGAGATGTCTGAGGATGGACTGTGTGGGTGCTGTGTGCCTTCTGGTGTTGGTTCAGTGGTGTATGAGCATTCACAGCCCTTTGCCAGATAGATGGGCGTGTCTGTCGGTGAGTGGTTCGGGCTTGCTTCCCTCCATTCAGCAGCTGGTCAAGTGATGGGAGGGGAGGGACAGTTTGGGTCTGGTGTGGCAGCAGGCCTGAGCTGTGGATGCTGTAGCCATGGCGGCACAGCAAGGTCCAGTGGGAAGTGGGAGTGGGGTATGAGACTAGGTGAGGGGAACAAAGAAAAGAGAAATAAAAATGGTGGGGTAGCTTGTGGTGGGGGCAGGGAAGACCTGGGGGCTGGTGGGAAAGGGGGGAGGTGGTGTATGAGGCTAGCTGGGAGGTAGAAAGTGGCAGGCCAGTGGATTTCTAGCTGTGGCGGTGCAGCGTGGCCTGGGGGAAAGGAGTGGAGGTGGCTTATGGGGCTAGGTGAGAGGGAAAGACAAAATAAAATAAAATAAAAAATGGCATGGCAGGGGTTGGCGTGTGGAGGTGGTTGGGGGTAGGTGGGGGTGGGTGAGACCCAGGGTGGCAGTGGGCCACTCCCACAGCTGTGCAGCAAGGCTCAGCAGGAAGGTGTTCGGGTGGTGTACAGGGCTATGTGGGAGGGATAAAGAAAAGGTAGAAAGGGGAAAAAGAAAAAAATGGTGTAGCGGGAGCTGTTGGGTGGCAGTGGGCCAGTGCCTCTTTAGCCAGTGTGGGACAGCATGGCATGGCAGGAATGGGTAGAGGAAGAGTACTGGGCTAGATCAGAGGGAGAAAGAAAAGGAGGAAAGGGACAAAAAACGGCATGCTGGGAGTTGGCAGGTGGGGGTGGAGAAGGAACTGGGCTGGCAGTAGGCTGATAGCTCTCTACCCTCAGTGGTGTGGTATGGCCTAGTGGGAAGGGATACTGGTGGCATATGGGGATAGGTGGGAGGGAGAAAGGAAGAAAGGGAAAAAATGGGGTGGCAGGAGCTGGCCGGTGGGGGCAGGCAGACCTAGGCTGGTGGTGGGCTGGTGCCTCTCTAGTCAAGGTGGCATGGCCTGGTGGGAAGGGGTTAGAGATTAGGTATGGCGCTAGGTGGGAGAGAGAAAGAAAACTGAGACAGGGAAAAAAAGAAAAGAAAAAAATTACATGACAGGAGCTGGTGGGAAGGTGCGAGGCAGACCCGAGATGGTGGTGGGCTGGTGTCTCTCTAGCCTTGTCTAGCCAAGGTGACATGGTGTGGCGCAGCAGAAGGGGTAGAGGCAAGTCATGGTCTAGGTGGGAAGAAAAAGAGGAAAGGGAGAAAAATGGCATAGCAGGAGCTGGCCGGTGGGGGTGGGGTAGACCCGGGCTGGCAGTGGGTCAGTGTCTCTCTAGCCTTGTCTAGCCAAGGTGGTGTGGCATGGCCCAGCAGGAAGGGGTAGAGGTGAGGTACAGGCTAGGTAGGAGGGAGAAAGAAAAGGGAAAAAGAGAAAGAAAAAGAAAAGAAAAAAAATGGTGTGGCAGGAGCTGGTGGGTGGGAGTGGGGGTTGGGTGGATCTGGACTGGTGGTGGGCCAGTGTCTCTCTAGCCTTGTCCAGCCAAGGTGGTGTGGCGTGGCCCAGCAGGAAGGGGTAGAGATGAGGTATGGGCTAGGTGGGAGGGAGAAAGAAAAAGAGGAAAGGGGGGAAAAAAAAGGCATGGCAGGAGCTGGTAGGCAGAGGTGAGCCAATAGCGCTCTTGCCAACGTGGCTCAGTGTGGCTCATCAGAAGGGGTGGAGGTGGTGTAAAGGGCATAAGGGTGAGGGGTGGGAAAGTGTGTTTCTCTGGTTACTGGGTGCTCTGTCTCCTGTTGGTAGCTCCATGAAGTTGCCTTCCTGTATTCCCTGTATTGACGGCTGTGCTCCAAGATGGTGACACTGTGCCATATTAGTTGGCAGGAGACCTCTAGTCTGTATCTCTCCTCGTTCTCTGTTTTCTTTCAGTTTCTTCTTCCATTTGGTGTTTGATCTATTTCTTTATCCCTTCATTTGATACTTAGGGATTCAGAATTGATGTTTGTATCTGTTTTATGGGTCTTTGCTGCAGAGGGACAGCATGATGCATCTGTCTAGGGTGCCATGTTCTACATGTTAAATATTTGAGGCAGGAGCAGGAAGGGATTTTTCTCTCTTCTGGACCAGTCATCCAGGGGGGGCAGAATCAGTCATGGTCTTGCTATAGTTCCAGTCATCAAGGCCTCAGCACGAACAGAGAGGCAAGCTGATGAGGAGCAGGCAAAGGAAAGAGGTCCTCTGTCCTTGGTTGGAAGTATCACAGGCTGTCAGGGTGTTAACCCAGCAGAGCTCTCCGGGGCAGCTGTAGCCCTGCTTTACACTTGGGAACTGGATTTGGAAATGGAAGAGAGTACTTCTGACGTTGTTTGTCCTTACTCTTTTAAGCTGAGTGTTGTTTGGTCTGATTATTTACAGCAGTGCTTTTTCAACTTTTTTAAGGTTATGCGTCCACCTAAAAATTTACATTCAATTTAACGGAAATTATGGACCCCTTGAAACCCATTAGTTGGTAAGAGCTCATGGTTTAGAGAGTCAGTTTTAATGAGGGATTTTTTTTTTCTTTCCTAAATGAGATTGTTGCTGTTGCTGTTAGTTGCCATCTCATTTTAGAGATGAAGACACTGGTGAACAAAGGTCATGACCTGTAAGTGGCAGAGCCAAAACCTGACCTCTGGTGGAATATATAAATCTGTCCAGTTGAGAGAGAAAGAGGGAAAGTGTGAAAAGACAGTGGTATAAGTCATTCTGAACACTCAAAGCTGCCAGAAACCTTTTTATTTTGAGGGGATACTCTTCTCTTGCAATTAAGATTAGCCTTTTGCTTAAAATCACAGAAAATGAACACTAGCTGAGGTCCAGTGAATGGAAGAGTGAGGCTCGCTCATTTAAAAAAAAAAAAAAAAAATCGGAACCCAAACTGACTGTTTCATGGACAAAAGGTAGAAAACTAACAGTCTGGCATATATCCAGCTATCTAACACCAACATGAATATTTTTCTTCGAAAAAAAAGAATTCCTCTTAGGCCATTGTGAAGAAATCAAGCAAATTTCTAACACAAAACTGCTTATGTGTTTGGTAAAATACAATGTCTGGACCATTTCTTCAGAACAGTGCTCAACAAAACCTTCCTTCTTCTCTCTACAAAAAGATTTCCCCCATAGGGTAGTTATACATGTTTTACAAGATGATGTTCCCTTGGAAGTATCAGCCTTAACAAAGATAAAATAAGATAGAGGCCAATGGGTAGCAGAGACAAATGATTTTCAGGTTCTAAGTTAAATAACATAAGACCCTATGTCTTAAAGTGTGTACATTATTTATGAACATGCTTTTCCAACTGTACACAAATGAAATTAACAACATGTACTTGGCTGGTAACCTAAAGGTTGGAGGTTTGAACCCACCCTGTGGTACCACAGAAGAAAGTTCTCGTGATCTGCTTCTGTAAAGATTACAGCCAAGAAAACTCTATGGAGCAGTTCAACCTGGGACTTATGGGATCGCATGAGCCAGAATAGACTCCACAGCACAAAACAACAACAATCTGTTTTCTATTGCTGCACAACAAACTTTGTGGCTTAAAACAACAATTTCTTATTCTCATGATTCTGTGGGTTGACTGGGCTCAGCTGGACAGTTATCCTGTTCTATCTGATGCCACTGGGGACACCCATTTGGCTACATTCTCTGGTGGCTGGACTGTGTTGTAAAGTCCAAGAAAGCTTCACTCCCGTGTCTGGCCCCCTATGGTCCTCTGGTGGCCTCTTTCTCTCCACGTGGTACCTCAGCATCTAGCAGTCTAGCCTAAGCTGCTTTTACAGCACGGTAGCTGGTTTCCCAGAGGGAAAAAGCAAAAGCTGCCAGGGCTTTCAAGGGCTAGGCTCAGAACTGGTACAGCATCACCTCTGCTATTTGTATTCTATTTACCTAAAGAAGTCACAAAGCCAGCCCAGATTCAAGGTGGAGTGGGATGGGGAGGAGACTTTACTTCTTGTAAGGAGTGGCCAAGTCTCATTGCAAAAGGCACATGGGATGGGAAATATGTTGCAGTCATCACTGGAAACAATCTACTATACTCTCAAAAACCAAAAAACCCAAATCTATTGCCGCTAAGTCAATTCCAACTCAGAGACCTTATAGGACAGAGTAGAACTGCCCCACAGGGTTTCCATGGCTATAAATCTTTACAGAAGCAGGCTGCCACATCTTTCTCCCAAGGAGCAGCTGGTGGGTTTGAACCCTGCCTTTCGGTTGGCAGCCGAGTGCTTAATCACTGTGCCACCAGGGCTCCTCCTTTCAAACGCAAAAACTTAAAAATAATGCAAGCAGAAAGGTTAGGGCAAAAGAAAAGCTGGGGAGTGCTGGCAACGCAGAGCTACCAGATCGGTCAGAGGTAGGAGAAATCTTGAAGCAACTTCAGGGCTGGAAGAGAGAGCAAGGAATCATGATGGTGAACACAGAGCGCATTCCCATCAAGGGCACCGTGGACAATTCCACTACCACACGGTATGCCAACATCATCTCAAAGGCATGGAGCACCGTGAGTGAAACTGATCCCCAGAATGACCTCACCTTCCTTGGAATTTGCACCAAGACAAGTGAAATTATGGTTGCACCAGATAAAGACTATTTCCTGATTATGATTCAGAATCCAACTGAATAAGCCACTCTCTTGGCTTTCTGTGTTATTCCTTAATTTAATGCTAACCTACCGCAAGTGGGAATCACCTTACAGCCCACTCACACCAATCTAGTGGCCAAGGGTGGGCTGGCTGCTCTACCCACCTCACCAAAGGGATCCCTCTGCTGCGTCAACCGTTCCTGAATTCCCAGGCCGAGTGCCTTCTCTCTCCAGGGGGACCTTTGAAGCAAGACCTTGTAAGAAGCCTACGTCCAGCTTTTTTCTGACCTTCAGTTCACTTTGTTGCCCTTGGAAAAAGATGTTTTTCTTTAACAAAAAGTAACCAAAATGCTTAAAAATAAAGTTGGAATGAAAGCATATTTAAATCGTGATTCCATTCATTATTTTACTAATTGTTTTTCTCTCTTTTGATCATTAGACTGAGTTTGGTCTTGAGACTTCACTTTTCTAAACCCACAACAGAAACCACTCCGATAACTTGGAATTGGAGCTGCAAGAAAATTTCCTATCTTGTAGCTGAAGTATTTAAAGGGTCAGAAAAATATTCTGACGAATTGAGATAAAAAAATCTTACAGCCTCAAAGTAAATATACAAACATGTTCTCAGAGGTAAGCACCTAGCCAGTCAGACTGGAAAAGATTTTGTTAGCTTTTCCATTTGTAAAAATTACCAAACCATAGCATGAAGAAGAATATTTGCTTTGTCAGCTGTTCAGATATTCCAACTGATAGGAAATTAAATAACAAGCTCTGGAATTTACATATGAGGATGGTAGTTTTTCTATTAGACAGTTTTAGTATTAGACAATAGCTGAGTTGAATAGAAATTAGGAGACAGAAATATTTCTAACTTTTATTAAAACAAGTTAAAAGAACATATTCAGGATAAGTTAGATATACAAATACAAAGTCACCAAAGTAATTAATTGAGGCTTTCTAAATATCTTAAGCCAAATTAAAATAAAAACCTAAAAGATTATGTATATTTTAGGAGAAACGGCTAATTTGACACAGTACTACTAAAAGTGCTTTGTAATGAATTGTTTCTAGTAGTTTAAATTACCTTTATAATTATAAAAAGCCAGATTAGTATATAGCTACAATTCATGCGATTTGAAACAGACTTCATCTATACAGGTAGGTTCTAATATAATAAGTAGACACACAGCATCTTCAATGTGACGATGTTTAGAGATATGGTCAATGACTAGTATTCACAACAGAAAAAACAAATTTCCAACTTTATAATTACAAATCATTTACCTGTCTGTTGAGTAGGATAACCAACTTGCAGCTTGGGTAAATTATAGTTGTAAATAAAAAGTTGACTTAGCCTGAGTCCCTCCTATTGAAATAGAAGATGTGTATAATTCAGATATATTTGTAGAATTTCATTAAGTTATCATTTACTGAAATCACTAAAGGTTTCACTGAAATTAAAAATTTACTAAATGTTTTTTGCCTTGATGGATATCCTAAAATAATATTTCATAGCATATGTGTCATTTCCATGCTAATTACTTAGATTAAAACATCAAAGAGAGATTACATATTACTCTGCATTTTAAATGCACACCTGTTTTATTTACATTAATTAAAATATAGTGATAATTAGCTTTAAAATCCAGTTTTGTTTACAAAAGTTAACCTCTGTTAGAGGGTTGTCTGTAAACTACTACTGAAAGGATAGAACTAGTAGGGAGGAGTCTGGTATGTATTCATTCGCATGAGAATGAAAGACAGCAAGAGAGATGAGTGAGAAAGGGCAAGAGATCTCCTAGTGCCTGGTGAGATCATAAACATCAACATTTTCTCTTGGTATTGTTAACGAAAAATAACCTCTAGAAAGCCTCTTCTGCGGGGAGATAGGCCCAGGACACAAACAATACGTGCTACAGAGAATCACAAAAATTTAGAGTTGAAGGGGAACCTTAGAGCTCATCTAGTTTACCTGTGCTCCTATTTTACAAATGAGAAAATGAATGCACAGAAAAGTTAACGTGCCAAGGCTACACAGAGAGTAGGTTCTAGTGTTCCAGGTTCGAGGCCAGGCCTAGAGCCTGCTCGTCCTAACTTCCAGACCAAATGAGCTTTCTCTTACTCTCTAGACTTTACTCTTAGAGACTCTGTCTTCTATGAAAATATAAATAGAGCTGTTGAATTAGTAATTTTAATAGAAAACAAATGCATATTGAGCATATTACTTTAACTTTTAAGTGAAATTTCATCGTTATGCTTTTAAAAATTTGTATATTTGCAAGTAAGCTAATGCCTTACACTGACTCCCTAATTTTTAAAAGATATCACTGTTTGTGGACATTCAGGATCGTTCCTCTTGTGATGGTATTATTTTGATTAAAAAATTTCTTTTTGAGAATTCTGTGCCAATTTGGCACAGGATTGGAAATCATTGGTCGTGAAAAATGACTAAGAAAATGTCATCTTTTTTTTAAAAGAATTGTGATTTTTATGGCAGGTATGCTAAAGGAGCATAAAATATCTCCAGAATTGAAAAACTGTTTCAAAATAAGCTCTTGATTTTCCATGTCTCGTAGTTTGAAAAATCTGCAAAGCAATGAAGAGCGGTGGAATTCTCACTTTAGAAGAAGAAAAATCTGCTTTCTACTTCAGCTCTTCATTCCCTGTCTGCGAGCCTTGTGCTTACCCTTTATTCAATTATTTTCCTAATCCAAAGGATTCAAAGCCTCCTGAACACAACTTTTTTATGATTCAGTTAAAATCATCTTCAAAATGTGACCCCCTGGAAGGGCTTTGTGGTTAGGGCAAGTTGGCACAATTACATTCAAATATCATCAGAACTGAAACCGGAGACCAAAGACAGAGTCCAGGCAAATAGGCTTACAGGGCACCGCAGGTCTAATCAAATGCCATTTCTATGACATATCCTTCTTCCCTGAAGAAGCAGGCGCTCTAAGAAGTTAGGTCTGCACTTTTAATGGTCTGTAAAGTGTTCTGCAAAAAGAAGAAAATAAAAGGCCACTGATCTGAGACTCATGGGTACACGTGTATGGAGAGACTGAGGAAACCAGGGCAAAGCAAGGTCACAGAGGTGGATCACAGAGGGTATTCGGCACGTCACTCATCAGGATGGCGCAGTACTTGGACAGCACCATGAAGGAGATAGACAAATAAGTTAAACAGCTTGAAAGCTGGCATGGGTGAGACAAGACCCAGGTAGGCCAGAAACATAGATGATTCCAGGGAAAGGAAACACACGCTCACAGTGTCAGGTGAGTTTCTGTGAAGAGCCTGGGCTGAGACTATTTTGTGAGGAAAAAAAAAAAAAAACCATTACATACTTAATTTGGGCATTAGACCCCTAAAGAAGTGCAACCATCTTCCTAGTGGCTAAGAAGTGTGAGGGAATTCAGGTAGTATGAAGAGGAGAAATGTACATTTGCAACAGAAAGGAGTCACAGCTGGATATTTGTGCTCATCAGTGATACAGGCAGCAGCGATGCAATGGGGTCTGGGTCAACCGGGAAAGTTAGACTCAGAAGATTATTTTTTTTCATAGTAACATGACTATATCAGAATATTTTTCTAAGCACTAGATGCTTTCTCCTCTCCCCTCCCTAGGGATACCAAAATGATGAACTTGTCTGAGGAAAACAATTGAGAAAGAGAATTGCTAGTTTGGATTAATTCTTAAATGTAAGAAAAAACAAGGGAAGACAGTCACTGCCAACCCCTGCCAAAAACCCCACTGTTGTTTGAAGCACAATTCCAAGCAAAATGGGTGGTGGAATCTTGTGCTGCCTTCTAATTTTCTTCACATACGTGTGTGTGTGTGTACTGAAGCAGCATGAGTGGTTTAAAGGAGGCTTAAATAAAAACAAAACACAAAGAAAGTTAAAAAGAAATATTCTTCTATTTCTAATTTCTCTCGCACCTATGGTATCATCCTATTAAAAAATGCATAAAACAAGTCTGAAGGGAACATTCTTGAAAATAAGAAGACCCCTACAGCTTATATCCATACTATCCAAAGATGTTAAATGGCCAAATAAAGCAGCTTACAATGTCTTTCAAATTAGTAAGGAACTATTCTTTAGATGCTCTAAGTCCTTAGTAAAGGGATGCTCCCAAATAACTGAATGAGATTTTCTGGAAGTTTACATGGCCATGTTTGTAACTGTCTGGCTCATTGCAATGGCTTTTTAGAGATGAACACAGGGTGTTCTCCAATTTATGTATAACTCTTAGTGCCAGACACAAGTAATTTCTGGAATAACATGTATACTACTCCTCACTTATCAACATGGTTAGGTTCCAAAGATCAGGTCATTATATGAAAACCGTGTTATGCGAAAATGGAGGAGGACTATATCAGATCACAAAATGGAGGATGACTACATCATTACAAAACTGTCAGATTACATCATTATGTAACTGCCAAACCACTGAGAATCATGGCCTAGCCAAGCCGACGCAAAACCTTAAGCATAACAGCCAATGTTATCCTTGCCTCGCACGTTGGTGTTCATTACTGCCAGATGTTATGTTGTTACTGCACAAAATAGTGGGATATAGATTTTTTACTATTGTTGTAAATGCGAAATGTCAGATAACGAGAACGTCGATAGGTGAGGAGTAGGTGTAGCTGCAAAATCTGACAACATTCAGGTGAGTACGCCAGACCCAGCAGCAGAGAAAAGTTAATGAAATACTCTTAATTTTTATTGATAGGAACATCACTGTTTTGTGCCTTTATGCCAGACAGTGACAGACAACCTGTGCTATTATTTTACCTGAGCTCCTTGTTAGCAACCTAAAAGTACTTCCAAACATTCTGCATTATTTTTAGATGTCCAGGATAAATGGCATCTATTATGTCTCTAAATATAACAATGAACCATTTAGAAAATACACCCAGGAGCAATGGTCTAGGTACTGGAATGATTTAGCCAAGAGGAGAAAAAATAAGGAACCGTGGTGTTTCAAAGGGCAACATTACAGTCAGCAGTCAATTACTGAGGGTGTTATTGTTTTGAAGGGTGGTAAGTCCTTTTAGTTCGTCCACTATTTGCTAGATAATGTATAGAATTTTCTCTAGCTAGCTTTAAAAATAGAATAGTCAATGTTGTATGAGTCTGGCCTGGAATCAGGGGGAAAACCTAGATGACCTACAAGGTTCCCTTCCTACACCAGTATAAAAACACAGAATAAAATACCAGCGTTACTCAACAGACTTGGTTATAATAAGAGTGTACTGAAATGCAGAAACAGTGTCATTCCTTCCATAAACAGCTAGGTAGGCTACTTGATATTGCTTTCAGACATTATGTGGTAAGCTGCAGCAAGATGATATATGTAAACGTTTTCCATAAATCAAAGTACAAGCCCACAAATTCTCCACATAAATTGCCTTAGGAGGGCCAGCTTTGACGTAATTTAAAATGTCTCCTCCACGTGTAGCTTCAGACTTTACAACGTTTAAAGAAAGTGTTCCAAAAGAAAACCTTGGCATGCAAAAAGCACAGGGAAGGAATCAGCAATGATCAGAGCAAAAACAGTTCTAGAAGGTATCTTAATTTTCATATGGCTCATTTGCATTTGAAACACTGAGAATTCCTATCGCACTTGTACAAAAATGTGTATGTATTAAATTACTTTCCACTTGAAAGAACATTTTCCTAAATGTTTGGAAGATGATCAAATTTTAACTGGAGGACTTGTTTTCTTCCACCAGGTGTGGGGGAGATGTGGCTTCCTGGTATGAGAGGCAACAGTTGATTCTAATAGCAGAACAAAACAAAAATAAGAAAGTAAATAGAAAACAATTCCCATTTGTACAGTTTGATTTAAAGGTGTTAAAAATAATACATACGGTACAGAGATGTCCAAAGATACCAATTTTAAAATAAAGCAGGTTTACCCTTCCAAAAATTGTGATCTTCTGATATGTGAATATTAGGTTTTATTACTTATTCCAGGATTTTCATGGACATACTACAATGTATTTCAATACACTCATTTTTGAATAGCTAGTCAGTTTTAAAAAGATAAATGCCTGCCAACTATGAAACAATAATTCCAGGAGTCTAAATTCTGTCCATCTCAAATTTCTAATAATAGCTAAGATAGAGAACAGCAAAGATTTAAAAACCGCTTACCTATCAACTTCAAACAATATTTGGTCTTAAGAAAATTATTAGTCATCAACCCCGGGATCTAGGTAGAAATTCAAACTTACAAGGTAAAAACTATACCGAATGTAGAGACCTTTCCTGCAACTATTTGGTTTATTTTCTGATATGGTGGAATGCCTAGGAAAGAGGTGCATCCTCAGAAAGGAAACAAACTGAAAGGCATCCCTGTCTTTCTCTTGACCTTGCTCTCTGGGAACTTCACCTGGAGAAGCGAGATGGTTAGGCATGGTCTCATGGGTGGGTGCTATTGTGGGGTGTATACGTAAGGTGGATAGGATGCATCTTATTGAGTAAGGAGAACATGACACCATCTTTGCAAACTAGATCGCCAAAGTGCATGGTGCTCCTTGGGCTTCTTTCCTTCTGCTATCCCTGGGTCTTTTGGAAGGCCTTGTGTAGAGCTTCTGGTTTGTATCAGCTGGGCTCCAGACTATTAAGGAAAGGGTACCGTGTGTGGACTGGGGTATTAAAGAGAGAGCAGCACTCCCCCCTCCCCAAGGCCAGTGTGCTAAGAGATCTCCAAGTGGAAAGTGAATCAGGGGAGCCAAGAGGGAGGGTGTGGCAGCACCACCGTCCACTCTCCTTGTGGAGATTCGCCCTCCATGGCCAACACATCTCCAGGGAGTTCTGCCTTCCAAGGCCCAAAGTGGGGACTCTTGTGAGATGGTTTGTAAGGGCTGCGTGTTTTCACACAATTCATGGTGTTTTTCAAATTGCTTCACCAGACTTATTTGAACAAACCTAAATCTTTCATTATTCGAGCAAGCTGCATTGGGCTTGACTTGGAAATACTTCACATGACTTACGGTATAAGGTAAAATGGCCTGTGTAATAAGAATCTGGATCCCCAGTGATTTTGGACACACAGAGATAATCTTAACATTTCATCTTATTGATTGGTTTGATTTTTCTCCTCCAACAAGCTTCTATTTCAACTATTAAGAGGTTTAAAAAAAAAAAAAAGAAAGGCTACTTTCTTCCTTTTGTAGATACACCAATGAGAAGAAAAAGGTCAAAAAGCAGGCTGAAGGTGAAAGATTAAGAAAATGTTAAATGTGACGACTGTCGGTTTCTGATAAATTGACAACTACCCTCTTGGATTATTAAGCAATGCTCGTCCGTTTGTTTATTCATTTGAATAATATTTACTGAGTGCCTTCTATTGTCAGATATCGTTTTAAGTGCTGGGGATACATGGTGGGAAAAAAACTCAACAAACCTGCTTTCATGGAGTTTATGTTTTAACTTTTTCAAAGCTTTGTGAAACCAAGCGAAAGGTAGTCATCTAATGAACTGTAGAATCAGTACTTCTCATGATCTTCACAATACTATTCTGCAATACTGGCACATTTTAGGACACAATTGATTCTCAGATGTCTGGGTTTCATCCCTTTATATCCTAGGAAAGGCGGACTTAGGTGCCAGTCATTTGGTGAAAAGATAGACGAGTCACGTTTCGTTTATTACATGTCTGGAGGTTACATAAAGATAGCGGGATTCCACTGGGAGGCTGCTAAAATTCAGCCTTGTTGTCATCGGTCCTGTTTCATTGTATGAAGCTGTGCTTTGGGTACACAATCTGGCAAGTATGCCCAATTCAGTGTAGCAAAGGAGTGGTGCAATAATTTGGCTCCAGTGCATTTGGAATAAGATTTTGCAACCATCTGGATATTTTCATAATTCTTTAGTTTTATTACATCAAACATCAGTATTTAGTAAGATAAATAAGAACATTTAAACCAATACAATGAAAAGGTCTTGGTGTCCACCTCATCTCTCTTTGAAAGGGAGAGAAGGGAAAAAGGGAATAAAGAGTCATTTTATGGCACTTTAACTTTCGAACAGAGGTACCTGCTGCCGTCTTCTGCTTCTTCCCTCGTTACGGGCTTTTCTTTTCATTTGGTCCTCTCGAAAAGAATCAAAGTAGGGGCTCTCCAGGAGTTGGGCACAGGTTAATCTGTCATCTGGATTCATCTTTAGGCACCCCTTTGGAAGAATAGAAAAGCAAAGGAGATACTAAGAGAGAGGTCTATTTTGTTACTATGTCCAAAAACTTGAGCAATATGAGCTTAGAAAATCTTCGTTTGTATAGTATTAGGTACAAGGAACTTGTTAATAGCTAGAAGTGCTCTTCTTTTGCCACTTCACAGTCCTTTGAGAGTAGAACTGATGAATATTTAATACCTCTGGAAGTGGTGGATGTACCGATCAGGTGTTTACATCAAGGACATCTCTTTATTACTAGTCAAAGCAAATAGTTTGTAGTACTCTTCAAAGTGAGGTCCCTAGATTAGCAGCATCAGCACAGCTTGGGAACTTGTTAGAAAGGCAAATTCATGGGCCCTACCCCAGCCCTACTGAAGCAGAAGCTCTGGGGCCGGGCCCAGCAATCTGTGTTGAGCGAGCCCTCCAAGGATATGGTGCCTACTCAGGTTTGAGAAGCACCAGAGGTGGCAAAAGGATGATGCATAAGTGCCAGTAATGAGAAAGAATCTAAAATCTAGAACAGTGACAGTTGGAATATATATTCATAAAAGCACAACTAGCAGCAAAAAGGAAAAAGTGGCATTACGGCCCTTTATATTAGAGGACATCACAAGCCTCATATTCTACCCCGGAAAGTGGGAAGGACTACGGTAGTGGTGGTCCTGACCCACAGAAATATTCTCTGTGAAGCCCTGCTGCTCTTTGGCCAGTCCCCAGCGGGACTTTTCCCATCAATACAGACAGATTACTACAGGTCCACAAAGAATTGGAGCAGCTTTAGAACACCCAGGCGAAGAAGACCTGAAATCTCTCGCTCTATCTCCATAAGCTACCATCTATCTGTCAGTTTGTTGTACTGCAGTGATTTGTGTGTTGCTATGATGCTGGAAGCTGTGCCACCAGCATTTCAAATACCAGCAGGGTCACCCATGGTGGACAGGTTTCAGCAGAGTTTCCAGACTAAGAAAGACTAGGAAGAAAGGCCTGGTGATCTACTTCCAAAAATTATCGAATGAAAACCCTATGGATCACAACAGAATGTCATTTGATATAGCTTTGGAAAATGAGCCCCCTAGGTCGGAAGGCATTCAAAATGCACAGTGGCTGTAACCATGGACTTGAGCACACCAATGATCGTGAAGATGGTACAGGACTGGGCAACATTTTGTTCTGTTGTACACGGGAATATCATGAGTCAGAGCTGACTCGCCAGCAGCTAACAACAACATGTGCATTAAGGGAGAAATAAGGCTCATGGACAAAACAACTTTGTTTGGGGGCCCTCAGGTGTCAAGGCAATTGCTTTCCCTGAGGCGGCTCCAGCCGTGGGCTGCCCTGTAGTGTCTGTCCGTCCCAAATCCAAGCTGACTTCAGATCTGTGAGATCCCTGAGAACTCTGCCTGCCTCTAAGCAGACTCACCTGCTCTTTGGCGATGTAGCTGATTAGTCCTGTTCTTCAAGAAATAACCCTGTTTAGCGTAACTGCACTCACCTGCCCCTCCACATCTACTACCTGCTACAAGCATATCACGCCCTAATTAATGACGCAGGCCATATATTAACTCCTGATGCTGGGGGTGGGGGTTCAGTCTCCTCAAACCTCAATACTGTCAGGGTTAGACTCAGGGCAGAAGGACTATTTTTAGTACAAACTGAAGTAGTCTCTAATTCTTCATCACTTCACATTATCATTCCACTGAAGTGGCTCTTGTTATAAACAGCTATGAGGGCTATTCAGGGATGGATGCCTACCAGGTCATCTATACTGAACAATTTCACATTTTTTCACCACATCAAAGATTCTGCTGGCATCTGTCTCTCCCCTAACCCCACAGCACCTTCCTACAGAATCAAAGCCTCTTGTCAAATTTACAAGCCCTGACAGGGGTGGATGATCCAGTAAGCAAGGTAAGCATGGGCTTACTTGTGCTTACTTACTAATCTGCAGTGAACAATTTCACGTGGGTTTCACTACAGATGATCTGGTAAGCAAGGTAAGCACCGAGCTTACCTTGCCCATTTGATAATCTTCCCCTGGCTCTACTTCCATAACCTTAAATCCAATAGGTATTTTGAGTTCTCATCTCAATAGTATTAGATACAACTGACCACATCTTCCTTCTTGAAACTCTCTCTTCGGCATCTTGATAACTCAATTTCCTTCTTCTTACCTCCTGGGCCACTCTTTTTCAAACCAGGCTTCACTAGTTTACCTTCTTCTCCACAACGGTTATATGAATCCTCAAGGCTCCATCCTAGGTCCCCCTTTCTTTTAATCTCTTCTCAGTTTCTAGCCAATCTCATTGATGCCCATGGCTTCAATTATCAAGGTTTTCCAGGGACTTCCACAGATATATTTCTAGTCCAGATCTCCCCTCTGAACTCGACCCACATATACCACTGCCTACTTAACATCTCTGCTTAGTCCGAAGGGCACCTCATCCTTGACATTCTCCTCTACTTCACTCCCCACATCTAAATCATAAACAAGTCATATTGGTTTTACTGTCAAATATATCTTAAATTCAATCACTTCCTTGTCTGGGCTTCCCATCTGTTGAAATCTAGTCCATCACTGAATACTTATGGGTTTTTATTTTAAATAACATTTTTAGATCCCAAGAAGAGGCTGGTAACGCTGAGCGCTTCAAGGGGGCTTCCTGACAGTGAGGTGCTCCTAACCTGGGAGAGGTCTAGAAGGTGAGGGGTGAGAAATTGTAACCGCAAAGCTGAGGTCAGCTTTTTTCTTGAAACTTCAAATTTCACAGAATAATCTTTAATACAATTTCTAATAGTCTACAGGCATCTTGTTGATGACCTGATCAAACTGATAAAGTAGAAGAATTATCATAACTATGGAAACAAATGAGTAATAAAGACGAGGCCCACTGTCTCACTTTAAGTCTAACGAAGAGAACCAAAAAGCCCTGTCATACATTGGCCATGCCACCACTGTCCTTGGTACTGTCACTGGCCAACACTTCACCCACTTGAGCAGTTGCCTGCATAGATTATGACCCAGTGCCATGGGATAGCCATCTGTTATGGTAGCTGGTATTTATTTGTTGTTAAAGATGTTTCATTTACAATTAACGAAAGAGAGCCTTCTTTTCTCCAACATGGGGCAGGAGCCTAGGCGATAGGGTGTGGCCCAAGTTACAGCACAATCTTTGAACCACTTAGAGAATGCTTAGGTCTCAGTTCAATACTCATGGGTCTAAACTGAATATTTGAGTAACAGATCTAGCATCATCCAAAGTCTTGGGCAGGTGAATAGGGCACTTCACCTCTGGAGATGAGGACAGGGGGCTTGTCCTATACCTCTTCATGCCCTGGAGTTGCCTTCCAGGAGGCTTTCTCTCTGATTAGTTTGAGAAGTAACCACAGGAAGGCTCCAGTAAATTGTAGGTGGGTCAGAACAAGCTGTTAAGAACAAGGTTAGGGAATTACACTTCCCAGAGAGGACCTTCATAGTTCTGGGTGAAGGCAGGTCAGAGCAGTGAGCCAGAGTAGATGGTAGCTGAGGTCAGGTGGAGCAGTGGAAAGGGGAGTCTGAGGGCACAGAGGGTTCAGCTTCTGAGTCCTGGAGGATTCAGACTGAAGCAATCCAGCACCCTGGATAGCACCAGGCAGAGACTAGCACAAAGGCTGGTCAACAAAGGTGCTCCAGCTGGCACCATCTTCTAGATCAGATGAGTTTCCAACTGGGCTGCTTATCATAATAACCTGAGGGGATGTTTAAAGATACAGATTCCAAGGCCCCACTCATAGAGATTCTGAGATTCTGCTTCTGTAAATCTAAGGTTAGACAGGTTACTGGAATCCATATTTTAAGAAGCTCCCAGGTCATTCTAATGAGCAGCCATGTTTGGAAATGACCGCTATAGATACAACTTAACTGATTATTAAAGGTAGATATCCTCAGTAGTATCACCATCCCCATTTCCCTAAAAGCTTTCAGTATCCACACTGGATTGAAGGGCCACAACTTCTAGTATGGCCCCAGTGGGTCAAGAATGACTGGCAGGCTGGTGGTCATAGGTGAGTTGGATCTGGTGCAGGAGCTGGGTCCGATGTCTGCATGACTCTGACTTTTCTGGATCTTCTAGTAATTTTAATGTATACATTAGAAATAGTACTGCTTAAACCATTGAGGTTCTTTTACCTGTAATTATTTTATTGTTCCTTATCATTTTCAATGACTGTATCCTCCTTGGTAGTATTTGCCCTACTGTCTACCTCTCCTACAGTTACCAATTTCAGTCATTACGACTTGCAATCAATAATGGTTATAATTGATTCTGAAGTACCTTCATGAAATTCAAAGCCACAAGATGAGCACCTAAGAACTTTTCCTCAAGAGTTTCCTGGAATACAATGTAAAGAATTTCAATGTTACATCACAACAATGCAATGTATACTTTTGACTGCATTAGTAATAAGAACACTTTAGAGAAAGGATTCCTAGTAGGTTAGATAATTCCTTTTAACATTTTTTTAAAATCATTTTTTATACATAAATTTATGCTATAGTGTAAAGGTCTGAAAGACATAAAACTGGAGTTATTTTCTAAATTTCAAGTGTCTTGCAATTGATGCTGGGTACATGTGAGTCCCAATGTACCCATGCAAAATCCCACAACAGTACTATAATGTGCGCATTATCTACTTACAGAGATGCTTTGAGAATTAATGAGACTATGTTGAACTACACGCATAAGAGTGCTACAGAAAGCAACAGAACGATAAACACGCAACTCAGAAAAGAATAAACGGAAAGAGATTGAGGATGAGCAAATGGGGAGGTGGAAGCTTCAAAGACAATGGCAACATTCTACTTCTATAACTGTGCAGTGAGCACTTGGAAGTGTGTTGTATTTTATTCTTAAACACATGTTACATAAATATTCTTTTGTAATTTAACCTTTAACCTTGTATTCTATTCAGCCTTTAAAAAAATATAATAAAAAGAAAATCAAGGTATTACATTAAATAATAGATTTTAAATGAACAGAGTATCTAGAGATAGTTGGGGCCATTTGAACCTCAGATTGTTCACACGTGTCATAAATCATGATCTAGCATCACATATTTCTTTCCCCCATCCCTGCACTACTCAGCTCCAACACAGTTTGTGTGAGAACGCATGCCTCTCCCGGCAGTCCTTTCTTTCTACAGGTAGATCTCTACAGGTAGACCATATGGAGTTTTGAAAGGCATAGCCCAAACTTAGTAACACAGACAGGAAATCAATGTCTACAGAGAGTAAGAGAGCCAAGTAGTCATTGATACATCCCAAAATAAAGGCAAAGACCACAGAAAGAGCACAGAGATGATCATTGTGACTTGGAGTTTAATGAATACAATGAGGAACATTCTGTAGAATGACTTTCTTTGCGAAAATATAAATTGTGAAGAAAAGCCTTTTGTTGATTGGAGCTCTGTTTCAAAAGGTGAGAAAAAAAAAGAATTTTTTTCCAAAATAAAGCACTACAGTAAGTACTATTTATGGAAAAAAAAATTATTTAAGAGAAAGTTATCCTAGTGCTTTGACCAAAAGGATCAAGGTATTGATGTAAAGAACTAAATATATTTTCCCTTCAGATTTAACATTGAATGTGTCTTTGAATAGACAGGACAAGTAAATTTTGAAGCATTCATATGGTTCATTTTTATGTAGTTTTATATAGTTTCTTTGATCTGTATTACTATGTTAAAAGGAAGACAGGAGCCAGAAGCACAAATATTAAAAAGCAAACAATTACCCCTTTACAGAAAGTAAGCAACACAACAATAAAATATCCAAAATAGAGCGGTTTACCATGTCTTCTGGTTCGGGTATACTGATGCCGTGGAAAAATTGGTTACTTTTAAAGATCGATTGATGTCTTGGGATTAGTTTTCCTGTAAAGTACAAACCACATAACTCACGATAAATCCAGTAAAAATAATACAGTGTTTAAATGGGCCACTTCTAGGGTCTAGGTATGAAAGAAACATTGAGCCTGAGTGCTCCCTCCAGATTTGGGAGCAATGGGTCACTGCAAAAACACACCTTCTCAGGTAAAGGCATTTACCCCATCCATACAACGCTCTTCACCATATGTGGTTTAGTCGGTATTCAGCCGCTGTCAAAAGGTGAGGTGAGAAAATGATCTAAGGGCTTTACACACATCTCATTTAATCTCATAACCACCTCACAATAGTAGGTGCTATTTTTAATCTCCACTGAACAGATGAGGAAAATGAGGCTCAGAGAGGTTTGATTAACTTGTCGAAGGTAACTCAGTGACAGATCCAGGATTCAAATTCAGGTCTAGCCAAAGTTCACTGGAAGTGTCCACAACCATTTTAGGAAAACAATCAGACAAACAATAAATACTTAAGGTGTGGCCCATAGTGAAACTCTACCACACATTTTTCATGCTGCAGAATTCTCTAGAAGAATGTGTTGGAGCCACGTGGGAACGGAGTCAGGCTGCAGTAATTCTCTGGCCCAACAGCCGTGCTGGCAGGAGAGTTAATGGGAAGGAATTAATGAATACTCACCTTGTGTGTAGAGATATCACTTTCTTTGCATCCATGCTGCTGACATGAACTACTGCTAACCTTTTGGGTTATATTCTCTTATAAGCAGGTGGAGGCAGACAACACTGCGGAGGATGCTGACACATGATGAAAGCTCATGGAAGAGACCCCTTGAGTCCTGTTCCTATTCTGCATTTAACTGGCTGTGACTTCAGGCCAATCGTGGATGCTCCCTGAGCCACAGTTTCCTCATTTGTAAAATAGGCACTGTTAAAAATGTTTTAACGCCCTTAACAGATCTTCCTTAAGACTGAAAGAGATGTGCGTGAAAGTAAATCGTAAATTCTGAAGTACTATACAAAGGAGAAGTGTTAATATTATCTTCAACTCCGGCAGCCACTCCTGATCAGGAAGTACAATCAGACTCCTCTAGGGCAGGGGTCTGAAACAATGGCCTGTGGGCCAAATCTGGCTCAGTGCCTGTTTTTGTATGGCCTACGACCTAAGAATGATTTTTACATTTTTAAGTGGTTAAATAAAGATCAAAGGAATAATATTTTGTGACATGTGAAAATTACACAAAATACAAATTCCAGAGTCCATAAAGTTTTATTGGAACACAGCCACGCTCATTTGTTTAAGTAGCGTCTATGGTTGCTTTGGAAACCCTGGTGGCATAGTGGTTAAGTGCTATGGCTGCTAACCAAAAGGTCGGCAGTTTGAATCCACCAAGGCGCTCCTTGGAAACTACGGCGCAGTTCTACTCTGTGGTATAGGGTTGCTATGAGCTGGAATCAACTCGACGGCAACAGGTTGTTTTTTTTTTTTGTTGTTGTTGTTATGGCTGCTTCTGCACTGGAACAGCAGAGCTGAGTACTTGCAACAGAGACTGTATGGTTGCAAAACTTAAAATAGTTACCATCTGGCCCTTTACGGAAAACGTTTGCTGGCCCTTGCCCTACAGTAAAGGGGGGAAAACCCTCTTTTACCGGGAACAGAAATTGTATTGGATCAAATCTCTCCTAAACTAAGCTCTAGGCAGCTGACAAATATCCCTACTCTGTCTTAACCCAATGTAGAAAGTAAATGCAGTTATTTCATGGCTAATGGATTTTACTTGAAAAGGCATCTGAAAATTCCTCACTGAGAGGAGTTAATGGCTCTGCATATTGAGAAAGGATTGGGCTTTGACTATAACCTGGAACTCAGAGCAGCCATCCTGAGTAGTGCTTGGAGAGGCAAGAAAACTCTTGTTTTACATCAAAACAACATACCATCACTACAACAATTTAGCAACTCTGTAAGCCATAAAGTGCAATTCATACCTAGTGTTCTGATTATCAGGTAAAGCTGGTCCACATCCGATTTTCCAGGCCAGAGGGGTTGGCCTGCTAGGAGCTCTGCAAAAACACAACCGGTGGCCCACACGTCGACCGAAGAACCATACTGAGTATCTCCCACAAGCAGCTCAGGAGCTCGGTACCATCTGGTAGCAACATAATCGGTGTAGGCATCTCCTGGAACTGCAAATGCACCAGATCTGCTGAGCCACTCTGCCACCAGGTGAGCCAGGAGCAGGTCAGGCATTCAGGCAGGCTGCAAGAGCTCCCAGGGGCTGTGATACTCCCAACCGTTAATGCAGGGAGGCCCTCAGCAAACAGTTACTGAGATAGGTAACTCCCAACAGTTAATGCAGGGAGGCCCTCAGCAAACAGTTACTGAGATAGGTAACTAGGTAACATCTGCATAATCCCAAACATCTAGGGGGGAAATGAGAATTTCTGTGGTGTGACTTCAAGTCTAAACCAGCTCTTGTTTAAGTCTACATTATTAACAGCAAGGTGCTGGACAACTGCGCTAAACTAATTTTCCTATCCAAATTTGTCACTAAGGACTCATTAAGAAAGAGACCTCAATTTGACTTCTTATGCTGTAAGTCATGCGTGGTGTGCTACAGGCCGATGACAGAGGGCTGGGGGCAACCTCACTGCCCCGCCCGGCCCCACAGGTATGGACTGCCTAGGGCCCAGTGGGTGGAAGCCAATCCCACAGTCCTCACATGATGTGAAGGGGCTGGAGGCCAGCTTACTCCCCTGTGGCTGAAGGCAGGCTGCTAAGATTTCATCGGCTTTTAACTGGCAAGAGTCAGGTTTCGTAGATGGGCTTTACAAATGCCTGACAGTGGAAGAGTGGTTGGTAAGCCAGTCGGCTTGCAGAGATGGGGTAACAGGCAGTTCTCCCAGCAAAGAGAGGCTTTAGGTAGCCTGCATGATCCTGCCACAAGGCAGCTGGGAAAATAGGAGCTGTAGCTCCGATGAAAGAAGCAGGGAGGAGACTGGCCTTTAGTCCACCCAAAGCTCTTTTATACAATTATGTATATTTTTAATTATAAAAATTAATAAATGCCATTATAGGAAATCTGGAAAACAGAGAATAAGAAAATAATCACTGACAATTCTCACTACTCACAGGTTAAGTAAGGTGTTTTATTTTTGGAAACATTTTTTCCACCATAAAAATCATACATGCTCACTGTAAGGAATATGAAAAATATAATCAACTAAAAGAAGGACAATAAACTCATACTTTGTGTTAATCTTTTGGTGTATTCCTTTCTGGTCTTTTTTCTTTTTTTTTAAATAGCATAACTTTTAAAGTACCTTTGGTCATATTGTACATACCATTTTGAGTCCTCATTTTTTTCATTTAATTATATGCATTTATTATGTTATTGGAGTCCCTGGGTGGCACAAATGGTTACCAGTAAACAAAAGGGTGGCAGTTCAAACCCACCCAGAGGTACCTCGGGAGAGAGGTCTGGCTATCTGTTTCCTAAGGTCACGGCCTTGAAAACCCTATGGGGCAGTTCTACTCTGCACACTCGGGGTCACCATGAGTCGGAACTGACTCAATGGTAAAAAACAACAACCATGTTAGTATAAACTCTTTCTAAACTTGAGTTTACTGACTACATAACAGCTTACCAAGTGGATGTGCCACGATTTACTTTTACCTTCCCCAGTTTTTCCAATATTTTGCCATTATAAATAGCACCAGATTGAAAATCTGCATGAAGTAGTTTTTTCTTTTTTTTTCTGTATTCAGGATTACTTCTTTAGAATGTATTTCTCTAAATGGAATTACTAGCTGAGAGGTATAAACATTATATATATATTTAATTATAAAAATAATTCATTATTTTTTATAGAAAACACAAAACAGCATAAAGAAAATAAAAATCACCTGCTATCCAGATAGAAGCCATGCTAATGTTTTGGTGGGTTTGCTTTCCTTCCAGGCTTGTATTAATATCACACACACATAACTGGGATCTGGCTGTATGTGCAGTTTGATATACTTTTTTTTACTTAGCCCTTCATTGTGAGCCTGAGCATTTTCACATGCTATTAAAATTTCTCAAAAATATAAATTTTCAAGTATGATATTAAATCAGATATATTCTCTATCCATTTCCTTATTTCTGAACATTTAGGTTTTTTCCAATTCTTTTCCAGTAATAAACTGTTCTACAATGAACATCACTGTGTATTATTTGGTATGAAAGGTTCAAAGGGCACTTTTTAAAAGTTTTTGATACATATTAACAAACAGCTTTCCGAAGGATTTGTTCCAAACTGTGTTCCCACTAAAAACAATCTTGTGAATTTTGAGTAGTTAACTGTTTTAAAGATCTTTGCCAGCTTTGATGAGTGATAAGTACTATTTTAATTTGCATTTCTTTGACATCAGTTAGGAGGAAGATTATTTCATGTTTATTAGCCTTTTCTTCTCTGAATTGTCTGTTAACATCTTGCTAAGAGTCCTACTCAGAGGCTTAGTGTTTCTTCTTACCAATTTACGTAAGCTCTTTTACATCAAACCATTAATTATCAATTTTGAAATATTCTCTCTCTTACTTGTTATAAAATTTTATTATCTCTGTGTATATCTATGTTGTCTACCGCAAATATATTTTAGAGGAGTTTTTTTGCGGTTAAATCTATTGAGCCTGTAGCTTTACTCGTGACCCCCCCCCCCTTTGCCTTTCTTACTGTGGAAGACCGACAGTGATCCCAGCAATCACCCAACCCAGTATTTATGACCCGAGCCACAGCTCACAGCTTGCTCAGCTTTTAGGCAACACAAACAAGTTGGCTGTGTTTTACACTGTTGTTGTTAGGTGTCATAGAGTCCATTTTGACTCATAGCAACCCCATGTGACAGAGCAGAACTGCCCCATAGGGTTTTCTGGCTGTAATCCTTACCGGAAGAAGCCCTGGTGGAGCAGTGGTTAAGAGCTTGACTGCTAACCAAAAGTTGGCAGTTGGAATCCACCAGGCGCTCCTTGGAAACCCTATGGGGCAGTTCTACTGTCCTACAGAGTTGCTGTAAGTCAGAATCGACTGGATGGCAACAGGTTTGGTTTTTTTGATCAGCTAATGTGAAGATCGTCAGTTCTTTCTCCCACAGAGCCACTGGGTGGGTTTGAACCACCAACCTGACGGTTAGCAGCTGAGTGCTTATCTATTGTGCCACCAGGGCTCCTGTCTTACAGTACAGCTTTGTTTATAACAAATACCATGGCAGAAGGTATCGTTACTGAAACTGCCACAGTGGATTCACTGTTAAGTGACTTTTGGAAGGATTTGTGCAATGAAAATTTCTAAGACAGAAGATCCTAATTTTGAACTTAGTTCTAAGGTTCTCATTCAGAGAAGAATGACTATGTTTACTACAGGAAAACTCAGCAAGAAAGCAAGAATGCATATTCATGGGAAATTTTAATGGATTTATATTTTCAGAAGCATTGTCAGTTTAAAAAGTCTTACCAGTCCATGAAGAAAAATCCCCAAAAGGATCATTTATGAGGTAGCTTTTATATGAAACGTTTCTTTTATGTTTTTAATGTCTGTAATGGCATATATTTGTAGGCTTTTTCTTATTTTTTATGACTAACTTGGGTATTTTTGTAGTACAAAATGGATTTCCAGGAAAAAAAAATAATAATGACATTGTATCTATAGGATGTACTGGATGACTATTATCCACTTACCTCCTAAGTTGAGGGTCATCTGTATTCCAGTAATTTTTTTCTATGTATTTCTTGTACAGTTGAGATCATACTATACACTTAAGTTTTAGTTTTCCTTTCTTCCCCTTACCACGTCTTAAACATTTTCCCATGTCACTGAATACTCTGTAAAATATCACTTAGGCTGGTGACCTAACATTTCATGATATGGACGTAGTATTACTTGCTTGACAGTCCTCCAGTGTTTGTCCATGTCTCTTTTCAGTTACATGGCACAGGGAGCAATTTTCATTACAATCCTACCATCTTACACCACAAAGACAGGAACCTTAGAAAGCCTTTATCAGTTTTTGTTTTTGCCCAATGCACTGTCGTGTCACCTGTGCTGGGGTTATACTGGGATGCTATTGCAACGTGTCTATGCTAATATATGGTTTTGCCTGCTGCAGAATGCTAGATTTCAGGGAGAAATGAGTATTTGTTCCCTTTCCCTTCAGTTCCTCCCTCCCTGGGATGATGGTAGCACTGTCTCTGACTCCTCTCTCTTTAATTTTCAGCTCCATAAAGTTTTCCAGCTACTCTAGCCCACATTAATATCTCCCTCCAGGGAACTGTCTGCACCTTTGCTTTAGTACTTTATTGCCAATGATCTTAGTATTATTCTTTGTCTCTTCTACTTCAGATTATAAGCGCATACAGAGCAGAAATGCATTTTATAGTTCTTTTCCTCCCCTACAGGATAAAGCACATAAGTGCGAGGTCCAAGAAACTCTAGCTGGATGTAGTAGAGTCAAAGTGCAAACTAATGTATGGACTGAAAGGTTAAAGTGAGATTTTCCATTCTGAAGAACAACAATATACCATTTAGTATACATTTATTATCTAAAAGTAAAAATTCAAACCGTATCATTTCATAATCATCTGAATTGGGCAAAGTTAAGGTAAAAAGTTGCTACTTACTCAGAATTCGTGCAAACCCAAAGTCACAGATCTTGATTATTCCTTGCTTAGTTATCAGAATATTTTCAGGTTTTACATCTCTGTGAATACACTGTAAGGTAATTTTTGATTATTTCTCTGGGCTATCAAAAAGACAATGCTTAGTAAACATCAACTATTAATTCTACATGATGGATAAACAGTCTATGAGATTAATTTACAAATATGGGTTTCCTTCATTTTTCTAACAGAACGATAATTGGCAATTTTGCATTTGTAAATCCTGTCATACCAAAAGGAATAAACAAATAGCAAAATGTTACTGTGTTAGTGAAGAAGTTAAAATTACAATTATTGGACATGAAAACTGTGTCTAATCTTTTTTTTTTTTTTTTGAGAAGGGAGTATCGTACAGTTATTTCTTTCACTTTTCACTGGGCCCTATTTAGACTATAAGAGGTAAAACCCTAAATGAGATGAGACTCAGTGTTAACCTCTATTAAGAAGAACTGTTGTCACCCAAGAGCCACACAATTCAGCTGGATAAGTATTGCAGATTTGAGAAACTGCAAAAACATTTGAATGACAACAAAAAACAAAACTCACTTAAAATTAGAGTGGTCATATGATTTATCACACAAATCAGGACACTTTCAAATGGGCAAGGGAGCTCTATTAACTACTATGATGGGGCAACAGGCACAGACCAGAACGTCCTGAGTAAGCTGGGCTGTAGTCACCTTACTTGTCAGAGATAGCAAAGCATTCAGCATCATGGGATGAGTACCCCTTAGCTTTCCTAACAAGGTGCTAACCTGGAATGATTAAATCACAGCCCTCCTGAGCTGTCCCCACAGCACTGTTCGAATCTCTCCCGGTAGAGCTGGGCATCACTGTGAGGCAGTCTTACCCCAGAGAAGCTCCTGTTATTCTCTTACGCACAGCATACCTTACAACATGCTGCAACATCATAATTACCCTGAATGAAGCAGAAGCTCCAGGCTGGCCATGAGAGGGTAAAGGGGCACGGAGGCAGAGGGCTGCGAGGGTGCCTACAGAAACGGTTATTCCACGTGGTGGAAGGACTCAGGCCCTACTCAGGCCCTACTCTTGAGAACTTTCCTTTTCCAGTTTACTCACCCCCAAAAAGAAGCAAAAAGTGATATTGATCTTAACAACCCGGCCCTCATGTAGAGTCCTGTATTTTTCAAAGCCCTTTCACATGAATTGCTTCATTCTTACAACAATCCCGTGCTCGCAGGTGGCCCTCGCAGAATCTGCGGGTTAAAGTCTAACAATAATTAGCTTCTCGGCCGCACTTCTTGGAATGCTGTCGGTTCCTCTAAGTACCCCTTTCGAGCTGACAATTTTGAAATAATTTCTCTTTGTTTCAATAATAGCTATCTAAGAAGAAAAAAAAGCAGCCTGAACCCTAAGTTCATTTTAGGTCACAAAAATGGCACTGTAACAGAAGTCTGTTCTCATTTAGTCTCAATTACTGTCAACTACAAAATTGCTGTTTTGTGATTTGGACAACCACCACTTAGGAAAATTTATTAGGCTCCCAATAGTCCTAAGGCCTTAGATATCAATTTAAAAAAAAAAAAAACCACACTGCTGAACACAAACCAACACACCGTTAGTTTTCCTATCATCCACCTTTTTAAGCAACACATTTATGGAACTCGGACTAACATTCTGAGTTACATTCACTTAATTAAATCACCCTGTGATTTAATTAGAACAAGGTTATGCCCCTCAAATGAGTTTGCATCAAATTTTAAAATTTCTAGACTCTGTGTAGCGTTACCAAGTAAATGGACTTACATTTATATCTATTAGCCTATTTAAATGGGTTTTGAATTTAATGCAAATTTATGTGAAGTTTACAGAAACTTTTTTCCAACCAAAACACACAAAGGCAAATGAAGTACTGAAAAGAAAGAGAAAAATTTATTGCTGTAGGTACAGGCAAGAGAAATTACTGGCTTGAAGGGATGGAAATGTTTTAAAATTGGATTGTGATAATGACTGAACAACTCTGTAAATTTACTAAAAATTATTGACTTGGACAGTTAAATAGATGGATGCATTTTATGGTATTTAAATTATACCTCAATAAAGTTGCATTAAAAAAAAAAGAAAGAGAGAGAGAGAAGCTACTGATCAACAGGGGTAGGATATTAAAGAGAGGAAAAAGAGAAAAAATCATTGAAGCAATAAGAAACGGGGTGGGAAGGATGGGTGACGCTTGGACACAAGGCAATCACTTTCTCCACTGCAAAGCCACAGTCAGCGCCGGTTCTCTGCAATCAGCTTATTTTACATCAAAGAATAAGAAACATGCAGGTCAGTGTAACGGATGAATTTTAATAAACTTGGGTTTCATACACAGCTTTTAGCAAACACCGTACAAGTTAGGTTACTGTGGCTAATGTACAATCTCATTTTTATTAATTCACAGCCAGCAAGAAGGTATCCACAGTATTTTAAACCTGACCCTTGATGTCAATAATCATCTCCGGAACTTTCCACCCAGAAACTGCTTTGTATGTAGCCTGATTGAACAACAGTTTTCCATTATCTGAGAAGGTTGTTCTCTTTGAGCTTCAGGGAGGGACACTCACATAGCAATGAGATAGGGAAGAGAACCCCTTCCTGACAATCAAAACGTTAATATCAACAAGATGATGATGGGCGTTGTAACCTGACACTCATATCCCAGAAATCACTGTAATTTTGTCATTTTGAGATGAAGTTCTTTTTCTGTAATCAATACATCAAATATATAAAAATTTATGAGTTCTTGATGGGAAATGGATCACTTTGGTCATCTCACTCTAGTGGAATCATAGGGTAAAAACGAGAACAAATTGAGAAGGTTATTTTCTTAAGTCCAGTGCTTCTCAAAATTTACTGCGCACATGGATCACCTGGAGATCTTGTTAAAATGCAGATTGTTTCAGGAGGTCTGGGGAGGGCCTGAGAGTCTGCATTTCTAACGAGCTCCCAGGTGATCTCCCTGCAGCCACACTTTGAGTAGCAAGGCCTTAAACCCTTCCTACTTTAACCTTCACGGTCTTGGCTAGGATCACGACTTGGGAGACAGTAAGGTGCACAGGTTGAAAGCTGAGAGTCTTCAGCAACACTACTGGGTCAGACTGCCTTTTCTATCCTTTGAGGGTATCATGAGGGTTCCTCTGGAGAGCATAAAGGTTTTAGATGCATTATTCTAACAACTTATATATGACTTAGATTTTTATCCTTTGCATGCATTGTAGCTAATAGATAAAATAAAAAAGGCAGGTACACCCAAAGGGTTACCATAGTATAAGAAAATGAGATAACCAGAGTTCAGAAGTAATTTCCATCTTGGAGGAGAGAAGTTTGCCTGAAAAATTATCCATTTTTAATAGAGGTCATAGGTCATCAATGGGATGTTTTCAGTATTTTAAAGCTTAAGATACAAAACGTGTTGTTCAGAGGAATGATAGCAGCTGCACTGAGCTCTGATTACGTTTGGGGCCACCAGAAATAGTAAGTCACAATCAAGCAGGCAGGTTGATGTGCTGACTGATTGATTCATTCATCCAGTTAGTCAGTAAATAATTACTGAATACCTTATATATAAAAAGACCCACAACAGGCATTGTAAGAGATACAAAGATAAATTGGCCACCAAAATTGTGTTCAAGCTTATAATCTAGTCCACAGCAAAATGTCTGATTATTTAGGGATAAAGTGCAAATATGGTAAACAGTATTTTAAAAAAATCATTTTAACCAACCATGGATCCTGATCAAAAAGAAGAAAAATGCGCAATGGAATTTCAAATTCTTATAGAAATCAGACTTATTGGCCCCATTTAGACTGGGGGAACCCCTGAATCTACTGCCCTGAGGTAGTATTTAAGCCTTGAACCAAAGCTATCCCATGAATTTATCTTTAAACACTTTAGCTCAACTAGTAAAGAATGCTCGCCTTGAGCAGTGTCTCTTTTAAAGAACTATCTATATGGGATCAAACTGATGACAGTAACTCCAAAACAGAGGAGAAGTTTGGGGGACAGAGAGTCTAAGTTAATGGAGATTAAACAATGTGTGTAGAGAGAGCGGTAACGGTGACAACGTGAAGAACGTAACCACTGTCACTGAGCTGTACGTGTAGAAAATGTGGAATAGGTGTATATTTTGTTACATATTTTCACACACACACACACACAAATCATTTTAACTACCCATAAAATTCCTAAGATGAACTTTAATACTGCCTAGAGCATAGTGGAAAGCAACAGAGATATGGATTCAATCCAACGTCATCTTTAGTTTAAGTATTTAAAGCACAAGCACTTGTACCATGAAGAACAGGTGTATGTATCTTGTGAACAGTATCTCTCTATATTTTATTAACCGAGCCCTCATGGCATAGTGGTCAAGAGCTCGGCTGCTAACCAAAAGGTCGGCAGTTTGCATCCCCCAGCTACTCCCTGGAAACCTTCTGGGGCAGTTCTACTCTGTCCTATAGGGTTGCTATGAGTTGGAATCGACTCAACGGCAATGGGTTTGGTTTTTTTTTTTTAATTTTATTAACAGAAAAGAAAAGCTTTTAATTTATTCTCACAAAAACTTCACTGACTTTCTTAAAACTAAAGAGAACTTCCCCTAAGTACTGAAATTTAGGGTCATGATCTTGTACTGTCTTTTTCAGCAATCCTAGACCCTTATGATAGACATTCTGCTGACACCAAAACTGACCATACTGTCACCTGCATCCTTGCCTCAGTGACGTCTCCATCTATGCACCAACTCAACAGGTCTAGAAATATTTTTTAAAAGAGCATTATCATAGCAAAAGCACCCAGGAGCCAACCTCAAGAGACTCCCACTGGGCTCTGATGGGACAATTTGAGCATCAGTGAGGACAATGACTGCAAAGGATTGCAACACATCAAATATATAAAAATCCATAAGTTTATAATGATGTCCCACCAAAACACCTTCATTGTTTACCACTGGAGGTTGCCAAGACATCAACTCATCACTCTGAGTATAAATAAAGGGAAGTAATCACTTATTTATCTTATTGTATTTTACAGTAACCAGAGTAAACGAGGATAATATCTTTTCTATAGAATTCCAATTAATAAATGCAAAAGGAATAACAGAATTAGAAAATCACCATATTTTAACCCTAATGAAGCCATGGATATAGGCAATAGTCATCAGCAGATGCTAAAACCATCAGGTAAAATGTTGACAGAGAAATTTATAATGGAAGAGATCAAACCAGTATCTCCTGAACCCACTGATCAATTTTAACCACATTATCGTAAGTGAGCCAACCAGACATTACATAGCTCATAATGTGATGCAATAGGAAGTATACAGCACCACCTATGAAGCAAGCTTGTTTAAAAAACTGCACGTGAATATAATCAGGCCTCTAGATACAAATACCAATAAATAGGAAATGCAGGGGAAAGAAGAGCAAATTAAATTACGCACAGGAAGCAAGCAGTCAAAATGATCCCTATAACACAGCAGTGGTCAAAGTGTGCTTCCTGGACCAGCAGCTTCAGCATAGGACAGTGTCAGAAACACATATTCTCAGACCCCACCCAGACCTCCTGAATCAGGAACTCTGGGCTGGGGCCCAGCAAGCTGTGTTTCCACAAGCTCTCCAGGTAATCCTGATGCACATTCAAGTTTGAGAACTATAACCAAAACCAAACCCACCCACTGCTGTCAAGTCAATTGCGATTCACAGCGACCCTATAGGACAGAGTAGAACTGCCTCATAGGGTTTCCAAGGCTGTAATCTTTATGAAAAACAGACTGTCACATCTTTCTCTCTTGGAGCGGCTGATGCATTTGAACTGCTGACCTTTCGGTTAGCAGCCGAGTGCTTTAATAACCACTGCACCACCTGGTTTCCTTGAGAACTATAGCTCTAAAAAATTAATGTCATGGGAAAAAAAAAAGGTAGAGGAAAGGAGACTGTTCTAGAATAAAGGACTTAAGAGACATAATAACAAAATAAAACCAAGTGCCATGGTGGATTACACTACTGATATCCTGAAAAATTATTTTAAACCTATTTAAAGATAATCATAGGAACCACTAGTGCTGTGGCAAAAGGAAAAACTGTCTTCACAAACTTTTAATTCACAAAGAATTAAGTAGCTTGATTCCTACAGATGCCAGAAAAGGGTCCTGAATCACTTTTCCTCAGATTCTGTAACTTTCTTTTGTTTTGTGCTTCTGGTTCTTTCTTTCCTGTCTTGATCTCTTCAAACAGACTCCTGAGCTATTTGGAAGAAAAGATCATCATGAAAAGATTAACAAACACATTAGAAAACATTACTTACGTTATGTTTATGACAGAAATTAAGAGCTTGAAGTGTTTGCCATAATACGCTTTTGATCACTCCATCAGCAACTCTGGAGAGAAAAATAAACAAGGAAATGAAGCCTCCTAGGCTGGGGTTCTGTGGTCGTCAAGTCAATTCTGACTCATAGCGACCCTACAGGACAGAGAGTTTTCAAGGCTGTAAATCTTTATGGGAGCAGACCGCTACTTCTTTCTCCCGCAGAGCAGCTTCAGAGCCTTGGTGGTGCAGTGGTTAAGAGCTCAGCTGCAACCAAAAGGTCAGCACTTTGAGTCCACCAGCTGCTCCTTGGAAACCCTATGGGGCAGTTCTACTCTGTCCTATAAGGTCACTATGAGTCAGAATCAACTCCATGGCAATGGTTTTTTTTTTTTTTTAGGCTAGGGTTCCAGAGTTAGGGCTGGAATGGGGGTGCAGCAGGCAGGGCCAGACATGATCAGGGAGCTGGTGCAAAGGGTGTTCTGCAAAAGTTCTTTTTAAACAAAATTTAATAAAAATTACATTACTATTTTTATTATAATTATGTAATCTTCTTTTGTAATGAAAAATATATATTTAATTACAGCTGTGAAAATAACACCCGCTTATCACAAAAATTCAAACAATACAGAAAAGTAAAGGAATAAAAATGTCGAACCAAATCTTGACAGCCCAAAATAATTGCTGTAACATTTTGGTGGCTGTTCCTTCAGGCATCTCCGTATCTCTGTCTGTGTCCGCATTTACTTGTTAAATTTATTTTTAAATAATTTCATTCATGTAGTCCAAAAACTTTTTAAATTTATTTTTAAATAATTTCACTCATGTAGTTCGGAAATTTAAAAGCGTTCAAGTATATCCACGAAAAACCTTCTCTCATACCTGCCCTCCATCATTTCATTCTCTGCGGCTTCCCTCCCTCCCTCCCACCTTAAAGTAAGATTTTATGCACAGCAGTACAAATACCAATATGAATGTGTACATTTTAGTGGCTGCGGAGGATCTCATTGTACGGATGTATCAAAATTTACCTAACTAGTCACCACAGATGAGCAATTTTTGTTTCTACAAACGATGCCTCAATGTAATCATTCATCTTACTGCAGTTGTGCAACTATCTTTTTCGGGTAAGCTCCAGATTTCTGGGATCAAGGGCAGGCAAAGGCTACACGTTATCATGCAGGGATGAACTTCAGCTAGGCCTGAGACCTAGTTTTGCAGGAAGAAAGGTATACTTGGAAGACTGACCTTCAATTCATCCAATTCATGCTGGCAGTAAACACTCAAGCATGTGCTAGGTTGTTTTGTGGCAGTTAACTTACACTTGATGAGTAGGCAGATACCAGTCAAAGGGGAGGCCAAGAGGGAATAAAGACCCATGAGAATGGGAGGCTGGGAGCTTCTTGTCCCTGACAGAATCCTCACTCTGTGTGGAAAATATTGGAAAGTCTCAGCGGTAGTTGCATTTTCCATTGGGGAACTGGGGATCTGAGAAACTTGTATTATGTTGGGGTGTATTCTGTGTTGAGGAGCTATCTCTATAAATTATAGCAATTATATTCCTTTTCACTTTTCTGTTGGTATCTTTCCATCGACCCCATCACTGTCCCATGATGATGCCTTCACACATACTGCCAAACCATCCTCTCTCAGAAAGGTTATCCCCATTTACACTCCCACCAAACATCTGTGCATCAAAGTCCCCTTCTCTCCACTGTCTTACCAACATTGGTTTTTGCCAATCTACTATCTTTGCCAGTCTGCGATTAAAATAAAAAGATACCTCATTTCGGTTTTTATTTGCATTTCATTAATTATTAGTGAGGCTGAACAGTTTTCATGATTGTTGGACACTACATTTCTTCTTTTGTGTATTTCCTGGTTCATGGCCTTTATTGCTTTTTTGCTTGGCCTGCTTACTCTTATCGATTTATGAAGACTTGATGTCATACATGCTGCAAATATTTTTCTCAGTTTGTTGTCTTTCATCCCTGTTTATGCAGATAGGGTTTTTTTTTTTTGCATATTTTCAAAAATGTGAAACAAAGTCTCTTTTACTAATGTCTACTGGAAGGATGTTTTTTAATTTGAAAAATTAAAAATTATGGAATATATCAAACATACTCATCACTTGGATTTAATATTTGGTCATATTGGGATATATAAATCACATTTTTAGGTCACTTTTTTTTAAATTGTACTTTAGATGATGGTTTACTGAACAAACTAATTTCTCATTAAACAGTACACATATTGTTTTATGACATTGGTTAACAACCCCATGACATGTCAACACTCTCCCTTCTCAACTTGGGTTCCCTGTTATCAGCTTTCCTGTCCCCTCCTGCCTTCTAGTCCTTGCCCCTGGGCTGCTGTGCCCCTTTAGTCTTGTTTTTATTTTATGGGCTGAAGGGTGAACCTCAGGAGTAACTTCATTACTGGGCTAAAAGGGTATCCGGGGGTCGTACTCTTGGGATTCTTCAGTCTCTGTCAGACCAGTAAGTCTGGTCTTTTTTTTGTGAGTTAGAATTTTGTTCTACATTTTTGTCCAGCTCTGTCCGGGACCCTCTACTGTGATCCCTGTTAGAGCTGTTAGTGATGATAGCTGGGCACCATCTAGTTACTGGACTCAGTCTGGTGGAGGCCGAGGTAGATGTGGTCCATTAGTCCTTTGGACTAATCTTTCCCTTCTGTCTTTCATTTTCCTCATTCTTCCTTGCCCCCAAGGGGTGAGACCAGTGGAGTATCTTAGATGACCACTCACTTTAGGTCACTTTTTGAAAATTGAACTCATCATGCAGATGTAGCTGGCATTTCAGAACAGTGGATTGGCCCGTGTATGAGTCAGTGATGGCACCAGCTAGAAGACACCACTCGTCAGGGTAAGGTATATGCTGAGAAAAAGCAACTGGTGCATTGAGGTTTTTTTCTCATAGCAGTTTCCTGATCTAGGATCATAATTATGGTAGTGTGCCCTTGACACCAGCAGTTCAGCGGCAACTCTTGACTCCTTTGTTGTTGTTGCGTGCTGTCGAGTTGATTGTGACTCATAGTGACCCCATGTGACACAGTAGAACTGTCCCATTGGGTTTTCTAGGCTGTAATCTTTACAGAAGCATATTGCCAGGTCTTTATTCTACAGAGCCACTGGGTAGGTTTGAACCGCCAACCTTTTGGTTAGCAGTCGAGTGCTTAACTGTTGTGTCACCAGGGCTCCTGTGTCCTTTGACCCTAGCACTTCTGAATATTAACACTGTAAAAGTGCTTAATTCTCAATACTAAATCTTTTTCCATTTAAAAGTGGTTTCTATTTCCTGCACTGAATTCTGGTATAACTTTATCCTTCTTCCCCTTTACTTAAAGCCAAATATGAGACAACACTGCTTAAAATTTTTATAAGAGGTAGAGAGAATAGTATAGCCATTTTGAGCACTATAAAACAGACTGCCAGAATTCCAATTCCAGCTTTGCTGCTTCCTAATTTTGTTACCTTCGGTGAGTTACTTAACCTCTCTGTGCTTTCAGTTTTCCTCATGTGTAAAACTGGAATAATACTTACCCCATAGGTTTATTGAGAAGTCTATCCCTCGGAGTGTGGGTTTTAACACCCATAGGGGTATAGGAGATGAGGCTCTGAGATCAGATTAGGCCAGTAGATGGGACTGAGGCCCCCATACAAAGGCAAAAAGAGCTCCCAAGGAATAGCAAGGGACCTTGAGGTTTTGAAGAACTGAGGGTGGGAGAAACATTAAGGGGGCCAGTGTGGCTAAAGCAGGAAGATGTTGGTGAGGCTGGCAGTGGCCAGACCATGGAGACCTTATAGATCTTCGTAAGGAGTTTGGATCTTACTCTAAGTGCAAGGGGACGCCTTTGAAAGGACTTAAGCAGAGAAGTGATGTAATATGGCTAGGTGTAGAACAGATTTCTAGGGGGCAAAAGTAGATACAGGGAGATTAATTAGGAGGCTCATTCAATAATCCCGATGAGCTTTAGTGGTTTAGGTTAGGGTAGCAGGCAGTCGTGGAGAAGTGAAATGGGTTTCAATCCTTGGGAGGGGCTGGCAAGGGTAACCCGTCACTCTATGCATGGATGAATGGAATGCTGGGAAGGACCTAAGGGCCAAGATCTAAAAGACTACAGGTATACAAAATGAAGTACTGAGATTAGAAAGCAAGGTAGGGGATAGGGTTCAAAAACTAGGCAGAACCTCAGTCACTAGTGTTAAGAACATGGAATCAGGCATGAAGTGATTCTATAGGAAAGTCCTGAGCTACTACCATGGAAGAGACATGTTTAATGGCATCTCACAGGAAGAGCTATGGCTCTGTTGAAGAAAGAGTCCTTAGTTCAGAGTCCAAGAAGGCAGATTCCATCACAGGCAGAACAACATATATACAAAATAACAACCACTCTAAATAGCCACCACTGGTCTTACAAAGAGAAGACAGTTATCAAAGAGAACACAGAGTGACTCAGTGCTCAGTCCAGAAGGATGGCACACTGCAACATTATTCAGCCACAGTCAGCATTTTTTCAAAGCATTTTGGAGTAAAAGAATTGATTTCCTATAGAAATCAATTGATACTCAATGCATAAGTACTGTACTTTGGGCAAGTGCAAAAACAAATAGCACAAGTAATAATGAAAGCCTGAGAGCAAAAACTAGGCATCCCAGTTCAAGTCAGAATGGGACAAGGGTGACGTGATCAGAGGATTCCCACAGGACTGCTCAGAGACTGCTCTCTTGCTGCTCAGGTGAACACTTGAGGCTGATATCAAAATCCCCTGTCTCTGTTTTAATTCCTTATGTAGCTTAATGTGAGAAACTTGATTTCATTATCACTGAAGGTGAACTGAGTCTTTCTCAGGAAACCCTTCTTCCCCTAGAATAAAATCCAAGCCTGTTTACAATGGCCTATTGTTGTTGCTGGTAGGTGTCGTTGAGTAGGTTCCGACTTACAGTGACCCTATGTACAACAGAATGAAACACTGCCCAGTCCTGCAGCATCCTCACAATCGCTGGTATGCTTGAGCCCTTGTTGCAGCCACTGTGTCAATCCATCTTGTTGAGGGTCTTCCTCTTTTTTGGTGACCCTCTACTTTACCAAGCATGATGTCCTTCCCCAGGGACTGATCTCTCCTGATAATATGTCCAAAGTATGTGAGACATAGTCTCGACATTCTTGCTTCTAAGGAGCATTCTAGTTGTACTTCTTCCAAGACAGATTTGTTCGTTCTTCTGGCAGTCTGTGGTATATTCAATATTCTTTGCCAGCATCACAATTCAAAGGCGTCAATTCTTTGGTCTTCCTTATTCATTGTCCAGGTTTTCACATGCATATGAGACGGTTAAAAACACCATGGGTTGGGTCAGACTCACCTTAGTCTTCAAGGTGACATCTTTGCTTTTCAACACTTTAAAGAGGTCTTCTGCAGCAGATTTGCCTAATGCAATGCGTCTTTTGATTTCCTGACTGCTGCTTCCATGGGTGATTGTGAATCTGAGTAAAATGAAATCCTTGACAACTTCAATCTTTTCTCCGTTTATCATGATGTTGCTTACTGGTCCAGTCATGAGGATTTTCATTTTATGTTGATGTGTAATCCATACTGAAGGCTGTGGTCTTTGATCTTCATCAGTAAGTGTTTCAAGTCCTCTTCACTTTCAGCAAGCAAGGTGTGTCATCCGCATAACACAGGTTGTTAGCGAAGTCTTCCTCCAATCCTGATTCCACGTTCTTCTTCATATAATCCAGCTTCTCAGATTATTTGCTCAGCATACAGATTGAATAGGTATGGTGAAAGGATACAACCCTCACACATACCTTTCCTAACTGTAAACCATGCAGTATCCCCTTGTTCTAACAATTGACTCCTTATCCATGCACAGGTTCCTCACGAGCACAATTATGTTCTGGAATTCCCATTCTTCGCAATGTTATCCAAAATTTGTTATGATACGCACAGTCGAATGCCTTTGCATAGTCAATAAATCATAGGTAAACATCTTTTTGGTATTCTCTGCTTTCAGCCAAGATCTATCTGACATCAGCAATGATATCCCTTGTTCCACATCATCTTCTGAATCCGGTTTGAATTTCTGGCAGCTCTCTGTCGATATACCGCTGCAGCCACTTTTGAGTTATCTTCAGTAAAATTTTACTGGTGTGTGACATTAATGATATTGTTTGATAATTTCCACATTCAGTTGGATCACCTTTCTTGGGAATAGACATAAATATGGTTGGTCAGGTAGCGGTCTTCCAAATTTCTTGGCATAGATGAGTGAGCACTTCCAGCACTGTATCCATTTGTTGAAACATCTCAGTTGGTATTCCGTCAATTCCCGAAGCCTTGTTTTTCACCAATGCCTTCAGTGCAGCTTGGACTTCTTCCTTCAGTACCATCGGTTCCTGTTCATATGCTATCTCCCGAAATTGTTAAACATTGACCAATTCTTTTTGGTATAGTGACTCTGTCTATTCCTTCCATCTCCTTTTGATGCTTCCTGCACCATTTAATATTCTCCCTGTAGAATTCTTCAATATTGCAACTCGAGGCTTGAATTTTTTCTTCAGTTCTTTCAGCTTGAGAAATGCTGAGCATGTTCTTCCCTTTTCGTTTTCTATCTCCAAGTCTTTGCACATGTAATTATAATACTTTGTCTTCTGGAGCTGCCCTTTGAAATCTTCTGTTCAGCTCTTTTACTTCATCATTTCTTCCTTTCACTTTAGTTACTTGATATTCAAGAGCAAGTTTCAGAGTCTCTTCTGACATCCATTTTGGTCTTTTCTTTCTTTTTTAATGACCTCTTGCTTTCTTCATGTATGGTGTCCTTGATGTAATTCCACAACTTGTCTGGTCTTCGGTCATTAGTGTTCAACACGTCGAATCTATTCTTGAGATGGTCTCTAGGTTCAGGCGGGATATAATCAAGTTCGTACTTGGGCTCTTGTGGACTTGTTCTAATTTTCTGCAGTTTCATCATGAACTTGCATATGAGCAATTGATGGTCTGTTCCGCAGTTGGCCCCTGGTCTTGTTCTGACTGATACTGACCTTTTCTGTCGTTTCTTTCCACAGATGTAGTCGAATTGATTCCTGTGTATTCCATCTGGTGAGGTCCATGTGTATCGCTGCCGTTTATGTTGGTCAATAAAGGTATTTGCAATGCAGAAGTCGTTGGTCTTGCAGAATTCTATCATGCGATCTCTGCCATCGTTTCTATCACCACAGCCATATTTTCCAACTACTGATCTTTCTTCTTTGTTTCCAACTTTTGCACTCCAATCACCAGTAATTATCAATGCATGCTGATTGCATGTTTGATCAATTTCAGACTGCAGACGTTGGTAAAAATCTTCAATTTCTTCATCTTTGGCTTTAGTGGTTGGTGTGTAAATTTGAATAATAGTAGTATTAACTGGTCTTCCTTGTAGGCGTATGGATATTACCCTATTACTGACAGTGTTGTGCTCCAGGATAGATCCTGAAATGTTCTTTTTGACGATGAATGCAATGCCATTCCTCTACAAGGTGTCATCCCTGGCATAGTAGACCATATGACTGTCCGATTCAAAATGGCCAATACCAGTCCATTTCAGCTCACTAAAGCCTAGAACATTGATGTTTATGCATTTCATTTAATTTTTGACAATTTCCAATTTTCCTAGATTTATATACTTCATGCATTCCACGTTGCAATTATTAATGGATGTTTGCAGTTGTTTCTTCTCATTTTTAGTCGTGCCACATCAGCAAATGAAGGTCCCGAAAGCTTGACTTCATCCACATCATTATGGTTGACTCTACTTTGAGGAGGCAGCTCTTCCCTAGTCGTCTTCTGCGTACCTTCCAACTTGAGGGGCTCATCTTCCGGCACTATATCAGACAATGTTTTGCTGCTATTCATAAGGTCTTCACTGGCTAATTCTTTTCAGAAGTAGACCGCCGGGTCCTTCTGTCTTAGTCTAGATGCTCAGCTGAAACCTGTCCACCATGGGTGACCCTGCTGGTATTTGAATACCAGTAGCATAGCTTCCAGCATCACGGCAATGCACAAGTCCCCACAGTACAACAAACTGACAGACGCACTGGGGTACAATGGCTTACAAGGCTCTAAATGATTTCATGCCTATTAACCTCTCCAGCTTTATCTCCTACTGCATCCCCACAGGCACTGCACCCCAGCCACATTCATTTCCAGTATTCCTTGGACAAACCAGGCTTGTTTACACCTCCAAATCTTGGCATTTATTGTTCCTTCTACCCCCTTAGAAGGCATTCTCTAATTCCTCACTGTGCTTTATTTTTCTTCAGAGACTTATAAATTTTTTTCATTGTTAGATTACACAAGAATGTTACTTCCACAAGTGCGGGGACTTTTTATCTTGTCCACTGCTGTAGCCTCAGAGCCTAGAACAGTAAGTATCTGGTACCAAAGAGGTGCTTAACCAACCTTGGATCTCTGGCACGCTCAGAAATTTTATAAACTAACATCCTGTAATACATCTCTTTTGCTTAAACTAGCTAGAGTGAATCCATTGCTCAATATTGACCAATAAAGAATAGGGTACCAGAAGTGGATGTAGGAAACAAACTCAAGGCCTTGGAAATCTGGGATTGGTGATCTGATTTAACTGCGTCAGAGGGCAGAAGATCTAATAAGTGGATGGAAGACTGGAAGATGGGCTTCCAGTGATGACACAGTCATATCAATGACCCCCTTGGTCATCCTGAATAAAGTGCTGCTCAGGGCAAGGCTTCGGTTGGCAATATAACAATATAAGCAGTAAAAGAAATGTGGGGTGAGACTGCTGCTTTTAATTTCAGCAGGATATTTAAAAAAAAAAAAAAAAAAGACAGGTTTAGGGTTTTAATGTCTTGGTTCAAAGCAGTTAGGAAACTAGGAATTTCTATAGCTGCCCTAAAAGAGCCCCTTATTTCTTGTATGTGTAGGAATCATTTGGCTGAAAAATTGGACACAGAGAACAACTCTGCAGTTTGCTAAACAACAACACAGACTGAATTTATGTGAGGTTAATGAGTCAACTGAAAAGGAGATTTCACCTCAAGAACTGGAATGTGACACTTGGGAATATTCACATAACTAAGAGTACCCCAACTTTCCCTTAAGCTTCCCTTCTCATGAGAAGTAGCCCCAAAACTTGTATGATGAGGCTGGTGGTGCTCTGTTGTGGATCCCCTAATAATCTCATCTGAGGTAGTGACCGCACAAGGTGATACCAATTCTCCTTAGGGCTCCTCTTCAAACCTTAACTAGAGTCAGATCCCAGCATGCCCCAGGAGCCTATTCCAACGTTAAACAGAGAAGGAGATTTACAGAGCAAAAGAAATAAAACATTTTATTAATTTATAATGGGCAATGTATGTGGAAATAGATTCTAAGGGTATTGGAGCCGAGAAGAAGAAATAGGATTTTAGATTTGGCTGATCGTAACAATACAATGCACTTACTTATTAGAGGTTCTGGCTTCAAAAGACTACCTGCAGCAGCTACAGTGGTCCTGGTTGTTTACTGAATTGGTTCAAACCTGGACTGAGTGTCTATGCCAAAAGAAGTTGAGATGCCAGAATTTAATTATTAGTAAAATAAGGAGGAAAGAATCCAAAGATTCAAGGAGATAAGAGTGTTGGAGAGGCTTTGTCATACGCAACCTATTCATCTACTTTTAATGGTAGCACTAACCTATGATCTTGTTCAAAAATGTTGTAGTGCTTTTGATTTTCTATTTTAGTAAAGAAGCAGAGTGCCAGACACTTCTCCTGGGCTCCTGCTGTCCTCATAGCCTTCATTCCTTAGGTCAGAGAGCCAACTGGCTCTTTTCCCATTTGCTAGTTGTATCTATTTCAACTATACAGTTATAAAATGAGAATATAACAACCAGGAAGGATTTGTGGCCCCACTGGGACTACCATGAGATGGATTCAAATCAAAATTCCATTTGCCACCTGTCATGGATTGAATTATGTCCCCCCAAAAATGTGTGTATCAATTTGGCTGGGCCACGATTCCCAGTATTGTGTGGTTGTCCTCCATTTTGTGATTGTAATTTTATGTTAAAGAGGATTAGAGTGGGATTGTAACACCCTTACTAAGGTCACATCCTTGATCCATTGTTAAGGGAGTTTCCCTGGGGTGTGGCCTGCACCACCTTTTATCTTACAAGAGATAGATGGAAAGGGAAGCAAGCGGAGAATGGGGGGCCTCGTATCACCAAGAAAGCAGTTCTGGGAGTGGAGTGAATCCTTTGGACGCAGGGTCCCTGCACGGAAAAGCTCCTAATCCAGGGGAAGATTGATGAGAAGGCCGACAGAGACAGAAAACGTTCCCCTGGAGCTGATGCCCTGAATTTGGACTTTTAGCCTACTTTACTGTGAGGAAATAAACTTCTCTTCGTTAAAGTCATGCACTTGTGGTATTTCTGTTATAGCAGCACTAGATGATTAAGACACCACCTGACTCCCATTAAGCTCCCCACTCCCCCCAAAACTTGTGAACCACAGTGGCCTTCAAGATCACTAGTGATTGGATTTACTTCAGAGCAATTGTCCAATAATCCCTGAAAAATTGGGTATGTCCCTTTTCCCAGTGTACACTTGGTAAATAGACACAGGTAATTTTGGGGGAGGCTAGAAGGAAGAATTAAGTATATACCTGTGATGTTACTGGAGAGCTGTTACTCAAAGATAGCTACCTCTCCTTTATTCATGAGGCTCTGGGTCTGTGTACTGATATTGCTTCAAGAACTGGTTAAGAGCGTGTGGCTATTGTGGGGACTCAAGCCAGGACTCTACTCACAGTTTATATAAAATGAATAGAACTGACTAATGATCTAGCCATCTATTTTGGTTTTGGAGAACCTACAGTCAATTAGCCAACACGAAAAATCAGATGAAACCATTCTGATCATCATTCTGGCTCTGCTGTCTATTACAGTAACTAGGACCATCTTACTTCTGGAATGGAAGTACTGCTGCTTGGCCTCTGTGATCCCGGGATCCCATCATCCCCACTGAAATCAGGAAGCCATTTCAAAGGCAGAATCTCCCCACTTCATCATCTGGACATATCATTATACTGCTGTTCAGGACATTGGTGCTTCCCTCACTAACGTATTTCTCAACACTCCTGATGCATGGGAGGCAGAGCCAACATGGCGCTATAGACAGAAGTACCATGCTGTCCCTCTGCAGCAAAGACCTGAAAAACTAAGTAAAACAGATACAAACATCAGTCATGGAACCATAAGTGTCAAATGAAGGGACAAAGAACTTGATCAAGCACTGAATGCAATAAGAAACTGACAGAGAACAGAGAATGGGGGCAGTTACGGAGTGGACGTCCCATAGCAGCTAACACAGTACTGATTTGCCATCTTGGACCTCAGCTACCAATGACCGTGAACAGGGTGTATGGGAAGGCAACTTCACGGAGCTCCCAATGGGAGACAGAGCAACTGGTAATCAGGGATATACATTTTCCCACCCCCTACCCTTCTTCCCTACATGTGGCCTCCACTGCTTTCCAGTGGGCCATGGTCACTCGGCCAGAGAGATACCAGCTCACTGCTGCCCGGATCCACTCCGCCCCAATGGCCGGTTCTCCCAGTGCCATTTTTGAATTTTTTTGTTATTGTTTTCTTTTTGTTTCTTCTCTCTCTCTCCCTTCCTTTCCTTTCTCCTGTACAGCTAGCCCCATGTGCCATCCCTGCCCCTTCTCAATGGGTTGTGCCAAAACCCTCAGCTACACAGCCACTGGCACACAGCTTTCCCAAGTCTGCACTGTCCCCACCCACCAAATCCCACTGCATGGCCATTTTACTTTTCTTTTCCTTTTTTTGTGCTATTTTGCTTCTGTTTCTCTGTCTTCTTTCCCGTCTTTCTTTCACCTACTTAGCTCTGCACATCACATCTTCTCCCTTCTCTCCTGCCTACCTGCACTGCATGTCAAGTGTCACATCCACAAGCGGCATCGGTACGGACTCCTGGACCCCGCCCCACGCTGCCCCCAGCCCTGCCCTGCCGGCTCCAGTTCGTGCCACAAATGATCCGTCTCCACCTCTCCCCACTGTTGGAGCTGCCCTGCGGCATCAAAGCTGAGTGACTGACCCTGACCACCTGGACAAGGTGACAAATATTGTGCCCACAGACAAGAGGCCACAAAACATGCCCAGGCCGCCTGCCAAGACATAACCAAATAAAACAAAAAAGCAGGATGAAACAAACAAATCTACAATTAATAAATGAAGAAACTAATTTCTGAATATCCTAGAGACAGCGTACAATATCAAAACATATAAAAAAACAGGATGGATGGCTCCAGTAAGTGACCAAAATAAAACACTAGGTGACATTCTGGTAGAAGAAAAGGCACTGGAACTACCCAGTAAGGAATTCAAAAGTCTAATATTCAGGGCTCTCCAAGAAATTAGGAAAGAGGTGAAGGAAAACACAGAAAAAAATAGGAAAAAATAGACAAAATCATGGAAAATACAGACAAAATCAGGGAAAACACAGACAAAGCAAAGAGAGAATTCAGGAAAATAATACAGGAACAAAATGTCAAAATAAACTCACAACTAGAAATCATACAAAAACAGCAATTAGAAATCCAAAAGATAAAAACAAGATTTCAGAAAGGGACAGTGCAATAGAAGATTTTAGAAGCAAATATGAAACAATGGAAGACAGGATCAGTGAAATTGAAGATACATCCTTGGATACTACTTTGTTTGAGGACAAATCAGAGAAAAGAATGAAGAAAACCTGAGAAAAAAGTGGGATACAAACAAGACTAAAAATTTGCAAGTGATCTGAGTTCCAGAACAGGGGGACAAAACAGAAAACACAGAGGATCATTGAAAATTTGCTGACAGAAAACTTCCCTAATATCATGAAAGATGAAAAGCCAACCATTCAAGAAGCTCAATGAACCCCATATAGGATAAACCTCAAAAGAAAAACACCAAGACATATCCTAATCACACTCACCAAAACCAGACAAAGAAAGAATCCTGAGAGCAGTTCAAGAAAAACAAAAAGTCACATACAAAGGGGAAACAATAAGACTAAGCTCTGATTACTTGGCAGAAACCATGCAGGCAAGAAGGTAATGGGATGACATAAACAAAATTTGGAAATAAAAAAATCACCAACCAACAATAATATATCCTGTAAAAGTCTTGCTCAAATATGATGGTGTAATTAGGACATTTCCAGATAAACAGAAATTAAGGGAATATGTAAAAACCAAACCAAACTTACAAGAATTATTAAAGGGAGTCCTTTGGTTAGAGAACAAACAACATCAGACAACAACCTGAATCTAGGACACAGGACAGCATCAACCAAACACCAACCTAAGTAATGAACTCTCAAGGATAAAACAAAACTAAAAGATTCCCAATAGGGAACTAGAGATGTCAGTCTGTAAATGACAACAACATCAGAACAATAAAAGAGACAATAAACAGTGTAGGTATAGATATTTCAAATGGAGAGGTGGTCAAGGCAGTATCAAGTAATAAAAAACTGGTTTAAACTCTGGAAGATAGGGGTAAATTTCAAGGTAACCACAAGAAAGTTAACAAACCCCTTCATCAAAATAAAGAAGAAAAACATAAAGTCTCAGTAAACACAAAATCTACAAAAATGAAACAAACAAAAGAAAACTCCACAAACAAAAGGAATTCAGCACAGGAGAGCAAGAGGAACAAAGAAAATGTCAGCACCCCCCCCAAAAAAGCACAACAAAATCACAGCAATAAACTCACACCTATTAATAATCACACTGAACATAAATGGCTTAAATGCACCCATAAAGAGACAAAGAGTGACAACATGGATAAAAAGGACTCATCAATATGCTGTCTACAGGAGACATACCTTAGAAACAGACATAAATATATTCAAAATCAAAGGATGGAAAAAAATATATCAAACAAACAGCAACCAAGAAAGCACAAGTGGCAATACTAACCTCAGATAAAATAAACTTTAAAACAAACTCTACCATAAAAGACAAAGAAAGACATTATATAATGATTAGAGGGACAATCCACCATGAGGACATAACCATAAGATCAGTCTTCTGCATTGTTTCTATTTGCATTCCTCTGTGTAAATCCAGGAATCCTTGGGTGGTTTAAATGGTTAAGCACCCAGCTGCTAATCAAAAGGCTGGAAGTTTGAGTCCACCCAGAGGTTCCTCAGAAGAAAGGTCTGGTGATCCACTTCTGAAAAACCACTATTGCAAACCCTATGGAGCACAGCTCTGTTCTGACACACACGGGGATGCCACGAGTCAGGAATGACTCTATGGCAGCTGGGATGTAGATCCATGTGTCAGGGCTGACCGAGAGCACTTCCATACACTGGCACTGATAAATGTACTTGTGAAACTTAAAAGGGGAAAAGTAGGGTAGTTCAGAGATCTCTGGGGTTGCTAAATACACAATGAACATAGGAGTTGCCTGAACATGCCTTGCTCTTTCATGCCTCTGTGCCTTTTTTACGTTGTCCCCACTGTCTGGAACGCATTCCTCCAAAACTGTCCATCTGACTGACTCCTCCCCGCCCCACCCCACCGGCCCTTTCAAAGCCTCAGCCCAAATGCTGCCTCCTCTGCAGAATCTTTCCTAATTCCCCAAGAACAAGAGATGTTGGAGCTGTTTCTCTTGTGTATCCTCTACATCAACATTAACCCAATCAACATTACCATTTATAACTGTCACTTGGAATATGTGTTTATTGATTAGATTTTAAGCTTCTTGAGGGCAGGATTGTGCCATTATATCTTTGAGAATATGCACATAAAAACATTTAAGGTAGTAAGTATCAAGTGCTGTAACAGGGATAAAAATGAAAATCTATACGGATTCTAAGGAGGGAAGCAATTCCATCCAGACAGAGGAATCTCAGGGACAGTAAGAATATCTAGGGCTTCATATTTTTAAAGATTATAATAGAGATAGGGAAAGTGGAAAAGGCTACAACATTCTAGGTTAAGGGAAAAGTATGAACTAAGTACTAAAAGCAGGAAGACTTAGGGTGCGTATAAGGAAGAGAAAGCTGCTCAGTTCAACTAAACTGGTATATGGATTGTATGTTTTATTTTCAGGGCCTGGAACAATGCATGAAGTAAATATAAATTTTTAAATTTATGAAAGTATATGTTAATTTATAAGTTAATTTATTGAATGAGTTACTGGAATTCTGAACACATCTGCCCTTCCAAGCCAATGTGCAAAACCCTATTTCCTTCATAATAAAGTTCAGCTATGAATTCATTCACCATTTTAACTGTCTTCTAAATCAATTTATATTTTAAAAGCAATACATGTACCTTCAATAGAATACTGAGAACATTTTAATAAAGGACAAGGAGAAAAGATCAGCCACAATCCAATCACCACCAGTAGAGTTTTGGTGTCTATCTTTCAAAACTATTTTTTTTTTAAGGCATCTGTAAATAATCTTTATTTCTTAGATTATGTGATGTATAACAGTAAATAGTCAAATCATATCATCATGATAACAAATTAAAAATATCAAGTGTTTGAAAACTGATCAAAACTTGAGTAGCTTCAATAATTGGCATTATATACAGATTTTTTTTTAAATTGTACTTCAGGTGAAGGCTTACAGAACAAATAGTTTCTCATGAAACAGTAGTACACATATTGTTTTATGACATTGGTTAACAACCCCACAACATGTCAACCCTCTAACTTCTCAACCTTTTTTTTTTTTTGGTGAAAATACACATAGCCAAAGATACACCATTTCAAAAATTTCTACATGCACAGTTCAGTGACATTGACTACGCTCTTCCAATTGTGCTGTTATTCTCACTTAAGATGAAGGCTTACAGAACAAAAGTTTCTCATTTAACAGTTACTACAAATGTTGCCCTATGACAATGGTTGACAATGTCACAACACATCAACAATATCCTTACCCAACCTTGGGTTCCCTATCACCAGCTTCCTTGTCCCTTTCTGCCTTCTGGCCCTTGTCACTGGACTACTGTACCTCGTTAGTCTCATTTGGTTTTATGGGGCTGTCCACTCCCAGGCTGAACAGTGAACCTTGGAGGTAACTTCACCACTGAGCTAAAAGGGTGTCTGGGGGCCATACTCTGGGGGTCAAAACTATTTTTAACGTACATTTTTCATCCATCTACTCATCCATCTATCTAATCTATATATTTTTTCCAAAATTAATTTCTAATTACACTGAACATTCTTACTTTGTAACCTCATTTTTTTCACATACCACCCCATGAACATCGCCCTAGGACATTCTTCTTCTACAGCATGCTATTCAATAGGTTGATGCGTATGTTCCATTGCATGAGTAGACCAAAAGGTATTTAACAAATTCTTTACTACTGGGCAATTCGGCCAATTTTTGCACTACAAGTAAGGATGCATTAAACATTGTTATACATAACTTTTTGCACTTACCTGATTATTTTCTTACTATAAACTTCTCTAAATGTAATTTCTTGGTCAGAAGATGAAAACAGTTTAAAAGATTTTCATATACACCGCCAAAATGCCTCCTAATTACACTCTCTCTAGCTGTGAACCAGAGCACCTGGTTCCCTGACAGGGAACAATACTGGGCATTTTGATTTTTGAAAAATCTTTGCAAATGTGATAGGTGAGAAATGATTAATAAGGGGGATAAACATGTTTTCATAGGTGTACTGGTCAATTTGCTTCCCTTTTTAAATGATTTGCATTTTCATGACCAGTGGGAGGTAAGCTCCATGAGGGTAGATTTTTTTGGTATGTTTTGATCACTACTGTATCCACAGCACTTAGAATAGTGCCTGGTGCACATGAATATATTTTCTAATTGGGTATCCATCTTTAAAAAAAATTGTATATGTACATATCCAAATCTGTATATGTACATATAAACTTACATTAACGCTTCATCTGACAAATACCATGCCCAATTTGCCATTTCTCTTTTAGTTTTGTTTATACTTTTTGCCAAAGGGAATTTCTACGAGTCAAAGGCAACTAACAACAATAACATAAATGCTTCTTCCTTTGTTTTTATGCTTGGAAAAGCCTTTCCCACCAAGACTGAATAAGGATTCACCTCTATTTTCATCCATTAATGTTGCAGCACACAGTAAGTGCTACATAAATTTTAGCTATTCTTATATCCCCCCAGAAATAGAGTCCCCTCTTCCCTAATCTCCACTGCCACCTGAATAGTATGCTGTAAGTTTATACACACTTGTGATTGCTCCTGGGTCTCTCTACCTTTTTACTGGTCTGTCTGTATATTTCTGCATCATTACAAATGTGTTTTAATTATTGTAGTTTTCTAATGTGTTTTAATATTTGGCAGTTACAGTTCCTTCTTTTCTTCTTTTTAAAAAGTTTCTTGATTTAGTCTAACTTTTTCAAGTCTCAAAAATAGATCCCATTGGTATTGATTAGAATTTTGTGCAATAACAAGGTAAATTGAGGTGGCATTATCTTTATATTGAATATGTCCATCCAGAAAGATAATACGCTCATTTAAACAAAACCATTTACATATATCTCAATAAAGTTTTATAGTTTCCTTTATATAGATTCTGAACAATTCTTTTTATCTTTATTCTTAAACTTTTTGGTTGTTGTTAATATTTGAATGCGATTCTTCTCTACAAGATTTTCCAAACTGCTGACTGACACGCTGTTGATTGTGTTGGAATTTGTGGTGGTGGCATGGTTACTATACTGAACTCCATTAATTTCAGTAACTCTTTAGGCGACTTTTTTTAGATGTGGTAGAAAAATAGTAATATGCAAACAATGGCAATTTTATCTCATTTCTAAAAGCTATATATTCTATTTGCTTTTCCTATTACATTACGTTGGCTATGACTTTCAGAGTTACATTATAGTGGTGACCACTGATGTTAATTCATTTCAATAGAAGTTCCTCTACTGTTTTCCCATTGAGTATAAAATTGGCTATGGATTTGAAGAGGGATTTTTTTTTTTTTTTAACGTTAAGAAAGTATTCTTTTAATTCTAGTTTACTAAGTTTTTTAAAAAAATGGTTTAATATCAGGGAAGTATGCTGAATTTATTAAATGTCTTTTCAAATTTTATCAACCTATGTATTTTTCCTCCTTTAACCTTTTGTGAATTATATGAATAGATTTTCTAATATTGAACCATAACTCATTCCTTGAATGTAGACAATATATAATTAAGCCTTAAAAAGCACTGTGATTTATATTTGTAGTGTATCTGTCTTCTTAATTATATTTCCTTTAGGTTCATATTCGTTTGCCCTTTGAGCACATCCTGAAACTGGAAAAGAGTAGCCGGGTGCATGCTGGTTAGGAGGGGAACTGTGGCTAGGATCTGGAATTTGCCATAGTTGATCCCACATGTAATGAATCTGAGAACTGGCCACACAGAATTTCAGTTCCTGCATTACTTACCCATTTGGGTTTCTTTCCAGCTCATTTAAAAGTGTATGATCACAGTATTCAAAAACTAAGTGCATTTTCCTTTTTCTCCTGAACACCTCAATGAGGTTCACAAGGTTTGGATGTTTTAGTTGCTGCAAAGGAATGGAAATACAAAGTTTAGTGATCTGTATCTAGTCAGTTCCTCCCCAGGCCTCTTAAAAATTTTCAGAACTGAAAGCCTGTTTATCAAGGCATCTCTTCTGGAGAATTTCATTACAGTTACTCACAAGAGAAATTGCACTTAGTAAGAATCATTGAATCTTAAAGTGGGAAGAAATTTAAGAATTCATCTAATCTATCCATAATAAACCCCTCCCCACCAAAAAAAATGTCGCCATCGAGTCGATTCCGACTCATAGTGACTCTACAGGACAGAGGAGAACTTCCCCATAGGGTTTCCAAGGAGCTGCGGGTGGATGCGAACTGCAGACCTTTTGGTTAACAGTCCAGCTCTTAACCACTGTGCCACGAGGGCTCCAAACTACCCATAATAGATGGTGACTAAACTTCTTGAACCTCTCTGGTGATAGCAAATGAAGTACGCAACTTAAAATACAAGCACTGAGACCAAAAAAATATTTCATGCATTTTATGGAAACTTGAAATATCCAAGTCATAAAATAACCTGACTAAAAAGCTGAGGGAAAGGAATTATTGACAAGACGATAAAAATCATCAATAGCCACTCAGCTTACATATTGCTTACATATTGCCTTGGATTGAAGGTAAATATCAGCTGGATTTAAACCTAGTCTGTACTCCAGCACTGGCTCTCAGCTATACTTGATACCAACCCTCCAACCTGAGTAAGGCGCTTAGTCTAGGAGTACCCACAGCTGGTCTGTGTTTGTAATTTATTACATTTTAGCTCAGTTCTTGCATTCTGTTGTTCTCTCTTATGCTTACATGTTTTATGTGTTAAATTCTATTTCCAAACTGAAGCATTTTACAAAGGAGCTTATAATATTGTAAACCAGAGGAAATATTGCGATTAAGTAAAATAATCCCCAACTAACTACATAATTTATGATCTCCTTACACAATGGGTGTAAGACAGATCCCAGGCAAACTGGCACATAGCTATTCTAGTTTCTGCCGATAGCTAAGGAGACCATACAGTGTAGTCTACAAACCAGGAGACTTTGAAAGGGGCTTCTAACCACATGGAACACTGGAACAACAGCTGTAAACCAGAATATATGGTCACTCCTACTTATAACTCATCTTCCCTGTTATTTATAGCAGAAAAATCGACTTTCCAAACCCCATGCCATTTACGCAGGGAGCCACATATAAAGTGTTTTGTATATGGTAGAAACTCAATAAATATTTGCAGACCCAGCAGAGGGTCTTTGGTACAGAGAAGTGCCTAGTATGCCTATCTCAGTATCTGTTAAGTGCGGCTTGACCAAAAAAATATCAGCCTGCAACTATGTGGCCGCTGCTCAGCAGTCTAGGAAAAGGGAATCCATCATACATTAAAACTGGCCCAGAGCACCAAAACAATTTGCCTTCAATGTGCTCCCCTGCCTGAAAGAGCACGAAGACAAACGGTGGAGGAAACAGGTCACGCTGGTAAGCCAGCTGCTTTGTGCTGCCTCAAAACCACAGCATGCAAGCAAACGAAGCTGGACCCTACCCGGGCAGTAAGGGCTTCACAGATGCTAGAGATGGAGGCAACATCAAGGTCAAACATCAAACCTCCTGCCTTTGGGTGGGTCAGCAATTATATCCCCTTTGCAAATGAAGTTAACTTAGCCTAGGTTTGCCTACAGTAAAACAGACAGTGCAGAGGAGAAGGTGAAGTAAATTTAGAAAACGGGAGCATGTGAGGAACGCAGGGTAGATTTATCATAGGAGTAAAATGTTCAGGGCATACAACATACCATAGCAGAAAGACGATATTCTGAGATCCATCATCAGAGACCAAGCTGAGTTGAAATCTGGCTGTCACCTTAAAGCTCACTGTCACATTGGGATACTTGTAAGCCAAGAGGTACTACCTGAGCATTAACTTTATTTGAAGGCTTTGGGGGAGGGGTAAAAATATTATTTTTATTATAAAACAAATCCAATGCTCGGGTTCAGACACACCCTGCAGCTTAGCTCTCTGGACTGTTGCCAGAGTTGTCTGGCTGACCTGCACCCTCTGGTGGCGAAGAGATAACAGTGACCCACTTTTTATTGCAATGGATGTATTCTTGAAAACTGTGTGTGTATCACAGTGTATTTTAAACAAAACACTGGAACTTACTGGTTGACGAAATCGGCTACCAATAATACTTTGAAAAGGAGAGGTAACAGTGAATTTTGTCAAATCTTATTACAATAAAAACAATTATAATAAAACCTTGTGTACAAAATGTATACATAACTAGGTGTAATTATTCAATATATTTAAGAACCAGCACATCACAGGCAGGGGTAAATTCATACTGCTGCCTACTGGGGCATGGGAGCTATCCCTTCGGCTCCAGCTGGGCCAGGAGATACTCTTTCTGATGCTGGCTTGTGGGGGTGGGGGTGGGGAAGTCTGGAGGGGCTGAGGGGCCACGGCTGGAGGGGGAGGGTAAGTGACGGGAAAGGGGTACTTAAGACAGTGGATATTTACCAGGCAGAATGGAGGTACTGCAGTATTTTAACAATTTCCAGCTGTACTCATTTGAATCAGTTGAGCATCAAAGCGGTCACAGTCCAAAGTAAGGATCAACTGATTTTCCAAAGTTGTTGATACAAAGGAATTTAAGTGCAATGAAAAAATTATATACTACTTTAAATTCCTTTGTAATTTTGACGGATTTCATTCAATACCATGTTTATATGTATATATGTGTAAAGTCAACCTACCTTCAACATACGTATTTCTCTTAGTGCTATTTTCTTAACAACAGGATCATCTTCAGATTCCACAAATTTTTTAATAGCTACTACTTGTCCAGTGGTTTTGTTTCGGCATTTGAATACAATCCCATAAGATCCTTCTCCAATCTTAGCCAGTTTTTCATACTTTTCCATTATATTTGAAGTGCCTTAAATTACTGTTGATTGACTTGCAGTATAATGTTGCACCTGGAAGTTAAGATTGACTGGCCTTAATCAAGTTATAAAGAAAAACGTTCTCACAGTTTATTAACATAAAACCAGTTTTCCAAGAATGCCAAAGGTTTATTTCCACCGATTGTTTTAAAGTAGATTTAAACATATTTGGATGCTATTTTCTTAGTCTGGTCTTGTGCTACGCAGTTCTTCTATCGATCACAAAGATTTCATGTATTATTTCTAGTAATGGATCTGTGTTTATCTCAGTGAATTAAAAGAATTTGTAGAAAGGAACCTTATCCACTCTATTGTTTTCATTATCCTCAAGTAAATGATTAAAATGTGATTCTATAAAATCCAGCTGAAGGCACATTTCTTCCTCTTGAATACAACTTTATCTTTTCCTCCTAACCCAGTCTGACATTTGAATTCACTACCCTACCGTAGTAACTACAAGAGTTGTGTAAGAAGAAATGATACCAAGTGCTATACTTCCACCTGGTGGAGAGAAGAAAGAGAAAATGTGGGCTGTTGAAGAAAGCGGCCATTAAAAACAACAATAACAAAATCCTTTTAGGGCATCATTTATTGCTCTTAGCTTTTATTTTTATGGAGGAATGTTTCCTTAAATTCTTAGCCCCCAAAGAAAATAATGAAAAAGCACAAAAAAGGAGGAAGACCTCGCTACTTAATGAATACTTTCATACCCATGGTGATTTCTATGGAAACTGGTTGCTGGTAGCTGCCATTGAGTTGGTTCTGACTCATGGTGACTCCATGTGTGCAGAGCAGAACTGCTCTACAGAATTTTCAAGGCTGTGACCTGTGTAGTAGATTGCTGTGCCTGACTTCCAAGGTACCTCTGGGTGGGTTTGGACTGCTAACCTTTTGGCTAGTAGTTGAGTCTAGTGCTTAAACCGTCTGCACCACCCGTTTCCACTCCTCTATGGAGAGAGTGAGATTAGTATTTCTGTCTTGCATCATCCATTTGTGAATTTTGTAGTGACTGGATGACATGTTAAATGACCAATAAAGCCAACATAATTAAATAAATTTGTTTAGGAATTAAAGATATAAAAAGTCTAATTAGTCTCAAAAAATCCATCCCAATTTACCAAAGAGAATCCTGTTAATATAATCTAGTAATAATATTAGTTAGTACTTAAATAACAGTGTCTTATGCAAATTAGATATAATCTGCACAAATATTCTATGAAGTAGGTGCTATTTTTATCCCATCAGACAGATAAGAAAACAGAAGCAGAGTGAAGCCAGTATGGAATTAGAACCCAGGGAGTCAGGATCCAAAGATCACAATTTTAATCACTACACTACACTGATTCTTGGTTAATTCAAAAGAATGCACAGTTCAAAGAACTGCTTTATCTAGGTCTTGATATTAATATAATGTCAAGTGAAAGACTCTACTTTTAAAATTTCTCACGTTTCAAATGAGTACAAAATTTTTTACTTCATTAATGTTGTCTTTTCCATTCACAGATTATCTCAATGTGGAAAGAATAATCTGTTCTCACTTGCCACCAAAAAAATATGCAACTGAGAGAGTTGTTTACTGGGGTAAATGACCATTTTTTTAGTGCATTCAATTCCCTCTCCTATTATAAAGGAGATGAATTCCTGGTGGCACAGTGGTTAAGCACTCAGCTGCTAACTGAAAGGTTGGCAGTTCGAACCCACCATCTGCTCTGTGGAAAAAAGATGCAGCAGTCTGCTTCTGTAAAGACTTACAGCCTTGGAAACCCTATGAAGCAGTTTTACTCTGTCCTTATAGGATCACTATGAGTCACAATTGACTTGACGGCAACAGGTTTGGGCTTTACTATAAAGGAGAAAACGGAAACATACACAGGTAAGTAACACGTGGAAAATCCACCACAAATCATGTTCTGAAAGCCCTATTAATGATACTGTATTTTTTCCAGAAGTATTATTTTCTCAAGAGTATTTAGATGTAGGCATGCATATATTTGCCTTTCTTTCATCTAGTAATAGGTGACTGGGAAGAGAATAGAAGTACTGGAAAAGCGGAAATTTGCTTTAAAAATTGGTATACAACTTTGTAGATTTATGAATTTATCCTCTTTGATAGCACTATGGTTAGTGGGGGTAAACTATGCATATGCCTGAAAGCTTAATTATGAAGTTTTAAGCTAAGTGTGATTTTCTTCTTTCCTTTAGGTAGGTGACCTGGTTTATTGATCCATGATTTTCCGTTTTTTAACAGACTGAATAATGACTGGTTCATCAGACTAAGATTTAGATCTCTCAGTCACATCAAGCAAATTGTTGAATACAATAAAATAAATTTCCAGAAAACAGTATTTTACTTGGTTGCTGTTGTTTCGTGCCATCCAGGTGATTTCAACTCATACTGACCCCATGTAACAGAGAAGAACTGCCCCATAGGGTTTCCAAGGCTGTAATCTTCACGGAGCACATTGTCAGGTCTTTCTCCAGCAGAGCCTATGGGTGGATTTGAACCATCAACCTTTTGGTCAGCAGCTGAGCACTTAACCATTGTTCCACCATGGGTCCTTCTTTACCTGGTAACCTCTCAATATTATCTGCTTTCTAAAGCCCTTATATGTTCATGGAGGTAAGTCTGTGTCTGCAGGCTGGAGTGAGACCAACGTGGGAACTTGTGGCTGTACTTCCAGCTTACTGGGACTCTACCAGAGCCTTTAGAAGTAGTAATTCCTAATCTCTTACCTGAGGTACAGACCAATGATCCAACTGCTTGATGAACATCTCTACATGAGGGGACTAAATCATCTCAAAATTGGTATGTTAAACCAAATGTCTTCTTTCTTTATCCTTTACCCCTACCCAAACTTCACAAACCTGCTCCACATCACACCCAATGGCTTGTCAGGATACATGTGGTGGGTAACTCTGAGGTAGCCAAGAATAACGGCAACTGTCTATTATCATCTACCTTCCACAAAGCTGGAGCACTGGTGGTGCAGTGGTTAAGAGCTACTTGTGAGCTACAGCTGCTAACCAAAAGGTTGGCAGTTTGAATCCACCAGCCACTCCTTGGAAACCCTATGGGGCAGTTCTACTCTGTCCTATAGGGTCACTATGAGTGGGAATCGACTTGATGGCAACAGGTTTGGTTTGGTTTCCATAAAGCTATACAATTCATCCAGAAGAACAAATAAAATGACACAAATCCAATGCTTTCAACATAACAAGAAGACAGAGAACTCTACAAATTTAAGTAGGAAAGTAAACCTTAAAATCTGGCAAAGGTATCTCTTGAGCTCCCACCACAAGCCTTCGCAGAAAACAAAGATGGGGGTGGGGTGGGGCATGGGAAAATTTTAAGAAAGAAGAGGAAAAGAACAGCATAAGATAGACTTAAAACCATTTCCCTCAGAAAAGAAAATACATCCCAATTGCAAAAATACTGAAAGAGTGTCCTGGTAGAGCAGAGTACTCACTATAGTAAAGAGTTACTAACCAAAAGGTTGGTGGTTTGAAATGACCCAGAGATGTCTTGGAAGAAAGGCCTGGCAATCTACTTTTGAGAAATCACAGTCATCAAAAACCCTATGGACTGCAGTTCTACTCTGATACATGGGGTCGCCATAAGTCAGAATCGACCTGATGGCAACTAGTTACTGATTTTATACATACTGAAATGTCTACCAGGTAATTGGGAATATTGGCCCAGAACAATCAACTCCGAACCATATCCAAATAAAACTATCAAAGATAAAGAAAATATCCTCAGGGCCTCCAGGAAAAACCATAGGGTTTTCAATATCTGAGCTAGCACTTAAACAACATTGTTCTTTGCAAATTACATGTAAATCTGTGCAAACATTCTATGAAGTAGGAGTTATTTTTACCCTATTATACCGTTAAGAAGATGGAGGCACAGTGAAGCCAGTATGGACTTAAAACTCAGGCAGCGAGATTCCATAGATTACAATTTTAATCACTATACTCTACAGCCTCTCGGTTAATTCAAAAGAATGCACAATTCAAAAAACCACTTGGTGTTAATAAAATATCAATAATAAAATTCCACAAAAAACTACCAGGGGCTGGACTTTGGCTATGATGGGGAAAAGAGGAAGTGAATCCTCTTCTCAAAATACAAGTATATAAAAAAGGCATCTCACAAAATTCAACACCCTTTCATGACAAAAACACTCAAGATGAGAACAGAGTGAAAATTCCTCAATATTATAAAAAGCATTTATGAAAAACCCACAGCTAACATCATACTCAATGGAGAAAGACTGAGAGCTTTCCCATTAAGATCAGGAACAAGTCAGGGATGCCCAGCTTCACCACGGTTGTACAACATTGTTCTGGAAACACTAGAGAAAGCAATTAGGTAGAGGGAAAAAAAAGATATACAAACAGGGACCAAAAAAACCAAATTTGTTGCCGTTGAGTCAATTCTGACTCATAGTGACCCTACAGGACAGAGTAGAACTGCCCCAAGGATTTCCAAGGAGCAGCTGGTGGATTTGAACTGCTGGCCTTTTGGTTAGCAGCCGTAGCTCTTAACCACTGCACTGCCAGGGCTCCTATACAAATATGGGAGGAGGAAGTAAAACTATCCCTTTTCACAGTTGACATGATTCTATGTATAGGAAACTCCAAAGAATTCACAAGAAAGCTATTAGAATTAATAAATGAATTCAGCAAAGTGGCAGGGTACAAGGCCAACAAAAAAAAATCAGTCGGTTTCTATACATCACCCATAAGCAAGTGAAAAGGGAAATTAAGGAAACGTTACCATTTACAATAGCATCTAAAAGAATAAAGTACCTAGGAATAAATTTAACCAGGAAAGTGAAAGACTTGAACACAGGAAACTACAGAACATTAATTACTAAAATGAATTAAAGAAGACCTAAATAAATGGAAGGATATTACATGTTCATGAACCGGAAGGCTTAATATAGTTAAGATGTCAGTACTATCCAAAGCGATCTCTATATTCAGTTTAATCCCCATCAAAACTTCAACAGCCTTCTTTGCAGAAATGGAAAAGCCTATCCTCAAATTTATATGGAAGGGCCAAAAAACCGAAAACCAAATCCATTGTTGTCGAGTCAATTCTGACTCACAGTGAGCAACCCTATTGGACAGAGTAGAACTGCCCCATATGGTTTCCAAGGAGAGGCTGGTGGATTTGAACTGCCGACCTTTTGGTTAGCAGCCATAGGTCTTAACCACTGTGCCACCAGGGTTTACGAATACCTAAAGCAATCTTAAAGAAAAATAAAGTAGGAGGACTCACACTTCCTGATTTCAAAACATACTATAAAGCCATAGTAATTAAGACAGTTTGTTACTGGTATAAGAATAGACCAATGGAATAGAACTGACAGCCCAGAAATAAATCCATACAACTATTGTTCACTGATTTTTGACAAAGGTACTAAGCCCATTCAACAGGGAATGAAGAGTCTCTTCAAAAAACGGTGCTGAGAATACTGGATTTCCACATGTAGAAGAATAAATCAGGATCCATACCTCATACCCTACACAAAAACCAATTCAAAAGGATCAGGGACCTAAATGTGAAAACTAAAACCATAAAATTCTTAGAAGAAAATATAGGGGCATGGCTGCAGGACCTAGTTTTTAATGATGAATTATCAGATATGACAACAAAAGCATGAGCAGCAAAAGACAAAATAGACAAATGGGACTTTATAAAAAATTAAATAGTTTTGTTCATCAAAGGACTTTATCAACAAACTGCAAAGACAACCTACAATTGGGAGAAAATTTCTAGGAACCATATATCCTGTACAGGTCTAATATCCAAAATATACAAAAACTTCTACAACTTAACAATAAAAAGACTAACAACCCAATCAAAAAATGGGTAAAGGATAGACACTTCACCAAAGGGGATATTCAAATGACCAATGTGCACATGAAAAGATGTTTAACATCATTAGCCATTATTGTTGTTGGTTGCCATTGGGAGACACAACTCAAAACCACGAGATAACCACCTCACCTCCACTAGAATGGCAAAGATAAAAAATTCAAAAAAAAAAAAAAAAACAAAATAGAAAACAAGAGGTGTTGGTGAGGTTGTAGAGAAGCTGAAACCCTCATCCGTTTCTGATGAGAATGTAAAATGATACAGCCACTGTGGAAAAAAGTTTGGCAGATACTCAAAAAGTTGAACACAAAACAGAATTACAGCCTTGAGACTTCTGGCAACATGGTGCTCTAGGCAGAGGCACCACGCTGTCCCTCCACAGCAAAGATCTGAAAAACTAAGCCAAACAGAGAAAACAGCAATCCTGAAACCCTAAACATCAAATGAAGAGATAAAGAACTCAGCCAAGCACCAAATGGAATAAGAAACTGACAGAGAACAGTGAGCGAGGAGACATACATGGAGAGGTCCCCTATTAGCTAACGCAGCATGGATCTGCCATCTTGGACTCCTATCAGAGAACAGCAAATAGGGGGTACGAGAAAGCAGCTTCAAGGAGCTTCCTGCAGGAGACAGAACAACTGGCAACTGGCAATATATGCTTCCCCCCCACCACCTTTCTTCACCCCCACTCAGCCTCCTCTGCTTCCTGCGACCACAGTCTCTTGGCCAGGAAGCACTGGCTGCTTGGATTCCACCTGCCCACACTGGCCTCCCTGAGTGCCATTTGTTGGCTGCTGGTGTTGCTTTTTTCCACTTTTGATTTCTTCCTTACCTCTTACCACCTCCCCCTCCTTTTGCTCAAATACCTGGCTTCGTGCGCCATCTTTGATTCTTCTTGAGGGGCTGTGGAGCTCTGTTCGAGTGCGGAACTGCTACCCCAGTCCATGCTGCCACACTGGTGGGATCCCAGGACTTTTTGTTTGTTTCTCTGTTTTGAACCGTTTGTTTGTTTTCTTTTTCTTTTCTCGAGTTGGGAGCCCATTCTGGCCGGGTAGTGCTGCACAGCTTGGGACCTACCCCCTCAGCTTGCGCAGAAACACAGAGGGATCCCTGAGAACATTTCTTTCTTCGTGGATTTTTTTTTTGTTTTTGTTTTTTTCTTGTTCTTTTTTTAAAAAATTTCTTTTGTTTTCTTTTCCCTCTTTTTCCTTTTTGTCTTTCTTCATTACTCAGTTTTTCATCTCTCTATACCTTCCTTCTCTTCCTGTTCCCTGAATACCTGGTGCTGAATACCTCTACACCTCCTAGCCAGGCTGTACTTCAACACCTGGGAACAACTTCCCCAGACCTCATAGCCAAACTGGTGGGTTCCCTGGGAGCTTTGCTGTTCTTTTTTATCTCTAATTTTTATTTATTCATTCCTTTTTTTCCCCTTTTTGTTTTTCTCCATTTCATAGTCTCTTGTCTCTCCACTCCAATGGCAAGCTCCCCTAGCATTCTTTTTTGTTTGTTGTAAGTTTTTGGCTCCTGTTCCTCTCTCCTCTTTCCCATATCCATCTTAGCTCCACACATCACAGTATCCCCCCTCCATCCTGCCTACCTGTACCGTGTGCTTAACATCACACCACCAAGCAGGACAGGCACGGCCTACTGGAACCTGCCCTGCACTGATTACCGACCTGCCCTGGTGGCTGTAGTAAGTGCCACAAACAACCCATCCCAGCAACTCCTCTTCAGCTAGACCTGCCCTCCTGCCATATCTGAGTGACTGACCCTGCCAACTGGAGAAGAAGGCAAAAAGTATCGTGCCCACAGACGAGCAAACAACAAAGAACACAGAGCCCGCCTGTACAGACATAGCCAAATTAAAAAAAAAAAAGGAAGAAACAAACAAATCTACAATCAACAAACGATAAAAATAACTACTGAATGCCCTGAAGACAGCAGACAACATCAAAACATTTACAAAAACAGGACAGGATGGTTCCAGTAGATGTCCAAAATAAAACACCAGATGACCTTCCAGTAGAAGAAAATGCACTACAACTACCTGATAGGGAATTCAAATCTCTAATGCTCAGAATTATCCAAGAGTTGAAGCAAAAAGTAGACAAAAAGGAGGAAAAAAATAGACAAATTCATGGAAAAGGCAGACAAATTCATGGAAAATACAGACAAAAAAATGGAATAATTCAGGAAAATAATGCAGGAACAAAATGCCAAAATAAATTTACAACTAGAAATTATACAAAAACAACAAATAGAAATCCAAAAGATAAACAACAAGATTTCAGAAATGGACAGTGTCATAGAAGGGCTGAGGAGCAGATTTGAAACGGTGGAAAACAGGATCAGCAGAATTGAAGACAAACACTTGGATACAACTCTGTTTGAGGAAAACTCAGAAAAAAGAACAAAGAAAAATGAAGAGACCCTGACAGTCATGTGGGATACAATCAAAAGCAAAAATTTTCGAGTGATTGGAGCTCCAGAGCAGGGGGAGAAAACAGAAAACGCAGAGAGGATCACTGAAGAACTGCTGACAGAAAACTTCCCCAATATCATGAAAGATGAAAAGCTGGCCATCCAAGAAGCTCAACGAACCCCATATAGGAGAGACCCCAAAAGAAAATCACAAAGGCATATCATAATCACACTTGCCAAAACCAAAGACAAAGAATTCTGAGAGCAGCTTGTGAAAAACAAGAAGTCACGTAGAAGAGAAACAATAAGACTAAGCTCAGATTATTCAGCAGAAACCATGTAGGCAAGAAGGCAATGGGATGACATATATAAAACCTTGAAAGAAAAAAATTGCCAGCCAAGAATAATATATCCTGCAAAACTCTCGTTCAAATATGATGGTGAAATTAGGACATTTCCAGATAAACAGAAATTAAAGGAATATCTAAAAACCAAGCAAACTTACAAGAACTATTAAAGGGAGTCCTTCGATCTGAGAACAAAAACTTCAGCTCACAAGCTGAATCTAGGACACAGGATCGTACCAGCCAGATACCAATCTAGGAAATGAACTCTCAAGGACTATCTAAAACCAAAAGAAATACAACAGGGAATCAGAGCTGTTAATCTGTAAATGACAACAACATCAGAACACTAAAAGAGGGAATAAACAGTGTATGTATAGAACCTTCTAATGGACAGGAAGGCAAGGCAATACCAAGTAATAATAGACTGCTTCAAACTTAGCAAGATAAGGGTAAATTTCATGGTAACCACAAAGAAAGGTAACAAACATACTCATAAAAATAGATGAAAAACATAAAGTCTCAGTAAAAACAAAACCTACAAAAACAAAAGAAATGAAAGCATCTCATAACATGGATAAAACTGGAGAACATTGTGCTGAGTGAAATAAGGCAATCACAAAAGGACAAATATTGTATGAGACCTCTATTGTAAAAACCCATGAAAAAGTTTACACACAAAAAGTAACGATCTTCGTTGGTTACCAGGGATGGGAGGCGGGGGGGGAGACTGCATAGGTAATAGATAAGTGGTATCTTTGGTGAAGGATGAGACAGTACACAATACTGGGGAAACCAGCACAACTTGTATAAGGAAAGGTCATGGAAGCTCCATAGACACATCCAAACTCCCTGAGGGACTGAACTGCTGGGCAGAGGGCTGTGGGGACCATGGTCTTGGGGAACTTCTAGCTCAACTGGCATAACATAGTTTATAAAGACAATGTTCTACACTCTACCTTGGTGAGTAGCATCTGGGGTCTTAAAAGCCTGTAAGCAGCCATCTAAGATACTCCACTGGTCTCACCCCTTCAGGAGCAAGGGAGAATGAAGAGAACAGGACACAAGGAAAAGATTAGTCCAAAGGACTAATGGACCACAGCTACCAAGGCCTCCACCAGACTGAGTCCAGCACAGCTAGATGGTGCCCGGCTACCACTACTGACTGCTCTGACCGGGATCACTGCAGAGGGTTCTGGACAGAGCTGGAGAAGGATGGAGAACAAAATTCTAGCTCACAAAAAAAAAGACCAGATTTACTGGCCTGAAAGAGTCTGGAGAAACCCCGAGAGTATGGCCCCAAGAACCCTTTAGCTCAGTGGTGAAGTCACTTCCATGGTTCACCGTTCAGCCGGGGATTGGACAGCCCCATAAAACAAAATGTGACTAATGAGGCACAGCAGTCCAGGGACAAGGACTAGAAAGCAGAAGGGGACAGGCAAGCTGGTGATAGGGAACCCAAGGTTGAGTAAGGACAGTGTTGACATGTAGTGGGGTTGTTAACCATTGTCATAGGGCAACATGTGTACTGTTTAATGAAAAACTATTTTGTTCTATAAACCTTCATCTAATGTGAGAATAGCAGCACAACCGGAAGAATGTAATCGACGTTACTGAACAGTGCACGTAGAAATTTTTGAAGTGGTGTATCTTTGACGATGTATATTTTCACCAAAAAAAAAAAAAAAAAAAAGGTCGAGAAGGGAGAGGGTTGACATGTTGTGGGGTTGTTAACCAATGTCATAAAATAATATGTGTACTGACTGTTTAATGAGAAACTATTTGTTCTGTAAACCTTCACCTAAAATACAATAAAAATAAAAAATAATTAAAAAAAAAAGTTGAATACAGAAATACCATATGGCCCAACAATCTCAATCCTAGGTATATACCCAGAAGTGGTGAAAGCAGGTATGCAAACAGAACACTGTACACCAATGTTCACTGCAGCAATTTTCACTATACCTAAAATGTGTAAACAACCTAAATGTCCATCAACAGATTAATGGATAAACAAAGTGTGGTATATACATAAAATGGAATATTATGCCATAAAGAGAAACGAAGTCCTGTTGCATGCCACAACATGGATGAACCTTGAAAACATCATGCTGAGAGAAATAAGTCTAGTCACAAAACGACAAATACTGTATGATTCCATTTATGTGAAATATGCAAATATATACAAACCAAAGATTATTAGTGGTTACCTGGGGTGGAAGGGAGGGGAAAAGGGAGACTTTTGACTTAGAGGGTATTGAGTTTATGTTAATGGTGGTAGAATGATTTGGAAAAGGATAGTGACAGTGGTTGCACAACATGAAGAATGTAATCAATGTCCCTTAAATATACACGTAGAAATTGTTAAATTGGCATACGTTTTGTTGTGTATATTTTCACCACACACACGCACGCACACACACACACACAAAATGGTGCGGCATTAGACCCTGTCTAACATCAGGGGGAGGAGAGAGAATCAAGATTAACATCAGCCCAAGGCTGTTTACTATGAGGTGGCGGTCAGACATACCTCCTCTCTCCAACCTTTTTACCAATTCTGACACCAGCCGTCCCTCCCACAGCATTCTCTACTTCTCTGCTGGGTTTGACAATTCATTGCAATGGCTACACAGAACTCACAGACCATACTCACATTATGGGGTTTATTAGGGAAGTAACGGGTTACAATTCAGCATCAGGCTCAACTTGGGTCATCAGGAATGACTCAGGAACAGTTCTTTGATCAGGAAAACTTCTCAGCTGTGCCTACAGGCAAGCTCTCTCTCAGCCCTTGGCTCTTAGCCTTTTCTCTTGGCCAGGCCTCTGCCCTGCTTGGGCAGGTGTTACAAAGCTCTTTCTTTAGCTCCACTGTCAAGTGTTCAGAGGCACCTCACTCTGCCAGGAAGCCTCCTGCCTGAAGGCACTCAGCTCTCTTGCTCCTTGGGTTCGCACACCCACTGTAGTTGCCTCACTCTGTGGGCTGGGAAGCCCACGACAGCATCTTATGCCAGTCTTCTGTCATTTCTCTGCTGCTGGACTCTGCCATGCTTGCCTCTGCTTCTTGTCATCTCGCGCCATCTCTGGTGTTAGAGCTCTCTCTGTTTCCTGGGTCTAGGAGGTTCTCAGCACAGGGCCCTGGGTTCAAAAGAAGTGCTCTGATCCTGGCTCTTCTAGATGGTAGCGTGGTCCCCCCACCAACCTCTGGGATTGGCTCCCTTTAAATCGAGTGGGATGGCAAAACTGACCAATCCCCTTTAAGGGTTCCCTGCACCTTGTCTGCATGCTGCCCCCAGCAGTAGACCAGTGAAAAACCTAAGGGGATATCCTAAAAATGAGAGAGCCACAGAAGGGCTGGATTAGGTCTCTACACATCTCTGGCTGACTGGGAAACTATGGGTATGTATAGAAGAGACCTGAGAAGGCTGGACAAAGTTAAAGTCATAACTGACTGAACTTTGAATGTGCTCACAAACCCACACACTGATCCACTGGCAGACAGGGTAGAAAACTTATGGGCCAGAAGTATTTAAACACATTGCTGCTCAAATCATTGCCAACTGAAAAATAAATAAGAACAAAAAACTGAACAGAGACATCAGCAGCCACATACTTGTGAGGAGAAGATTACTGAATATAGACAGTTTGTGAAACCAAAAGACCAAACCAAAAAACAACCTACATATAAAACCCTCAGGGGAGAAAATTAGAATCCAGAGTTGTTACAATACATTACATAAATGTCCAGTTTTCAACAAGAATAACAACCACCAAATTACGAGGCAAGCTAAGAAAAACCATACTTAGGAGGAAAAAAGAAGTCAATAGGAATGGACTCTGAGTGAACCCAGACATTGGATTTAGCTGACAAAGACTTCAAAGCAGATATGATGAATGTGTTCAAATAATTAAAGCACATTATATTTAAAGAATTAAGGGAAAATATGACAACAATGGATCAACAAGTAGAAAATCTCAACTAAAAAACTAAAAGATAAAAAAGAACCAAATGGAAATTCTAGAGCCAAAAAATACAATAACTGAAATGAAAAATTCACTAGATGGGTTCAACAGCAGATTCAAGACAGCAGAACACAGAATCAAAAAAAAAAAAAAATACTGAAAATGAACAGAGCTTGAGAGACCTGTGGGACAAAATCAATAGTACCAACATATGCGTAATGAGATGTCCATAAAGAGATAAGTGAAAGAGGGGTAGAAAAAATATTTCAAGTAATAATGGTCAAAAACTTGCCAAATTTGATGAAAAACGTTAACCCACAGATCCTAGCAGCTCAATGAACAAAGAGATCCATACCTAGACACTGTATAGTTAAACTGCGGAAAGCCAAAGACAAAGAGAAAATCTTGAAAGCTGCAAGAGAGAAATGACTTACAGGGGATCAACAATAGGTTAATGACTGACTTGTCATCAGAAAAACAACAGAGGTGGGACTTCCGGCAAAATGGCACTCTAGGCAGAAGCACCATGCCATCCCTCTGCAGCAAAGACCCGAAAAACTAAGCCAAACAGAGAAAACAACAATCCTGAAACCCTATAACATCAAATGAAGAGATAAAGAACTCAGCCAAGCACCAAATGGAGTGAGAAAACTGACAGAATGGAGAGCAAGGAGAGATTCATGCAGAGGTCCCCTATCAGCTAACGCAGCATGGATCCGCCATCTTGGACTCCTATCGGAGACCAGCAAACAGTGGGTATGAGAAAGCAGCTTCACGGAGCTTCCAGCAGGAGACAAAACAACCGGTAATTTGTGATATATGCTTTCCCACCCCCCACCCTTCTTCACCCCCACTCGGCCTCTTCTGCTTCCCGCGGCCACAGTCTCTTGTGTGGGAAGCACCGGCTGCTTGGATTCCAACCACTGGAATGGGCCAGCTCTCTGAGTGCCATTTGTTGGCTGCTGGTGTTGCTTTTTTCCATGTCTTTTGATTTCTTCCTTATCTCTCACCACCTCCTCCTCCTTTGGCTCAAATACCTGGCTCCGTGTGCCAACTTTGCTTCTTCCTGAGGGGCTGCAGAGCTCCAGTAATTTGTGATATATGCTTTCCCACCACCTACCCTTCTTCACCCACACTCGGCCTCCACTGCTTCCCGCGGACACAGTCTCTTGTCCGGGAAACACCGGCTGCTTCGATTCCACCAGCCCGCACTAGCTGGCTCTCTGAGTGCCATTTGTTGGCTGCGGGAGTTGCTTTTTTTCCACTTCTTTTGACTTCTTCCTTACCTCTCACCACCTCCCCCTCCTTTTGCTCAAATACCTGGCTCCCTGCGCCATCTTTGCTTCTTCCTGAGGGGCTGCGGAGCTCCGTTTGAGTGTGGAGCTGCTTCCCAGTCTGGGCTGCTGCGCTGGTGGGATCCCGGGGCTTTTGTTCATTTGTTTGTTTTGAATTGTTTGTTTTCTTTTCCTTTTCTTGAGTTGGGAGCCCGTTCTGGCAAGGCGGTGCTGCGTGGCTTCGAAACTACCCCCTCGGCTTGCACAGACGTGCAGAGGGACCCCTGAGGGCATTTCTTTTGTTGTTGGTTTTATTTTTTCTTTTCCGGGAGAGGGGCTTTTCTTCTTTTTCTTTTAAGTTTGCTTTGTTTTCTTTTCCTTCTTTTTCCCTTTTTGTCTTTCTTCACTACGCAGTTTCTTTTCTCTCTATATCTGCCTTCTCTTTCTGTTCCCTGAATACCTGGTGTTGTATACCTCTAAGCCTTCTAGCCAGGCTGTACTGCAACACTTGAGAACAACTTCCCCAGACCTCATAGCTGCACTGGTGGGATCCCTGCGAACTTTGCTGTTCTTTAACTTTTCCGATTTTTATTTATTCACTCTTTTTTTTCTTCCTCGTCCCATTTTTGTTTTTCTCCATTTCATAGTCTCTCATCTCTCCACTCCAACGGCAAGCTCCCCTAGCATTCTTTTTTGTTTGTTGTAAGTTTTTGGCTCCTGTTCCTCTCTCCTCTCTCCCATATCCATTTTAGCTCCACATATAACAATCTCCCCGCTACAGCCTGCCTACCTGCACCGTGCACTTAACATCACACCACCAAGCAGCACAGGCACGGCCTACTGGAACCTGCTCTGCACTGAATACCGACCCGCCCTGATGGCTGTAGTAAGTGCCACAAACAACCCGTCCCAGTAACTCCTCTTCAGCTAGTCCTGCCCTGTCGTACCATATCTGAGTGACTGACCCTGCCAACTGGAGAAGGAGGTGAAAAGTATTGTGTCTACAGATGAGCAAACAACAAAGAACACAAAGCCCGCCTGCTCAGACATAGCCAAATTTTTTTAAAAAGGGATGAAACAATCAATAAACGAGAAAAATAACTACTGAATGCCCTGAAGACAGCAGACCATATCAAAACATTTACAAAAACAGGACAGGATGGTTCCAGTAGGCATCCAAAATAAAACACCAGATGACTTTCCAGTGGAAGAAAAGGCACTAGAACTACCTGATAGGGAATTCAAATCTCTCATACTCAGAATTCTCCAAAAGCTGAAGGAAAAAGCAGACAAAAAGGAGGAAAAAATAGACAAATCTATGGAAAATACAGACAAACAAATGGAAGAATTCGGGAAGACGATGCAGTAACAAAATGCCAAAAATATTCACACCTAGAACTTATACAAAGACAACAATTAGAAATCCAAAAGATAAACAACAAGATTTCAGAAATGGGCAGTGTCATAGAAGGGCTGAGGAGCAGATTTGAAATGGTGGAAGACAGGATCAGTGGAATTGAAGACAAACACTTGGATACAGCTCTGTTTGAGGAAAACTCAGAAAAAAGAACAAAGAAAAATGAAGAGACCCTGACAGTCATGTGGGATACAATCAAAAGCAAAAATTTATGGGTGATTGGAGTTCCAGAACAGGGGGAGAAAACAGAAAACACAGAGAGGATCACTGAAGAACTGCTGACAGAAAACTTCCCCAATATCATGAAAGATGAAAAACTGGCCATCCAAGAAGCTCAACGAACCCCATATAGGAGAGACCCCAAAAGAAAATCACAAAGGCATATCATAATCACACTTGCCAAAACCAAAGACAAAGAGTCCTGAGAGCAGCTCGTGAAAAACAAGAAGTCACATACACAGGAGAAACAATAAGACTAAGCTCAGATTATTCAGCAGAAACCATGCAGGCAAGAAGACAATGGGATGACATATATAAAATCTTGAAAGAAAAAAATTTCCAGCCAAGAATAATATATCCTGCAAAACTCTCATTCAAATATGATGGTGAAATTAGGTCATATCCAGATAAAAAGAAATTAACGGAATATGTAAAAGCCAAACCAAACTTATAAGAATTATTAAAGGAACTTCTTTGATATGAGAACAAACAACTTCAGCTCACAGGCAGAATCCAGGACGCAGGATCATACCAGCCAGATACCAATCTATGAAACGAACTCTCAAGGACTATCCACAACCAAAAGAAATACAACAGGGAATCAGAGCAGTTAATCAGTAAATGACAACAACATCAAAACAATAAAAGAGGGAATAAACGGCATAGGTATAGAACCTTCTAATGGAGAAGAAAACAAGGCAACACCAAGTAATTGTAGACTGCTTCAAACTTAGAAAGATAAGAGTAAAATTCATGGTAACCACCAAGAAAGTTAACAAACATAGTCATAAAAATAAAGAGGAAAACAAAGTCTCAGCAAAAACAAAAGAAATGAAAAAAAAAAACCACAAACAAAAGTAACTCAGCACAAGAGAGTAAGAAGAAGAAAGAAAACGTCAGCACCACAAAAAAAAGCACTACAAAATGACAGCAACAAACTCACATCTATCACTAATTACACTGAATGTAAATGGACTCAATGCACCCATAAAGAGAGGGAGAGTGGCAGAATGGATAAGAAAAAAGGATCCATCAATATGCTGTCTACAACAGACACACCTTAGAAAAAAGATGTGAATTTATTAAAAGTTAAAGAAATATATCAAGCTAACAACTACCAAAAAGAGCAAGAGTGGCAGTACTAATCCCAGATAAAACAGACTTTAAAACAAAATCCACCATAAAAGACAAAGAAGGACACTATATAATCATTAAGGGGACGATCCATCATGAAGACATAACCATAATAAACATGTACGCACCCAATGACAGGGCTCCAAAATACATAAAACAAACTCTAACAAGACTAAAAAGAGAAATTGACAGTTCCACAATAATAATAGAAGACTTCAACACACCACTCTCAGTAAAGGACAGAACAACTAAAAAGAAACTCAGCAAAGATACAGAAGACCTAAAGGACACAATCAGCCAACTGGACCTCATAGACATATATAGAACACTCCATCCAACCGCTGCAAAGTACACATTCTTTTCTAATGCACGTGGAACGTTCTCCAGAATAGATCACGTCTTAGGCCACAGAGCAATCCTCAACAAGATCCAAAACGTTGAGATAATTCAAAGTATCTTCTCTGACTGCAATGCCATCGAGGTAGAAATTAACAATAGAAAGAGCAAGGAAAAAAAATCAACCACGTGGAAACTGAATAATACCCTGCTTACACATCACTGAGTAATAGAAGAAATCAGAGATGGAATAAAAAAATTCCTAGAATCAAATGAGAATGAAAACACATCATACCAAAACCTTGGGACACAGCAAAGGCAGTCCTCAGAGGACAATTTATAGCAATAGATGCACACATCAAAAAAGAAGAAAGGGACAAAACCAAAACATTTAACTACAGAGCTCAAACAAATAGAAAGAGAACAGCAAAAAAAAAAAACCCACAACCACCAGAAGAAAGGAAATAGTAAAGATCAGAGCAGAAATAAATGAAATAGAGAACACAAAAACAATACGAAGAATCAGCAAAACCAAAAGTTGCTTCTTTGAAAGAATCAACAGAATCGACAAACCACTGGCCAGACTGACAAAAGAAAAACAGGAGAGGATGCAAATAACCCAAATAAGAAATGAAATGGGGGACATTACAACAGACACAACTGAAATAAAAAGGATTATAAAAGAATATTATGAAAAACTATACTCCAACAAATTTGAAAACCTACAGGAAATGGATAAATTTCTAGAAACACACGGCCTACCCAAACTACAATCAACTGATGTTGAAAATCTGAACAGACCCATAACAAGAGAAGAGACTGAAAAGGTAATAAAAAAAAACTCCCAACCAAAAAAAGCCCTGGCCCAGATGGCTTCACTGGAAAATTCTACAAAACATTTACAGAAGAGCTTGTACCAGTACTACTCAAGCTATTTCAGAGCATAGAAAAGGAAGCAACACTTCCAAATTCATTCTATGAAGCCAGCATAATGCTGATACCCAAACCAGGCAAAGACATCACAAAAAAAGAAAATTACAGATCAATATCTCTCATGAATATAGATGCAAAAATTCTGAACAAAATTCTAGCCAATAGAATTCAACATCATATCAAAAAAATAATACACCATGACCAAGTAGGATTCATACCAGGTATGCAAGGATGGTTCAACATTAGAAAATCAATCAACGTAATCCACCACATAAATAAAAGGAAAGAAAAGAATCACATGATCATCTCAATTGATGCAGAAAAGGCATTTGACAAAGTCCAACACCCATTCCTGATAACAACTCTCAATAAAATAGGTATAGAAGGGAAATTTCTCAATATAATAAAGGGCATCTATGCAAAACCAACAGCCAACATCATTCTTAATGGAGAGAGGCTGAAAATATTCCCCTTGAAAACAGGAACAAGACAAGGATGCCCTTCATCACCACTCCTATTTAACATTGTGCTGGAAGTTCTAGCTAGAGCAATAAGGCAAGAAAAAGAAATAAAGGGCATCCAAATTGGTAATGAAGAAGTTAAACTGTCCCTGTTTGCAGATGATATGATACTATACATAGAAAACCCTAAAGACTCTATGAGAAAACTACTGGAACTAATAGAAAGATTCAGCAGAGTAGCAGGACACAAGATAAACATTCAAAAAGCAGTTGGATTCCTATACACCAATAAGGAGAATGATGAAAAGGAAATCAGGAAAACTATACCATTTATAATAGCCCCTAAAAAGATAAAATACTTAGGAATAAATCTAACCAGGGATGTAAAAGACCTATACAAAGAAAACTACAAAACACTACTGCAAGAAACACCAAGGGTTCTACATAAATGGAAAAACATACCATGCTCGTGGATAGGTAGACTCAGCATTGTGAAAATGACAATTCTACCCAAAGCAATTTACAAATACAACACAATCCCGATCCAAATACCAACAACATTCTTCAAAGAGATGGAAAAACTAATCATTAACTTTCTATGGAAAGGGAAGAAGCCCCAAATAAGTAAAGCACTACTGAAGAAGAAGAATAAAGTTGAAGGACTCACACTACCTGACCTCAGAACCTACTATATAGCTACAGTAGTCAAAACAGCCTGGTACTCGTACAACAACAGATACATTGACCAATGGAACAGAATTGAGAACCCAGATGTAAATCCACCCACCTGCGGTCACCTGATCTTCGACAAGGGCCCAAAGTCCATCAAATGGGGAAAAGACAGTCTTTTTAACAAATGGTGCTGGCAAAACTGGATATCCATCTGCAAAAAAATGAAACAGGACCCATACCTCACACCGTATTCAAAACCTACTTCAAAATGGATCAAAGACCTGAATATAAAGCCTAAAACTACAAAGTTCATAGAAGAAAAAATAGGACCAACACTTCAGGCCTTAATACACAGCATTAACAGGATACAAAACCGTAACCATCAATGCACAAATCCCAAAAGATAAGCTAGATAACTGGGATCTTCTAAAAATCAAACACCTATGCTCTTCGAAAGACTTCACCAAAAGAGTGAAAAGAGAACCTACAGACTGGGAAAAAATTTTTGGACAGTACAAGTCAGACAAAGGTCTAATCTCCATGATCTACAAGAAAATCCAACACCTCTACAACAAAAAGACAAATAACCCTATTAAAAAATGGGCAAAGGAAATGAACAGACACTGCACTAAAGAAGACATTCAAATGGCCAACAGACACATGAGGAAATGCTCGCGATCACTAGCCATTAGAGAAATGCAAATTAAAACCACAATGAGATACCATCTCACCCCGGCATTACTGGCACGAATCAAAAACACTGGAAATAACAAATGTTGGAGGGACTGCGGGGAGATCGGAACTCTTATGCACTGCTGGTGGGAATGCAAAATGATACAACCATTTTGGAAAATGATATGGCACTTCCTCAGAAAGCTAGAAATAGACATACCATTCTATCCAGCAATCCCACTCCAAGGAATATATCCTAGAGAAATAAGAGTCATCACTCAAATAGGCATATGCACATCTATGTTCATGGAGGCATTGTTCACAATACCAAAACGATGGAAACAACCTAGATGCCCATCAACAGATAAATGGATAAACAAACTATGGTACATACACACAATGGAGTACTATACAATGAGAAAGAACAACAATGAATCTGTGAAGCATCTCATAACATGGATGAAACTGGAAGACATTATGCTGAGTGAAAGAAGTCAATCACAAAAGGACAAATATTGTATGAGACCTCTGTTGTAAAAACCCATGAAAAAGTTCACACACAAAATGTAACAATCTTTGTTGGTTAGCAGGGATGGGAGGGGTGGGTGGGGAAATACTAAATAGGCAATAGATAAGTGGTATCTTGGGTGAAGGGTGAGATAGTACACAATACAGGGGAAACTAGCACAATTTGTACAAGGAAAGGTCATGGAAGCCTCATAGACACATCCAAACTCCCTGAGGGACTGAATTTCTGGGTGGAGGGCTGTGGGGACCATGGTCTTGGGGAACATCTAGCTCAATTGGCATGACACAGCTTATAAAGACAATGCTCTACATTCTACCTTGGTGAGTAGTGTCTGGGGTCTTAAAAGCCTGTGAGCGGCCATCTAAGATACTCCACTGGTCTCATCCCTTCGGGAGCAAGGGAGAATGAAGGGAACAAGATACAAGGAAAAGATTAGTCCAAAGGACTAATGGACCACAGCTACCAAGGCCTCCACCGGACTGAGTCCAGTACAGCTAGATGGTGCCCGGCTACCACCACTGATTGCCCTGACTGGGATCACAATAGAGGGTTCTGGACAGAGCTGGAGAAGGATGTAGATCAAAATTCTAGCTCACAAAAAAAAAGACCAGATTTACTGGCCTAAAGGAGAGTGGAGAAACCCTGAGAGTATGGCCCCCAGACACCCTTTTAGCTCAGTGGTGAAGTTATCTCCGAGGTTCACCATTCAGCCTGGGAGTGGACAGCCCCGTAAAACCAAATGGGACTAATGAGGTACAGTAGTCCAGTGACAAGGGCCAGAAGGCAGAAGGGGACAAGGAAGCTGGTGACAGGGAACCTAAGGTTGAGTAAGGATATTGTTGATGTGTTGTGAGACTGTTAACCATTGTCATAGGGCAACATGTGTAGTAACTGTTAAATGAGAAAGTGTTCTGTTCTGTAAGCCTTCATCTTAAGTGAGAATAGCAGCACAATTGGAAGAGCGTAGTGAATGTCACTGAGCTGTGCATGCAGAAATTTTTGAAATGGTGTATCTTTGGCTATGTGTATTTTCACCGAAAAAAAAGGTTGAGAAGTTAGAGGGTTGACATGTTGTGGGGTTGTTAACCAATGTCATAAAACAATATGTGTACTACTGTTTCATGAGAAACTATTTGTTCTGTAAGCCTTCACCTGTAGTACAATTAAAAAAAAAAAAAAACAAAAAACAAAAAACACAGATTTATAGGCCTAAAGGAGACTGGAGAAACTCCGAGAGCATGGCCCCCAGACACCTTTTTAGCTCAGTGGTGAGGTCATCTCCGAGGTTAACCGTTCAGCCGGGGAGTGGACAGCCCCATAAAACCAAACGGGACCAATGAGGTACAGCAGTCCAGGGACAATGGCCAGAAGGCAGAAGAGGACAAGGAAGCTGGTGATAGGGAACCCAAGGTTAAGTAAGGATAGTGTTGATGTGTTGTGAGGTTTTTAACCATTGTCATAGGGCAACATGTGTACAAACTGTTAAATGAGAAACTATTTTGTTCGGTAAGCCTTCATCTAAAGTGAGAATAACAGCACAATTGGAAGAGCATAGTCGATGTCACTGAACTGTGCATGTAGAAATTTTTGAAATAGTGTATCTTTGGCTATGTATATTTTCACCAAAAAAAAAAAAGGTTGAGAAGGGAGAGGGTTGACATGTTGTGGCGTTGTTAACCAATGTCATAAAACAATATGTGTACTACTGTTTCATGAGAAACTATTTGTTCTGTAAGCCTTCACCTGAAGTACAATTAAAAAGAAAAGAAAAGAAAAACAGTAGAACAAGAAATTAAGAATTGATTCTTCAAAAAGATGAACTAAATTGATGAACCTTTAGCTAGACTGACCAAGAAAAAAGAGAAGGCAAAAATTACCAAAATTAGGAATGATAGAGGGGACAATCACTACCACTTAACACAAATTAAAAGGATTATGAGGGAATATTATGAACACTTTACACAACCAAATTAGACAACCTGGTTGGACAAATGCCTAGAAAGACACAAAATACCAAAAGTGACTCAAGAAGAAACAGAAAATCTGATCACACCCAAAAAAGAAACTGAATTAGTAATTAATAGCCTATTCACATCCTCATCTGTGATGTGTGAAGAGGAGCCACATGCAGTAGGCATCTAATAAATACTGGTTGGGTGAAAAAAAAAAAATCTACCCACAAAGAAAAGTCCAGGTTAAAATGGCCTCACTGGTAAATTCTATCAAATATTTAAGGAAAAATTAATACCAATTCTACAAAACTCAGAAAATAGAAGAGGAGAAGGAAAAATTTCCCACCTCAAGTTATGAGGACAGTATTATTATCTTGATACCAAAGTTAGACAAATAAATCACAAGAAAACTACAAATTATTATTCTCACAAACACAGACACAAAAATCCTTAACAAATAATGAGCAAACCAAATCTAGAATCATATAAAAAGTATTGTACACCATGACCATGTAGAATTTATCTCAGGAATGCAAAGTGGTTTAAAACTGAAAACCAATAATGAAAAAACATCACATTAATAGAAAAAAGGACCAAAACCACATGATCATCTCCACTGATGCAGAAAAAGCATTTGACAAAATCCAATATCCATTCATGAAAAAACCCAACAAACAAGGAATAGAAAGGACCTTTCTCAAACTGATTAAGGATATCTATGAAACACCTACAGCTAGCATCATGCTTAAAGGCTAAAGATCGAATGATTTCCCCCCAAGGTCAGGAAAAACATGCTTGCTTTCACCACTTTTTAACATTGTATTGGAAGCTCTTGCCAGTGCAATAAGGCAAGAAAAAGAAATTAAAGTCGTACAGGTTGGAAATGAAAAGTAAAATTATCTTTATTTGAAGATATCTTTATATTGATACTGTGTACAGAAAATCCTAATGAATCTAACCATAAAAACTACTAGCACTAATAAAAAGCTTGCAATGTAGTTGAATATAAGAATAACATACAGTAATAAATTGTGTTTCTATATGCTGGCAACAAACAGTTTGAATATGAAATTAAGAAAACAATTCCACTTACAACATAAAAAGAATACTTAGGAATGAATTTAGCAAGTGAAGTGTTAAGACCTATACACTGAAAATTACAAAACACTGTTGAGAGAAATTAAAGATTTGCCATGTTCATGAATTGGAAAATTCAATAAGAAGTCAGTTCTTCATAAACTCATCTATAGATTTGATTCAATCCCTTTAAAAATCCCAGTAAGTGTTTTTTTAAAGTAGAAATTTACAAGTGGAACCTAATATTTACAGGGAAATACAAAGGGCCTAGAATATCCAAAATAACTTTTGAAAAAAAAGAATGAACCTGGGAGGACACTATGGCATTGGCATAAAGACAGATGCATATATAAATGGAACAGAATAAAGAGTCAAGAAATGAATCCTTTTATGTTCAATTGATTTTTGACAAAGGTGTCAAGGCAATTCAATGAGGAAAGAACAGTTTTTGAAACAAATGCTTCTGGGAAGTTAGATATTCATATGCAAAACAAATAAACAACAAAAACAATGAACTTAAGACTACTAACTTACACTATGTACAAAAATTAACTCAAAATGGACCACAGACCTAAATGTAAGAGCTAAAAATATAAATCTTCTATAAGAAAACATAGGAGAAAAATCTTTGTGACCCTCAGTTAGGCAGATTTCTTAGATACGACACCAAAAGTATGATCAATGAAAGAAAAAACTGATAAACTGGAATTTATCAAAATTAAAATCTTTCGCTCTTCTAAAGAAAATTGCTCCATTAAGACAATGAAAAGATAAGCTGAGGAAAACTGGTAGTGAATCATATACCTGAAAAGGATTTGTATCCAGAATACATAGAGCACGATTACAATTCAGTAATAGGGAGACAAACCACCCAGTAAAAAATAGGCAAAAGAGTTGAATAGACATTTCACCAAAGAAGATACTCAAATGTCTAGTAAGCACATGAAAGGATGTTATTAGTCATTGTTGTTGTTCTATGCCGGTGATTCCCACTCATAGTGACCCTATTTGACAGAGTAGAACTGCCCCATAGGGCTCCGTAAAACTGCCAACTTTTCTTTTAACAGCAAAGCTCTTAACCACTGCTCCACTAGGGGGCAAATTAAAACTACACTAAAGATACCACTACACACCCAACCAGAATGGTTAAAAGACAAAAGGCTGATAATATCAAGTGTTAATAAAAAAACTGGAACTCTGGTGGAAACTTAAAATGTCATAGCCACTTTGGCAGTGCTTTAAAAGTTAAACATAAATTTAACGTAAAAGTTAAACATATACCTAAATAGCAATTCCACTCTTAGGTATCTATCCAGGAGAAAATAAAAAAATACACATCTATACAAAGAAATATACAGCAATGTTCACAGTAGCACTGTTCATAATAGCCCAAAACTGAAAACAATCTGAACATCCATCAGCTGGTGAACAGATAAACACAATGTGGAATATCCATGCAATAAAATACTATTCAGCAATAAGAAGGAATAAAATACTGATATATGCTATAACGTGGATGAACATTAAAAAAAAAAACAAAAAACCAACATAATGCTAAGTGAAAGAAGCCAGACCCAAAATGTACATATTCTGTTTACATGAATTTCCACAAAACCCAAATGAGCCTCTGAGAAGTATACATCACTTTTGTGATATTCTTGCCGAAAATGCAAAACCCGACTCTAATCATCACAGAAACAATAGTTACACTGAAGGGCTCTCTACAAAATAAAGGAGCCCTGGCGGCACAGCAGTTAAGCCCTCTCCTGTTAACCAAAACGTTGGTGATTTGAACCTACCAGTTGCTCTGTGAAAGAAAGATGTGGCAGTCTGCTTCCGTAAAGATTACAACCTTGGAAACCCTATGGGGCAGTTCTGAGTCGGAATCAACTCTACGACAACAGATTTCTGGTTTCTACAAAATAACTGGTCTCCATGGTGGCTCAGTGGTAGAATTCTCACCTTCCACGTGGGAGACCTGGGTTCTATTCCCAGCCAATGCACCTCATGCTCAGCTCCCACCTTTTTGTCAGCGCAGGCTTGCATGTTGCTATGATGCTGAACAGGTTTCATCGGAGCTTCTAGACTAAGATGGACTAGGAAGAAAGGTCTGGTAATCTACTTCTGAAAATCAGCTACTCAAAATTCCTACGGATCACAAGGGTCCAATCCCATTGTGCATGCGGTCCCCATGAGTTGGGGCCACCTTGACAAAAGCTAAGAACAACTCTTTAAAAAAGTCAAAGTCATGAAAGACAAGGACCAAATTACTGTTCCAAACTGAAGGAGACTAAAGAGATGTGAAAAGTAAATCAGTGTGTCATTCTTACCTGGATCATGGAAGGAAGAAAATAGTAACTCTAAAGAATAATACTGGGATAACTGACAAAATCTAAATATTGACTGTGAATTAAATATTAAATTTCCTGATTTTGGTAGTCTGTACTGTGGTTATGCACGAAAATGTTCCAGCTCTCAGGAAACAACACTGAAGTATTTAAGGGTAAAGAGGCATGATTTCTACAGCCTACTCTCAAATGGTACAGGAAAAATGAATATACATGTATGCATATATAGAGAAAGAAAGCAAATGGTAAAACAAATATGGAGCAAAATGAAATTAGATATATGGGGGTTCATTGTACTATTGCAAGTTTCATATTATATCAAATTCGAGCTATTTTTAAAAACTCAGATACATATGGTGGGACTTAAATGTCTTACCTCACTTTTCTTCTTCACATCTACTCCCCTTACACTAAAACTATCTTTTTCTACCATCAATATAATCAGATACCGTCCTTTCCCAAAGATGTTTCCTGGTGTCTAATGCCCCAGAATAAAGTTCAAACTGTAGTATGAGATTTGCAGCCCTTTACTCACTTACCCCCATTTATCTTTCCAGCACTGCTCCTCAGATTTTTCCCCTAAACACTTTCAGGTCCCTAAGTCTCTGTTCATACTACTGCCTAGAATATATGACCCTGAAATCCTTTTCAGCTTTTACAGTTCAACTCAAATGTCACCTCTTCCGCTTGGCCCCAAAGTCAGGCTCTTTCTCTGCACACATGCTGTGTTAAACGGCCCCTCAACTCACTTAAAAAAAATTATTTTTCACATCCAACTTGCATATTATCCCATTGTTGGGCACACAGTAGGTGCTCAACCTTTCTGAACTCCTACTATAATTTTATTTTCTATTCTTTCCACTAAATAGGTGAAATTATTATTTTTTTTTAAAGCAAAGGCACTAAGTACATTTTGATTGTTACTACAGTACTTGGGGAGGAAATCCAGATTAAACAGTGACACACTGCAGCTATTGGCAGGGAATAAATATAATTCATTAGAAACATTATTCATAGTTATTAGTAACCTTCAACCTGAGGCCATATACCTCTTAGCAACAGGGACTTCTGACTTCAGAGTTTACAAAATTCTTTAAATTCTTTGAAAATTTTCTATTTAATTTCCTTAGTCTTAAGGATGTGCAAAACGATGTACACAGAAACAGAGAAAACACTTGGGGGTCAATTATTTTCCAAGACTGTATCACAAATCAGGTCCTGAGGGCTCAAGCAAGCCTAAGAAATACACTGCAAAAAGGGAAACAAGATTAAGAAAAGGACAGGAAATGGGAAGCAGATGAAAAAAAAGAGTAAAATAATAAAGACGTTTAATAATTTCCTAACCTAAAAGTTTCTAGGAAATTCGTGTAAACAGTGAAGTTAGGAATTGGGGGTGGGGGTGGATTTTCAAAACCAGACCAGATTAGTTAGAGATTCTACAAGCTGTCAATCACAACTTGCTGAGCTGTTCTTACTGGTTCCAACGAAACTAAACATGCATTTATATGTTTAACAATTGAGCAAGAAAATGGGCTATAAATCCCTTCTGCATGTCATATAAACATGCTATTGAATTACTGTATTTCAAAGGTACACACACCTGTTTGTTTATAAACTTGTCTTGGTGAGCGTATAATCTAATCGCGTTAATTAAAAGCACCCAAGGAAAACCAGGGACCATACAATTTACATAACCAAAGAAACTACTTTTGTTAACACAATTCATTGACAAACATCACAAATTTGAAAGTCTAGCATAAATCCACGTTATTTCCAAGCCTCTAAACTACCTTTTACCTAGTGAAACTATCCAGCTTCTCGGCTACATGTGGGTGTCCGGACCCCTCATCCCGCCCGACATCCGCTCCCCGTCCCCAGGGCCGCCCCAGGTTGGTAGTGGGCCAGCCGGAGCCACACGCACCCTCTAGCCCCCACCCCTTCCTTTCTCTTCCAGACGCCCCCAAAGGGGAGGGCAGCCCCCTCTTCTCAAGGAACTTTTCCTCTTTCCGTTTCTGGGAGTCTCCACCCAAACAGACCCTACTTCTCTATCAATCCCGCCCCCCACCCCGCCGCCGAGTGCCGCCCCACCGTGGCACTGGCACTCACCGCGCGGCGGGGGTCGACCGTGAAGCAGCCTCGCGCAGCCCCAACCCCGGAGCGGCTGGCCGGGCGCAGACAGCAGCAGGCGCTGCCAGTCCCAAGCGGGCGTTTCCTGGCAACCAGGACGCTCAGGCCGCGCAGGGCGGGGCGGCTTCCGGAGCGGGTCCCCGGGCACCGCCGCAGGGGAGGCCTGTTGTCCCGGCACACAGTCTCCAGGGGTAACCTTTGGGCCGAGCCTCCAACGTCAGGGTGTGGACGCAGAAGCAGTTCCTTCTCTGAGAACTCTTCAGGTGCCATGAAGAAAGTGCCCAGGAAACATTTTAACTACCTTTTCCCTTAACACTGTGATACTAAATCGTGTTCCTTCACGAGGCATCAAGGGCATACGATTGAGAGAACATGTATATGTTGAATATTGATTAATCTGTTTCTCTGCCTGGGCAGAGAATTTCGGTTTGTAAGATCTTCTGTCATCAGTCATTGTCCTTTGGACCTGCCTCATTGTCTAACTAGCTTTTGATAAAAATTGTTGGCTTTTCTGTGACAAGCGGCTATTAGCTGTGGTATGTTACTGCCATTTTCATAATTCAGCAAGCACTGGAAACTGTACTAGTACTTCGGGCTGATTCAGAATAAGCCAGGTTTGCCACCCAGTGGGAAAAGTCAAATAAATAATAATGTGATGCATGCTATATGCAAGTAAATGTATTAAGCTTGGGAAAGAGAATTTTTGCCAAAGCTTACCTTTCTTGTTCCCAAAACTAACTTAAAAATACATGTTAAGAACACATAAATACTTTGTTCTAGCATCAGTAAAATGTTCCCCACCATGCTCCAGTTTAGGATGTCCATACTTTCCTTCTCCCGTCAGGTGACTCTCCTCCCTTTTTCTCATCTAGCTTCAGTTCTTCCTATTTCCTTCATTTGCTTACAGATATGCTCAAAACTCCTCCTATCTTTGGAAAAAAGTCAGACACAACCACTTTTATCTCCTTCCTTCTTATCTTCAGGATCAAACATACTTCCACTAAACTCAAATCTCATAAACTTAAATCTACCTATTTCTATATAGTTTCTGTAAATTTTCTCAGGCTACCAGTGATCGATCACGTTATGTACAAACCCACCGACCTTTTCACTCTTCATGGTACTTGATCTCTGCTGTTTTGGAACTGTTGACTACTAGCTACTTTGCTCACTTAGGAAGCTCTTCACAATGGAGCCCATCCTTGTTCTCCAGCTTCATGTCCTGTTACTCTGCTCCATGCACCCTAAGGTCTGCCACATTTAGCATCACTATTCCTTGAGCAGGAGCCCTGGTGTTGCAGTGGTTAGGAGCTACGGTGATCTACGGATGCTAACCAAAAGATCGGCAGTTGGAATCCATCTGCTGCTCCTTGGAAACTCTGAGGCAGTTCTACTCTGTCCCGTAGGGTCGCTAAGAGTTGGAATCGACTTGACAGCAATGGGTTTGGTTTGGTTTTTTGGTATTCCTTAAGCAAAGTCCCTGGGTGACGCAAATAGTTAAGTGCTCAACTACTAGCAGAGGTTGGTGGTTTGAACCCACCCAGAGGCAACTCAGAACACAGGTCTGGTGATCTGCTTCTGAAAGGTCACAGCCTTGAAAACCTTATGGAGCAGTTCTATTCTGCACACATGGGGTTGCAAGGAGTCAGAATTGACTCCATGGCAACTAACAACAACAAATTCCACGCACATGCAGTATTTTTGCATATGCCTCAGTCTAGGCTTCAGCTCTCTACCTGGCTTTCTTCCTGCACTTGATAAACTTCTCTTCATCTATAACAACTTGGTTGATATATAGCTTTTTACGAAAAGGCTTTTCTTTTCCAAAAGAATCAAGCACAGCCCTTTGTACCTCTCTTTAATACTACATGGAAGCAGCAGTCAAGAAACCAGTGTACTGCATCGGGCAGATCTAATGCAGAAGATCTCTTTAAAGTTTCTGAAAGCAAAGACTTCACTCTGATGAAGGTACACCTGACCCAACCATGGTCTTTTTCAATCGCCTAATATGCATGTGAAAACTGGACAATGAAAAAGGAAGACAGAAAAATCGACACATATGAACTGTGGTGTTGGCAAAAAATATTGAATATACCACGGACTGCCAGAAGAACAATGAAATCAGTCTTAGAAGAAATACCACTAAAATGCGTCCTAGAGGTGAGGATGGCAAGACTTTGGCTTACTTACTTTGGACATATCATCAGGAAAGGACATCATGTTTGGTAAGTAGAGGTTCAGCGAAAACAAGAGAACCTTCAATAAGATGGACTGACAATTATAATAAACATAGCAATGGACTCAAATATACCAATAATCATGAAAATGGAGCAGGACCAGGCAGTATTTCATTCTATTATACATAAAGGTCACTATGAGCAATTGCTCTTAATCTTTATTCATCCAAGAATGCTCTTTGAATACTGGGAGTTACGCCTTTTCCACCTCTTCTCCAATGCCAATTAAGTGCTTGGATACACTATAAATGATCCATATATGTTGGTTAAATAATGAGTATGTCATACTTTGTTCATGGATAGGAAGACTCAACATTGTGAAAAGGTCTATTCTACCCAAAGTGATCTACAGATAAAATGCAATCCCTACCCAAACTCCAATGGCATTTTTTAATGAGATGGAGAAACAAATCACCAACTTCATATGGAAAGGGAAGAGGCCCCGGATAAGTAAAGCACTACTGAAGAAGAACAACAAAGTGGGAGGCCTCACACTACCTGACTTTAGAACCTATTATACCACCACGGTAGTCAGAATAGCCTGGTACTGGTACAACAACAGATACAAAAACCAATGGAACAGAATTGAGAATCCAGACGTAAATTCACCCACCTACAAGCAGCTGATATTTGACAAAGGCCCAAAGACCATCAACTGGGGAAAAGGCAGTCTCTTTAACAAATGGTGCTGGCGTAACTGGATATCCATCTGCAAAAAACTGAAACAAGACCCATACCTCACACCATGCACAAAAAGTCACTCAAAATGGATCAAAGACCTAAATATAAAATAAAAAATGATAAAGATCATGGAAGAAAAAATAGGGAAAAAGCTGGGAGTCCTAATACATGGCATAAACAGAATATAAAACATTACTAACAATGCACAAACACCAGAAGAGAAACTAGGTTACTGGGAGCTCCTAAAAATCAAACACCTAAGCTCATCAAAATACTTCACTAAAAGAGTAAAAAGACAACCTACAGACTGGGAAAAAAATTTTGGCTACCACAAATCCAATCAGTGTCTATCCCTAAAATCTACAAGATACTACAAAATCTCAACAACAAAAACACAAATAGCCCAATTAAAAAATGAGTAAAGGATATGAACAGGCACTTCGCCAAAGAAGACATTCAGATGGCTAACAGACACATGAGGAAATGCTCACGATCGTTAGCCATTAGAAAAATGCAAATCAAAACTACAATGAGATACCATTTCACCCAAACAAGGCTAACATTAATCCAAAAAACACAAAATAATCAATGTTGGAGAGGTTGTGGAGAGACTGGAACACTTATACACTGTTGGTGGGACTGTAAACTGGTACAACCACTTTGGAAATCGATTTGGTGCTTCCTTAAAAAACTAGAAACAGAAGTACCATATGATCCAGAAATCTTGCTCCTTGGAATATATCCTACAGAAATAAGAGCCATTACATGAAAAGATATATGCACACCCATGCTCACTGCAGCACTGTTCACGATAGCAAAAAGATGGAAACAACCTAAGTGCCCATCAATGGACGAATGGATAAACAAATTATGGTATATGCACACAATGGAATACTATGCAACAATAAAGAACAAGGAGATGAATCCATGAAACATAACATGGAGGAATCTGGAAGGCATCATGCTGAGTGAATTTAGACAGTTGCAAAAGGACAAATATTTGATGGCTACGAGGGTGGGGAGGGAGGGAGAGTGGTATTCACTAACTAGATAGTAGACAAGAATTATCTTAGGTGAAGGGAAGAACAACATACACTACAGAGGAAGTCAGCACAACTGGACTAAACCAAAGCTAAGAAGTTTCCTGAATACAACCAAACACTTCGAGGGACAGAGTAGCAGGGGCTGGCATCTGGGGACCATGCATCAATTCATCCCAACCCATGTGGAGCAAAAGAGAATGAACACCAAAGACACAAGGAAAGTATTAGCCCAAGAGACAGAAAGGGCCACATAAACCAGAGATTTCATGAGCCTGAGACCAGAACTAGATGTTGCCTGACTACCACCAATGACTGCCTGACAGGGAATACAACGGAGAGTCCCTGATGCAGCAGGAGAAAAGTGGGGTGCAGAACTCAAATTCTGGTAAAAAGAGCAGACTTAATGGTTTGATTGAGACTGGAGGGACCCCGGAAGACTTGGCCCCCAGACTCAAAACTAAAACCATTCCTGAGGCCAACTCTTCAAAGATTAGACTGGACTATGGGACATAAAATGATACTCATGAAGAGAGTGCTTCTTAGCTCAAGTAGATACATGAGACTAAACGGGCAGCTTCTGTTCGGAGGTGAGATGAGAAGGCAGAGAGGGTCAAGAGCTGGTCGAAATGGACACGGGAAATCCAGGGTGGAAAGCATGAGTGTGCTTTCACAGTATAGGGAGAGCAATTAGGGTCACATAACAATGTATGTATAAATTTTCGTATTAGAGACTAACTTGAACTGTAAACTTTCACTTGAGGCACAATAATAAAAAAAAAAAAGATGAGTATGTCACAAAAGGAAAGTCTTTGCTATGAGTTTTGGTTAGACTTGCTTAATAAGCTTTAACTGTGAAATTAATTTAATGCAAGTCTTTTTATACAGAACAATGAACAAAGATTTATTTTTGGTAAAATAAAAAGCGAAGACAGGAAGTTAATTTCTCTTGTCGCAAGAAGATAGTGAAAGTCAGAATTTGAAATCCAACTTCTGGTGGGAAAAAAAATCTAATTTCAGAGGTAAAATTGCTAGAGTGTATTTTAGAGGGCAATGGATATATTGCATGTGTTCTGTTTAATACACAGTCTAGCATAGTGGTTGAGAGTAGACACTTTGAACCAACTACCTAGGTTCAAACCCTGGCGCTACCATTTATCAGCCACAGTCCTGGGCAAATTATTTAACCTTTCTGTGCCTCAGTTTCTTCATCTATAAAATGGAGTTAGCAATACCTACGTCATTGGCTTGTTCTGAGGACTAAGCAGAATAATCTATGTAAAGGATATAGAACAGCACCTGGCACACAGACATGAATTGAGCACTTGCTGTTATTATTACATGCCCCCAAGGAATTACTCTTAATATTCACCTGTTATTTTCAACAACACACACTTTCATCGCTCTTCCAGTAATGGTGAAAACTACAACTAATCCATCTATCCATTACTTCATGGTCTCTACTGAAATCAGGGATACACTTGCAAGCTGAATGATGCCAACAGGCACATAAACAATTGCTCCCATTCTTCTCAACACCAATGTCTAAGCAACTAGCTAGTAAGATAGCTTGAGCTTCAGTGAAGAGTAAACAGATTGTTTCTAACATTTAAGTGAGTGGCTCTTTCCCTTCCGAGTGCATAAAAAATTCATAATCAAAAGCTCTTGAGTGGAGCCCAGGAATCTGCTTTGTTAACTGTCAGCACAGATGATTCTTTCTGAGGAAGGTCCTTCGACCACACTCAGAAACACTTGAATTCAAGGTCCACCAAGTGGTTCTCATGCAGGGCTGCACATCACAATCACATGTATAGTTTTGTAAAAATACAGGTTACTGGGCATCATCCACAAGAGCATGATTCCAGGGGTCTGCATTTTTAAAAAGCCCCATGGGTAATTTTACACAACCAGTTGCATATTTTATTTTCTAGAAATATTTCTCAGTGCTTGAGAGTTGTGTGATGGTTGAAAATTTTTGAGATATCTTTTATGTAACTTATAAAACTTGGACACTGGAAAAAATAGTGGTGCAGATAAAGGATTTACCTTGCCAATAAACGCCAACAAAAGAACCTTGGTTTCTTGAAAATCTTTTCCATGAGCCTCTGTTTCTGGGCAAAGTGATAATGTTACGCTGGTGAAGATGAGTTTTTTTTTTCCCCCCTCAATTTTACTTGTTTTGTTGTTGTTGAGAACATACACAGCAAAACATACATCAATTCAACAGTTTCTACATGTACAATGTAATGACATTGATTACATTCTTTTAGTTATACAACCATTCTTACCACCTTCTGAGTTGTACCTCCTCCATTAACATAAACTCACTCCCCCCTAAGGTTCCTATCTAATCTTTTAAGTTGCTGTTGTCAATTTTTTTTTTTAATTGTACTTCAGGTGAAGGCTTACAGAACAAATAGTTTCTCATGAAACAGAAGTACACATGTTGTTTTATGACATTGGTTTAACAATCCCACAACATATCAACCCTCTAACTTCTCAAACTTTTTTTTTTTTGGTGAAAATACACATAGCCAAAGATACACCATTTCAAAAATGTTTACATGCACAGTTCAGTGACATTGACTACGCTCTTCGAATTGTGGTGTTATTCCCACTTAAGATGAAGGCTTACAGAACAAAATAGTTTCTCATTTAACAGTTACTACGAATGTTGCCCTATGACAATGGTTAACAATCTCACAACACATCAGCAATATCCTTACTCAACCTTGGGTTCCCTATCACCAGCTTCCTTGTCCCCTTCTGCTTTCTGGCCCTTGTCACTGGACTCCTGTACCTCATTAGTCTCATTTGGTTTTATGGGGCTGTCCACTCCCAGGCTGAACCGTGAACCTCAGAGGTAACTTCACCACTGAGCTAAAAGGGTGTCTGGGGGCCATACTTTCGGGGTTTTTCCAGTCTCCTTTAGGCCAGTAAATCTGGTCGTTTTTTTGTGAGTTAGTATTATGCTCTATATCCTTCTCCAGCTGTCCAGAATCCTCTGTTGTGATCCTGGTCAGAGCAGTCAGTGGTGGTAGCCAGTCACCATTTAGCTGTACTGGACTCAGTCCGGTGGAGGCCTTGGTAGCTGTGGACAATTAGTCCTTTGGACTAATCTTTTCCTTGTATCCTGTTCTCTTCATTCTCCCTTGCTCCCAAAGGGATGAGACCAGTGGAGTATATCAGATGGCCGCTCACAGGCTTTTAAGACCCCAGACACTACTCACCAAGGTAGAATGTAGAGCATTGTCTTTGTAAGCTGTGTCATGCCAATTGAGCTAGATGTTCCCTGAGACCATGGTCCCCACAGCCCTCCGCCCAGCAATTCAGTCCCTCAGGGAGTTTGGATATGTCTATGGGGCTTCCATGACCTTTCCTTGTACGAGTTGTGCTAGCTTCTCCTGTATTGTGTACTGTCTCACCCTTTACCCAAGATACCACTTATCTATTGTCTATTTAGTATTTCCCTTCCCACCCCTCCCATTCCTGGTAACCAACAAAGATTGTTACATTTTGTGTGTGAACTTTTTCATGGGTTTTTACAATAGAGGTCTCATGCAATATTTGTCCTTTTGTGATTGACTTATTTCACTCAGCATAATGTTTCATCCATGTTATGAGATGCTTCACAGATTCATTGTTCTTTCTCGTTGCGTAGTACTCCATTGTGTGTATGTACTATAGTTTGTTTATCCATTCATCTGTTGATGGGCATCTAGGTTGTTTCCCTCGTTTTGCTATTGTGAACAATGCTGCCATGAACATAGGTGTGCATATGTCTATTCGAGTGACGACTCTTATTTCTCTAGAATATATTCCTTGGAGTGGGATTGCGGGATAGAATGTTATGTCTATTTCTAGCTTTCTGAGGAAGCGCCATATCATTTTCCAAAATGGTTGTATCATTTTGCATTCCCACCAGCAGTGCATAAGTGTTCCGATCTTTCCGCAGCCCCTCCAACATTTGTTAGTTCCAGTGTTTTTGATTCGTGCCAGTAATGCCGGGGTGAGATGGTATCTCATTGTGGTTTTAATTTGCATTTCTCTAATGGCTAGTGATCCCGAGCATTTCCTTATGTGTGTTGGCCATTTGAATGTCTTCTTTGTTGAAGTGTCTGTTCATTTCCTTTCTCCATTTTTTAATAGGATTATTTGTCTTTTTGTTGTAGAGGTGTTGGATTTTCTTGCAGATTATGGAGATTAGACCTTTGACTTGTACTGTCCAAAAATTTTATCCCAGTCTGTAGGTTCTCTTTTCACTCTTTTGGTGAAGTCTTTTGAAGAGCATAGGTGTTTGATTTTTAGAAGATCCCAGTTATCTAGCTTATCTATTGGGGTTTGTGCGTTGATGGTTACAGTTTGTATCCTGTTAATGCCATTTATTAAGGCTTGAAGTGTTGGTCCTAGTTTTTCTTCTATGAACTTTATAGTTGTAGGCTTTATATTCAGGTCTTTGATCCATTTTGAAGTAGTTTTTGAATATGGCGTGAGGTATGGGTCCTCTTTCCTTTTTTTTGCAGATGGATATCCAGTTTTGCCAGCACCATTTGTTAAAAAGACTGTCTTTTCCCCATTTGATGGACTTTGGGCCCTTGTTGAAGATCAGGTGACCGCAGGTGGATGGATTTACATCTGGGTTCTCAATTCTGTTCCATTGGTCAATGTATCTGTCGTTGTACGAGTACCAGGCTGTTTTGATTACTGTAGCTATATAGTAGGTTCTGAAAGTCAGGTAGTGTGAGTCCTCCAACTTTATTCTTCTTCTTCAGTAGTGCTTTACTTATTCGGGGCTTCTTCCCTTTCCATAGAAAGTTAATGATTAGTTTTTCCATCTCTTTGAAGAATGTTGTTGGTATTTGGATCGGGATTGCATTGTATTTGTAAATTGCTTTGGGTAGAATTGTCATTTTCACAATGTTCAGTCTGCCTATCCATAAGCATGGTATGTTTTTCCATTTATGTAGATCCCTTTGGGTTTCATGCAGTAGTGTTTTATAGTTTTCTTTGTATAGGTCTTTTACATCCCTGGTTAGATTTATTCCTAAGTATTTTATCTTTTTAGGGGCTATTATAAATGGTATTGTTTTCCTGATTTCCTTTTCATCATTCTCCTTACTGGTGTATAGGAATCCAACTGATTTTTGAATGTTTATCTTGTATTCTGCTACTCTGCTGAATCTTTCTACTAGTTCCAGTAGATTTCTCATGGAGTCTTTAGGGTTTTCTGTGTATAGTATCAGACCATCTGCAAACAGGGAAAGTTTAACTTCTTCATTACCAATTTGGATGCCCTTTATTTCTTTTTCTTGCCTTATTGCTCTAGCTAGAACTTCCAGTACAATGTTAAATAGGAATGGTGATGAAGGGCATCCTTGTCTTGTTCCTGTTTTCAAGGGGAATATTTTCAGCCTCTCTCCATTAAGAATGATGCTGGCTGTTGGTTTTGCATAGATGCCCTTTATTATGTTGAGAAATTTTCCTTCTATACCTATTTTATTGAGAGTTTTTATCAGGAATTGGTGTTGGACTTTGTCAAATGCCTTTTCTGCGTCAATTGAGATGATCATGTGATTCTTTTCTTTCATTTATGTGGTGGATTACGTTGATTGATTTTCTGATGTTGAACCATCCTTGCATACCTGGTATGAATCCTACTTGGTCATGGTGTATTATTTTTTTGATATGATGTTGAATTCTATTGGCTAGAATTTTGTTCAGAATTTTTGCATCTATATTCATGAGAGGTATTGGTCTGTAATTTTCTTTTTTTGTGATATCTTTGCCTGGTTTTGGTATCGGCGTTTTGCTGGCTTCATAGAATGAATCTGGAAGTGTTGCTTCCTTTTCTATGCTCTGAAATATCTTTAGTAGTACTGGCGGTACAAGCTCTTCTGTAAATGTTTTGTAGAATTCTCCAGTGAAGCCATCTGGGCCAGGGCTTTTTTTGGTTGGGAGTTTTTTTATTACCTTTTCAGTCTCTTCTCTTGTTATGGGTCTGTTCAGATTTTCAGCATCACTTGGTTGTAGTTTGGGTAGGCTGTGTGTTTCTAGAAATTTAACCATTTCCTCTAGGTTTTCAAATTTGTTGGAGTATAGTTTTTCATAATATTGTTATGATCCTTTTTCAGTTGGGTCTGTTGTATGTAATGTCCCCCATTTCATTTCTTATTTGGGTTATTTGCATCCTCTCCTGTTTTTCTTTTGTCAGTCTGGCCAGTGGTTTGTCGATTTTGTTGATTCTTTCAAAGAACCAACTTTTGGTTTTGTTGATTCTTTTTATTGTTTTTCTGTTCTCTAATTTCATTTATTTCTGCTCTGATCTTTACTATTTCCTTTCTTCTGGTGGTTGTGGGGTTTTTTTGCTGTTCTCTTTCTATTTGTTTGAGTTCTGTAGTTAAATGTTTTGGTTTTGTCCCTTTCTTCTTTTTTGATGTGTGCATCTATTGCTATAAATTGTCCTCTGAGGACTGCCTTTGCTGTGTCCCAAGGTTTTGGTATGATGTGTTCATTCTCATTTGATTCTAGGAATTTTTTTATTCCATCTCTGATTTCTTCTATCACTCAGTGATGTGTAAGCAGGGTATTATTCAGTTTCCACGTAGTTGATTTTTTTTCCTTGCTCTTTCTATTGTTAATTTCTACCTCGATGGCATTGCAGTCAGAGAAGATACTTTGAATTATCTCAACGTTTTGGATCTTGTTGAAGATTGCTCTGTGGCCTAAGATGTGGTCTATAAAGATGAGTTTTAAAGTACTTATTATTGAGTCATTAATGCTAAGATTAGCCAAAATGTATTTGGGAAAAGTGATAAACGTACACAATTGCCGTTTATTAGCATCTGTATAACTTAAAAATCACAGTTTTTAGATTAGGAAACTGGTTTAGAGTCAAGTAAATCATCTGTGGTCACGGTGACAGGCAGTGGTACAAGCAATACTAGAAATGGGGCCTCCTGATCCCCAATCCAGTTCTTCCCACTTAGTCTTTTCCTTCTTTACCTCCAGAATTGTATTTCTCCAATACTCTCCCTTTCTCTAACCCAGAAGCTGGCAAACTTTCTCTGTAAAGGGTCAGACAGTAAACATTTTAGGTCTTATGGATTGTGTTTTTTTTCTTTGCAACCACTCAATTCTGCCATGCTAGCACAAAATCCACCATGGACAATATGTAAACGAATATGTGCTGCTATATTCCAATAAAACTTCATTTACAAAAATAGGGCAGGGGGCTGGACTGCACTGAGGACTATAGTTTACCCACCCCTGCTCTAACCAAAAGACCATGTTTGACTTTCCTGATCAGGTCAGGAATCTGAGGATTCTACAGAAAATGCCCCTTTCTCACATGTGGCAATATCCATCACTACTTCAGGAACCTGAGATCACAAATCAAACAAAAATATAGTCACTTGAGGGACGAGAATTGAGTATTTAAGGATTTAAATTAATAACAAGAAAAAAAATTTCCCCTTAATATAGTTTAGAATTTAGTCTTACTATACACAGATTAGGAAACGCTGGTGGCACAGTGGTTAAGAGCTACAGCTGCTAACCATAAAGGTCGGGAGTTTGAATCCACCAGGTGCTCCTTAGAAACCCTATGGGGCAGTTCTACTCTGTCCTATAGGGTTGCTATGAGTCGGAACCAAGTCAACAGTAACAAGTTTGGTTTTTTTGGTTGTATACAGATTAAGGAGCCCTGGTGGCACAGTGGTTAAGAGTTCAGCTGCTAACCAAAAGGCTGTCAGTCTGAATCTACCAGCTGCTTGCTCCTTGGAAACTCTATGGGGCAGTTCTACTCTGTCCTACAGGGTCGCTATGAGTTGGAATCAACTCGATGGCAATTGGTTATATACAGATTAAGTCTCATGACAAGCTACTATACAACAGCATGTTAAAAAACATGTTTATTTTACACTATATACAATCAAGAATATATTTAAAAGCATTATCAATTAAAATAAATGAAGACCATAAATCACAATTTAGTTTGTTCTTAGTGTATATACTCACATTAAAATATAAAGAACACATACCAAAAAGGAGCCAAAAGTGTGCATTTTGCTAAAACTTGGTATATACATGTTCCATTGGAAAATAGCAATCAAAAAATGATTTTAACCAGAACCAAGTTCCTGTGATGTATAGTAACCATTATATTGTTTGTATGAGGTAGTAACTAAATTATTTGGCCGTGTATTAATACTCTAAAAGAAATATGAAACGATCAAAAAATAAGGCCAACAGAAGTAAAATTCCACTAGAAATTTGAACCACTTCACTCTACGGAATGTTACAGTTCTTTAATGTGATGTGTGCAGTGCTTACTGTGGACTCTTTAATAATGCTAATTTATTCTTTGTGCAGACTATAATTCAGACAATGACTGCAGTGCTACATCATGGTACCACTATTCTGTGATTCAAACATTTTTCAAAGGTATTGTTTTTAAGCACAGACAAGCAATCTTACAGGATTCTGCTTAAATATAAAAAAACCAGTTACTACAGCAGGTGGTTAATTGGTGTGTTTCACACAGAAAACAATCCAAATACATTTTAAAAAGATGTTGTGGAGCCAAATGCATATTGACAATGTCACAGCTTACTTTTGTGACTTAATACATCACATATCAATACTTTGTGCAAATATAAACACCAGTGTACTTGCATTAAAATTAAAAACAAGATTATAAAATGATTACAGCCTCCATTACAATTTTAAAAGTTACAAGATTTATATTCATATTACTAAATTACATATAAAATACAATAGTGTTAAATGTACTGTTTTCATTGCCAGCATCCCATTTTGTAATACAACCACACCCAATAATATACTAAAGAATTCTTAAAATATTAACCCCAATTGCGTTTTTTATCAACATTTACATCTGTACAGATAAAGACACTTACTTGTACATCTCATAAAAGTACATTATCTACATAGATTTTTAGTGTATGTCCACAGAAAAATACTGCCTATATGTACAAAGATTACATAACAATGAATTAAGCACTTGTGTGGTTCAATACGCTAAATATATCCATACCACTTAAAACAAAAATTTCCCCATCTTTGTCTCAAGCCACAATAAATTACAAAGGACCCGAGGCCAGGAGACTGCAGCGTCTGTACAGCTTCAAGCATCCCTTAATGTTGCAGCAGTAGTGTTCTTTCTCTAGTTAACGGTCAAAGCAGACATTTCTCAGTAACTGTTTTCATGACCCGCCAGGATATATAAATTGCTATTTGCTGTGGGGTTATCAGTTGGCCTACTTTCCAAAACCACGACCCTAAAAGTAATAAACAAAAACAGGTAACAAAGTTAATCTTGAAAACTAATATTAGCATAAAAACTTTCCATGGCTTCTACATTATATTAAGTGGTGCTTATCTGATTTGTGGGTAGAAAGAATTTGCAAATCACTCTGATTAAGGGGCCAGTTCCAGCTCTGGGGAGTAACTTTGCTGCCCGCCACCTTCCACCTCTAAATCCATTGTTCTTGTAAGAGCAAGAGGAGGGAAATCTATTAGGAATAACGTGGGGGACTTAATTCTTACAAATTCTAAAAACAATGTGCAGTTCAAGAATCAGAAAGTAAATCACAATACAGCTAAAATCCTATCTGGCAGTAAAAACAAAAATTTCTCTTTTTTACATATGATATTTCCTCCGTCCTGTGCTGTAAATCAGACTTTAGATAGTATGTTTAACGCAAAACTAGTACTGACAGATTGATAAATTCCTGTTACCTGGAAGATCAGGTACATTTGCAAAGGTTTTCTAACTTTCTGAATCTGTGAATTGTTATAGTGTGTAAACTACAATGTTGAAGATATTATTGAGAAATTTCAACTCTCTTGAAAAAGAAGCCAATTACATGCTAGATTTATAAAACACATTTAGTTTTATGTATTTAATAAAACCCGTTTTCATACCTGTCAGATCCAAGCAGCCTGAAAATTCTTGTGCTATCTGAAATTTCTTGTGTTACCTGTTCAATTAAAATGTAAATTTATTTTCTGAAATTAGAGGAACAAAATCAAACACGGGCATTCATTTCATTTATAACTTTACAGAAAAGAAACTATTTCCTAAGATGGAGATACATCCCTGCACGACTGTCCATTTGTTAGCTCAGCATACAGGAGCATAAATTTGTTAGTCTAGGAAAAGCGTGGGTAATTCTGAATTAATCATAAAATAATGGGAATACAAAAACTATTTGTTAAATTATAGACTTCAAGCAAAAAACTTAAAAAGCAAAGCATCCAGTTCATTTTATTAGCAAACTTTAGTCATTTATGTTAATATTATATCAATGTTAACAGCAAGGTTACTGGCAGCAGTAAACAACTTAGATCTGGTCCTTTTATTGAAACTGTTGCAGCGTGAAGTGTAACAGGAAGCATTTAAAAGTCAGACACGACTTTAGTTTGAATCTCAATTCTCCTACTTACTAGCTGCGCTATTGGGCAAGGTATATAATCTCTTACAAACAGTTTTGCCTTCTGCAAAATGGGATTAAAAATACCTACTCTGTGGTATTCTTTTAAGTATTAAGCAAGTATAATGCCTAGCTAAGAAAGTGCTCAATAGATAATTCTCTGTCCCATTTCTTCCCCATTCTCTTGAAATAATATTTTCTAATGGCACATACCCTTCAAGAAGTCCTGCGACCAATTACCAGTTGCAGAGATAAGAATAAGACTACAGGAGAAAGAGAAACCCACTGCTCACAGCTTACTGAATGCAAAACATTCCCAACTATAACAGCAGCAACTTCCTCCCCAAGTTTGGTAGGCTGCAAAACAATCTGAGTTTGAAACTAAATTTATTTCATCAATACCCCTACCATCAGCTATTCTGGGAACTCGTAATTCTTAACTTCTTTAATCTAGCTCACCTGAAGGATACAACACACTCATGGAAGTAACAAGGGCTTAATATGACTGTGATTTTCAATAGGTTTTGGGGTTTGCCTACTTGAGGAACATAATATTTTTGGAGAGGTGATATTGAATTAAGAGCCGCCTGTGTAGTTTGAAAAAGCCTCTCAGGTGATTTTTTGGTAAATTTTCCTTTCAAAAAAACAAGACAAACAAATAAGAAAAAACAACTCTCTTTGTATCATTCCCGTAATACCTTTCTTTATCTGCCTAGAGTTTATTAGCTGTTGACTGTTCCTATCTCCCTGATCAATTCCCCCTGGTGATTTTAAATACTGTTAGAAACATTTATTAGCAGTGACCTTTTAGAACTATGCCAAGCACATCACATGCTTCATTTTATTTAACAACCCTGTGAAGTAATATTTTATTTTCCTCGGTCCACAGATGGAAAAACACAGGCAAGGAGAAGTGACATTCCAAGATCACATAGCTGATAAAAAACAGCGTCCAGTCCTGACTCTGGAACTCATGCTCCTGATCACTAGCCTACACTGCTTACCTTGTTAGAAGAAATACTCTGACTTAATGAAAGATAGTTTAGGACACAATGAGCTATTTTCTCGTCTGAGGTACGAAAAGGTTCTCCTCTCCCTCCAATAACCAAGTAAAAGTCATACTACTGAGACTGGCGGAAAGACCATTAGCTTGGGGGTACTGGAAGAATTTTTAGTGGCTTTATTTTCCTGTGACATTCTAGGGAGTCAAGCTTTGTTCACGTTTATAACCTTGGCACTTTACGGTATGACTGCTGAACCAAACTGAACACGTCATATGGCTTGGAGTTAAATTGTTCCCTTAAGGGTGAAAGGACTCATAAAATGCGGATAAAGGTTAATAAAAGGGAAGGAAAGAAGAGGCAAAGAATCTTATAAATGCCAAGGTAACATAAGTAGGGCACAAGGTGGCTTCAAGAGAAACGTAAAGTCCTTTACTTAGAGCCGGAAACCCTGGTGGCATAGTGGTTAAGTGCTACGGCTGCTAACCAGAAGGTTGGCAGTTCAAATCCACCAGGTACTCCTTGGAAACTCTATGGGGCAGTTCTACTGTCCTATATGGTTGCTGAGTCGGGATCAACTCGACGGCAACGGGTTACGGGTTACTTAGGGCCTGCGTTCTGAAACGCAAGGCAGGAAAGGTGTCTCAGGACACAGGTAGCCAGCGTCAGCACTCTTCTTCCAGGAGATGGGTCTGGGAAAGTTGAACGACAAACATGGTGGCTAACTTTGAGCAGTATTGGGTAGTTCTTGTTCTGAATAGAAGGGTGACTACCCAGAAGTACATAAAAGATGCAATGAAGTTGTTTGAGTAATGGAGAGAAAGAGTTGGCTATGAAATATATGCTACTGATTTTAATCACTAGACTGAACACAGGAAATAATAAAGTTAGCCAATCAAGTATTACTTGTACCAACTGCAATTTTCCAAAGTTAAAAGAGAATTGTCTGGAGTAGAATTTGATAATGTCTTGTGACTACTTAATGGACATAATTTTTAAAGAGTCACTTACCTCATTTGATCTAAAACTTCTACCTTGCATTCCATGTTTCCAGAAAGCTAGCACACTATCTTGTAGGCAAACTAGCAGGCAAGAACAGCTCAAATTACTGTTAATAGTACAAAAGTTCAACGGATAAGCATCACTTCATCCCTCTATCTTTAATAGCAATACTTCAACTGGTACCTAGTGCCAGATGTTTCATATTTATACAGCATCTTTACTTTTAGAATTTTAAAATACACTATCCGAGCTTAATTATCTTCTTGGTAAGGAAAAAAGACAATTCACTGAAAAATTTTTTTGTTATAGAAATTGTTTTGCTAAGCTGACTTTACTTTTTAAAATAAAATACTTAAAACATACAGGAAAAAAAAAAGAGACTAACAAACACATGTATCTACCACTCAACTATCAAATTCTAATACCTGCTATATTTGCTTTTAGTTCTGAAGAAAAACAAACACAGCTGGCATCCCTTATATACTCCATGATTCCAACTTTCGTATGTTTGGTAAGATAAATATTCAAGTTATTTATAGTCTTTTTGTTACTATAAACAATGATGCAATAAACATCCTTGTATATCTTGAATACATGTGAAAAACCACCTATGAGGTAGATACCTGGAAGCAGAATTGCTAGGACATAGGACTTATGTAGCTCCTAAAATCTGTAGTCTTGGTTTTTTAATTTACATATTTAATCCATATTTTTATGTGTAATGAGTGAGAAAGAAATCTCATTTTCCCTCACAAATAACCAGTTGTATCAGCATCATCTGTTGAACAATCCATCATTTCTCCACTGATACATAATGCCATCAATTTCCATTTATGTGTGGGTCTATTTCTGGGCCCTGTCTTCTTGATATCACTGTCTTAATCATTATGATTTTACAGTAAGTTTCAATATTGAGTACGGCAATTATTCTTCAAAATTCATTTTACTATTCTTGGCATTTGACTCTTTTGTATAAGTTTTAAGATCAGCTTATCAAGTGGCATAAAAAAATCTTATTAGGTTTTTCATTATAAATGCAATTTTTATTATGAATTTGTAGGTTAATTTATGAAGAACTGACATCTTTCTCGTACTGAGACTTCCTATCCATGAACATGGTGTGGTTCATTTGTTCAAATCTTCTTTTATATCTTCAAATTTTTGGAATGCCTACATAATTGTTCCTTAAACATGTTTTGATTCGATTTAGTCCTACATTTTTTATTGCCATTGTGAATGGAATCTTTATTTTCTATCAAATTTTTCACTGATTATTACTGGCATATAGGAAAACTATTCATTTGTGTTACTCAGATCTAGCAACTCTCAATTCTCTTATTAGTTTCTAGAAGTTTATCTAGAGTCTCTCGTATTTTCTATGTAAATAACCATACCATCAGCCAAGGAGGATCTTGGATCTGGATTAGACAATCCTCGTACTTTCCTTTTTTGTCTATTAAGACAATGTTGAAATATGATGATAGCAAGCAACCTCGTGTTGTTCTCCACTTTAATGGGAATTACTCTGACCATTAAAAATGATGTTTATAATAGGTTTTGCTAGGTTAAGGACATTTCCTTCCATTCCTAATTTGCTAAGAAGTTTCTTGTTTAAATCATGAATGACTTGGATTTTATTCAATGTTTTTTGGGCATCTACTAAAAAGTTCTATGACTTTTCTCGTTTAATCTTTAGTATAGTGTACTGCCAAATATCCCTTGCTTTTCTGAGATAAAGTCGACTACTTGGTAATAAGGAATTCTATTTGCTAGTATTTTACTTAGAATTTTCGAAGTCTATTTTTATAAGGCAAGCCTGGATTACAATTTTTGTTTTCTGTACTGATCTTGTTTGGTTTTAGTATCAGTGTGAAACTGGTCTCATACACTGATTTGCTCAGCATTCCTTGTCTATAATCTTCAACAGTTTGTATAGGATTGGGATTATCTAGTCCTTGTAGGGTACATAAAAATTATCTATAAAACTATCCAGGCCTTATGTCTTTTGTGGAGAGACTCTTGGATTACCAGGCACCTCAAGCAACAAGGTTGGCTTCGGGCCTGCATACTGTTTTGAGTTTCTGTTCTTTGTTTATCTTGTATTTTTGACCCTGTTTAGGTCATTTTAGGCATGGATTCCATTTCAACCTCTGGTGATGTCCCTCAAAATGACTTTTCATCAGCATTTTCTTTTGCTGAGGGATGTATGCTCTGGTTGGGGGGATAAGGGAAAAAGGGAACCTGGAATCCAGGAATTAAACAAATGAACTATCTGCCCTTGGCCTTACCCTCTGCCAACATCAAATATCTTTATTTTAATAATAAGGGACATCAGAAAAATTGTGTATAGTTAAATACAATTTATAATTTTGGTTTATAAGTACAAATTTAAATTGTCATTCATTTTTCCCAGCACAATCCTACATACAATCATCTTCACCTTACACCTTACTTTTCCTGGATGTAATTATTTTAGAATACTGACTCCATCAGAAATCCTTTTCTAGAAAAAGTTCTTGTCGGGCAAAATGTGAGAGTAACAAGAAGGAAAATTCCATATATTTAAAACTCTGATCAGCAGATATAATAGCAAAAATACAATAGAATATACTAAATACTAAATTTTAAAGTACTTATAAGAAAACTCTACAGGAGTCTGGAGGAAATGGAAAACTGTAACTGTGTTATGAGAAATGACATTTAATTATTTGTTTTGAAATGCCAGATCTGTAAGGAATATATTATTTATACCATAGTTATTAAACTATTTTAGAGAATATGTGAAAGTAAAGGCTAATATTGACCTCATCTTCATTATATCTTATATATTTTTAAAAACAAGCCCTTAATAATATATTTTTGTGCCTCTGGATAATTATCAGATCAATTATTTTAATCAGTTTATAATGCGATCAGCCAAGAAATTACTTACCTATTGATTCAATCTGGAAATCAAAGGTGAGTTCTGATGATAATTTTCTGCTAGATTTTAATCTTCCTTGGAGATTTACTATTTTTATACAACCTAGAGAAAAAAAATCACTCAGAAATGAAGATACAAGTAATCTTGTTAAAACAAGATGTTCATAAATAAAAAATCTTACAATCCAAGCAGACAAGGATGGTATCTCTCTCCAGCTGGGTTACATGAGTAACACTTGTCTGTGGGGTGTCTACAACACAAAAAAAGTTGGATAAACTTATAGAAAAAAATATTTAAAGCATGTAGACACACACACATAAAGAATTCTGAGGATCACTATATTTAAAATGTGTGTCATTTCAACAATGTCAACAATGTGTTTTTAAAGAGAAGCTATCTTTCAAGTTTAATGTGTTGTTTAACAGAACCTGGGCTTCAGCAACCATGTTATTTGTTATTTTTTCTGGTTTTTTCAATTCAAGAAAACCTACGTTCCTTAATTTTTTTCTTTTTGTGAACAATCTTCCAGGCTTTCAACAAACTCCTGCCTAATCAATATTTTATTGGCAAATTGGTTCCTCAACATTTCCCTAGTAGCCATAAACCCCAACCAAGGGCAGCTGTGAGACCTCTAAAAACTGTCCTCTAAAATGGCCACTGTCTATAGCAAAACATTCTAAAATGACGTTTTTAAAGAGAAAAACTTGAAAGGGTCTAAAAGTAAAAGGAGCTCATAACATACATGATACGTTAAAAATAAAAGTTAAAAAAGGCCTTTAAAGGTAATGTTTAAGTGTGAGAGTTCAACTCAATTTATTTAGCATGAAACTCAAGTTTTACCTACATGAATTAGAAGGTTTCAAATATCAAATTTGTGCAAAAAGCTCATTAAAATAATATTTTCTCAAATACTAGGGTAACTAGCTATGGAGGAAGGATCTACTATGCAACTTGACAATGTAAACCAAAATTTAAGGAAATAAATTATATAAGAGACTTACTTTCAAGCATTCTCAAACATTTAGGAGTAGCTGTTTACTTACATACAAATCGTGTTTTTTAAAAAATGTATTAAAGTTACTGGGTAGCACCTCCGTATCAATTACAAGTATATACTAAAAAACAAACTATAATTGAAATATTCTATAATTCAGCTTTTCCTTTTACTTAAAATGGTGTTTCTATTAGCCTGACATTTGTGTATATGTGGAGTTCTCAAAGTGGGTCTCTGACCAACATCCTCAGCATTGCCTGGGAACATAGAAAAGTGAAAATACTCAGGCCCCCTCCAGACCTACAGAATGACAAACTCGGGATGGGGCTAGTAGTGTGCTGCCACACGTCTCCAGGTGATTTGGATGCACCCCCAAGTCTGGGAACCACCTGTCTGTATTTAACACTGAATGAGGCCTTTGACCAACACTCCTAGTAAAGTGATGAAATGTGATTAAAAAGGTAAAATCATCAGAGAGGCAGGGCAACTGGAGTTATGTAATAATGCAATTTTTCAGGTATATACCATTTTAAATTACATTAAATACTTGAAAATGCTGAGAGTTATGAAATCATTAACTGCCCAGGTTTTTTTTTTTTTTTAATGCATCCTATGTAAAAAATATGCATTTCATAAAGATTCACTTTCATATTAATAAACAGCATTTAAACAATTAGGTGCACATAAAATTCTCTAAAAAATAAATGTGAAAAACTGAATGTACTATCAAACCTTTAAAAAAAATTTAAGCATATATAGGAGTTATTATTTAAAATGTTGCATTTTATGTCATGTTTCTCAAAAATCATAAAACGACCCAGGTATACCTCATTTTATACAAACAGATGTGTACTTGGAAAACTGTGTGTTACTATACATAAATACAGGCCTTTCACGATCAGATCCATAGAAAACTCATCTCTAGATAAAAAGTTGGCATATGTGCTCTGGACATAGTAAAGTCTCCATATACATGTTCTGTCAATCAAGTTGTGTCAAATGCATCACAAATGCATGAAACACATTAGCTATTTTAAAACTAGTCGTTTTCTCCCAGTTTCATAATAGGTATTTAAGACTGGATTTTCATGCACTATTTCTGGTTAAAGAGAGAAACATTAAAATGATTACTTATAAAACTAGTATACATATTGGTCTTAATAATTCAATAAAAGTCACAAACCTGATTCGGTAAACCAGGAAGAGGTAGAATTTGGATTGACAGTCTCAAATCGAACCACCTGGTTGAAATCTCTCCCTCTACTGACACCCACACAAACTAACGGGTACTCCTGTTCAGGAACTACCAGCATTTCAAACATTCTAAGTGGACACGGTATAGGAAAATCTATGTGCTGAGAGAAGAAACAAACATACATTAAACAAAGAAGACCAAAAAGCCGAATAATTTATACTATTAAGAAGCTTTAGTTTTATAAAAATATACAAAACAGCTTTCCACTATAAAGATAGTTCTTGTCACAGAAACTCGGGGTATGCCGGAAAATCTAAATTACAAAGTATTTTTACAAAGATTTTAAGTTTACCAATGTGAAATTTTCTTTTAAAGTTAAAATCACATAATTTTAGGCTTTTAGGGCTGGAAGAAGGAGCCCTGGTGGTGCAATGGTTAAGCATTCGGCTGATAACCGAAGGTCTGTGGTTTGAACCAACTCAGTAGCTCCGTGTGGAAAAATGACCAGGGGATCTGCTTCCATAAAGATTACAGCCTAGGGAACCCTGGGGCAGTTCTACTCTGTCTTACTGGGTTGCCGTGAGTTGGAATCGACTTGACGGCACCTAACAATGACAACAGGGCTAGAAGGGAACTAAAAACTCAACTGTCCAACCCTCTTTTTTCTGAGTTGGAAACTGAGGTCCAGGAGTAGGGTGACTGGCTCAAGGTCCTCCTGCTCTATGTGGCACAGTCTCCCGTCTCCCAATTTGACCTTCTCCGGTTATACTTCCTTTTGCCTTCTTATTCAACTGAGCAAACATGGATAAGAGAACTGAAAATCTAATCAGCCAGAGACACTTCTAAGTGTGGACAGAGTCACAAGTTAGAGAGAAATGTAGCTTCATATCTCAAGTGATTTCATTCAATAAGTAAACTTACACAGTTATAATACAACCAATTTAGATTTTAAATAATTTTTAGAATTATTTTTATAATGTAAATAGAGTGAATAAATTACATTTAAAAGTTTGGAAAAATAGATGGAAGATACTAACTTCATCAATAATTAGGGAATAAAACCACAATGAGAAACTACAGACACCCACTAGACCGGCTAAAAAAATACATAAATAAACAACAATAACAGTATTGGAAAGGAGTGAACAGATGCTCCTACACTGATGGTGGGAATAAAAACTGGTATGACCACATTGGTTAATTACATTATCTAGCAATGCAGAAGATATGTATTGCCTATAATCTGCAATGGCATTCCTAGTACACATCCTAGAGAATATGAGTACATGTACACCAGGAGACATACACAAAAATGTTCACAGCAGCATTGTTCAGAAAAATCAAAAACTAGAAATAATCGAAATGCCTATCAACAGGAAATAAAATTATGGCATATTCACACAGTACAGAGCAATGAAAATGAACTATCTATATCTACACCCAAGAACAAATGAACTGTTGCAAAAAGAAGCCAGACACAAATGAATATATACTGTTGATTCCACTTATACACTGTTAAAAAACCAGGTAAAATTATTTCTAATGTTTAGGGATGCACACTTGTATAGTAATACTAGAAAGAAAAGGAAAGACTTTCTCTAACCATAAAAGTCAGGACAATGGTTTCTTTTGTAGGAAAGCAGGGGTTGCTGACTGGAAGGGGTGCCATGGGAAGCTCTGAGATGCCAGAATGTTGCTTAACAAAAAAAGTTTTTTTAGTGCTGTTTCGAATGTATGCAAATACACCAGTTTCACCACATCTCTCCAGCAGTGGAGATTAACCATTAAAAACAATTTGCTACTTTAACAGTTAAAGTTGACTTTTTTCAAGCTTTTGTTTGGTAACTGTACTTTGCACATAAGCTACCCTTTGCCCTTTTAACTAATAGTCATTTTAATGCTTTTCTTACTACAACTCGCAGTGTAACTCAACTGTATTCTAAAAAGAAGTTAGCATTTCCTTCACTTGTCAAATTTTCCCAAAATAAACTAGGGCTACACTGGCTAAGATCCTTCAAAACATATAAGAAGTACCAAGTTGAAGAATTTTTCCCACTGTACTCCTTTTTTGGAATAATTTTTTGTTTTTTTTTATTCTTCTGATAGAAAATTCCTGCTGAGATTTTAACTGCAACTGTTTACATCACAAACTGTAAACTAGTCCAGAGAAAAATGACATCCAAGAAAAGCCATGATTTTACATTTACCCAAGTCTAATATTTTTAAATAAAATTTCATTTAAAAAACATTGGTCTTACACTTATTAACTTTTATTATTTTGTTGCTCTTATGATTTTTCCAAATGGTTATTCCTAGTATTTAACAAAGTTATTTTTTTCAATCTGGCAAAAATTTAAAAATTTGATCCTTTTGTATTTTCTGTATTTTAAATATATGAACCCTGGTGGTGCAGTGGTTGAGAGCTACAGTGAGCTACTGCTGCTAATCAGAAGGCTGGCAGTTTGAATCCACCAGCTGCTCCTTGGAAACCCTACGGGGCAGGTCTACTCTGTCCTATAGGGTTGCTATATGTCAGAATCGACTCGATGCCAACAGGTTTATACATATTTCCTCTCCTAAATTTCTTTCAATGTTTCATTTCTCTCATCTTGGCCACAATACCCAAAACATTATTAAATGGTAGTGAGAATTATCTTCTTTTTGTGTTTCTATATAACACACTGAGGTAATCAGAATGTTTATTTAAACAAGGGGATACTGCGTAGTTTAAAATTAGGAAAGATGTGTGTCAGGGTTGTATCCTTTCACCATACTTATTCAATCTGTATGCTCGGCAAATAATCTGAGAAGCTGGACTATCATGAAGAAGAACGGCATCAGGATTGGAGGAAGACTTGTTAACTTGTTAACAACCTGCAATATGCAGATGACACAACCTTGCTTGCTGAAAATGAACAGGACTTGAAGTACTTATTGACGAAGATCAAAGACCATAGCCTTCTGTATGGATTACACCTCAACATAAAGAAAACAAAAATCCTCTCAACTGCATCAATAAGCAACAACATGATAAACGGGGAAAATATTGAAGTTGTCATGGATCTCATTTTACTTGGATCCACCAACGCCCATCGAAGCAGCAGTCAAGAAATCAAACGATGACGTATTGCATTGGGCAAATCTGCTGCAAAAGACTTTTAAAGTGTTAAAAAGCAAAGGTGTCACTTTGAGGACTAAGGTGCACCTGACCCAAGTCAAGGTGTTTTCAATTGCCTCATATGCATGCAAAAGCTGGACAATGAATAAGACTGAAGAATCGATGCCTTTGAATTACAGTGCTTGCAAAGAATACTGAATACACATGGCCTGCCAGAAAAACAAACAAATCTGTCTTGGAAGAAGTACAGCCAGAATACTCCTTAGAAGCGAGGATGGTTACTACTAGTTTTAAAGACTTAGAAGACACAATGTGGTCCTCATGGCTGGGATGTGAAGCTCTAGATGATCTGCACTTCCCACATCCCTTTCCTCCCCATGGCTGCTGGACTGCCTCCATGCCGCGTCCAGATACTTTTTCATCAATCCTCTCCAAACCTCATTTCTAGGAGCTTTTGCATTACCTGGAGCACATGCTTTGGATGAAATCTGTCATAACTTTAATAAGGTAAAAAAATTAAATGATTCCTTTGAAATGTGATGAGAATAGTAAAGGAGAAAGAAAATGCTTCTGTTTCTTTCCTAATTTTCTGTCGGCGAATGAGAAAACCAACAGCTTTTGACTACTTCTGTTTAGTTTCCAGTAATAACACTAAGCACCGTGAATAAGTCACTAAGAGGAGGAGATTGCCTTTTAGTAGTTTTAAATCCAGTTGTTATTGGTGATTATCCTTGAGGTGCTATATCTTATTTGTATTTGTCTCTCTAGTAAACAGCACCATGCTTAGTTTCTAATATGTACATAATGTTTGCTGGGGAGATCTTTAATTTATAACTTTTATTTATGATAAAAATGTGGTATAACGAAGCAAAATGTTTGTCAGAAATGTCATTAAGAGAGGACAGAGAAAGGATAAGAATACAGAAAGCATAAAAATGTTTTTGAACAAATCTGATAAAGTTTTAGTGTAGAAACATCATAAATACCAATAAAAATAATGACAAATATGTTAGAAACAAAATATACAAATAGAAGTCTTGAAGCAGTGAGACAAAGAGGAGAGTCATGTTAACATTAAGGGAGGTAGGTAAGGGGCTATGTACAGCTCAGAGAGTTTAAGGAAACGGGGAAGAGAATGTCTTGAAGGAGACCTGCAAACAGAATGGGTACTACTAGTCTACTATCTAAGAATCCTGATAAACCTGTTGCCATTGAGTCGATTCTGACTCATAGTGATACCACAGGACAGAGCAGAACTATCCCATAGGGTTTCCAAGGAGCAGCTGGTGGATTTGAACTGCCAACCTTTTGGTTAGCAGACAAGTTCTTAACCACTACGCCACCAAGGCTCCAACAGGCCACATTAGTCAGAATCAGTCCAGGCTCCCCGCCTGTGCTCCTGGGGACCAAGGCGCCATCAATCTGGAAAAGAGAAGCCATGGATCGATAATTTTTAAGCTTCCCATTCCTTCAAAATATGTATTCTTTCATATGTTCTTGACACCCAAAATTCCTTTAATAGAGAAAAAGGACCTTCATTACATGTTAGGATAAATGGCTCAACATATCAGAAAAAGACATGAAATTCATTTATGCTAGGGTTTAATCAGTCTATCAGTATGTAAAAATTACTGCTATGATGAAACTGTTCTTCATTTTGATAGAGATTAGCAATGGAAGGAATAAGAAGGACACATCTAAAATGGACTGAGAAAAAGGGAGGAAGAACACAGTCAGGGAAGGAAGGGGCTGCAGGAAATGCAAACTGTGCAGACTTTATACTCCATCTAGGACAAGGTGTGCCTTCATCAAATACGAAAGAACAAAGAATTGCTGAGAACAAAACAACTTTTGCCATAAATGGGCTATATTCAGTAGCTCTGCTTTATAAGCTTATTGTTCCCTCAGCTTTTGGTTTAAAGAATTTTTGTTTCAGTGAATTCATTTGTGAAAATACTTTCTGAGTTTCAAATTTTTTGAAAGTATTTTCCCATCTCTTTAACCAGAGTTAATCCTAGTGGGTATGAGGAGTCCCTGGGTGGTGCAAATGGTTAATGTGCTCAGCTGGTTAACTGAAAAGCTGGAGGTTCAAGTTCATTCAGAGGCGTCTCTGAAGAAATGCTTGGAAATCTACTGCTGAAAAAAATCAACCACTGAAAGCCAGACGGCGCATGGTCTACTCTGACACACGAGGTCGCCATGAGTCCACAGTTATTCATTGGCACCTGTTTTAATCTTGAGGTTATACTGATGTAAAAATTAAAAATAGATCCTTTAGTCATTTATAAAATTTTAAATAACAAGAAACCAATACTTTAAATACCCTAATTCTGTATTTTACAGTTTAGGAAGAATCCCACTCCAATTATACTCTGACTTCAACTTCTACTGATACATAAAACTCATAAATTAAGACTACTTAATCTACATATAGCAGCAAAGAAAACAGCTTTTAAAAATTTATTTAGCACATAGAACAGAATTGAGAACTCAGAATTAAACCCAGCCATCTATGAACAACTAATTTTTAACAAGGGGCGATAGTCCATTCAGTGGGGGCAGAAACAGTCTCTTTAATAAATGTTTTAGCAAAACAGGATATCCACCTGCAGAAAAATGAAGCAGGACCCACACCTCACACCATACACAAAAACTAACTCAAAACGGATCAAAGACGTAAATGTTAACCCTAAAACCATAAAATTTCTGGAAGAAAACAGGGAGGGAGGAAACTACAGGACCTAATCTTTTATAAAAATAGGATAACAAACATAACAAATGCATGAATAGATGAAGACAAAATAGATGGATGGGACCTCATGAAAATTAAAAACTTATACTCATCAAAAGACTTTATTAAAAGAGTAAATACACAACCTACAGACTGGGAAAATAATCTTCGGAAATGACTGATCCAATAAGGATCTAATCTCTAACATCTACAGAAAACTTCAACAACTCAACAACAAAAAGACAAACAACCCAAACACAAAATGGACACAGGACATGAACAGAACCTTTACCAAACAGAACATCCAAGCAGCCAACAAACATATGATGTTCACCATCATTAGCCATTAGAGATATGCAAACCAAAACTACAATGAGATACCATCTTACCCTGGCTAGAATGGCACAGATAACAGAAAACAGCAAAACACAAAAACAAAAACACACAAAAACAAAACAGGTAACAAATGTTGGCAAGGATGTGGGGAGATCGGAACCCTGATCCATTGCTGGTGGGATTGTAAAATGGTACAACCACTATGGGAAAAGGTATGGTGCTTTCTCAAAAAAACAGAAGTAGAACTACCCTATAATCCAGCAATCCCACTCCTAGGTATATACCCTGGGGACATAAAAATAATGACACGGACAGACATATGCACACCTATGTTCACTGCTGCTTTATTCACAATAGCAAATAAATGGAAACAACTGAAGTGCCATCAATGAATGGTAGATAAGCAAACTGTGGTCCATACACGGAATACTGTGCAACCATAAAGAACAATGAGTCCACAAAATACAACACGAATGGAGCTGAAGGGCATGATGCTAAGTGAAATAAGTCAAGCATACAAGGGCACATACTATATGATCCCTCTTTTATAAGAAGACAAGAATAGGTATATAAATGTATATGTATACATTTTTGTATGGGAAAAAATAAAAAAAAATTTTAAACAGTAAAACAAACAAACAACAACAACAACAACAAAAAAAAAAACAGACATTATTGGAACAATTGGTGAAACTTGGAAAAAAAAAAGAATAGGTATATATAGAGAGACCAGTGTTCATTGGTGGTTACCAGGGAGAGAAGACAGGGTAGGGAAGTATGCTTTAGATTGTACAGACTTGTTATTTTTAGTGATGGGAAAAGTGGCACTGAATGTGGATATGGTGAGCACAGCATAACCAAAGGAAAACAGGTGTTTCAGCATGTATGGATGGGTACAGGCATACTAGTACATATGTAGGAACACGTGTGTACATAGGTGAGAACAGACAGAAGTATCTATAAAACCAAAAACCAAACCCATTGCCATCGAGTCGATTCTGATTCACAGCAACCCTGTAGGGCAGAGTAGAACTGCCCCGTAGGCTTTCCAAGGCTACAAATCTTTTTTTTTTTTAGATTGTGGTTTAGGTGAAAGTTTACAGCTCCAGTTAATTTCTCATACAAAAATTTATACACATATTGTTATGTGAAACTAACTGCAATCTGTATAATGTGACCAGCATACTCCCACTTTCCTCCCAGGGTTTCCCGTGTCCATCCAACAAGCTCCTGTCCCTTCCTGCCTTCTCATCCTGCCTCAGGACAGGAGCTGCCCATCCAGTGTCGTGCATCTGCCTGAACTAAGAAGTACACCTTTCATGAGTATTATTTTATGTTTTATAGTCCAGTCTAATCTTTGTCTGGCTAACAGGCTTCGGGAATAGTTTTAGTTCTGGTTAACAGAGCCTTGGAGGGGGTCATGGCTTCAACGGTTCCTCCAGTCTCGGTCAGACCATTAAGTCTGGTCTTTTTAGGTGAATTTGAGTTCTGTACCACACTTTTCTCCTGTTCCATCAGGGACTCTTTGTTGTGTTCCGTCAGGCGTGTCACTGGTGGTAGCCAGGCACCATCTAGTTCTTCTGGTCTCAGGCTGACGCAGTCTCTGGTTTATGTGGTCCTTTTGTCTCTTGGGCTAATATTTTCCTTGTGTCTTTGGTGTTCTTCATTCTCCTCTGCTCCAAGTGGGTTGGGACAAATTGATGCATCTCAGATGGCCACTCGCAAGCTTTTAAGACCTCAGATACCACTCACCAAAGTGGGATGCAGAATATTTTCTTAATAAACTTTGTTATGCCAATTGACCTAGATGTCCCCTGAAACCATGGTCCTCAGACCCCAGCCCCTGCCTCTTTGTCCTCAAAGTGTTTGGTTGTGTTCAGGAAACTTCTTAGCTTTTGGTTTAGTCCAGTTGTGCTGACTTTCCTGTATTGTGTGTTGTCCTTCCCTTCACCTAAGATGATTCTTGTCTACTACCTAGTTAGTGAATTCCCATCTCCCTCCCTCCCCACCCTTGTAACCATCAAAGAATGTTTTCTTCTGTGTTTAAACCTGTTCTTGAGTTCTTAAAATAGTGATCTCATACAATATCTGTCTTTTGCGACTAATTTCACTCGGCACAATGCCTTCCAGATTCATTAATACTGTGAGATGTTTTGCAGATTCATCGTTGTTATTGTTGTGTAGTATTCCATTGTGTGAATATACCATAATTTGTTTATCCATTCATCTGCTGATGGGCACCTAGGTTGTTTCCATCTTTTTGCTATTGTGAACAGTGTCGCAATGAACATGGGTGTGCATATGTCTATTCACGTGATGGCTCTTATTTCTCTAGGATATACTCCAAGGAGTAGGACTGCTGGATCGTATGGTACTTCTATTTCTAGCTTTTTTATTTTTATTGTACTTTAGATGAAGGTTTATACAACAAACCAGCTTCTCATTGAACAGTTACTACACGTTGTTTTATGACACTGGTTAACAACCCAAGACATGTTAACACTCTCCCTTCTTGATATTTCTAGCTTTTTAAGGAAGTACCAAATCGATTTCCAAAGTGGTTGTACCATTTAACATTCCCACTAGCAGTGCGTAATGGTTCCAGTCTCTCCACAACCTCTCCAACATTTATCATTTTGTGTTTTTTGGATTAGTGCTAGACTTGCTGGGGTGAGATGGTATCTCATTGTAGTTTTGATTTGCATTTCTCTAATGGCTAATGATCATGAGCATTTTCTCATGTATCTGGTAGCTGCCTGAATGTCTTCTTTGGTAAAGTGTCTGTTCATATCCTTTGCCCATTCTTAAATTGGGTTGTCTTTTTGTTGTTGAAGTTTTGCAGCACCCTGTAGATTTCAGAGATCAGACGCTGACTGGATATGTCATAGCCAAAATCTTTTTTCCCAGTCTGTGGGCTGTCTTTTCAGTCTTTTGATGAGCATAAGTGTTTGATTTTTAGGAGCTCACAGTTACCAAGCTTCTCTTCTGGTGTTTGTGCATTGTTACTTATGGTTTGTATTCTGTTTATGCCATGTATTAGGGCTCCTAGTGTTCTCCATATCTTTTTTTTCAATTATCTTTATCGTTTTGGTATTATATTCATGTCTTTGCTCCATTTTGAGTTAGTCTTTGTGCATGGTGTGCGGTATGGGTCTTGTTTCAGTTTTTTGCAGATGGATATCCACTTATGGCAGCACCATTTGTTAAAGAGACTGCCTTTTCCCCATATAATGGACTTTGGGCCTTTGTCAAATATCGGCTGCTCACAGGTAGATGAATTTATGTCTGGATTCTCAATTCTGTTCCATTGGTCTATGTATCTGTTGCTGTACCAGTACCAGGCTGTTTTGACTACTGTGGTGCTTTAATAGGTTCAAAATCAGGTAGTGTGAGGACTTTCACTTTGGTCTTTTTCTTCAGTAATGCTTTACTTATCTGGGGCCTCTTCCCTTTCCAAATGAAATTGGTGATTTGTTTCTCCATCTCATTAAAAAATGTCATTGGAATTTGGATTGAGACTGCATTGTATCTGTCGATGGCTTTGGGGAGAATTGACATTTTCACTATGCTGAGTCTTCCTATCCATGAGTAAGGTATGTTTTTTCACTTACGCAGGTCTCTTTTGGTTTCTTGCAGTAGCGTCTTGGAGTTTTCTTTGTATAGGTCTTTTATGTCTCTGGTTAGATTTATTCCTAAGTATTTTATCTTCTTGGGGGCTACTGTAAATGGTACTGATTTGGTGATTTCCTTTCCGAAGTTCTCTTTTTTGGTGTAGAGGAATCCAACTCAGTTTTGTATGTTTATCTTGAATCCTGAGTAGTTTTCTTGTGGATTCTTTGGGGTTTTCTGTGTATAAGCTCATCTCATCTGCGAATAGGGGTACTTTTACTTCTTCCTTACCAATCTGGATGCCCTTTATTTCTTTTTCTTGCCTTACTGCTCTGGCTAGGACCTCCAGCGCAATGTTGAATGAGAGTGGTGATAAAGAGCATCCTTGTCTGGTTCCCATTCTCAAGGGGAATGCTTTCAGACCCTCTCCATTTACGATGATGTTGACTGTTAGCTTTGTATAAATGCCTTTTATTGTGTCGAAGAATTTTCCTTCTATTTCTATTTTGCTGAGACTTTTTATTATGAATGTGTGTTGGACTTTGTCAAACGTCAAGGCTGTAAATCTTTACAGAAGCAGATTGTCACATCATTCTCCCGTGGAGTGGCTGGTGAGTTCGAACCACTGACCTCTGGGTTAGCAGCCAAGCACTTAACCACTGCACCACCAGGGCTCCTATAGAAGTACCATGTAAATAGAAATACGTGGGTGCAGGCACATATATTCATGGAAGACACAAATACAGATACTCCTCACACATAACTAAAAACCTTCTAAGATTGGCTTTCTGGGTTTGAAAGCTTAGGACCAGAGTCTCACAGGACAACTCAGTCAACTGGCATAACACAGTTCACAAAAACTATGATCCGCATTCTAGTGAAATAGCGTCTGGGATCTCAAAAGCTTTTAAGTGGCCATCTAAGAGACAACTACAGGTCTTTACTCACCAGGAGCAAAACAGTAAGAAGGTAACCAAAAGCTCAGAGAAGAAATAAGTCTACACGAGCCACAACCTCATCTACCCTGAGACCAGAAGAACTAGATGGTGCCCGGCTACCACCACTGACCTATCTGACTGAGGTTACAATAGATGGTCCTGGATAGAATGGGAAGTAAATATGGAGAACTCAAATTCTTAAAAAAAAGCCAGACAAACTGAAATAGTAGAGAACAGAGGACTCCCTGAGACTATCATCCTGAGACATTATTTCTAGAACCGAGCCTATCTCTTGAGATCAGCTTTCAGCAAAACAGCAGAGTGAGCAGAGTGGCACACAAAATAAAGAATATTACCCAAAGATCAGTTCTCTACTTAAAAAAATAATCAGTATGAAACCAAAAGGTCAACAATTACTCAAAATCGAAGATGAGAGGATAAGGGGTAGGGAAACTAAAAACCAAAAAAACCAAACCTGTTGCCGTTGAGTCGATTCCAACTCACAGTGACACTACAGGACAGAGTAGAACTGCCCCACTGAGTTTCCAAAGAGTGCCTGGTGGATTCAAATGGTGGACATTTTGGCTAGCAGCCATAGCTTTTAACCACTATGCCACCAGGGTTTCCAGAAATGGAATAAACAGAACACAGTTAAAGAGAATGTTGGACACATTGTGATAAACGTAACTATTTGTGTTAGGTTGTTAAGTATCACTGAACAACTTGGGTGGGAAATGTCAAATGGGAACCTTACTTGCTGTGTAAACTTTCTCTAAAAACTCAGTAAAAACATTATTCAAAAAAAAATTCATTTAGTATTTCCTTGGTGTGCCTGAGCCTACACTTCAGACATTTTAAAAATCAGTATTTCCTCAAAGTGTAAGTTACAGATGAGTAAATATCTTAAAGAATATTCATTAATTAAAGGTTCTAGAGAAATTCAGGCACAAAAACCATCCATGGGAAGGCTTGGGTAAATGAATTGGCAGGCATATAGCCAAAACAATTTCCCCCTTATTATGGTTATTCTTTGTCCTCTTAGCTAGAACTCCAACCCTCTAGGGTATTTCTTTGCTGGGATGAAGGAGGTCAACCAGAGAATACATTCAGAACAACGTTCTGCTGATGTTTCAGCACCTCCTGTTCTTGACATCAAGCTGTATATGAGTCACTCTATTTCTACCTCCCTAAGGCCACACCCCTGCACTATTTCTCTAGTCTCTTTCAAACTTTCATCAGTCTAAGTGAATGCCTGACAACTAGAAAGATTTCCACCACCCTGCCACATAATCCAAAATCATTAACTTGAAAATTATTGAAAAAATGTTTTTTGAAATGCATTTCTGACCTGCAAGAACAGAAAACATTACAATCAAGCTTTTGTACTAAGAATAATGTAAGTTGACTTTCAGGCTTACCTTAATTAACATAAATTTCTGCATTGGTTCAACCCATTCTAATAGCACAATGCTAGTGTGAAGTGCCCCGCATAGGTATTTATGGCCCGTGTAAGGATTTCTCACTGTCAAGGCAAAAAATATATATGATTTCTCTTATAATACAAAGTCCTTACAATAATAATTGTATGCTCAAAAAGCAAACAAACAAGGCAAAAAAACAAAAGCTGACTGCCAGTTTAATTTCTTAATTAGACAACGTGGTGAAAAAGAAATACTGTTTCAGATAATAGGAAGAAACTCCATCATTACTTGCCGGCTGTTTGTTTGTACGCACAAATGAAACTGCTGGTTGAGATGCGGTAGGCAGAAGGACTTCATGGTTAAGTACTGCTAATCGAAACGTCTGCACTTAGAACCCACCAGTGGCTCTGCGGGAGAAAAGACCTGGCGATCTGCTCCCGTAAAGATTACAGCCTAGGAAACTCTATGCGGCAAGTTCTACTCTTTCATATAGGGTCACTATGAGTCGGAATCAACCCAGTGGCACACTACAACAACAACATGGTAGCAGGGAGATTAGCTGAGGCAGCAAGATCCTGAAAAAAGGGTGAAGTAGATTTGGGGACAAGTTACTGAATTGATAGGGCAGTGGGCAGGCCACGTGCAGCACAGTCATGGAAGGTGGCTCAGGGTGCTTTTGGTGGTAATGTTCAGAAGTAATAATGCTTTGGTTCTAAAACTGAAACACTTGTACCCATCTCCCCTTTTTATTTAAACTCTTATGGCCACTAGAAAACATCACAGAGATGAATCAAATCTCAGAACACCACTTCAGAAATTATAAAACTAAATTGCCTGGTATTTTGGATTTTTCTTCTCCTGGTTAAAATTTAAAGTAAATATATTTGAAATAAAGATGAAAAATTTTAAACTTGAAAAGGATAACAGGAGTAAAATCCATAACAATATAGCTGTGAAATATTTAAATGGCAGAGAAAAGGTGAACAGCAAAATCACCCAGCCAAAGGAGACAGAAAAGTCTATATAGGAAATTTCAGTTATAAGGAAAAACTTGTCCCTTTTCTTCCCATGCAGAGTCAAGATCAGTATGCTGGGTGGTGACTCAAAGCATCACGTCAAAACCCAAATTTGACATTCTCCTTTGCCTGAAACCAGCTGTTCCTCTTGCTTCCTGGTAAGAACAGTACCATCCTGCAGTCTTTGGGGTTCACATTCTCAGAGTCATCTCTGCCTTCTCCCTTCACACCCAGATAATTCTTCCTTTCTATTTCCACTGCTACTGCCATAGCTCAGGACCCTCCTTACTGTATCATGAATAAAGTTCACATTCCTCAGGCTGTTCATACGAGACCTCTCACAAACTATCTCCAATGTAACCGTCCACATTAATGATCGACCCTTGTTCCCTCTGTACCCTGACTCCTGCTAAAATGGAGTAGTCAGCATTTATTAGGTAAGCTTTATTATTTTTTGCCCCCACGTTTGTTACATCATTTCCTCTGTTTGAGATGGCCTCTTTAACTATTCATAGTTAAAATCTGCCTTCTTCTGAGGCCCAGCCAAACGAGACCTTCTTTTTACAGTCCTTTCCACATTATACCTTGTGGTATAGTGATTTATATGTTTGTTTTTCCCTTTTATAATGCTGGTAATTTAAGGGAAGGAAAGCATTTTTGTTTTTGCTGTATGTAAACAAAACTGCCAGCTGTTATGGGAGGGCAGTGGTGGTTCAGTGGTAGAATTCTCATCTGCTATGGCCTGGGGTTCCATTCCCAGCCAATGTACCTCAAGTGCAGCCACCACCATCTATCAATGGAGGCCTGCACGTTGCTGTCATGCTGGATAGCTTTTAGCGGAGCTCCCAGACTAAGACAGAGTAGGGAGAAAGGCCTGGTGATCTACTTCTGAAAATCAGCCAATGAAAACCCTATGGATCACAATAGTCCAATCCCACCGTGCATGGGGTTGCCATGAGTTGGGTGCTGACTTGATGGCAGCTAACAACAATAAGACGCTGTTATGGGGATAGGGGATGAATGGTATGTAAATGGAAGACCATAATCTTCACATCACAGAGCAGAAGGTTTCACATATTAAAGGCATAAAAATACATATGAAAGATTAAATGCAGTCTTATAAACCATTACTAAGTAGAGTGGCGAATGGTAAGTAACAGGCTCCTTAGAGAACAGGGTGTGATAAACTGCTATAATAAAAAGTCATTCCACTCTCCAGTTTTTCCATCAACAAATTATTTACCAAACACCTGCTACGTGTAAGGTGTTACATTAGGCTGAGTCTATGCTGGGATGGAATGGCCAAGCAGAAAAAATTAAGCTCTTACTGACAGTATGCTCCGGGGTAGTTTTATACTAGGTCAAAAAAAAAAAAAAAAAAAAAAAAGAGCCTCATGGAGTTTTCTTATCCACTCTTTTAAAATGCGAGAGCTACATGCTACTGGACAGTTTACTTACCAACACAACACTTCTGACACCATTTGGTGTCAGGGATTTTTGCTGATACAGCAAATTTCCTAAAATAGAAATGAAAATGAATATATATTAGGCAGGCTTAGTATAAGACAGAGGTCCTGTTGAAGAGCAGTGGGAAAAAGATGGATTGTTCCAAAACTGTTGCTGCAAAATAGATTACCTATTAAAAGTAAGAATAAATTGGATCTCTAATTCCTCCTCCTTCAATCAATTCCAGATGAATTAAGGATTTAAATATGAAAAATAAGAGTATGAAATATTAATAATGTAAAACAATATGACTGTGATTTCTTAAATAAAAGTAAAAAGAGAAAAATCATACAGAAAAAGATTAGACTGTAATTGACCTTTTTCTTCACTAATGCATCCCTAGCACCTCAAACTATACCTGGTACATAGGTAGCATTCAAGTTGTTGAATGAATTTGTTGACTACATTCATAAATTTGGTTTACCGAAAGAGATCATTGAGAAAAAGAAAAGAGAAGATAAACTAGTCAGATATTTTAAGCCATGTAATGAATTTAAGCTATGTAAAAAGTTGTCTTACCATTAAAACAATTTTAAAAACTTATTTAAATATCTTTATTTCACTACTCAAGAAAAGTGGGGTACATATTTTCTATAAAGGTGTTACAGGAGCTTTGCAAACATCTGATTCGAATTTAATATTTAAAAATCTATTTTAAACTATTTTTAAAAAACTAACTTAAAAAATGCACACACACACGTCCTTTACAATGAAAGTTAATACAATGGAGGCTGTTCATACACTGAGCTGTACAAACCTTAAACTTCCTCTCCATTTCTGTACACAGATCTTTTAAATATTTGAATGTGTCAAAGATTAGTTGTCATTGCTGTGTACTGGTCTTTTCAATTAAAAAAAAAATCAAAGTACTTTTCTGGGAACATAAGATTGTACAGCACATTTGTGATAATGCTCAACACAATTCTAAGCAAGCTCACAACAATCTTCTTGATGAATGTTCTTGTCACCATGTAACTGGCAACCAAGCGTATAACACCATGTTATTGTAATTTAGCCATTAGTACATTTTGTATACTGGCTTTTGTATGTATAAAACCCTATAATAATTATAGCTAGCATCTTCTGAATCATTACTATGTATTAGGCATTTTACACGTTCTGCATCATTTTAGTCCCCCCGAGAATACTACGAAGTAGGTCAGAGCATACAAATCTGAAGTTAAGATTTAGTAATTTGCTCAGGGTCATACAGTTAGGAACTTAGGAAAAAAGAACTCTAACCTAGTGTCTCAGTCTGTCTGATTTCAATGCTCACAGTGATTCAATTTTGAAACAAAAATCTCCTACTACTCATTTACACTTTTGATTCAGTTTAATGAAGAGTATTCTGAGTTTGCAAAGATTTGCAGCCCTGGAAACCCTATGCGGCAGTTCTACTCTGTCCTATAGGATCGTTATGAGTTGGAATTGACGCCAACGGCAATGGGTTTGGTTTTTTGGTATCTATGTGAATTCGAATTTTCTTGATACTACAGTACCTAAACAATGATACAGAAATCTGTCAGATGCTGAGCCAAAGGATGTCTACAGTGGCCATCTAGAATATCCTAATTTCAAATTTCTGGCTAAAGTACCTCACTGTTATACTTGACTAATTTTATATTATAAAAAGTTTTATATTTCAATTCATAAATTACAGTTATAATTATAAAAATATCACTTTCATATATGTCAGAGTTTCATGCAGCTTAAACAAACAAACATCCTATACTCCCTCAACCAAATTTTGAGTGAAAAGGGCCTTTTAAGTAAGCGCCTGATAGATTTCCATTGGCAACAAATTTAATGTTCCTGGTCTACACTTGTAAATTTGTCCCTGATTCCGAAAGCTAAATTAGGGTTAAAATTACTGAGTCAGTCAAAATCCAGGAGGATTAGATGACTGCCAGGTTCTGAAAGGCCACAGGAAGAATACCACACTGACAAGACAAATTAACTATTAACTATGGCTTAGAGTCAACAATAATGAAACTATTTAAAATAGAGTTATGGGTACACACTGAAATGCTAAAAAATTTAATCAATGTTCTATAGTGATCTAAATATTTGCCTTAATTTTAGTCATGATTTTACAAAAAGGCAATAAAATTTATTTTACCAGCACCAAATTAACTGGAATCCTAAGTTGAACAACATTATTAATGTATTTAATGTAGGATATTTTAGGGCACATTATAGACACAGTCAATTTACTATGTCTGATGATGACGCAAACAGGTCTATTTGAGATCCTAGTAGGTGCCAGGAACCATGGTAGATACTTTACATAAGCAATTTATAACTCCAAAATAACTCTGCAAGATGGGTATACTAGTTCCATTTTACCCTTGGAAGGGTTGTGCAACTTATCCAAGGTGTCTGACCTTGAAAGTGGATAATCCAGGATTTAAATTCAAGTCTACCTGGATTCCAAAGCCTATGCTTTACACTAAAGCAGAATTATAAAATGGTACCATGAGTACCTATCTTCCGAATGAGAACCATCATGCATTATAAGATGCTCAGTCAAAGAAGTTTAAACTGTGCTCACTGCATGGCATGATAATGATAACACCTGTATGATAATATTTTGTCTGTATATAATACTTTAAAAACAAAAACCAAATCCATTGTCACTGAGTTGATTCCAACTCACAGTGACCCTGTAGACAGAGCAGAACTGCCCCATAGGGTTTCCAATGAGTGCCTGGTGGATTCGAACTGCCGATCTTTTGGTTAGCAGCCAAACGCTTAACTACTGCACCACCAGGGCTCTGTATAATACTACTATACTTATAAAATATTATCATACAAAAAGAGTTTTTTAGATTTCCTGCCAATAAATGAAAAAAATTAAGAGCAGATTTTACAGTAATTTATTACTAGATAAAGAAACTGAAGGAAGTGGGAAGGACATGTTTGTGGGTATTTCTAACATGAAAAATTGATTGTAAAAAATGCCTGAAACAGTAACAAGGAGGTATAACACTCTTAAAGGTAAAATCTTATATATGAAAACTCTTTAAAGGAAAAGGCAATATCTTATTCAATTTCGTATTGTATATACACTGGGATGTTTCCTGTATACTCTGTATATCCAGTGAAAATTTGAAGAATTGAACACAGCTAAAAATAAGCTGGAGCTCTGGTAGTGCAGTGGTTAAGAGCTCAACTGCTAACCAAAAGATCAGCAGTTTGAATTCACTAGCTGCTGCTTGGAAACCCTTTGGGGACAGTTCTACTCTGTTCTACAGGGTTACTATGAGTTGGAATCTAGTTGATGGCAACGGGTTTGTTTTTTGGTTTTTAAAAAACAAGCTGAAAAGGTCTCTATTCTGACAAAAAAGATATAAAAAAGTTAACGCATTAAAGTTCATATGCCTTATATTCTTTGGTAGTTCTTAATTTGTATCTTATATGTACTTTAAAGTCTGGTGGTCATCTTCTATATACACAGGAATTTAGGAATATCAAGTTAGAAGGTTGGAGAAAGAGGTGCTATAGTTAGGCACAGAAATAGCAGCACAAAGTGGCATCTGAGAGAAAAAGGGAGGTAGATAAACTATATGGGAAGAAAGAAACTCCCCAACCCCAGTTCTGGGGCTAGTTTTATGGGGAATATCCCTAATTCCAAACATAGTTATTATAGTACAATATAATAAATCAAGTTCATAAGCCCAATTCTGAGTCATCAAGAAAACATCCAATTAAATTCACATAATCTATTTTAAAAAGACAAGAAAGTATGAAGTATAGTTTTTAATGATTTACATCAAAAAGGTTGATTTTTAAAAGTTTTTGTGCACAAAGGGGAAAATCTTAGTTATACTGTAAACTCAGCAATAGAGAACAGACTCTCAATGTACTAGAAAGGTGAGGTTTTACATTAGTTGCTTTGTCACTAATATGGTAAAGGGAGAATGACTGCATTATAAAGTTTTCTAAAATGTAATTTGTACCAGACTCAGAAGACTTTTTAGTCAACAAGTGAGACTTACAATAACCAGAAGGAAGTGTGTATTATAGTTAAAAATTCCTGGAAGTTTAAAAGTACAACCTTCAGTTTCTATGTTATTTCCTAATGTAAAAGTTTTATTTAACAAATCATTTTGGATTTCTAATTTTAGAAACTTCGCGAAAAAGTCATTTAAAATAAGCTAACACAAATATGCCAAAAGGAAAAGCACTATATGTGATGTAAAATTACCAACTAATTATTAAAAAAAATTAGTCTTTACAGAAAAATAGTTAAAAATTCAGAGTAGCGTATTTTTACACAAATGATGTGTGCTTCTACATGTAATATGTAAAACAAAATTGGCAGAGTGACGCTTACAAAAATACCTCATGGGGGGAGGCACTGGTTGGCAAACAAACGGAGAAGGAGTACATCATTTGCGTAAAAATATGGTATGTTTGATGTAACTGGAAAGTATAAAGTAAAAAAATTTTAGAAGAATGTGATAAGCAAATATATTGTTTCCTTTAATTTTTTCATTACCTATGATTTCTACTAATCCAAACTGAGTGCTCTTTCACTTTTTTGTAGCATAAGTATTTGTTAGAATGAATTATCAACATATTATCTCTAAGGATGAAAATTTAATTAAATGTACTGTTACCTGGGCAGTATTCTGTCTGGGAGTTTGTGTGCTGGAATAGCAACAGGTAACTTCTGCATTTGTCTTGCATAATCAAAAAGGCCTGGTAAATTATGGGAATAGAGCTGAGATGCTTTACCTGTAGAGAAAAGGAAATACGACATAAAAGCTAATCGTATAAACAGGTACAATTATAAGGTATTTAAAAACTAAAGGACTTACCCGATATTGATAGTAAGCAATTGTTCATTACATATAACCATGTACACCTACGAGGGAATAGCTGATAAAAAAAAAAAATGCATAAAGTTTACAGGATAATACACAACAGAAATATAAACCTATACATATTAACCATAAAAACTATCAAACAGGCCAGTTCTTAAAAATTAAATAATTTGTATTTAGTAGAAATTCATTTTTTATAGCATTTAAAACAAGATGATATACATACATACACACACATTTATATGGGAGAAAATAAACTGGCAATGTAATTTCACTATCTAAGTCTAAACATGATATGATTAGCTCAAGTCTTCCTTATGATGAGTACTGGAAAAATAACTTTTTCAGGTAATGTCTATTCCTTTATTTTGCTTCTGGGGTTGAATAACCACAGTCAGGCTTAGCTCTAAGACTCTCTAACGTACTCCCAAGAAACGTATTTAGGCATCTGGACATGTATGGCTTTTAAAGTTTAAGAGACAGAACACAGGACATGGAAACACTAAATATGGGAAAAAAGCCTGAGAGAGAACATAGTGAAAACTTTTAAGTCATAACGAATTTATACGGAAGTTTTTTACTGAAATCTAGTACGTAAGAACTGAGAGGCACCCCTCAAAGCTTGAAAGTGGTTGGTATTTAGGGCAAAGGAAAGGGAATTTCATGGAACACAGCCCATCTACTTTGACAGAAAAAAATAACTACTCTCACTAAGACATTTCATTATATCAGTGGTTCTCAAAGTGGTCCCTGGACCAGCATTATCAGGATCACCTGAGTACTTGTTAGGAATGCAAATTATCAGGCTTCATCCTAGATCCACTGAAACAGAAACTCTAAAGGTGGGACCAGTAATCTGCGTGTTAGCCAGCCCACCAGGTGATTCTGATGCACGTTCCAGTCTGAGGAGCACCGATGTATATAATTAAGCATCTTGACTTAACAAGCTTGGTTGCTGGGTTTGCTCTGGTAATTGCTATTAGGTTACTCCAAAATAGATTGGGATGAGTTGTGGGAAATGAAGAGAATAAAGCGATGGATGATGCAACTTATCAAGGCCTCTGAGGACATTACTTTATTAAAGCATAATGATCATCTTGAATAATTAAAACAGGTAAATTAGGTTCCGCTAATAAAAGAGGAGAAACAAATTTGTTTTGATAAAATTTAAATAAAACCTGATTGTTTCATTTATTTGGAAAATGTACTCATAGAAAACATGTCATTTCTCCAAATAAGGAAAATGTGGCATCATTTTTCATTTGGAAAATGTGCCTATAGCTGTGTCTCAGACTGAAAAGACAACATACCTCTTCTACTTTATGCTTTTCATAAAAAACTCACAACAGAATTGGGAATTCACTGACTATACTGATAAAATTAAGCAAGAGAAAGGGGCCAGACCACATAGCAGTACATGTTATCACAGTAGCAGAAATGGATTTTTCTTTAATTCAGTGTTGAACTGGGTCTGTCTCTATATAAATACATACTTAAAAAGTATCTCTCTAGTACCAAATCTATGGTTTATTATGAGATTATATTTTACAAATATAAGTGCATTTGCTTATTTAATATAAACATATGTAAAGTACCATGGGAAGACACAAATTCCTTTCATATTGTCAACACAGAGGACAATGGAAAGGTATTTATGCAAAACTTTTTTTAAAGTTCTGGATTTCATTTCTGATTTTCATTTTTAACCACATTTATTAAAACTCTAAAGCTTTTCTAGATTTCTAGTATCTACTCCTTTACCAAGGTAGACTATGGGCAAGATAACTGTTTTGACTGCCTAGATTCAGCTATCTGCTTTCCCAATGACTTTGTGTGACCTTGGGTAACTTACTTAATCTGCGTCTCAATGTTCCTATCTATAAATGACACACCTATTGTTGTTGTGATGATTAAAGGAGATACTCCTTCTAAAGTGCTTAGAACAGTATCTGGCACACACTGAGCACTCAACAAACGTGAGCTATAAACAATGAAACCAGACAGACATTTCGAATCAGAACCCTGCTTTTGTGTCTTTTCTCACCTTTCAGAACCATCCTCTATCTAGTGAATCATGTTGCTTAGTTTCCCCTAGAGTACCCAGAAAACCAGCCTAATGATCAATTTCATAGCAACATTTTAAAATTCAGGATCTCGCATAAATTCGTTTTCTACTCTTCCAAGACAGAGAAATGCTTCACTCTTAAGGGCAATGTTTAGCTCAAAAAATATTACTGTAATAGTGTAATTTCAAATGTGGAGACACCTAACACGGGGAGCTACTGCAGATTGGGTCTGGGTAGGGGTGATGGGTGCCTTTGGTTAAGAGTCCTTTAAATTATGTTGATAAATGCTTATTCCACTTATGCACGAAGTTAGTCCTGTTCCTTAACAATTAAGATAGTTACCGATAATATGATTTTTGGATATCTCATTATAGCCAAGAAAAATATTACCGCTTTTGCATTATTATAAATAACAACATCTTTTTCTCTTCCTTTGTCTTTTGTACTTTTCAAGCCATTTCACTGCATATCACTTCTAAGTTAAAAGAAAAATTTACAGTGTAACATACAGTTTAAGTTCTTATTAGAAAATATGATTTAAAAAAAAGCTGTGATGAGAAAAGATGGAAATGTTTGGTTATGAAGAAATTGTCATTACCTACGGAAATTTCTCTCCAATTCATATTGATAATGGAGAATTAGTTTCACATCCCAAAGGCACCCAAAACTCAATGTGACCAAATTGAATGCATCATCATTTCCTTCAAACTGGCTTCTCCGTCTGTATACTACACTCTACATAGTGGTACTGTCATTCATCCACTTACTACTTAAGTTGGGAACCTAGAGGTCAACCTAAACCTCTCCTCAAACTCCACACTGAATTGACATTCAATTTGGCCAATTCTAGCTCTTTACTTTCTCTAGGGACAGTATTTCTCAACAGGAACAATAGGCAGAAGTAGTGTGATGAAGTGGTTAAAGACACGCACTCTGGAATCAGCTTGCCTGGGTACATATCCCAGCTCAGTCACTTACTAGTTGTGGGATCTCTGGCAAGTTACCAAGCCTTTCTGTGCCTCAGTTTCCTCATCGATAAATTGAGAATAATAATGGTATCCAGCTCTGAGGGTTGTTGTGAAGATTAAATAAGTTAATACAGGGAAAGCTTTTAAAAACAGTACCTGGCACATAGTAGGAGCCCTGGTGGTGCAGTGGTTAAAGAGTTCAGCTGCTAACCAAAAGGTCAGCAGTTTGAATCCATCAGCTGCTCCTCGGAAACCCTACCGGGCAGTTCTATTCTGTCCTATAGGGTCACTGTAAGTTGGATCGACTCAATGGCAACGGGTTTGGTTTGGTTTTTTGTTTTTTTTTGGACACATAGTAAGGTTTATGTAGACATTAGCTATTAATATCATTATCATTAGTCATTTTTGCAGAAGGTTTTGCATTTCTAGCCTTTGAGCACTAAAAGCCAAAGGTTTTCCTCAGTCATTGTGACAGTTAAAAATGCCCCCATACAATTCCAAACTCCTTCTTTTCCTCTCTATCTCTGCTCCCACTCAATACTCCTTTATCTTCTGACCACAGCCTCTAGTCTCAGCTCCCACCATACGGAAAAGAGACATTTCTAAAACACAGATCTGATCATCAGAATGGTACGCAAAGCTCTGGGTTTTGGCATCTGCCTACCCGCCCAACTCCATCTACTGCCTGTTCTGTACTCATTCTACACTCCAGACAAACTGTCCATTCATGGTTCTCCCTCCATACTTGTCATGCTGTTTCACAACTCCACACCTTCCTATAGACCCTCTTTCTGTCTGTCTGGCAAAGGTCTACTCATCATCACTTAAGGTTCATCTGAAATGTCTGTCATTCCCATCTCCTAACAAGAGGTGCTAGTGACTCCTGCCTCTTGTCCTGTACCTTGTACTTAACTCCTAGTGTGATACCTAACCCTAACTGCTGCAGTTATTGACTTATATGTCTGTTTTGCCTATTAGATCATGAGCTTTTCAAGGTAAGGACTAGTCCTGTGAAGCTGCCAGTCTTCAGTATCTGGTATACAGAATATGCTTCATGAAGGTTTTAGGAATCAGCAAATCACAGAATTGAAACTTATTTTTTTTGTTTACTGTCTACTTATAATAACTTAAAAGTAAAAAATTCAAAATAACATACCTGTTCCATTGATGTTTCATGAAGTTCATTAAGATTCAAAGTATAAATCCCTTCTTCGGCACCAAATATTAAGTACTGATCTGAAATAACAAAATAATCCACTAACTGATTTTGATAAATAAAATACTTTTAAAAGGGATTTATATAGCTTAAAATCCAGTAAATATGTATTAACTTATAAGAATTACTATGATTTATAAACAATAAATACTTATTTTTGACTTTAATGCAAAGAAGAGGTTAGACATTTTAGATTATATACCAATGGCAAGTTCTATGTAAATACTAGCTTTAAGCAATGAAGAGAACTTTCATGTACGGAAGTTCCGAAGAGTGGCATACTGGGCCTCCCTGCAGTAAGTACTGGCAAAGAATCTGCAGCAACATTTTCTAAAAACCCTCTTAATAAGGGATCATGTGCAACTGACATACAGAATATAAATCATGAATAGCTTACAAAGATTCAAAACACTCTTGACAGCTGGACTATTATTATATGCACTATCATTAAAAAGCCGAATTTGACCACTATCTGTTAAAAAGGTTAACTAAAACGTGAACACCTGCTAGGAGACTCAACATCTTCTAGAAGATATTCTGTAGAAGCCTAGCCATGGTCCTGTCTGACCTGTTTTAAGGATAACCTAAAATAACAGGTCAAGAACATTTCCAGACTAAACAGAAGTATGCTGAGAACAACTTAGAATGCCAAGGGGGCTCCTAAATTGCCTAGAATTTAGGATTACTACTGGCAGGTTAACAGCATAAGCTTTGTGGTCAGACGGAACAAGGTTCAAACTGCAGCTCCACCATCAACTGGCTGTGAAACTATAAACCTGAGTGTCAGTTTCCCTACCTGTGAAAAATACCTACCTAATTAGATTTGTAGAAGATTTAATAAGAATATATCCTTTTAAAGGACATCACATTTGTGGAGTTTGACAACAAGGTACAGGCAAGTGCTGCTCGCGATGCCCTGCAGGGCTTCAAGGTCACCCAGGGCAATGCCATGAAGAACTCCTTTTGCCAAGAAGTAACACCTTTTCCCCCATGCCTGCCCCTGTGTCTGTTCTTGGCTCGCCCTTCCCCCCTTGGCACAACCCTCTGAAGGTAAGTCTCCCTTCTCTGAGCCACGTGTGAGTGAGTGGTCAACACACAGCCTTGTACTCAGTCTGTCCCCAGACACTGTACCTGGTGCTGTTAGGCCAGAATTAAAGTGTTTTTTTGAGGTATGGTTTAAACACATCATACATATATAAAAAACATATATATATATGTATGTGTATGTCTGTCATATAGGTCTCTGTATCTTATATAGATATTAATATATATATGTATATATATATATTTACGTGTATAAATGCACACATATATATTTCTATATATTGACACACACACACATCCATATGTGTCTCTGTATCTTACACAGATAACAAGCTATAGATATACAGCAAGACAGAGGACACAGTCCTTAGCACCTAATGACAACTACTCTGATTATGATCCCTTCTCTAAGGACAGAGATCCTCCAAAGTGGTCACCAGACTCTGGATCTTCAGTAGCTAAATTCCTTCATCCATGGCTATGTCTAAGAAACAAAGATATTTCACTGTTCTGGAGCAGCTTCAAAGAAGAAACATTTCCGGAGAAAATTACAGCGGTATACGATAAGGTACGTGGTTTCACTGTATTGAAATGGTGAATATACAATCAAACTTTGTTGCTATGTGTCACCCCAAACACTGACAACAGCATAAAGAAACATATTTACCTAAAAATATGTAATTTAGATATCAAATAGATAGCCAGAAAATAAATAAAACTGAATACTTTCATGGCCCCCATTTAAAGGAAAAAGAAAAAAGAAAAAGAAAGATAACAGATAAAAGGGCACAGTACTACCTCTTGTATCTGGGTTTATCCATGATGTTGCACAGTGAATTTTCAAGGGACATCCGTTAAAAACCTTTGAAAAACATGCACCCATCTGGAAAAACAAAGAATGCCCCATATGAAACAGTCAAAACAGCAGTCTTTGCTATAATATAAAATGTAATTATTTTCTAATTTAATATGAGAGAGTATAAGTGATAAACTAAAAATACTGCTAATCTTCAAACTTACAGAAATAAGTGTATCAAATCATAGTCAGTAGCCTAAAAGTGTTAAGTAACTACAAAGGTTGCAGGTACAACAATGACTGTCAGCCAATAAAAGATTTTACTTAAGGGGAAAAAAAAAAAGTCATATTTTTTTCTATCTTCTCAACTAAACAAGGCAGTAATAGCAACCAATTCTCCAGGAAAACTGTTTACAGGAGTATCACCAACATGCTCCACATCAAAAATAATACATTATTCCCTGGTAAATAAGGAAGCTGAAATACATACAAAGGTGAAAAATAGTATTAACCATGAATTTAATATTGCAAAGTGAAAAAAGGATGGTTGATTTGAAATCTGTATATGTACTACAATCTCAAAATATACAGACTAATTTTTCTTTTTAATTTAACAATCTGATTATTATACCTGGATGACTTTATTAAAATGATTTAGTCTTCGATGTTAATACTTATTTATAAGCCTACTGACAAATATTTCAAATCGTAAATACCTTACAATGATATATATATATATAAGGAGCCTGATGACACGGAAAGCACTTGGGCTGCTAACTAAAAGGTCAGCAGTTTAAACCCACCAGCCGCTTTTTGGGAAAAAGATGTGGCAGTCTGCTTCGGTAAAGATATGCAGCCTTGGAAAACCTGTGGGTCAATTCTACTCTATCTTATAGGGTTCCTATGAGTCGGGATCAACTTGATGGCAGTGCGTTTGGTATTTTGATTTAATGAGATACAATATCATTCACCTGAACTTTCATTATGTCTTCAAATAGCAAACTGTTAATTTTGAAATCACTGTTGTAGTAAGAATAAATACTAAAGGTACAAGAAAGTTCTTTCATTTAATCACTTTTACTACCAACAACTTGGGGTGGGGGAGAGTATTATAAATATATTTGGTCATAGGAAATTTCTATATCTGCCCTATTATGCTAAATTCGACGTACAGCATTATATATCTTTTATAGCAGAAAGTTTTCGTCACAAACACTGAGGTAACATGCTGAAAGCAAACTTGCCAATAGTGAACTTAAAACATTAACATAAACAATCAAAATAATAAATCTTAAAATTTCCTTTTTACTCATATGAACCCACCAACCAATATTTCTAAGATTTTAGTACCAAAACAGCACAACTTTAGCCTAGCAATAGTATCGGGTGGTAGGAGACCAATAAAAGTGTTTTTATGGTGTTGAGCAGAATATGTCTTAACTAATCCCAATAATTGCTCCTTAGAAGCAAGGATGATGAGACTTCATCTCCCTTACTTTGGATATGTTATCAGGAGGGACCAGTCCCTAGAGAAGGCCATCGTGCTTGGTAAAGTAGAGGGTCAACGAAAAAGAGGACCCTCAATGAGATGGATTGACACAGTAGCTGCAACAGTGGGCTCAAACATAGCAATGATTTGTCAGAATGGTGCAGGACAGGTTGAGTGTTTTGTTCTGTTGTATATGGGGTCACTATGAGTTGGACACTTCCAAAAATTAGCCAATGAAAACCCTGTGGATCACAACAGAATACTGTCCAATATAGCGGTGGAAGAAGAGCTCCCTAGGTTGGAAGGCACTCAAAATACACAGTGGCTGCAACCTACCAATGATTGTAAATATGGTGCAGGATCGTGCAAGATTCTTTTCTGTTGTACACAGGGTCAGCTGGAGTCAGAGCCAGCGACTCAACAGCAACTAACAAGAAGTCATAGTTCTAGGTCTAGCTAGAGTTGGGTGGAGTTTGGAATCTTAGGGATTAAGATCTTTATGTCTGTTTTACTCATGGTCAAAATAAAGGGCTTGGATAAGATCCTCACTCAGGGTTCCTTCTACTTCTACAATTCTGTTTGATACTTAAAAACATGCTAGAAAAAAATGTCATAGCTATATTTTATATTTCCTCTTGTACCCATGTGCCTTTTTCACATTGCTTCAAAAATAAAACCCATTGCCATCGAATCAATTCCAGCTCATAGCAACCCCACAGGGTTTCCAAGCCTGTAAATCTCTACAGAAGCACATCTTTCTCCCACGGAGCCACTGGTGGTCTGAACTGCCGACCTTTTGGTTAGCAATTGCTTTAATCATTGAGCAACCAGGGCTCCTTTTCTTCAAAATTAGACACAAATAAGTTACTAGCACTTTTTGAATAAAGGTGTTTTAAGTGTATAATTTACCATAATTTTATTTTGGAAAGCTAAATCTCAGATGTAATCAATTAATGTTAAATTAGCAACCTTATAAATTTTTTCAGTAATGTAGGTTATTTGAAACAGTAAAAAATTCTAACCAGAAGCACACATTCAAGCCATTATTTGTCACTGTATTTAGTTTGAAAACAACCTACTTGATACATAGTTTGAAAACAACCTACTTGATACTTAGTACTTACATGAACTTTAGGTGTTGGGGGAAGACCATTACTAATAGGCTTCTAGAAAAAGAACACATGCATAATTACATGTTTTTTTTTGCTGCTGTTTTGTTTAACAATACTGTTTCAAATACATTTATACAAATAAAATATATTAATATATTCTCTTTGTAAAACAGAACATTATAGACAAGGTTGAAGTTGTCTATAACCCCTCCAGAGTCCACTGATTCCTAGGACCCGTACCAAAGAAAGCTGGTTTAGCGTGTATTCGTTCAAACCTTTCTCTAGGCCATTATATGTATGCATGTATTTGTGTTATCTTTCCGGATCTTTCTGTATACATTTATATTATGCCTCCATAGAAAACAGAGTACTGTTTTTTTTGTGTGTATTAAACAGAAATAGTTACGTACTATTTAGCAATTTACTTTCCACCTCAACATTGGGTTGTAGTTCTGTCAGTACACATAGATCTGGTTCATTCCTCTTAACTGCAGCATTAACAAAAAACAAACTGATGCCGTTGAGTCGATCTGACCCACTACACCACTAGGGTTTTCAACTGCAGCACAGTATGAATATAACCTACTTGATTTCATTATTCCCTAAATTGTTACTGGGTACTTAGGTTATTTTCAATTGTTTAATAACAATGCTGAAATGAACACCCTTGCATATGCCTTTTTGTGCACATGTGTGAATTGGTTTTTTTAGGACATACGGTAAGAAGTAAACTACTGGAACATGGCAACTGTAGTTTTCACATTTTAGTGGATACTGACTGCCAAACTACCTTCTAGAGTATTCTTATCAAATTATACCCACCAGTAATAATGAGATTTCCTAGTTCCTATAGTCTCGCAGACACTGAGTCTTGTTGAACTGATTGGTAAAAAATGTTTGCTCATATGTTTCTCATTAATTTGCATGCCACTGATTGCTAGGAAACTTGAGAATCTTTTTTAAAAAACAAAGTGCATAATCTTCTGTATTTCCTCTTCTGTGATTAGTCTTTTGCTATTTTTTTTAAATGAGTCATTTGTTTTCTTATCTGTTAGAGTTCCTTATACCGTATTTTTATGCAAATAACACACAACTTCTAAGTTTGTTTGCCAACCGCTCCCTCCCCCCACCCAGGTATTTTCACAAGCGCTGCTACGCCAATTTTTTTTAAATTTGTTGTTGTGAAAAAATATTAGCATGGTGCACTTATAAAAATACCTCACGGCGGGAGGGAGTGGTTGGCAAACAAATGGAGAAGGCACACACTATTTGTGTAAAAATATAGTTATAGTCTATATTTGAATACTTTATCTGTTATGTATATTGCAGATATTTTCTCCTGGTTTGTAGATGATTTACAGTATGTTCTGTCAACTGAAGTTTTAAATTTTGATGAACTGAAATATATTCGTCATTGGCCAGAGTATACAACCAATATAAAGAGAATAAAAGAAGAATATTCCCTTGTCCTGTATATTCTCAAGAATGTCAGATATTTTCCCAAGGGGCTACATTCTTGGGGGATATGATTTGTCCACTGGAGAGAGGATCTCCTTGGGATGGTTTATAATTTAAATGTAAATTTTTATGAAAGTCTAAATTTCTGTCAAGATTAATCTCAGTAACAGTATTTTAAGGAACAGGATTATGTATTCTCTTCCTCAATCTGATATAAATCAGAAACATTTAAAAGATGTGATAAATGAAAGCAAACAGCTACTGTTAATTGATTTTAGATATATGATACAAATAAAATATTCTCTATATAGTACTGCTTATATTAGTAATTAACACACTTCTAAAATTAAGATATTTTACTTTGTATACTTTTCAGAATGTACATCATCATCATATATTATTGTCTCAAATTTCTGATGACTTTTGATTCCACTTTACAAAGAATTTATGTACTTAATATTTTTTATACTGACATCCTTAAATCATATCTACTTTAATTAAGGAGCTCTGAATGTTATAACTCTTCAGATTTAACAACAGAATTGGCTGTAAATCATTTCAAGCAGCTGCACAAACTGTATTCATGTTTCAATATACCATGGATACAGTTTATCTGATAATATAGCCATGGGCATATTATTTCAGAATTAGTGAGACTGTTATTTTAACTATCCTTGTCCTAATGAAACACGGTAACGGAAAAGCAAATAAAAAATGCAGACGTAAAAATAATTCGTATGTCTCTTCAAAAGTTATTATACTGTTGGGCAGAGTCACTAAATTGCACTTTTTGAATTAGTAGATTAGCAGGGCCGCTAAGACTTAAACTGATGAAACACTGTCATATTCTACAGAGAAACTAAAAAAAAAAATTTAAACAGATAAAGTACAAAAGCCTCAAGCAATGTGCTTACTGCACAAAGCCATAGCTATCTGCATACAAACATAATAAAACCAAAAAAATCAAACCCACTGCCAACCAGTCGATTCTGACTCATAGCGACCCTGTAGGACAGAGGAGAACTGCCACATAGGGTTTCCAACGCTGTAGATTTGTGGAAACAGACTGCCACATCTTTTTCCCATGATCAATGTATAAAGTGCATTATAAATTTCTACAAAAATTAACAATAAATATTGGTACATAAAAAACTTAAAAGAACATACTGTCGCAGCTCACAGTCTCACTGGTATCTGTTAAAGTTATTAGGTATTTTAAAAATTTTTGTTGTTTAAAGTTTTATGATAATAGACGAATGTCTTCCTATCATTAAGGGTAACCTCTTTACAAATGTTTAAAATTATTAATCTTGCATGATCTCTGATAAAATAATATTCATGTTTTAATAATTATGTCATAGTTTATCTAACGCTTATACCAGGAGTCTGATTTTACCTCACCTCATATCCACTAGAAAATAATCTTAGTTTTTCCCCCTTGTTAGTCATTTTCTTTGAATAAGAGCAACAATACTACAAATTGTCTAATCTATAGTTAGAAATCTGTCTTGGGGAAGAAGCTATAGCTTTTCTTATCTGTCCATGTCCTTTTTTCCATAACTTTTTGAGACTATAAGGGGAAGTTTAAGAGTCACTTCTCATTAATGAGAACAATAATAGTTATTTTTTGAACAATCACAAGAATATTAAATGTTTACCTGTATGTTGAAAGTCACCATACAATAGATTGGTTTAAATAATCTGAACCACAGAAAGCCATCATTCAAGTTTACACAGCAAAGATACATTTTTCCCAAGATTTAAATATCTATTCATCATTATAACTGAGACACCAAAGTATCAGTGTACTAATTATAAAATATACAATTGCTGTAATTTCACTAATAGTGAAAAAGGAAGCAAAAACAAGTAGAACTTTTGAACATAAATACCTACTGGTACATCTTTCTTTTCTTTCCTTGAAAGGTTTGTGCCTCTATGTTCATTCTGTTGTTGATGTAATGAGCCATCTCGTTCACCATTTAACTGGAAGGAGCTCATTCCATTTCCTTCAATAAGATGTGTTTAAATTTATTTCAAAAGGATTAATTTTCATTAAGAAAACTATTGAGTAGGAAAAAATAATATTAACTCTGAGACATTTTCAATCCTCATTTGGGATCACCCACTCAGAATATTTACAACTGAAGTAAGAAGTCTTACATATATATATATATGATCCTCTACTTATATCTCTATTTTTGGCATATAGACAAATTTAAATTTACATTGTATCCAAATATACATGCTTGAGTTAAAAAGATAAAAACAAAATACTGAATTTATAATTATTTTCAGGAGAAGTGGAATTTCTATTATGTTAGCCAAGAAACTTCTCAGTCGCTCTTTTTTTAAATTGCTTCTTCTGGATAATACAGAAGAACCCTTACAGTATTAATTAGGAGACAAATACCTAGCAAACAGCAGTCATCATTTTTCTAAAAAGTAATTAAATGAAATAAATAGGTTAGACAAATTATCTTCTTTTTTTCTAAAACAGAAGCAACACAGAACCAAAACATATCTTCCTTGTTTGTTCACAGTTAAAATTGCAATTGTTTCTAACTAAATGATGAACTGGGCATAAACAAGTCTCCAAAGAGGGAAGCTGGATATAAAATGAGAAACAATGGGCAAAACATTCCACACTGGGTCAAAGGTAATCTTGCCATAAAAATCTACCCTTCTATAACCATGAGGCAAAAACAGAAAACATCTTTATAGCCACTGCCTTCCTTCTCCCTTTCTCCTCAAAGGAATTTCAAATAATCTCTTAAAAGATTTCTTCCATTTTATTTCATGTCTCCCTCCCCAAATTACCTAAAGCAACAGACTTTTGTGGGGGTAATCTGGGAGGCGGTGGTCTAGGCGGAACCTGGGATAGTTTTGCTGGGCTCTCTGACATGGGACACCTCTTGATTGTTCCTTGATTATCATCCTCAGTAGAGTGAGGTTCCTGGGGTATAAAGATGGACTTAGGCTGAAACAATACAGAAAACAAGACCAATGATTAAATGTGAAATTGTCTTCCTGAAGTAAATATTATTATGTATCACAGGCTTTGGCTCTCAAACTGTGTTCACCATACAAGTTTCAAGGATATGCAAATATCTGATTCAGATTTATCTTATTACATTCAATTATTTAAAATATATACTAAAAATACATAGTCAAATGATGTCTCTCTCAGGCTTTGCTTCTGTGCTCCCCTCCCCACAAAAAATAAAGAGGTCTCTATGTCTTTCTGTTAATTTTTTTTATAATCCTTTCCACTTAGACTTACCAAATAAAAATATTCTGGTCTTTCTGATCTCCTCCAGTTTAAATGAATCTTTTTATTTTAAACATTCAGGCTAAACAAAGTTCAACCCCTTATTAAAGCTAATCTAAACTATCTCTTTTAGACGACTCAAGGTCTTTTGTGTTAAAGCTTAATCTTTCAGACTGGGAGTACAGGGAAAGTACCAATGAAAATTTTATCCTACTAGAGAACATCATCACAGTAGTTTTTTGTGCAGATGACGGTGATCTCCAGCCAGGTGAAAGTCTGGAGAATTGATAAATTCTTATAAACCTGACCCTTATTAGAAGGGTTGCTCAGCACATGTCTCTTTGAAATTCAGATCCCTATACCTCTACTGGAGCCCCAGTGGCACAGCGGTTAAGTGTTCAGTTGGTAACCAAATGGTCGGGAGTTCAAATATACTAGCTGCTCCTTGGAAACCCTATGGGGCAGTTGTACTCTGTCCTTTAGGGTAGCTATGAGTTGGAATCGACTCAACAGCAATGGGTTTGTTTTTTGTATATTTCTGTTAATATAAAACTAAACAAGCAAGTACAATATTATTTACCTGTGTGAATAAAGAGTTTCTCAATAGTGTATAAAATGAAAATGGAATACAGAAATACACTGGATACCAAGACAGGTAAAACTGTAACTCTCATTTATAACCCCTGATTTTAAACCTTAAAACAGCTTCACTGTTGGCTTTTTAAATAAATTTGTTACAGAATAAATTTATACTACCATTATCTATATTAACTAATTTTACCCTCACGACAAACCTATCAGTGGGAATTACTTTATAAAATTACTTTATTATTTTATGATGATTTTTTGATAAAAGCATTTTGTTGTTTAAAAAAATTGAAAACTACTGCCCTATTCTGTATTTTTACTTTAATAGTATCATTTGAAATTTAAACTTCTATGATGATAAATCCACTCTCAGGAAATCAGTTACTAGCAGATTACAGGTTTTGAGAAAATAAATTAAAAAAAAAAAAAAGTTTTTCTGAGTAAAATAATACTAATCAAACCATACAATCATTTTCAGTGTAGAAATTTGGAGAACTTTTAAAAATAAACACTAAATGACAAGTTGTGTAATTAAAAAAAAAAAATCAGAATCATATACTTATGGTTAATCATCTGCTTATGGTTAACACTTCATGATGTCTCTTGGTGAATCCCAAATGCAAATAAGCTACTGAATAACTATCAATACAGTATTAAAGTGGCAGAACAACAATACCCACCCCGACACTCACCCACCCAAAATGCAAACTGAAAAATAAATTTGTCTACCTTTGGTGGCAAAGGAGGCGGAATTTTTGCTTTCATGGTTGAACTAAAAACACAAAAGTTTAGAATCAGAACTCTTTATTTTTAAAATGAATTATCACTAAACTACAATCATTGTTTCAAAGATATGGAAGAAAAACCTGCATAAGTGAGTACTTTTTTGGGTAAGATTATGAGTTTTCCAAAATATTTCCGGAAATACTGCAAGTGAGGTATTATTCTGAAGTCTATAAGGTAGACACACTTTCTTGGTTTCAAATACTACACTGTAATTAAAACTGGAAAAGATAATAGCACAACTGCAGTTTATATTAATTGAAAGGTAATAAACGTAAGAATTTAAACAACTTGTTTATGGAAAAATTGCAAAACGACACAGTATAAAATATATCACATAATCTTCATTTTTGCTACTAAAACATCTTTGATGAAGCTCATCAAAAGCTATATATGTGCTCTATGAAATTATAGGCAGAATTTGTTTGACTGAAGCTAAGATGCATAACAACTTAGAAAGACTTAAAAGATGATTAAGCACAAATGTCTCATATGGGGAAACCAAGGCCCAGAAAGGTTAAGCAACCTGATCCAAGGTCGCAAAGCAGTGAGGTGGGAAAGAAAAACCTATGTCCCCAACTGCTAGTCAGGTGCTCCTGTCACTCTACCATGCAGCTATGCTTTTCTTTCCTTAAAAAAAACAAACGCAAAGGACTAAATACTAATGCATAGTATGTGAAGATACTCCTTTAAACATAAACACTTAAATCCAAATGAGCTTACCTGAAACACATCAGATGAAATTTAATCAACGTATAATAAGCCTCTTTGTAGTCACAGCAATAATTACAGCAGCTACCAATTACTGACTAATTTATAAGATTATACTACAAGGAAAATTTACTGTCTTTGTTAATGCTTATGAAACTAGTTTATAACTAAGTTTTCACACCTCAGAGTTCTAGATTATCAACTAGAGGAAAAAAAAAAAAGAAACTGTGGTACAACCCATGATACTATTTTACTACTATGAAAATTACCATCAATATTAAGCTGTCTGACAGACAAAACCAAGTAACATGACACTTTTTCCTTTACCAGAAACAGAAACAAAATAAACCTCCAGAACTTACTGTTTAGACTCATCATCTTCCCCTTCATCATCTTCTAAATGCGCCACATGTCCTCTAAAGGAAAAAAAAAAAAAAGATAATTCCATTATTAAAAGGACTTCACCAAAACAGCTTAAGAAAGTTTAGACAGGGAGATTGGAACTCTTGTGCACTGCTGGTGGGAATATAAAATGGTGCAACCACTTTGGAAAACGATATGGCGCTTCCTTTAAAAGCTAGAAACAGAAATACCGTATGATTCAGCAATCCCTCTCCTAGGAATATATCCTAGAGAAATAAGAGCCATCACACGAATAGACATATGCACACCCGTGTTCACTGCAGCATTGTTCACAATAGCAAAAAGATGAAAACAACCTAACTGTCCATCAACAGATGAATGATAAATTATGGTACGTACATACAATGGAATACTATGCAATGATAAAGAACAATGATGAACCTGTAAAGCATCACACAACATGGATGAATATGGAGGGAATTATGCTGAGTGAATAAGTCAATCACATAAGGGCAAATGCTGTATGAGACCACTATTATAAAAACTCAAGAAAAGGTTTACACGCAGAAGCTTCCTAGGCACACCCAAATACCTTGAGGGACTGAGCTGCTGAGGATGAGGGCTGGGGACTACAGTATTGAGGGACATCTAGGTTAAATGGCATAACACAGTTCATAAAGAAAATGTTCTACATCCCAGTTTGGTGAGTAGCGTCTAGGGTCTTAAAAGCTTG